>CM031859.1:98729913-98812574 GCA_018697195.1 Certhia americana
ATACATATACATATACATATACATATACATATACATATACATATACATATACATATACATATACATGTACATGTACATATACATATACATATACATATACATATACATATACATATACATATACATATACATCCTTTTTTTTAATTATTATTTGTTTGCCTAGAACATCCTGGCTTGAGTGCCTGCAGCCATTTGCACCTGATCAGGGTCATTTGCCTGAGAAAACTCTCTGAAGCTGCACGGAGCTGACTGGGGCGGGCGCATCCTCTCGCTTCCATATCCCACCGCTGCGGTGTGCCCAGAGCAGAGGGCAGTGAGACGGTGGCACAATTCATCCGCCACTGAAACGAGCTGCTTTATGTAACACAATCTGCTTCAAAAGAACCCAACGCACCACGGAAACTATGCGAGGCAAGCCAAGAAACCCTGGTACAATAGCACAAACAGAGACAAACAGTCTGTAAAGGACAGCACACTTGGTTACCAGCGAGGGAACATTCTGCATTAAACAGTCCCTTTGTTTCTCGTTTTCTCATCGTGATCATCAAGGGAGATCTGCAAATATGACATCAAAAGATGAGCCTGGGAGCAAAAATTCATACCTGCACTGGGTCTTGCCAAACAGGAGTTGCTGGTTGTACAGTGCACAGGAATTTTGTCCAGCTGCCCCTGAGGGACTTGGGGAGAATCACCACACTTTTATTTTCTTCCCTGGCCACCACTGTGGTCTAATCCACTTCTTCACCTTCCTCCTCTCTGACGCTCCTGTGTGTTGCCCAAACACCACCCTGTTCTCTTACATTCAAAGAAACATAGAGTCATTTATGATGAGATGGAAGGGGCACATCAGTCATTGGGTCTAGCTCCTGGCCATGTTCAGGACACCCCAAGGGTCACACCAAGTGCCTGAGATTGTTGTCTTCTTGAGCTCTGTCAGGATGCTGCTGTGACCACTGCCCTGATGAGCCTATTCCAGTGCCCAACCACCCTCTGGGTGAAAAACCTTTTCCTGATATCCAGCCTCAATCTCCCCTGACGAAGCCGCGTGCTATTTTCTCAAGTCCTGTCACTGGTCACCAGAGAGAAGAGATCAGTGCCTGCCCCTCCACTTGCTCCAGTGAGGATGTTGAAGACCCCACTGAGGTTTCTACCCAGTCTTCTCTTCTCCAGGCTGAACAGATGAAGTGACCTCAGCCACTGCTCACACAGCTTCCTTCACCATCCTTGTGGCCCTCACTTGGACTCTCTCTAGCAGGTTTATCTCTTTTTTATCACGTGGCACCCAAAGCTGGCCCCAGCACTCGAGGTGAGGCTGTCCCAGTGCAGAGCAGGGTGGGACAATCCCCTCCCTTGCCCAGCTGGTGGTGCTGTCCCTGATGCCCCACAGGACATCCTGGGCCACATGGGTGGCCCTCCTGGCTGCCAGGGCACTGCTGGCTCATGTTCAACTTGCCATTGACCAGGATCCCCAGGTCCTTTTCCTTGGCACTGCTCTCCAGCCTATCATTCCCCAGACTGTGCACAAAGTGAGGGCTGCCCCACCCCAGGTGCAAAATCCTTCACTTGCCCTTGTTAAACTTCACAGGGTTGGTGATTTCTCATCTCTAGTATGTCTAATTTGTATGAGTGAGGGTAATTTGAAAAAAATTGTTCTCACCTAAAAAAAGTGGAAAGATCAAGATTGTGGTGTGCATGGCTTTCCTGCTGAACTGCTGGCTTGGTCCAAGTCACTGCCCCTGCTGACAAACCCTGCCTAGCTCATAGCCTCGGGCCTTGGCCCATCCTGCAGTCCAGCTGTTTATACAGCCAGCACAAAAGGACAGTGCAGGGAAAGGGTTTCCTATGGAAATCAACCCATATCTTCACAGCTGTCTGGTTCGTCAACAGCTAGAACCTCAGTCTGCAAGCAGAAAGTGGGTTTGATCTTTTTCTGTTCTTGTTCATTCCTGCACAAAACAGATTTGGTGTGAATTTGTTTTCTGCTGTTGTGTCTCTTTGGATTGATGGGGCAACTTCTGTCTGTCACTGGAGTGTGGAGGTACTTAGGGCAGAAGTGTCTGATTCTGCTGGGTTCTGGGGACAGCTATAATGCAGTGAGGGAAAGCAGTTATTTTTCTCAGTAGTGCACATGGCAAAACTGCTATGGGAAAAAAGAAACGGCACCTGTCCCAGGAAACAGAAGCAAACATGACAGAAGTGTAGTAACACAACAGTTGAAGGTTTCAAAATGTTCACAGTCTTATGATGGATGAAGGCAAAAGAAAGGCAGAAGGAATGGAGCTTCACACTTCCAATCACAGCAAACCACCCAGAGGAAGGTCTGGTTCAGCCACAACTGAATGTCATTAGCATAGTTCTGCCAATTGTCCTGCAGCCAGAGAGGATTTTGGAGCCCTGAATGGTTAAATATTGTGAATTTCAGAAATTCCTCATCTCTACAATTTGCTTATGGCCTGATACTCTTTTGTCCTAAATAGAAAAGAGGTCCCATCTTTTGATTTCTTCCCATGCTGTGAAACCATGACCAGATTCACTCAGGCCAGTGGAGCTGCCAGGATAAAAGCGGTGCTCTATCTGAAGAAAGCTTGGTCACAGAATTCAGCCTGAAGGTATCTGTCATCTAGGAAATCACAGAGATCATTCTTAGCCCTCTGGATTAGGAAGGAGTTCCCATGCTGTAGCTCAGGGGCTCCCTTGCATCTGCAATCATGTTGAGGTGATGGGATTTTGACAACTTTTCTCCAGAGTGTTTTCATTTCTGAAACCTTGTTGGTGTGATAACATTAATCAGCACTTTTGTGGAAATAGTGCTTTTGGAGATGAACATTGTAATCAGGATGAAGAGCCTCTGATGAGTATTGCTGAAATTAAAGAGTCTAAATTCAGCAAAATTGCTTTCACTGGGAAAATGCGTTTTGATCCAAAGCCACCATTATCCAGTAGCTCCATGCTAGCTTGACAAAGCCAGGGGTGTTCACAGTCAGAGGGGCTGGCACCTTTGTGGAGTCCCAGCAGAGATGGTCCTCATCCCTCACACTTTCCTCAGTGTGCCAGGGGTGTCCCTCTTATGCTGCCATCTGGCCAGACTCCCTTTGGCTCCTGGAAGGCAGTGCAGAAGCAGAAAATGTGGCCCACGCCTGTGCTGGAGGAGCTGCCAGCTGCCCATTGCTTGCTGCAGGACCCCTCATTCCAGATCCTGTTGCCCTGCTGAAAAGGCTTAGATTTTCTCCCTGGTGTTGTCAGCCTTGTGTGGCACACAGATGTTCCAGGGCTCCCAGTGACCTGCAGGGTCGGGAGAGAAGCCCAGGAGGTGACAATGTTGATGTCCTTCATTGGTCTCCAGTCTCTCCTGGATATGTGTAAGCCTCACTGAAGGCAGCAGCTTCTGCTATGGGGGCTGGAGAAGGGCAGTTCTTTGTGCTTCCCTGTTGCAACAGTATAAACTGGAGTAGATAAATATTCAAACCCAGAGAGCAATGCAAAGGTGTAATGTCAGTGTTGGTGTGACTGGAATTAGGTAATTTGTGCATGAGCTTGACTAAATAGGAAAGAAAGATATCAATTTGTCCATAAACCTCTCAAGGGTGAAACATTTCAGAAAGTTTGGCCTATAAAACAGAAATGCAAAGACTAAAAGTATCACTGCCAATGCTGGGGCCATAAAGCTGCAAGTGCACAGCTCTGGGGCAACCCAAGATTCTCTTTTCCTGCCTTCAGCCACTCCATGAGTGGCTTCCTTCTTTACTACCTCCTTGGAAGGAGAGAGGAAAGCAGAGAAGAAAGCAGAATTTCTTACTGCTGGCTATTACTGCTTACACTTGACACGCTGCTACTTAATGCTGTTAATGCAGTTCATACAACACAGGACAGATTTAATATGCAATTGAAATAATTACTAGGTAATCATTAATAATTTCCTGCATGTTCTCAGGGGTCTGAAAGCAAGCTCCAGGCTGGCAGAGCAGCAGTCCTGCACAGCATGTCCCATCAATGATTACGTGTTCTCATTTTTTTCCCCTTCCTCAAGATTATCTGCCCAAAATAATAGAATCACAGAAACACAAAATGGTTTGAGTTAGAAGGGGCCTTAAAGATCATCCAGTTCCAAACCCTCTGCCATGGGCAGGGACACCTTGCACTAGACCAGGCTGCTCAAAGCTCCATCCAGCCTGGCCCTGAACATTTCCAGGGATGGTACATCCACAACTTCCATCTAAAATTTCTTCCTTATACCATGATCTAAGTCTATCCCCTGTTTGGGGGTAGTTGGAGGACAGAAAGAAGAAGAAGGGAGCTGGTTTTGCCTGCTGCTTCCATTTGTACTGTCAGAAACATCCCCACTCTTCTTGAGGCATAGAAAAGGGGACAGTGTCAGCAGCCAGAGGAAGATAGGAAGATTTGCTAGGAAATCTTCTTTCTCTGTGGTATTCAAACATGGGCATGGAAGCCCAGAGGCTTTAGGATGTCCTTGCTTGGAACCCTCTAACCTCAGCTAGACATGGTCCTGAGCAAACTTGTCTGAGTCTGACCACAGTCCTTTCCCACCTGGATTATCCTGGGATTATCCTTTGTATTTCCCAAATCCAAAGGTTCTATAGAGGATCTCTTCTGGTACTGATGACTCTAGTTACCCAGCAGGAGGCCCAGAGCAGAGAGACAATTCTTCCATGGGTGTGGGCTGGATCCAGATTTACCTCCACATCAGACACCCTAACCTTCTCACTGTGTTTCATCCTCTGCTAATTAAATATTCAGCACTGGAAGGCAGTGAAGACAGAGATTGATCACTTGATATTTCAGCTGTGATCACTATGAATTCATTCATTTAAACCAATTTGGAATTTATTTTTCTTGCTTTTGAAGGCTGCCGTTGGATAGTTTAATAACATTACTTCTATTGACTGCAAAAATAAATATCTGACAGCTCTAGTTTAGCAATGTCTCATTTGTATGGATGTTTTCTGATGTATAATAATAAATACATCCTTGTTAGGAATATATGATCTATAAATCAAAATTTCCAAGGTTTTTGATTAATCTGTGTGAGTGGTGTGAGGAAGACTGCTTTCAGCCTGTCACAAGCAATCCCTGCTCTGGGTTCTAGTAGCAACCACTGGCACTGAGGTCACAAGTCAGATTCTATTCGATCCCGTTTGTTTTCATTTCCCCATAACCTTCCGAGACATTCACCTCTGGGGCTAAAATTTTCCATGCTGAGCCTCTGCCCGAGGAGGGTTTTAGACAGCTGTATTTTGGGAGGAAGGGCAGTAAGAGGCATTATTTTTCCCTCCCTCCTATGGCAAGGACAGTGGGATAACATTTGCAAAGTAGCAGGGAAGTCCTTCTCCTTTCCAAAGAGATGGATACAACCCACAGCTGGAAGTGGCTGGCTGAGGCACATTTACAAGCACAAACTCCAAGGAGTCACATGGGAAATATTTTGGTTTGGCCCCAGACAATCCCAATCTTGCACAGGCAATGCCTATTCTCATTTTTGGGGTGCTCCACTGCCCAGGCATCACCCCAAAGACTGGGAGAGGGTAGGAAACTGGGACATCTCCAAGAGTGTAAAATTTTCAGGAAAATGCCTGGGCCTTCCTGATACCAGTAGGTTTTCTGTTTTAGTGTAGGCCATGGGTATTCATGTCCTGTTCATAGCACTTGAAAAACCTTTTTTGCTGTGGCTTTTGCACCAGTCAGTTCTTGTTTGAGTGTCCTGGCCTCCCTTTCCTTGGAGATATTGTTTCCACTAGTGAAGGTGATGCTAATTAATGAAACCTCTTTGTAAAGTTAGCACCAGGTTTAGAAATGGGCCACCTTACCTGCCTGGCCACTCCCCACAATCAGCCCTGGTTAACAGTCCTGCAGGGTTATGGCCATGGGATAGTCCTCCTGCAAACCTGAGTGACCACATCACATGTTGTCTCCTACAGCAGCAGGTTTGCCAGTTTGGAGTAGGAGATGTGGTATCCTGTGATGTGGATTTAGTAAGACAATTAAAAAATTTTGCATTAACCCCAACGGGATTTTTTGCAACAAGATTATGTTTTTACTGAACTCTAGCCTTAACTTTAGTTGGTCTTCTAGATTTAACTTGTCATTTTCAAGCCCATACTGATATTCTTAATGGTGTAAGCTCTTGAGGCTGCCAGAAGTGTAAGGATTCTGCTCTTAAAATATCCGAGCATTTCTAAGCCAGTGTATCTGGAAGCAGCAAGAGATGCTTAATAACTCCAGCCCCACTGCAGAGCTGAAGTGCAGCATGGTGGTGCTAAGGTTCCCTCTCTGCCTGGAACTGACTCAACAGGAGCTAAGATAAGCCTGGGAGCAGCCGGTGCTCTGTTGGCGTCAGCTGGGGTGTCTCTGCAGAATGAACATATGTTCTTCCAGAGCAGCCCCTTCATTTGCTCTTCCCTCATAAACTTTTATGGTATGATTTTTCTCCCCCCCCCCCCGCTGCCTAAATGAAGGACTTGGGCTTTTTATTTTTTTGAGGGGTTTTTAAATTTTCTCTTCCCTGCGGGGGGCGGGGAAGGGCAGATGCTGGGTGGCAGAAGCTTTCATTGATTAAACTGATGAGAAGCTTTCACGTCCTACCTACGGAGAAAACTTGAATAACTGGTAACTTGAGCAGTATTCTGAAAGATCTTAATGATTGTCAGGTTGTTAAATTGGCATCCACAATGCATGGTAAAGAGGGAGAAAAATTAGATGGAGTTGCATTAGGCTGGTGAATAAATCTCTAAAGGCTGCAGAGTCCTCAGAAATGTTCTGCAAACTTGATGGTGGTGCAGGGGATGAGATCTGCCAAGAACATTCCTAAGGAATCTTGAGAAAGAAAAAAATTAGAGGGGACATAGAAATAAGAAACGGAGCTGTGTAGGGAAGCAGATTAACAAATGTTTTAAAAGGTAAAGGAGTAATAAATGCTTGTTTTCTCCATGGACAGAACTTGCCTGTGGAATCTCCTACATGGTATCCAGGAGAATATGGCCAAGCTTGCTGCTGATACAGGCCTGTTCTGGATGGTCTAAACTAATTTAGGAGCTTCATAAAAAATGAACTTGCCAATAAAATTAATTTTGTTAAATTGCAAAATTGTTTCTGTGCATGCGAGGGAGCCTTCAATATGCATATATGTTGTTTGTCTCTAAATTATCATGTACCAATTACAAAGAGGCTCTGATGATTAGTGAGACTCTGTAAATGGTTGTGAAAATATTGATTTGCAGCTCAGCATGGTCAAAATTGAAAAAGGGATGAGAGCAGCTATTAGGAAAGATATCCAGGGAAAACCAAATGACATGGTTATCCTGCTGCATAAACCCCACGTGTGCCTCAGACTTGCACATGGCATGAAGCTTTGGGCACTTTGTCTCAGAGTGTGGAAGCAGTGGAGGGCCAGGAAGAAGGGATCTGGGAACCAAGATGTGGGTGAATGCTCTATGAGAAGAATTTAAATATGAGTGGGAAGAAAACAACTGAAAGGGCTGTGATCAGGTCCTTCACAAATAAGGGTGAGAGCAGAGAAGCAATAGCTGCAGCTTCTCATCACTGGAAAACCTTCAAGGTTTTTTAAAAGAGATATTAAAAGACACTGAAGAGAAGACCCTCATCCATGGATCCTTTGTTGGATGTGGTGCTCCCTGCCAGAAAGTGCTGCACACACTAAAGATCTAAATGAGAGAAAGCTTAAGAAAAATAATTAGAAAACTCTGCCAGAGATGATCTGTCAAAGGTTGTCTAGCAGGATAATAACTCCTGTGGCCCACACTCTGCCCACCAATATGCTGAGCAAATATGGCAAGGAAGAAGTGTTTGTGTGTTTCCTCTAGAATTTGTCCCCAGCATGTGATCACGCAAAGTGCAGACAGGGATATAATGACTGTGCCTGGTATTTGCTGGAAGAATAACCTGTGTATTTTCCTCCCTGCCACTGAGATTTCAGGCTGTGCCACTGTATAAATTTACAGAAATAAGTATGGGGAACTCTGTTTGGATTGGATCCCTCCAAAGGATAACAACAGTGCAGCATACAAGGACAGGTGACAGTCAGATTCTGCAGTGCGTTTGAGACAATAAATCTATTCTGTTCTACATAATCTCCAGAGCCCAAGTACAAGGTGCCTTGCAGTCAGCATTTTCCATGTGCCCCTGAATGACTTGGAACAAGAATGTGAAACGTGTTTTAACAGTTTCAATGCTTGTTCTCAGAAGTGGTAGCATTTTGGTGGCATGGGGATCCCATCCCATATATTTTTTTTCCCTTCAGCCTGGGTATCTTTTATAGTGAAAGCACTTTGCACATTTTGAGTTACTCTAGCAGTGACTGCTTTCACTGCTAGAGTGAAAGTGTGAAAATTTCTTTTTATTTCTACCACTTGCTAATCCTGTTTTGGCTGGTGCAGCCCCTGCAAAGAGCTCTCTCCATGGGATGTGTTACTCAGAAATGATCCATACTATTGCTGAGATTTGGGGAGTGCTTTGATCTGTTTTATGATCTGCTTCACTTGCGAAGCAAACTTGTTTGCTGTTTGCCCATTTGGTGGAAAAGGGAAAAAAACTTGCATTGCTTATTTTATCCCTTTGCTTGACAGGGACAATTTTGCCTTTACATATTTACCAGATTTTTAAAAGGTGGTGTTTCTGGGTACAAGCCAGGTTAGGGGGGCAGGTAGCACATCCATTTACTGGTCATGAGTGTGGGTATGGGAGGTAGGGATAACAAATTCCCTGCAGACCCCCAGGGAAAGGGAGACTGTACTGCACAAGGTGGAGGTACAGATGGGGGATAGGCTAGGGAAGGATGGGAAGAGGGTTTTGTTGGGAAGCAAAGGAGGGTCTGGCTTTGAGGTAAAGGTGAGGAGAGAGAGTTGGGAAAAGGGCACATGGGTAGAGGAAGAGACTGGCTTACCCCGGCTGCTTGAGAAAAGAGGATGAATCAAAATATCACAGACAGAGATCAGATGAGAGGAGACAAGGCATGTGAGCCTGTGCCACTTCAAATGTGTTTTTTTCCCTGTTAGCCTGAAAGGAAATCCCTAATCCCTGTTTCATCCTCTGGAGCCAAATGTCTATTACAGCTTCCATTTGATAATTTGGGAATAGTATCCCCTTGCTGGTGTGGTGAAAACAGGCATATTCATGCAACAAAATAAGTATTTTATTAAAAAAGAATAGTAATACACACAGGAGATGGTGTCTTAGTGATGGACAGACTTGCAGATTCATTTCTGGGGCCTTTTTTTTCATATTTTGAACTGGGAGATACACCAAGGACCATAGCACCTGTTTCCATAAGATGTGTTAGAAATTTAGCTTAAAAAGGTGCTCTAGATATAAGAAAGGTTAAGCACTTTTAGAATATCTAAATATTTCTTATCTTCACAGTACAGTAATTTACTGTTAAGTCCTGTGCCTGAAGACAGAGGAACAAATTGTATTGTTTCTGCTTTTCTTTTGATGGACTGATTTCTGCCTGGTAACTCTTCCATATGGTTTCTTACTTTTACTACTTTTTCCATATTAATAATATCCTTGCCTTTCTGACATATATTTCTTATGAGAGCTATCAATTCTTCTTACCCTCATCAGTGAAGAAGTCTGGGAAACATGTTTATGCACTGGATCAGATGCCAGTTCTCCAGAGCAAAATGAAAATAAAGTTACCACAGCTGGTGTCTAAATCTGCTGACGCTGCATTCCCTTGGGAACAAACTGATTTACTCAGTCTCTACTGAGCAAGTGAAGCAGAGAGGTGAGCCCAGGTCAGGAAATGGGCAGGGCAGGACCAAAGCATGATGCTGTGTGGTAGGTAGAAAAAAGGCTTTAAATAAGAGCACAATCCCACTGGCATGAGGGAAAGGATTCCTCCCTTCCCCTTTGGAAGTAGCAGGTGAAATGTGCCCAAGGGCAAAGACAACCACTCCAAGACACATTTGGATTTTAGACTACTCTTACACTTTGTTAATAGTCCATGCTCTTCCTAGCACTGAATTGTGAAATCTTTGCAGACATAATTCTATTAGACTTTCTTTACAGTACAGCAATTATGGTGATTGATATGGACAAATGTGATCTTGAAACAGCAATAACGAGACAATATAGCTTAATACTGAAGCAAATGCATTTTGAAAATCAATTTTTGAGATGAAAATTGCAAGAAAAATCATGCAAGTGTGTGCTTGACTCCCTCAGTCTTGTCTGGCTTTTGTCCTGCAAAACTTTTAGCAGTGACCTCAACCACGTTGATGTGGGTTATTACTTCCTCAGAAGGCTGTGCTGTGACAAATGAGCTTACCTGCTTACACCAAAAGTCTGGAAGTCAAGGTATATTTTGCTGCATAATACCTTTTTAGAGGAAGAGAAAATGTTCTGGAACATGCTTAGCAGTATCAAAGAGGAAAATGTGAATCTATTATAGCTCACACATAAAAACTCACTAAAAAATATGTCCAAGTGAGAGAGTAGAGAGCAGATACTTTATAGAAAAGTAAAATAGGCAGAGTCAGCTTGAGCTGTGGGTCTGACCTAGCAAACAAGTTTACAAATGCACTTCAGTGTTCACTTGGCGCTATAAACAAAATATATGACCAGTTGTTTGCAAATCCTTGTGTGCAGGGAACTGATCTGTTACAATATTCTCATTTATCACCAGCTTCCTCCCAAACTTGATTACCTCTGAAAGCTGGCTAACCTCAGTCTGCTTTTCCTGCAGCTCTGAGATACATGAGAGGCAATACGGTGCTTTTCACTGATATTTGCGCAAGATGAAATCATCGTTACAGGCTCGGTGGAAATGCCAAGCTCTTCCCTTTTCCTGGAGTTTCTGATAGCTCATGCTGTACAGGCTGCACTCCCCTCTGCTGGAGGGAAACTCGGTGGGTGAGATTCCTTGGGCTGCCCGTGGAAGTCAGAAGCCATGCTCTTTTTCCAGCCAGGGAGGTTTTCCTTCCACTGATGGGTGAAAGGTTCAGTGGGAGGTGAGAGATGCTGCACCTTGGCAATGCAAGGGGCTGGTTTAATGGCTCTATTTCCTTTGTCTTGTCACTGTCAGATTTTTCTTTCTCAAATACCACATTTAACCTGGTGCTTTGTCATGCTGCTCTCTCTGAGCACAAGCATACATCTTTTGTGAGCTAGCTGGAGTATTTCCCAGATCTGTGTCTTTTGGTAAACTTGCTAGATTTCTCTTGCTAGTATGGACAATTGTAACAACTTTATCCAAAGGATGGAACAAAGATTTTGTACAACTTCCGTCTCCTCATGTGTTTGGAGCTGTAGTGCTTCAGGATTTGAACTAGCATGGGTCAGTGATAGAGAAGATGGAAGTGTACACAGGAAATAGGAGCACTTTTTAAATTCCAAATTCTCAAGGAACTCGTGTGTACATCAGAAAAAAAACAATGCAGGGCACCAAAATTTACCCTTTTACCAAATACTGGGCTCACAACAGCTCTGTCTGACTCCAGCAAGATATACAAGGTGGTTTTGAAGGTGCCAGACACCATAGATTTATCTGTTACTCTGATATTGCCAGCTTCTGGGGTGGTGGGAAACAAAAAAACCAAACAACCCAAACCCCAAAAAGACAGCATCAGTTTCTGTTCCCATTTAGCCCAGTGGAAGAAAGTGCACATTAGTACCCACTGTCTTCTGGGGAGAGTTACACCTCTAACCAGTAAGGGTAGGGACCACTTACACAGCCTGTCTTCCCTGGTGCATCCAGGTTTCTAGGAGCAGCTGCTGCCATTGCTGATTCATCACTCTCTGTGCCCACAGTTTCCTTTTCTGTGATTACAGCTGGTCAGTGACCATGTGAGCATGGCCAAAATTCCTGAGCAGGAGCAAGGACTAATGCTAAAAGGAAAGGGGCTGATTTGTACCTGTTTGTGCTAAAGGCAAAGGCCTATAGGACAAGGGGGAATGGCTTTAGCTGGAAGAGGACAGGTTCAGATTAGATGATGGGATGAAAATTCTTCCCTGTGAGGGTGGTGAAGCACTGGCACAGGTTGTCCAAGCAGCTGTGGATGACCCATCCCTGAAGGAGTTTCTGGAGAGATTTGAGCAAGCAGGTCTAGTCAAGATGCCCCTGCCCATGTCAGAGGGGTTGGAACCTGATGATCTCAAAGGTCATTTCCAACTCAAACCACTGTATTGTTCTGTGGCTCTGTAAAGCTGTACTTTCTTTTAGGTTCAGACCACAAAGCTCTGTGTCTTGCCTCCTTGATAAAAAGGGAAAGTCACTGTAGGAGCAGTGTGTTTAGGATTTGTCATTGGAAACTGAGTCAGGTGAAAGTGGCCTTAATGATCCGATTTCTTGCTGCTGTGTGAACAGCTCTAATAATTGATTTTATTTGAATGCTGATGTTTCTCATTAGTGTTGTGCCAAACTCAGCAAAGCAAACTGTGCTGGAATCTGTTGTGTGTCCTCAGATCACCCCTCTGAGTTCAGGTGTTAGAAAGGACAGGCACAACAAATAGGAAAATAGTGTCTTTTCACCACAGTGTTAAGTTGTAGCCTGGCACTGAGAATTCCTGGAACTCTCCTTAGTGCACAGTAAAACCTCTGTGGCCCTGCAATAATTATTATGGAATTTCTTTAACCCAGGGTTTTGTTCTAGTGTTGGAAATTCACCTGACACATACAGAATTATCTTGGAATATTGCCATTACTCCACTGAAAACTGAATTGGACAAGTTTTTCTTAATATCCATTTTGATAATCGTAAATAATCCTAGAAACTGAGAAATGGGAGCATTATATGGCTAATTACAAATGAATCAGCACATTTTACAGGGTCAGTGATTTACAGGCTGGGATTTAACTTTCTGTTCTGCTTAGCTGCTCTGCATTAGTGAGGAATTGCCTAAGAAATTCCTGCATTCAAACAAAACGGGGGAAAAGCAGAAAGAGAAGAAAACAGAAATCATTGGATCTTTTCAAAACTTGACTGGACAAGGGCATGATCAATCAATCTGGTTTTGAGGTTTCCCTGCTTTGAGCAGAGAGTTGGGCTTGGTACTCTGTAGGCTGAGTTACCCAACGATTCTGCAAATTTTCATAAATGGCTTCCCCAGTTGGAGTCAAAGTTGTGCAGGATCCATGGCTGGTATGAAGACAGCAGTATTCCTGCTTCCAGATGATTCACAGACCTTGCAAATAAAGAACACCCCAACCTGAACAGCAAACCTTATTCAGCTGATATCATCAGAACTACATTGATAATGGAGTTGTCAAAGCTAAGCTCAAATAGGTCATAAGAAAAAAGTAATTTTTGAGATTTCTGACACTGGAAAAGAAATGTACCCAATAAACATCCACATAAAGTTTGACCTGCACATCAAAAATGTTCCTTTGTAACCAGCCCACAATACATGTTAATAGTTCTTAATATCTGTTGGTGGTTGCACAGGGATTCTGTAAAATGCCTGGGAGCAGATCTCAGGGAATACGTGCCATACAAAATGTGGCTTTACAATTCTTTCAATCTTTTTCTTCTAAATTGTCCCAAGTTCACACAGTTTTGAAAATGGTCTACAGGAATGAAAGGATGAGCTAAATTTTAGCTTTTTGGTGGCACTGATGTCTTCAGGAACTTTGATGGACTTACCCCAGCAGGTGTGATAGCTCATCAACACACTGGAGCACCTTTGCTTGTCTAATTTACTTCTTAGGATTTTTTATCTAATTTTTGCAGGGAAGATGCAAGATTATGTTCTCTAAATACAATGCAGTATTCAAAGGGTCACATGGAAGCAAAAGGCAGAGGATGTGCTCCAAGGATTAGAAGCAGTGAGCATTCACTGTCCACAGGGCTGTGCAGAAAGTGGTAAGAGGCATCTTGCTCCTCAGAAGAGCATTTGGAGGTAGAGGGCAAAGGCATGAGAGCACAGCCTGGCTGAACAGACTTCCCGGTCTGAGAATATATTTTTACCAGCTTAACAATCAAGATGTGTCAGTTCATTTTAAGGCAGAGCATAGCCAGAAACACCAGCAGCTCTCTCTGCATGTGCTCAGAGGAAAGGCCTCCAGTGCCTTTGGGGTGGGTCATGTTTTTCAAACAGCTTCAGCCCAGTCAGAAATGTGATGTCTGGGCAACTGGAAGAGGTATGGCCTGGTCATCTGTGCAAGGCTGGAAATTCTCTGTTTGGGATGTGGAAGTGAAAGAAGAACCATGCCAAGGCCGCCCTGCTATTCAGAGAGTGAGAAAGCAGCAGCCTCCAAACATCAGGGAACAATTCCTCCTGCCACATCCTCAAATTCTTCACACTTTGTTTCCTCCACTGAATACCAGCCACCTTTATTTTCCTGTGTTGCTTCTCTGCTCATTTCAGGGAGTGGAAGAGAAGACTCACTAAATGAACAAAAGCACAATTTTCCCAAACCTGTTAATTCCCAATGAAGTCAGATTTATAAGATTTGCTGTATGAAATGAAGCACTTCCCTTATTTTCTTGAAAATTATTTATTTCTTATTCCCCATAAAGAAAAAGAGACTTTCAAATTGCTGAATAATCTGAATTAGTTTGTTTGTTTGTTTGTCTAGCCTGTCCTTACTTTGCAGTCTCAAAGTAAGCTCGGGTTGTGGATTTTTGGGGTTTTTTGGCACACTTGAGAAGTATTCTGAAAAAGCTTTACCCACTAAGTATCAGTCTTACCTTTTTTTATGGCATTTTGCAGAGCATTTACGCATACCCTTTTCCAGCTTTGGTGCACACATCACACCTAGACCAGGAATATGGGATGCTTTTCTGCCCTTCCTCCGCTGTCTTCTTCAAGGGGTTCTGCTGGGAATTGCAAACTTTATACAATGGCATGTCTTATCCTCAACATCCTGTCTTCCTGCAGCCAATATAGAATTCCCTTGAATTTTGCCTGGGATCACTCAAGCAGTTCCTAAAATAAAAATCTTGAAAGATTTTTTAAAGCCTTCCCTCCTATGCAGGAAGCTGCCTGTATCAAAGTCATCAGGTCCAGAAGAGAGCCTCAGATGTTGTGCCAAGACATGAAAAATGTGTCACCATCTGCAATACCTGTACTTCCAACTCAGTATCTGTAGCTCAGAAAGAACTGGTGCTGGTGTGGCAGTAAGTTATCTGGTGCCTGCACGGTCCTCTGCTCCTGAGCCTTGCTCCTGACACTGCCTTGCAAAGCATTACTTTGAAGAAGGTGGCAAATTGAATTAATCATGTGAGGAAACCACATTTTGAGTGATCATTCACTTATTAAAGCAGAGCCAGTGTTTAACGTTTCTTCAACACAGTATTAGAGGAAGTGAATGAATTATTGAATGAACTATCTTCAAAAGTTCCCTAAGGCTTATATCATCTTGCACTTACCAAAAGCATGATGCCTGCTGTGCTCAGATAATCCATTTACAAAGCTTTTAAATATATTTAAGGGTGAGCTTTGTAGGTTTCCTATTTCCAATTAAACAAAACATCGACTTCTTTCAGAGAAGCCTTTAAGAAGCACAAAATGTCATTGTTTAAAATGATTCTGCAAACTTGTTCCCAATTCCCAACAGGCCTCTCTAGTCTTTCAACTAATTTTTTTTTTTCTTATAGTGTCATTTTGAATTAAGTAGGTTTGTCTTGGGTTTGCTATCTCTGATTTCCTCATGGTATTCAGGGTGTAGGAGTCTCCTCTGCCTCTTCCCTGACTGCTAAAATGTAGCTTGCAGTGTTTTTCTGTTCTGGGATGGGGTTGTGAGCATTGCCTTCTCCAGGAGGTTTTATTCTTTTTCTGCAGCTGTTTAATTTCAGACTTGTTTTGAGAAAGGCCAGCCCCAAAAACTGAAAATAAGCTTTAGATCAAAGCCCCCAGCTATGCAACCAAACACTCTGCATGTGCAGTTTTAGGGTCCAATGCTCGAGGCAAGATGTTGCTCCTTGGTGAAATTTGGAGTCAGTTCTGTGAAGATCAATGAAAAATGTCAGTGGTTTCATTAATATTGGTGTAAAGCATACAGAAAACTTACTGCTTGATCCTGGACTTTTGTTTCAATCATTGCAAACTAATACCTTTTTTGGTTGGTTCAGACCTTTCTTCCCTTTTTGCCTTGTTCTCACAGAACAAGCTGTAAGCATTTGAAAGTACAAAATCTGAACTGCTTTGCCAGAAAGATTGAAAATGTGGTCCTGGAAGCAGCAATCTACAGCAGCTGTGGTGCTGTCCAGTGGGAACTTTTGCCTTAATGATAGTTCCAGATAGAACCTTCTTCCCTGTTCAGTGCCTGAGCACCGGGACAGATTGTCCAGACAAGGTTTGGAGTCTCCCTTGCTTGGACCAACAGACCCACAATGGTGTCCTCCAGCCTGACCCATCCTGGGATTTTGTTACTTTATAATGTTCTAGGGTTTCTCCCCAGGAGGAGCAGAGGCCCAACAAAAATGTCCTCTCCTAGCCCAGTGATCAGCACTGGTGTTGGAGCATGTAAAATTACACTTACAAAGGGTAATTGTGGCTTTTAAGCGGCTCAGAATTATCTCAGTTCCTAAGGGCTGTGACTAAATGACTGCATAACTAACAAATAATTTTTCAACCTAAATTAAATAATAAATCCCACCCCATGAAAGCTTATTTTTTGCTCTAGATACATTTTGCATTCAATCCACTTCTTGCTATGGTCGATCAAGTTGCAAAGACATCCAATACAAAGAGCTAAGAGTGATTTGCCGTGATTTAGGGTTTTCATCTGCTGCAACAAACTGGGAAATTAATTGGAATGAGTGTTTACACTTCAAGGAAAGCAGATCTGAGCTGACTGAAACACATAATGACAACTTCTAATTTGTATAGGGCAGCCTTCAGACGACTATGGCTTTTGGTGCCTTGAGTGAGCAGCCCAATCTCCCTTTTGTAGCCTTTGTTTAATATTTTGCTTCTGGAATCAGTGGAGAAATAGGAAAGAAAAAAAATGGTTCTCTATACACATGCTTTTTTTCAGTGCTTTTGGTCAGTGTTGTAATTTAATTCCTAAAGGAATAGATTTAATGAGTCCTGAAGGTGAACAGGATCAGAAATATCTATGGGAAAGGCTCCAACAGCCAGGATGTTAATTCTGGAAACATCCATGATCGTGTGATGGATCCTCCACTCTCCTCAGACTCTGGTGCTTGCGAGCACACAGGTTTGCCACTCTTGCAGATGTTGTCAGTGAGCACCTCCTGAAATTTTGTGAGTGCTGGCATCACAGACACCAAAGATCCTGAGGTAAAAGTGTGAGGAGAAGGGGTCTCCACAAGGCTGGTGATAAAGCTGATTTTCTCATGAGGAAAAGATGAATGTCCATGATGACTTGGTGTCTGTACCTTCAGAGGAAGGAGATGGAAAGCTGTGCATGGTAGATCATGTGGCTGCCTTTGAATATGTGAAAAACCCCATCAGTGCCTTCTCACGTAAGGTTCCTGAGTGGGTACAGCTGGAACTGGAAGCCCTGTTCAAGCAGAAAATCCTGCTGAGGGAGGTATAAAACATCCCAATTTGTTATACTCTGAGTGGATAAGCCACTCAAATTGCCTTCCTCTTGGGATTCAGGAGGTCTTGGTTTAAAATGAAGTCATAGTACAGTCTGTCCAAAACAAGTCTCAATGTTTTATTACCAACTTTTGGCTCTCATTTAGCTTTCAGATATTAGACTTTGTCTTTGGTGGAAGACTCGATGCATTTAGCTGAAAACCAGCCTTTTTTTTTTTCAAAACACCACTTAACTGAAACCACAATTTTTCAGTGCAAATGCTTGACTGTGCCAAGGCTGATGTCCCACCATGCCTCTTTCATTTGTGACCCACAGGGTTCCTCAGAGGGCTGAATATCTTCTGAGTCATCCGCATCAACTCCTTGAGCTTTGCAAATCCAACCAGAAGCATCCACAGATACTTTGCAAATAAAACACACACATAGGACCCATTCCAAAGACCAAAGACATTTTGCAGACTCCCTGCCAGCTTTGGGGCAGTGAGGAATGTTAATTGAAAGCTATGCCACCACTGTTACTGAAGACGTGTTTATAGCATCTATTGTGGAAGATTTTTGAGCTGTAATTTGAAGGTGTAAGGAAGACTGTGAAGCAGGGGTGGCAAAACTCTCGTGGCAAACAGCTCCTAAAGTGCCAATTAATCTGAGCAGTGGGGGAGTGTGAGGTAGAAATCTTGAGTGTTCACAAATCATCTGGTAACTCATCAGTTCAATGGCACCTGGGAATGTAATATCCCCATCCAGAGTGCAGGGAAGGTCTGTTGATGCACAGACATTTCTCAGGATGATCATCATGTGCATTGTCTGGAAAGGAGGGTGATCTGTGGTTCAGGTCCTCTGTTAAAGCTGTCAGAGTTGGTGTCCCCCAGGGGTTGTCAGAGGGTGAGGCATGGCAAGGTGGATGCGAAACCAGGTATCAGGCTCCATGTGTTTTCCCAGTCCAGCATCACTTTTTCCCTCCATCATGTTTTGGGTCTGCTCTTGACCACCTACATGTGCTTCCCTGTGATCTTTCTTGTTGCTGGTCTGACTAAGGTCCTGCCTTGTTAGTTGGATCTGTCCTACATATGCACCATGATAAGTAAAATCCTGCCTTTCTCAAAGGCAAATTGCTCTTCCCTTGGCTTGAGTTTATCTTTATGGCTGTGCTTATCTCTGAGGGGGATTTCCCATCAGTGATGGGACCCAAGCAATGCAAGGAGAGAATTGCTGGGCTCAGGTGGGAGCTGGGCTCCAGACCTACATCCACCAGTCTGTCTCCACCTCGGGCTGCAGCTTGCTGCTGTAATGGCAAAGTCCATCACAGGAGAAGCACAAGCTCTCTCTCTTCAGACAGAAACACTCAGATGATCTGCTCCCAGCAGCTACTGCAGGAAGGCTGGAGCCATACACCGCAAACGAGATCCTGTGATGACTCTGTTTTCTCCACTGGAGAACTTTGCCAGACCTGTCAATGCTAAAGGAAGCAGAGAAATGAACATATCTGTGCTGACTGAGGCTGTTTTGAATTAACTTTCTGTTTCTTTTTCTTTCCCTGAGGCAAGGTCACATGGAGGTATTGGAAAATTTCAAGGCAAAGAAATTCAACACCTTAAACTTTGTATAAAATAGAGGTTTAGATATATGAAACCCTGGGATATTTGGCAGTCTAAGGTTTTAAGTGTTTTCTCAGAAAATCTAAAAGTTTTAATTCTGGCAAAATTATGTCAACACACTGTCAGTTGCCTCTTGGTAAGTAATTGCAGAGAGCAGTAAATGTTTTTGAACTCTGAAATGTGGCTATATCAAGGGGAGAAGGATGAAGCACTGAAGTTGTTAAAGGCAATCCATCTCTTGGCTTGGAAAGATGTGAACCTGGAAGATATTTCAGCTGCTAGGTCACCTATTAGCACAGAGCCCGGCAGCAGCTCTAAGCTTGGTGTAAACAGCTTGTCCCCATATTGTGAAGCTCAGGTAGTTTGGCCAAAGTCTTGGAAGGGACACAACATTTGTGACACTGAGATCTGTCCTCTTGAAGTTCCTCTGCACCTTGCCTGGCAGGGTGAGTGGACTGCAAACTTACAGTTGAGAAGAAGACAGAGTGGACCCTTTAACTAAAACATCTGTATAAATGTGGTAAAAATACAGCGCTGTGGTTGTAAATATTAATTTTGAATTAGCTGGTGGTCAATCCATTCCAAGAGTTGTGATGGAGAAGGCAACACTGTGCAGAGAACAGATTTTGAGAAGGACTCTAGCCACATTTGAATTATAGTTTTTACTCTTATATATTATTAAACCATTTTTTCATGACATGCAGAAAGTTCAAGAAACAAAAAGGCATGCTTGATCTCTCTAAACACTATTTTACATTTTTAGTACAGCTTTTGGTGGGTGGAAGCAAGAGGACATAATGTCTTTTTCTCTTCCTGTTCACCTGCAAGTTCACAGCTCCTGTATCCATTTGCCAAGTTCAATGAGATCTGACCAAAAGGAAGAGATTTCAAAGCTGTCATCTTGAATTATATCCCAGTTACCTCATAGCTGCTACACTACTTTCTGTTTGCTTAATGAAAATTGCCATTTACATAGAGGTAATAGCTCCTTTTGGGCTCATACTCAGTCAAAAAAAGGCTCAGAGCAGTGCTCACCCCACCCACCTAATTTGAGTTGTCTGTCCTACAGAAGCTATTCAGAACTCTTTTTTTTTTAAATGAATATAAAGTCTTTTCAGCACTGAAAATTTCTAAATTAGCTTTTGTAATTGGCTGCTGTTAATCATAGATGGGACTGTTCCACCCTGGTGGTGTGAGAAGGAAGAAAGGCTTTTTATTGGCTGAATGCTGATTTCCTTCCTGGAGCTGCATTTATTGTGTGTACTGTCAGAAATGTAAGCTAGAGAAACAGGCACACAAGAAAACAGTGAGCAAAGGAGGAACAGAAAACAATGTTGCCAAGGCAACTTTCTCTTGGTTTCCAGAGATACTTTAAAAAAAAAAAAAAAGTCCTGAAAACATTAGTCATACCTTTTTTAAAAAATGCATTATTTTTGTCTATTAATTTGGAGTTTGCTTCGCCAGAGCACAAAAGGCATGGGGGTAGAAGACAACCTCTTCAGGAGAAGAGTTGGTTTATTGGTGAGGTCTCAGGGCTGAGCTTGCAGCCAGCCAGGACTGCAGCATCCTGGTGTGCCCACGAGGAATGTGCATGTCATCGTGCACCAGGAGGTGCTGCTTCATTATGACCCCAGTCAGAAACGCACTTAGGTGCCAGGAAGTATAATTTAGGGATAATTTAAATTTTTAACTGCAAAGGAGAGGATGGCAGAGATGACGCTGTGTCCCTTTCAGGCACTGAGACCCCCCACCTGTGTGGCACTAAGCTGGTCCCCAACGAGGGCACAGGGTGTGATGCAGACCCTAGCCATGGAGAGGTTCCATTAGCTCAGCCTTTTGAGCTATTACACAATTTTCTTACAAGAGAGCACCTCCATTCAGCACCTACTGTCAAACAGAATAGTTGTCGTGAGAACTTTTTAGGTGAGGGCAAGTTCACCCAGCTGCAGAGCAGCAAGCTCTTGCATTGTCCTGGGGCTGAGAGCCAGGCACAGCACCCCCAGGACGTGCAGGAATGCCATCTGGGAAGGGCCCTTCCATCACAGAGTCTCCAGGGAGACTCTGCACACCAGAAACATTAGATTTTCATGCTGAAAGCAGTCCAGAATGTGCCATTCGCAGACATCTTTGCATTCTGGTATTGCAAAAGGAGCTGTGATGCTTTCTGTAGCAGGGCAGTGGCTGCAATAAAGCTTTACCAGTTATTTATTTATTGTCCTCTCAGATGCTTAATCTAAAACAGAGTAACTACAGCCTACCTCACAAGCAGTGCAATTTTTGTGGTGAAAATCTTCATCTTACCCAGCATGGCTCAGTGCAGTTAGGAAATCAACAGTGTTCCTTCTAGTGCTGTGTGAAATGTTTTTTCTCCCAAAATGGAAGATTTTGAAGCCATAAAAGAAGGAAAACTGGCAAATAGAAATTAATTGGTAAAATAAGATTTTTTTTTTTGCTTTGAAAACAAGTGGTTTCTTTATTTGACACAATTAGCTTGAAGGAAAAATGCAGAAAAAAATTGTTGTGACTGAACAGACACATTTAATCCTGCAAATGCAGAGAAGGGAGCTTGGCATTTATCTGAATTATGTAACCAATCCCTCAGTGGAACCAACAAGATTTTCAGGAGCACGTCAATCCCCAAATTCCTTGCAAATCCTCGTACCATGCGCAGGGCCACAGAAATTTTCCAAGCCCCTGAGGGTAATGTGTGCACCCAGTGTCTGCCTGCTCTGACCTGCAGATGCTTTGAGGAGTTTGCAGTGACAGAAACCCAGGTTGTGACTGATGAGAGCAAATACCCTCCTGCAATCAGGATGTTGCAACAGGAGCTGCACTCCCTCATCCTGCTGGCTCCCTTCACCTGGAATGCAAAGCTGGTTATTTCCCAAGCCCACTGGGAACACAGAATGTGGAGCCAAAGTGAGCTTACAGTACAAGTGTCACTTGACCACCTTGCTCTGAAGTTTTGTGTCCAAATTTTGACCTTCCCCTTCCTAACAACAGCTTGGCATAGTGAGGAGGAAATGCTGAACACAGGGAGATTTGCTTTAGGGATGGAGACCAGCCTAAATTTTGTGTCTGTGAGAGCACCAGGAGCTGAAGGCAAACATGGCAGGAGGTTTCAGAGTGGCAAAGGCAGATGAGATTGATGCACAGAATAGCAACTGGAATTATTTGTGACATGAAAGGAAGAATAGGCCACAAATCGGCCTCCTGCTCACAGCATTTCTGAAATAAAAATTGAAGCAGAAAAAAAAAAATTGCAAAGCCCTGGTGATTCAGGGCTTCCAGCTGCCCAAAGCTCTGTGTGCTTGCTTTGGAGTGGTGGTGGGCTTAGGTTTAGTTTCCTGCTAGGAAGAATTGTGGATGTGTCACCCAAACAGTGCAAGGTTGAAATTCCTGCTCTGCAATGGATGCTGTGAATTCAGGACCTCTGTGTGGCGTCAGTAGCTGCTCTTAATGGTGTTAGCACAGAAAACACTTGCAAAAACCAGATGAACTGAGACGCAGTAACTCCCAGCCATATCCTTCAGCTTTTTTTTTTACAAAACTTTGGAATCACATGCGATGTTGAGACAACAATAGGAATAAAATGTGCAACCTACCTTGAACCAGAAGCAGACTGTACATTCTTTCTGTAGATTTTGCAGTGGTGGGCTCCAAAAATAATGTTACTTGGCCAATTAGTCCCTTCCAGGGCAGACAGATTCCTTCTGCAGGAGTCAATCTGCCTTGTTTGTTTGCTGAGCTAATTTATTTGCTAAATGATCTGGACAAGTCATTTGTTAGTGGGTGTTCAGCCAGCAACTTGAATCCTGGCTGTTGGTTATCCGAGATGTGTGGCATTATCCTTGCTCACTGTGTGGAGGGTGGCAAAGAGGACAAACAGTGAGGTGTGCCACAGGCAAACAGCTCTGACTAGAAGTCAGGAGGTCTTGCTAGACACATGGACATCTATCGTGGTCCACAGCATAGGCTGTGGCTCATGTGAGGTCAGACCAAGTATTCTTATCCATAAAAGTCATCCAGGAGTGAGTATTAAAATTCATCTCTTTATTTATACATTGAAGTTTGGTCTCCTGAAGTCCAGACTAACAACTCTGTTGGCTTTAAAAAAAATCTTTCTCATTACAGTGAGAATTTTCAGCTTAATCATTTTTTGGTCATTATGGCCAAGACAGCCACCTACCATCATCCCACATGAGTCCTTGTCTTCACAAGAAGCAAGTCTAGGGGTCATCTTTCCTAGCTGGCTCACTAAGTGCTTGTGACAAGAAATTATTCTCTACAAACTTCAAGAATTTCCAAGACCTGTTCATCACAGCAGCATGGTATTCCCAGCTGGTGCCTGTCAAGCTGAAAGCTACTGATGCAGGAATTTCTCTTGCATCAATGAGTTAACCTGTCCTGGCTATTGGTGCTAGAAACCCACTACATTTCCATTGTTTTCCACACCCCCCAATCCTCTTTATCACGTCATCACTAATTTTAAGGGCTGTGCAATTAAACCTCTCCCTTGATACCTGCAGCTTGCCTGCCCTGCCTGTCCCTGCTGAGCTGCCCTTATCCCTCCACCCCAGCACACCAACTGTCCCAGTCTCACCCAGTCTCACTAATACCAATTGTACTCTGGGGAGAATAATACTGTATCTATATTCTGGGAACTGACCAGTGCCTTCAGTTCATCCCAGAAGGGGTACCAGAATTTCAGATACACCCCTGAGACTACTGTGCTCCTGTGAGCAGTGCAAATGTGCCCACTGACATTTCCCCCCTCAGGTGACGCCATGGTAGCTCTTGCTTTGCCTACTGCTGTCTTGTTGGCATTCCCTTCCCTCAAGGATTCTAGTTTCAAGCTCTCTCAGTCAGGCCCCCCAGCTTGTGCCCCAAATGTGTTTTCCCCCATAAGGACAGATGAATCTTGTCAGGCCTCAGCATACCCTGTGTCTCCAAGGCTCTTCCATGGTTTAAAAGCCCAAAGCTTAGGCAGACTCACCATTCCCAGAGTCAGGTATTGACAGTCTAAGCTTACCGGTTTCTTTCAAAGTCTCTCCCCATCCCTGTGAGGATTGAGGTAAACACAAGGTGGGCTCAGGATAAATTCAGTGCCTGAAGTGTCCCAACACACCTTCTCAGTTCTGTTACTTTGGGCAAAGTCTCTTGGGTTAGTCAGGACACCTGATGAGCCAAGGCTTGTCCAGGTAGGAGGCTTGTCCGCATGGGAAGAGGAGCAGGTTTCTCCTCACCTTGAGGAGCACTGGGTTAGGGGCCTTCAGGAGAGAGTGCCCCAGCCTGAGGGCACTGCAGGCTGAACAGAGGTGAACTGGGGGAAAAGTGAGGAAGTAATGGGGCCCAAGTGCTGAGCAAAGCCTGGAGAATAGATCTCCAAAGTCTGACTTTTAAACACCAAGTTGCTGTCTCCTCAGCTGGCTCAGGAGATGCAGTATGGGGAGATTTGCCCTTGTGCTTCCACATCTTTCCCACTCTCCACGTTGGATCTGATTCTGTTTGTGCTGTGCCAGGAATGCAAAATTTATCCCAGAGCAGAAAGTTTTGTCTAGGTCAACTTTGGCAGTTGATATCCCTGTTGCCCTGGGAGTAGGGATACTATAGGGTGTTTTCAAAAAATGCTGTGAAGTAGAAAACTGTTAGACAAGAAGCAAGAAATTAAACTTCTCTGTGCAGTTTCAGGGCTCAGATGGTTTTGTTCTTATAGCCCTTGCTACAAAATTCCCAACTGTAGTACTTTAGGAATAAGAAATCAGACTATTCTTAGACTTGGGGGCATCTTCCTTAAAAACAGAGCAAATCCCAGATCAGCTTCAGTCCCAGCAGTGAGAACCTGGGGTGGTGAGAGGGTAACTTCCAGAGTGGTCCTGAATGGTCAGACAGGAAAGCTTCCTTGACAGTAGTGGTATGGATTTAGTTAAACTGGCCAGGTATAGCCAAGTCTCAGCTCTGGAAACGAAACCCTCAGCAGGGTTTAGTTCAGCATATCTAAAAGTCTGAAAGAGATCCTGTGTTATCTCATTTCTCTCTGGGAGATTGATGCTGAGTTTAAATTTAACTTAAGACGAAAACATCTGTTACTCTTCAGAGTAAATATGTTCTGATATTCTCCAATTGATTGAGAAGCAGACAGTTCAGGAGACAGAAACTGAAGGCATTCTGAACCGTCACTGTTTATACTTGGAGCAGGAGTAATTTGTTTCCCACTCTTATGAGTCATGGCTAGAGGTAATAAAAAATCCTTCAGAAAGTGATGATGATTGAAAATGATTTGTAGATATTCATACCTTTTCAGCAAAAAAAAAGTGAGGAAAGGGTATTATAGACTGGTGGGATTGCTATGTTCTTATGAAAAATTCACATTTGCTATATTAGCCGACTGGAGCCTAAAGCACAGTCTGCAATCTGCATTGTTATGCTAATTCATTATTTACATTGCAGTCCTGCTTGGAGATCTCAAGCACAAACTTGGGTCTTACTGCTCTAGGTGCAGGCACATGGAAATAACAGAAGTGAAATGCCATCTCATAGTTTGTTTCACCTTTCCTGCTCCCCAGGTGAGAAGGGAGGTCCAAGGTTAGGCTGTCCCCCTACACAGTCACGTTGGGTTCTCCCAGGCTTGGCTTTTGGGGAGTAAATTGTGGGTTCCAGTGACTCCTCTGAAGGACTGGGTGCCACAAGCATCCTTTCTGCCTAAGGCAGCTAGCTTTGTTTGAGCCTTCAGTGAAGTGCTAACAACACTAACTGGGCTGGCTCCCTAATACCAGGGCTGGTGTCAATCATAGTTAGGCTGCTGTCTGCTTAAGCCAGCTCAAGGCCTGTCCTTCAATGCAAAGTGAAGTGCTCTTTAATATAAAATTTAAATTATTTTTCCCATTGCCTTGATTTATTACGTTCATTATGTCCTGTTGCCTTATCTTTATTATTATTTGCAGACACTGTATTTCCATCTCCCTCTGTTTGTTTTCAATCATGATCAGGTAGTTTTTGACCTTTGGAAAATCTGTGAGAGCAAAGAGAAAATCTGAATGCAGCCCTGTTCAGTGTGGTGGGGCTGACCTTTGCCATTGTGTTTTTTACCCTCCTAAAAGCCTCCTCTCTTCCTCCTGCCAGTTCTCCCATTTAGTGACACCTTGGACCAGAAGAATTTGCTGGCACTTTGTTACACTGGCAAATTTTATTCATATAAATGTTACTAACTCTTTGGAATTTTACTATGGATATTATGAATATGCCTTACATAGATGGCTTTCATGCCACAAGGCCCTGTAATTGTCCTCATTCATACAAGGGGTGAATCCAAAACCCCTTGGCAGTGAGTGGACTCAGACTTCAGTTACCAAGTTCACAGTATAAACTAAAGCTGAAACAGGGTGAGAGGAGTTTTCACATTGCCCCTTATGGAGGCTGGTGTCCCAGCTGTCCCTCTAGATCATTATTGCATTTAACCAAAATGCTCCCAAGTATAACTTGGTTTGGTTTCAGTTCCAGTTTCCCTTCACAGTCTGAAAACTTGAATATTGCATGGGAGTGCCAGCTCAGCCACAGTGCTTAGCAGGCCTGGGAAGATTTTCAAGTGCAGAGATGTAAATCTGTAATTAAATATGTGTAATGATATCCCTGACTTCAAATGAGTATCAGAACTCACCCCCCCACCCCCCCACCCCCGCCATCTCCTCCAAAATATGCACCAGAGCGTTTCAGGACACTGGGGGTTTACCCTTAGAAAGACCCCAGGACAATGTCATTCTCCCCTGCTCTGGTGGAAGAGGTGACCAGAGGATGCTCCATCTTTGGCACTTGCCAGGATGCTGCAGACAAAATTATGGCCTGCCTCCCTGAGTGTTTGGGGAAATTGCTGCTCCAAGAAGGAGCTGGGATGGAGGATTTTGGATGTTTCCTCCCTGTGCCCTGGCCAGAGCAAAGCACCTTTCCTGCCTGGTAAGGTGTAAGAGCACAGACAACTGCCTTCTCAATACCTGGAGCAAGAGCTTGCTGTTTCCAGCTGTCCCTGCTACTGCCCCACAGCTCCGTGGAGCAGGGATGTGTGAAAATGTTTGGGTTGTTCATTCATCATTCCCCTGCACAAGGATCTCCTTGTCTCTGGCTGGCTGGTTCCTCCTGCTCTTCTCTGGGGTTTTTGTCCTGTTCCAAAGCCAGAGACTGTCCAGTCTTCCCTGTGGATCACTGGGCTGCACACCTGAGCCATCTGCACTCCACTGAGAGCTCTGCTCACACTGTGGCTCTGGCATCCACCTGCCATCCATCTCCTCTGCTTCCTTTCTGGTTCTCTGCCTCCTTCCTAGTTTGTGTGCAACTCATTAATCTTCGCTCTGTGTTTTGAGATCACCATCTATTTTAATCTAGTGAAGTATTAGGCTGTTGGTGAGTTTATTTTTTTAGGGCCTTTCTGCTTTAATGAACCCCTCTGCCCTGCCTCACTGAAGGAGGTGCTGACAGATGGCTGGCATTTGCATTTCCATCTCAGAGGTTCCAAGCAGTTGTGCACCCAAGGGTTGGTGAGGTGCCCAGGTGACTGCTGTAGAGAGGTTGCTTGGTTGCACTGCTTTGGGCATCCTTGCTGTGTCGTGTCTGTCAGAGACTGCTCTGGCTTCTAGCAGCGTCTGATTTTGCACAGTACACAGCCAGGATGGCATGGGATAATGCTTCTAACTGAAGCCTTCCCTCAGCCCCTCAGGAATTTAATTCTGCTCCTTGATCTGTTGGCCTTGTAATGATTCTGGGCATCAGACCTACCTGGTTGTCAGGGCACTAGTGTTTGTTCCTCAGCAAGGATTGTGGGGTACTGTGGTTGTTAAACCATTGTTTGCTTGTTGGACCTGCATGGGCAAAGGTCAAAAGATTCTTTGTGTGACAGTAGATACACCTTTCTTCCTAAGAGGGACCAAAGTGGTGTTACTTACCATGGGCAAAATGAATGTTCTGGCACACACAGGGAAAAAACCCAAACCATAAAACCAGGGGCAAATGAAGCAGGGAGGTTTTTTTCAATTACTTAAAGATATAATATCTTCTGGCTTATCCATGAAAAGAAATAGATAATGTGTGCATCCCTCCCACACTGGACCCACACATTTTGGACTTCCACAGAGGAGAAAAAGAAAAGCCAGACAAGCAATTTTTTTGTTTGTTTGATGCTGTGTAGACTAAGTGATGTTGCTGTGACTGGTGCTTGCTCACTCTGATGGCCCCCTGAACTTTTTAAAGAGAGCCTCATTAAAAGAATTCCTGTCCTATGTCAGGATACAGTGACATGTATTGGTAAAATGTTCCCGGCTACCCCAAAAGTCTTCTTGGAATTAGCCGGCCTTTTAAGGGGGAAGCTATTTAATGAGCTGAATGCCAGAGTTTCAACCAGGCTCCAGGGTCAAAGCACATCTGATTCACGGGCTGAGGAGCAGCTTTGTCCCTTTTCTTCCTGAGCATGGGATCACATGGGAGGAAATCTCTGACTGAGGGAGCTTTGAAGAGAGAAGGGACACAAGACACACAGCATCCTTCTAAATCAGATGGTGGAGTGGATCATAACTAAACACATCTGTTTTTTCTGATCGCTCACACCACAGCTTTTGTTAGAAAGTGTTTCACTGAGTCAAAAATATTTTTAATATAGTATCTGCTTGCACAAAAAAAAAAAAAAAAAAAAAAAAAAAAAAAAAAAAAAAATTACTGTTGGGTATTTCACATATTCTTGAACCCCTCCCGTGAATTTGCTCTATCCCCTGCTTTGACCCATGATTGGCACATTTACAAGTTGATTACTTATTACTGTATTTTTTCCAGTTTTGCCACTGAGACTCTAGACAAATGAACTGTGAAATGCCTGCCCTGTAAGGACAATTATGCTGCTATAAGACTCCTCCAATCTGTTCCATTCTAGGCAAGCATCAAAATTCCTGCCCATGAAAATGTCTGGTCATCAGGGCTCTCATTACCATAAATAAGCTATTAAAAAGTCACATCCTAAACATATCACTCAAGGAAAAAAAAATAAACCCAAGCTAATGAAACCTGCCCTCTGTACAGTCCTCATTTAAATTATATACTTTCATTCTTCCAAGGAAAACCAGTGCTTTGAAAAACAAATAGGTGTTAGTGCTCTCCTTATTTCCTTATCAACGGGCCATCATCCACCCTTCAGGAACTGGTCAGTAGAGCTAGGGATCACAAATTCACATTTATACTCCCTGTCTATTCTCATTTTGCTTGTTCCTTTTTTTCTGATCACTGCTGCCTCAGGAGACAGGACACACCACAGGGATGTCAATGTCCAATAAAACAAGGTGTTCAATAAGCAGAAGAACTAATTAAAACTCGTTTCCTACAGAAATCTGGTTCCTGTCCTGTTTCCTTTATGGACAGTTTCTGTTCTGTCATTGATGATGCCTGTAGGTAGTGACAAATGACATCCATGCTCGTTAGCCAGCCAGCTGACAGGTTGCCAGCTGCTGCCAAGCATAGTTGTAGCAGAGAGCAGGAACACATTCTGGACTTCATTCCTCTAGCCAGATGCCAGTTTTCACAAAAACTGTAGGGATATAAAATCCTGGAAACATCAGCTGCTTAGTGAGATTGATTAGTGAGTTAATATTTGTTAGTGGAGGATTGAAAGATACATGAACAATGTAATCTCTTAAACATCATGGATGTAAGGAATCAAGCCAAAAGGGAAGAGAAGCATGTGCAATCAGAAGCGATTACTTGTGTCTTTATCCTCTTCCTCTCTCTACAAGAGATTTGATGTAACATAGTTTAAACTCCATAATCCTTTGATCAGGAATCAGAACCGAAGTTAATGTTTTCACTTAATGTTCCTGCTGCAGAAAATATCTTAAACGCACACTTTGCAAGAATGTTGTCACTTTTTTACCTTCCCCTCAGCTTCTCTAAAATGCAAATTTCACTTGTGAGTGATTTGCAGCAGGTGTTATAAAAGTTGCCTTTCTTTATTAGCTCAGCCAAAAACACATTCACTGGAGGATTGGAGAACATTCATTTTCTTAGTTAACCAAAATCTAGATGAAGACTTACACCAGTAGTGCTGTGGTTTAGTGTGTCATAGTTGCAGTGATATTTAAAACTAACTCCATAAAACGTGCCTTCTTCTTTTAAAGGGTTGGATGGCAAATCCCTTGCCTTGCGCTGTGTTTTAATTGATGTGACTTTTTTGTCTAAAGATTTTTCCTCTGTGCAAGGCATATTCATAACATCATCTGATATCTGTTCATGGGGCACATCACATACCCTAACTCATCCACTGGAAGTTCAGATGCTTCATGTGGTTCACACCCAAACCCCAGAGTCTTTCTTGAATTTGATTTTAAATTTATTTTGTAAATTGCTGCAAAATATGTATGAAATTTGCTTGTGGTCATGGCCAAGATCTTCAGTGAGCTTCATGCCAGTAGGACATGTTGATCAATACCATGTCTTGGAGTTAGGCCAAACATTAAATCCTGAGTTAGAATACATGATGTAGCAAGAAAGAAGCCAGCAAACCCAAAGCTAACCCATGAACCGTTCCATGTTTTCAGAACACATATTGTGCTTTGTTTTCCACTGCAGAGTGTAACCTAATAGCTAGGGATGTATAGAAATTCCTCCATAAAAACATACAAAATTGTTTCTCAAATCACAATTTTTCCTGCCTATCTTCAAAAAATCAGCTGAAGACCAGGTAGGTTTGTGCCAAGATGGGCAAAAAATTTCTAGTGAGATTCCATTTTACTGAATAATGTCAGAACCCTCTCTCTTTCCTGAAACCATTGCAAATATCTGCTGGACTTTGGTAATTTCAAGCTTTTCTTGAAGTTCCTAAAGTGTCTTTGGCTTCTTAGCTTTTGCTTGCAGGGTCCAACATGCACAAAACCATTTGTCTCATGAGAAAGACAAAACATCCTCCTTTCTCTGAGCAGAATTAGGTTTGAAATATGTGCATTTTTCCAGTTTTATTTTGTAAACCAGTTGCACAAATAAGTACACTTTGCTGTCTTACTGAGTGCCTTTGGGAGGAAAGGAAAGAGTATGGTTATAATAGAGGTTAAATGAGTCTAACTAACTGTGTCAGTCCCTGAAGTGTTATTAGTGTCTAATTGTAACACATTAGGTCAAACCCACATAATTCTGGCAAATGAAAGAGGGTGGTGTGAGAGCCCTCCTTGTGTATGCGATGAGGAGTGCATTACCTCTCTTCAGCATTACCAGAGAACAACTGATGTCTCAGCTGAACTGCTTCAAATGGCAAAGCTAAATTTCATTTGTGCTGTAAGCAGCTGTAATTCTCAACCAGTGCTAGCCACTGTCACAATCCCAGCCTTGTTAAGAATCAAGAAGCACATGAGTTTTGCATGATCCAGAGCACTGAGTGGAGTGAAAAATCTCTTGCCAGCCTGAATCACTGTTCTTGGACCTTTAGCAGAACTGGGAAGCTCTCAGTTCAGGATGTCCATGTCACCTCAACAGAGGAAAGAAAGGCATGTTTCAGTGTTATCACTCAGATTTGCTTTAGAACAAAATTTTCACAGAGCTGGGGGATTCCTTTCTGTGCTGATAAACATAGTATTAACTGAAAGATTTATAACAGTTTATAAATACACTACAAATACACTACAAATATTTCTAAAATATGGCAGCTTGATTTATGCAAGACAAACACCTCAGTGCTCACTGAAAGTATTTCAAGTCTGAATTTTGAAAATAAGAAAAAAATATGAAAACATCCCTTTGAACAAATTTAGAGATATGCAGATTTCTACATTTGTTTTGCTAAGGCAATAAATTGTTCTTTAGAGGAGAAAAAAGTGATCCCTGAAAGACAGTGTGGCTGTTCTGCCTGTTTTAGATAGACTTGACATGCCCTCTGAGGATTAGACAACTATATATATTATACATAATTATATAAGCAATCATAGATAGAATAAATAGGAGGATTAAAAACCTCTGAGAGTGGGTGTCTTGTCACAGCATCCTTGCACTTGAAGTGGCAGAGGAAAGGATACAGCTAAACCTTTGTGCTTTCTTCATTTTGATGATCCAGCAAGGTCTGAGATCGTTCCACTGACTTTGAGGGGGGTGGGATCAGGCCTTTCCTTCCTGGCAATTGCAAGGTCATGTATTTTCAGGGCAGCACTTAAAATATGTCCCTTATCTCCAGCCTGTGCCCTGTGGCTGCTCTCATCTGTCTCTGCTGCAGCTCTGTCTCTCGTCCAGGAAAATCTATAGCACAGCTCCTTGTAAGGCCAGCATTTCCTGGGTACTGTGCTCTTGGAAGTTCTTCCAGGCTGTTGTGGTCAAACTTGTCCAGCCCTTTTGTGTCTCCAAGCAAAAAATGGACTCAAACCAGCTGAAGCCACCTGGTTACAGGTGGGCTTCTGCCTGATGGCTTTGCCCCTGTCATGGCAGTGCCTGGATTTTTGAAATGGCAGGATCTTTCTTGTGCTGGCACTGACCCTTGTGGTACTCAGACAGTAACTCCTCTGGTTTGCTGCTGCTGATGGAGATTTTTGGGTCTAGCAGGGTGCACGTGCCAACTTAGCCACCATCCCATCCCTCATGGCCAAGACCAGACTCCTGCAAGGCTGTCATGATGCTGCTAAGGGAATGGGGGAGGACTTGGAATGAACTTTGATCAGGAGAAAATTTGAAGACCTCCAGTGTTTGTCTTTGGCTGGAAGATAAGACACTTCTAGGAAATGCATCTTCCTCCTCGTGCTGTGATGAAGGCCAGTCCAGAGGAAAAAGAAACTGCTACACTTCTCCTCTCTGGCAGTCCACTGCCAAGCACAATAAACCTTGTTTTGGTATAGACTGAAATATCACAGACAAAATTTGATTTCATTATTACATTTCATTTGTTTTCTTGGCATTGCCTTATTCCTGTCAGGCTCCCTGATAATCCATTTTTCTTTTCATTTTGCTGGGTTTTTTTCCATCCACTTACGTTTACTTAGTGCCCAAACCAATCTCCTGTTACCAGTCATTCATCTCAAATCTTTCCACTTTATAGAGACTGCAAATGACTTGGAAAAGTCACTTGTGTTTTATTTTTAAAGGTCATTTGCCAATAACAATGCAAAGTCAAGCCTGCTTTCATACTTGAAGGAAATCAGCAAAATAGGTCATTTTTTCCTGCAATAGATAAACTCTACACTTGTTTATTTGGACCTCAGCTTTCTCTTTCAACTCCAGCTATTGCCACAAGCTCCAAGGGTGCTTGAAGCAGCAAACTGAATGGGGAGCCTGATTTTGAGCTGTGTTTCTTCATTTGCTCTGCCTTGGTTATGACAGCGGATGCATTCTGACAGGATTGCTTTAAATCAGAAAAATCCTACCAGGAGTAACCAGTGGTTTAATTGATGTCTTGGCTTTCCTCTTGGTTGTTCTTGGCAGCAGTGTGCTTTCTACTGCATGTTGTCTTATCCAGCACTATTAATATACTAAGTTTGGAAGCACATACCTGCTGTCCATTTAATTTTTAAAAAATGCACAAATGACCAAACATTGGGATTTCTCTGTGGTGTGGCCATTGGTTATTTGTACAGTCAAACACACCCTCTTACAAGTGTCTTGGCAGAAAGACTGGCATTGAAAAGAAGGGAATAGTTATTACAATACCATTTGACATTTTAATGATAATTTCAAAAGGCTGATTGTTTCAGCCCTCCCAAAGGCTTTTTAGGGAAATCTTGCAAAATTTTCCTAGGTAGGATCAAAACTTTGATACTTGACCCAATTCAGTGAAAATTGATTCTGGAAAAGCAGGTGAAGAAATGACATAACTACATACCTGATAGAAATAGGTGGCTAAGTGGAAAGGTGAAATCCTACTAATATTCCTACTGGGGACTGGAGAACAGATTCATCATTTATTAGACATCAGGGAATTCATGTAAAGACTCCTTTCAAGTCTCTGCTCCCAGAATCATTCATTTTGTCAGACAGACTCTTTCCTTTAAAAGACAGGAAATTAACTGCACTGAAATATGAAATGAATACATTTTCAGTATGATGTCTTGATTTGTGTATATTTTAGTTAGGTTTTCAAGCGTTTAGATTTTTAAATAGTCCTTCTGTAAATCTTTCTCAGAGATTTGTTGAGTTTTGTTTCTTGGCCTTTGGAAGGAGTTGGTTCTTTTCTGTACTAATTTCTTTCTAGTTCTTTTCCTCTTGTGTCTCACATTTAATTTGCAGAAGATACCTCTGCTCCTTTGAAAAGTGTTTTGGTTGTTTTTTTACACCAAATTCAGCATCAGCAGCTCTGTTATTTTCCAGATGATTTCATCGTGTTGTCCCTGACATTTTCTTGTGTTTGTATCACCTATTTATGTTTGAGATAAATGTCTATGGTGCAATGACAAAAGAATGTTGCAGAAAGAGTTTGTAGTTTGTAGTCTGCTTGGTAATTCCTCATCTTCTATCAAGTTGACACCAGGGGAAGCCTCAGAGATGATGAACCCCTGGGAAAGAGATTTTGCAGTGGCTACTGCTTCTTCATTGCCCTGTCTGGTTGTATTTCATGTGTGAGGCAAAGCAATCCAAAATCTGCAGTGTCTCGTCTCATGAGCAATCTCAGCTAGCTATGCGGGATTAGGGTTTTTTCTTGGAAATTAAAAAATCAGATACTCCAGGAAGAAGCCAGAGGTTGTGCCAAGCCTGCTGACATGGTGTGGTGAGGTCTCCAGAGGGCTTCTCACTGTGAGTGCTGCTTTTTTTATCAAATTCATTCTTTTGTTTTTTCCACAAAGACATGAGAAAGAACATGACCAGAGCATGCAGAAAGAACTGGGGATCTCTGCTCTGTGTGCACAGGGGAATCAAGAGCGTGGAGTCATGACAGCTTCTTGGTCATACCTCCTTGGTCATACCACACAGAAGACAGCTGTGTTGTTAGATCTGGCACTGGATGACAGGTCCAAAATGCTCTGTATGCGCTTTTCCTGCTGGTCACACTGTGTGTTTGCACATCCCAGGTGCTCCTGAGTTCTGCCCTGACTTGCAGGTCCTGGTGGCTGTCCCCCAGTCCCAGAAAAGCAGGGCTGCAAGACACAAGGAAGGCCATTGGAAATCCCTGGCACAGGGAAGAGTAATGGATGGACACTCTGGTGTCAGCCACAATCTGCCCAGGCTGCTGTGGTCCAGAGGAGTTATGAGAAATTTTGTTAGTTTTGTTTGTTCAGTTACGCTGGAAGTTTTTCTTCCCAACATTTTCCTGGCCTGGCTGAAGGCAGGGTGAAAGAAAGACCTGTCTTTGAATTCACCTGTATCAGCCCCCATTTCCACTGAAATCTTTGCTGATTGTTTTTCTGCTTGAGGATTGTGTCTCATAATAGGCAAATTTTGTTGTGAATGATCTCATAACAGAGTTACCTTCCTGCAGTTTTGCATTGATTTCTATTTTACAATGTGGAATCAAGATAATTGTTTATGTTCTAATGTCCTTTCCTTCCAGTGTTTTGGAGAGAAAACCTCACCAGTACTATTAAAAAAAAATATATTTGGAAAGAAATCAGTAATTTTTGTTTAGGAAATGTAAAAGAAAGACCAGCAGATTTTCAGGCTACCATCACTATCCCTCTCTCTACTGAAATGTCCTGCTGTATTTGCTTCTCATTCCTCCTGCTGGCAATACTGGCAAAAATTCTTGGAAAAGATCAAGCTGTTTCCCAGAGCCAGCTCTAACCCCACTTGTCTTTCTAGCTCTGTTTTTTCAGGTAGCTTTCTGGCAGGTCCAACACAAATTTCCAGTTTCCCTCCCTCCAGAGACAGAGTATTTGCAGAGACAGGTTTGAACTTCGGCTCATTCCGTCTTTCTGCTGCCTGTGGGACAGTTTGGGATATCTGAGCAGAGAAACTTTGAACAGTGGTAATCTGGCCAAAAAGAAAGGGACCTCAGGGAGTTGGAAAATATTTGTGAGTTGAATTTAGCAAGTGGTCTTGTCTGAGAAAATAGTTTCCACAAGTGCTGAAAGACTTCCTTTCAGACAGCACCTCAAGCAGGTTTCCTATATCATGCCATGAAAAATCAGAGTGTGCAATGATTAGCTGTAGACAGGCTGTGGGAGGGGTGATGAGTTTCACTACAACACAATCAAACACCTCTTATTGTGCCTCAGAGTAAAGTCTAAAATGACTCTAGGCACTTAACAGATCAGGATATTTTTAAAGTCAGGTGTACCTTTGCACAATTGATCCCCAGTGAGTGAGTTGCTCCTTGTGATGCATCCTGCTTTGCACCATCTGCCAAGGCTAAGCAGCACCAGACTGTGAGAATTAAGAAGTTGAGAAGATGAACTGAAATTCCTTTCCCCACTCTGTATTTCCAGTTTTACAATTTTTTTTTATTCCCACAACAGCAAACACAGGGTAGCTCAGAGCTCAGTGTTTGAAGACTTGTCTGATTTGGCCAGTTTTGGCCATCAAACATGTAAGTGCCATGACAATATGGTACCCTCTCATTCATTCAGTTCTGAGCTTTGTTAGTTTCCTTCTTACACAGCTTACTCAGCTGCTCACCTTAGTCAGAGTCTATTTTCTTTAATATACAGACTGTATTTAAAGAGCTAAACCCAACTTTTTAGCTCCTTATTAAGAATTTCTGAGCCATTCATTTGTAGCTTGTGTTTTTCTAGTGCAAAGGTACATCCATCACAAGGTAGGAGGGTGTCATCAGTAAGAGTAAAACCATAATTTCTAATTTACAAGCTGGCTAAGTTGTAATGGAGCTGTGTGCCACAAACAAGCCTGAAACGTGGATGTCCTAGAAAGCATTATTGCAATTTGCCATCCCACATGGCACCCACAGATGAAAAATTTCATTTGGGGACACTGGCTGTCAGAAGAAAAAGTGCATTCCCTTCTTGGGAGCTGCTGATTCTCTTGTGTTTGCAGATCTGAAGTGTCCCTGCTGAGCAAAGAGGGGAGGAGGAGGAAGCAGGGGCCCCTCTTTGCAGCTCCTGTGCCTGTTCAGCCCAGTGTCCCATGCAGGAACAAGGGGACACTGGGCTGGCTGAAGAGGGAAGAAGTTGCCCCTCCTCAGGGGCTGGGAGGGCTACAGCTTCACATCTGGGGACAGGCAGATGCAGCACTGTCATTTGCAGCTGCCAAGCCAAGGTCTCAGTCACCAGGAACACCACTGTATCTCACTGCATGTTGCTGCTCTAAATTTAGCCCTGCCAGCACCTCCTGGGTTAGCTCTGGTCTGTGTCTGCAGCTGGGAGAGAGCCAAGGGCTGGGGGAGAGGACAGGATGCTGTGGGCCATTGCTCCCACTCCTGTTCAGTGCCTTGCTGCCAGGGCCAAGGACCACTTCTGTCCTTAGGTGGAAGAGAAAAGGAACCGTGCCCAGAATCAGACAAAAACGTAGCTTGGTGGCTGTGGCAGAATTCATTCTCCCATTCCTTACTAGAGGGAGCTCAACAAAATCAGGGATAGAGGGAATCAAGTATTTCACTCTTACACTTTCATTATCTTCTAGAACATTCCAAGTAACAAAATGGCTATAAATAAAACTACCCTGCCAGCAAGGAGCTTTGGCTGGTGTCGGAAGAAGAGATTGATGCATTTCTGTTCACAGCTGGAAACAATCCTCAGTTCCCCTAGATGGTGAGCTTCTTTGTAGACAGCATCACCATATCACTTTACATTTCTCTGAGTGTTAATTAGGAAGCAGGTTTGTGAATGTGAGAATGTGAATCTGGAAAATCCACTGTTCTGTGGTGGAAGGACAAGAGTACAGTGATAAGGGATAGAACGGATTTCCTTCTTTTGTGTTTCAATGTACTTTATAGGCACGTGAAACAGACCAACACCTCTCCAAATTGTCCCTGTGTTCTCACTATGGTGAAAAAATTACATTTATCAGCATGGCTGGGTGTAGGGAAGTCTATTAATGGAAACAGTATGCAACTGTACAGAGATGGTATTTAGTAACAAGCACATAAAGCTTTTCTTCCATTAAAATGCTGCTTCGGGCAAGAATGTACTGCTTGATTAGTTTTTTGGAGAGCAGTTTTTCATTCATAATGAGAACACATATCTCAGTGACTGTTATTAGTGAGAACATGCTCTAAAGTGAAAATAGAGAGAAGGCAAAGCCAGGAAGCTGTCAGGGCAACATTAAACTGCATTACATCTTGACAAGGTGGGCTGTTGAGAGCGTTTAGGTGCTGTAGGAAGCACGTGCTGTGCAAGAGTCACTGATGACAGCAGAGCAGTGATCCACATAGCAGTCAGCTTGGGTCACTTGGGGGTGTTGGTTCTTGCTCTGGGGGTCTTGGTGCTTGCTCCTCCCCAGCATTTCCCTACTCTCCTTGGCTTTCAGGATGCTGTGGATAGAGCTGCATGTTGCAGATTTCTACAGGCTGAATGCCTGGATCTCTTCTGTTGGTTGAAGACATGAATGGTTCTTCCAGAGCTTGTATAGACAGGGGGCTGCTCATTGCAGTGTCTTGCACAGGGTCAACTTCTGTTCTGCAGAGGGCAAGTGGCTTTTGTGGTGGAGTGCAAGGTGAAATACAAAAGAAAGACAGAGTCCTTCAAGCAGTCACTTTGACTGGAAAAAGACAACCTCATTTAATTTCCCATTCTTTTGATCATCTCTGTTGCAGTATGTGAGCCAGAGACAATGGCTCTTGCTCTTCAGCATCATCACTCCTTGCTTAGTACGTGTGGCCATCCGCACCCAGGCACAGACACCAGGCAGAAAGAGGAGGTTTGTGCTGCTCTGTTTGCCTTGGTCATCTGAATGCATCATCTGTGAGAGATAAATAACACAGCAGAAACTGGCAATGAAGTGAAATGGCAGTGTCATCCAGTTTTCTGTGGAGGGAGAGTTAGAGACAATGCAGGTTAAGCACAGATGGCAAGAAGTAAAGGGACTTCCCAGCAAGAAGGATGAAAAGTCTCTGCCTCATGAGCACTGCAGAGGCTGAAGTGACTTCTTTTGCAGCTGACGGATGAGCCTGTGTCCTTCACAATCTTCTATTTGGCTCTTGTCCCCCCTCAGAGAGTTCAGCCCTGAACAGCCAAACAAGTGCTTTGCAGCCCCACACTGGAAGTAAATCCTTTGAGTGCAGGAGTTTCAAGGAGCAGGGTTGAAACTCAGATCAGCCAGATTGGGGCTTACCTGACAAGTGGGTACCCAAATAAGAACAGCCAGCACGTCTGTGTAAAGCAGCAGAGCCCCTTGGCACCCTGCCCTACAGGGAAATATGTGCTTGCTAATTAGAGGAACCAACTATTAAATTGCTCTGATGTTCTCCTGCAATCTGTCTTTGGGGGTTCTCCCTCGAGATCTGAGTTCAGAGCTCTGAGTGTTTGCATGGGGAATCCTGACTGCTCCAAAAGTTTCTCTTCTGATCCCCTCTCAACCTGACTTGGGAAGGAAAAAGTCACACACACCGCTCAACCCTGCTCCCCAGGTAACAATGCAACTGTGGCCAGGCTGACAGAATGCAATAGTTGAATAGTTTTTCCTTTGAAACCATACATTTGTTGCTTTCTTTTCCCCTCTGAGATTATAGTATTTCTGCTGCCAAATGAGTTTTGACACCAGATAAACTGGATATAGTTAAAATTGTTACCAAAACCTGGTAAGAATGAACTTAGGAACTTAAAAATAAACCTGTGAATTACTGTTCTTTACCCTGTTTGCATACTTCACTACTTTTCGGTTTCCTTCTGACATGGAAACTTCTATTATGATTGTAGCCTTGCCAGGAAAGCTAAAAGCAGGAAATACTGCTGGATAACATTCACAGGAGCTTTGTAGGCAAAGAAGTAAACCTACATAAATATTTTAAGGCTCAGACACTTCTTGAATTAAGCTGCAATCACTCTGTCCAGCTTTGCTCATTCAGTCCTTTCCTGTGTTTAGCGAGGCTGACCAAGTTGAACAGATTTCATGGAAGCTGCAGGATAATTGAAGCTTCTGCTGTTTGTGTTTGCCATTTCTCCTGAAGTACTGCAGGTAGTTGCTCCTGTGCTTGATGTTTTCTCCCTTCTGTAACATGAGTTGCTTGACAGATTAATGCATGCATTTTCTTATCTGTCTGTTTTTACAGTGTGCCTTGAGCTTTGGGAGTATTTTTATTGCCTATCATTTTCTCCAGAAAACGAGTGATTATTTGTTTGTGGTTTTTTTGGTTTTTTTTTTTTTTTTTACTTCTGTAAGAGTTCAGGCTGGAATTGACATTTCCTGGGACCATCTCTAAGTGTAAGCAACTTTCACAGCAATATTTACTTGCTCTGCTACAATTTTGGGACTTTCTCTTGTACTGAATACTTTGATTCATAGACAGAGATGAGCTCGACGCTTCCAGACTGGGGAGAGAAAAGCAGTGCAGTCCTTCATCTATTTTCCAGACTTAGATTTTCAGCCAGGTCTACAAATGGAGCCTTGAGTCTGTCTTGCCCTCTGATATACTGTGATGTGCCTGTGCATCACCCAAAATCCTATCTATGTGTCTGAATGAGAAAATGATCTGATTAGGGAGGAGGTCTGGGAGCATTTAAACTCACAAAGTTGTCACCTCAAAAGGTGGGGGCTTTCCCTGAGCTTTCCCCAGCACTTACCATATCTCCAGTTTGAAGTTTTGTGGCAGCTCATGTTGCCCAGGGCTTTGTGGAAGAGGGTCCCGGGATCCATCAGGTAAAAAGATGTTCTGCTGGAGGGGGAAGAGAAGATATGTGCCAGAAGGAAAACCAGTTTTGGAAGAGGATTCAGTGCCTTAGAGGAACATCAGCTGTTTACCCAGTTTCCTTCGAGGATGTCTGACTCCTTAAGGATTGTCAGTTTTGTGTGCTCTCAACCACCTGGAGTGATTTACATCCCATTCTTCCCATTTCCAGCTCCACAAGGCCAAGAACTGGCCTGCATCATGCATCACTTTTAGTCTGAGACTAAAAGTGGTAGTTGTATCTAAGAGAGCAGATCCTTCAGCCAAGTTCTTGAGTGTTTAGGCTCTGTAAGATGGATAGGAACCCTGAAATGGGGATAATAGGGCATGGAATAAAGACACGGAGAAACACTTTCTTCTAGAGGCCATTTGCATTTAGTGCAGAACTGAAAATTAGAGAGGAACATTCTGAGAAATTGTGGGGAGGTCTCAAGGTGTTATGTTCATTTATGTTCATTCAGGGTCTTGGGGAACTTAGAGATCTGTGCAAGATTTGAACAGGGATTGTACAGTTTCAAAAGAAAAGACTGGAGAAGGTTGTGGTAAGAACCTTACACTCGTGAGACAGCTTCTCTTTTTCTGTGGAAAGACCATAAATTGTTCTCTGCTAAGGAGATTCCCCCCCCCCCCCCCCCCCATTCCTGTCTCAGTCTTTATCAGCTATTTGTACTGCTGAGACATCTATTGTGCAAGGAGCTGACTCAGAGCTCAAACCTGCAGTATTCTTAGGGTCTTGATCTTTGGGACAGAAATATGCACATCAAATTTAATTCTGCTCATAAAGCTGACACTATCCAGACCACCAGGCCTAAAATATGGCCTTGTGGTGTTTTATGATTGAAACAGGAAAGTCAAATGTCTTTGTTCTCATTCCTTCCTGCTCAAAAAAAGAGAGAAAAACAATATATTTATGCCCATGTACCCACAGATGTCCTTTTCTATATAGACAGTATCATACATTTCACTACACATTCAAATAACACCCAGATATTTAAGCTTAATCCATCCACTTGAAATACCAGATAAGGGAAATGCCACAATAGAGAGACCCCTGCTGTCTTCATAATTCTAGGCATATTTCTAGGCTTAAAGCAATGCCACAATGTTGGTCTTTTAAAAAAACCCACAAAGGTGGTTTCCACTCCTGGAAACCCTCTGTTAGAGTTTGAGGAAAGTTTTCATTTCAACAGAAAAAAGAATGGCTATTGCTGGCACAAAATCTGGGAAATCCATCCTCTGCATTCTTTGTGCTGCTTCCAACCTGCCACTCAGAGCTCTAAAAACAGGTAGGGCTCTGCTTCTCCATTTTCTTACTGAGGGATGTGAGAAGGACAGCAGCACAGGACACAGAAAAATGAGTCAAGGAATTAGCACAGCAACAACTTCAGGCATTTGTGAAACATTCAGCCCATTTAGAAAAAAAATCACACAAACGTGTGCTGGATAACAACACTGGAAAATAAATTACATAGAAAAGAGAAGCTGATATAATTGTTGTAAACAAAGCCAAGTATACAATTAGAGCTACTCAAGGCTTTTATTGTGATAAAGCCAGTTAATCCAACAAAATCCTTGCTCAGTTCTTTTTAAAAGCAAACACAAAAAAACCCTCTGTGCCAGAGAAGCAAACTCCACAGAGGAGCTGTATTTTATCTCCAATGAAATTTAGTAAGAGGGTAAAGAGCAAGATCAGTATTTTCTGGAGAGCTTTTATTGAGAAAAAAAATAACTGGACATTAAATCTTAACATCAAAATTAAGGAGAAAGAATAGCAGAGATGAAACAGCCATGCTTTGAAAACAAAGCCTGCACATTTCTCGTTTTTTAGGCCATTTGATCAGCTTTGCTCTGCCCCCATGGCTGCACCATTGCTCTTCAGTATTGTGTCCCAAAAGGGCACTGAAGAACAGTGTCTGAAAAGCACTTTTATCATTTTGCAGCCAGAGAAATACTGAGGTGTCTGCCACAGAAGCCCCGCTGCTGGGTCTCCTTCCTGCAGGCAAGTCAGGAGCTCCACGAGTCCCTGGGGTAAAACCAGCATGGACTAGGGCAGGGCTGGTTTGTAGGCAGGTGAGCTGCCTGGGTGGTTCTGCAGAGGGAAGCAGTGCAGTGAGATCCAGTGGCACACACAGTTTAGGGTGTAGGGAGATGGCAGTTCTAAATGGGTGCTTGGGTCTGGTTTTTACAATGCCTGGCACCAAGCAGGACAAGCATATCCATCTTCCACTTGGAAGCATTATCCTAAATAGGGCCAGCTGCATCAAATTCATCAGCCAGGAGAGATGGGCTGATGCTGTCAGAGCTGCTGGGGGGCCTGCTGTGCAACCTGGAGATGGATGAGGTGCTGTGGGGAGAGAGGCAGCAAGGCAGTGGACACCTTTTCCCATTTCAGCACAAAGGAAATGCCTGGGGAGCACCAGAGATGCACTGTTCCAAACAGATGGTTGGTCCCAAATGCATTGCAGAATGCCAGGAAACAGGATTGCCATCAGTCCCAGAGATGGAACCCAGCAGCTCTCCAATCACCTCTCACACTTAAGAGGGCAGCCAGGTTATGGGATGCAAAGGATGAGGGGTTTTAGAGTTGCACAGAGCTTGTGGGATACTTAGTGGCAAACCAAAGGGAGGAAGAGGCAGGAGCAGGGTGGTGGTTTGGTGATTTGGGAAGGAGCAGGAATAGGAGAATAATGGGGTTAGGGAGTAAAAGGGGCAGTCATGGAAGCAGTTTGCTGGTCAGTGCACAACTCTGGGTGTGTTCTGTACCCAGCCAGCACAGCCTGGCCTTTACCCCTGCTAAATGGCTTTCCAACCCTTCTCTAGGCAGGAGACTCTTTCCTGTGGGCCCTTGCACGTGTGAGGGTGTGAGTGCAGCAGCTGGAGCTGGCCATGGGGACGGGGTGTGACTGGAGGGAGTGTGGGTGATAGTGAGCTGAGATCCAGCCAGAACAGGCTGGGAGCAGGGGATATGGACTTGGAGCAAGATGTGTGTGTGTGTGAGGGTGTCTCTGGGGTCAGCTCTGGGCATGACCGCACCTCTGTGTCCCTGGGAACAAGGACACAGGGGCTGTGGGACTAAGGGTGCCGTTCACTGAAGGGCTGGACTCCGTGATCCTTGTGGGTCCCTTCCAACTTGGAAGATTCTGTGATAAAGAAACGTGGTCTGTGGGCATGTGCCCACTGCAAATAGATTTTTAGTCTTACTGCTGTTTGGAACTGAGGGTGTTAAGCTGCAGCAGCCTCACATCTCTTAGGCAGTTGAATCCAGCATGCTGTGTTTTCTTGGACAGCACCACAATTTGACATTGGTTTGGAAATCTCTAAAAACAATGTAGTCCCTGTTGAAGTTTCTTGACCTGTTTCTTGAAGTCAGCCCTATTTCTTGAGCTAACAGGTTAACAAAGCAGACACTTTTTAGGTGTTTCTTCTCAGTCTGTATATTCAGGATAGAAGATGATCCAGGAGGGTGTTGGCTTACTTCAATTTGAGAACTAAAAAAAAATTAAAATTAAGCATAAATGCATCCTGTGGCATACTGAGGTACAGCACAATTCCTTAGCCTTCTTGTCATTTGGATAATGAGGACATTTATAGTCACAGCAGGAACACTGTCACAGGGTAAGTTTCCTTAATGCTCTGTCTGAAAAACACCAGGTGACTAAAGAAAAGAAAGCTTATTACAATTAGTGCTGCTTGAGAACTTCTGGATGCTGTGCTTGCTGCCTGCAAATCCATTGTTCATCAAAACTGAAATTTGGTGTGAACATGTTTTAGTGGCCCTTTCTCAAGGATGAATACACCCTGCACATCCCAGACCAGCTCAGACTGTTGTAGCTTTCAGCTCCCTGCCAGACTTCGCTGGCATCTGCATTGTCAGGTTATAATTCTGCCACTGGCAACACAGAGCTGTAGCTTTCCTGAAGGCCTCAGAGAAAATGTAACAAATGCTTTGCCTTCTCCAACATCAGCTCGTATCTGATGACCAGATATGGCCCTAAAGCCAGATTTTCTTAAGCTTTTCCACTCCTGAGAGCAGTAGAGCTGGAAAAAAAGAAGCAAAAGCTCCAAGTAGGATAATAGAGAAAAGCAATAGCGAAAAAACCAGCCAAACAGATTTTCTGGTGCCTTCTGACAGAGAGCAGACATCCTGAAGAACAGATGGGATATTCCTTAACCATTGTGTGCTTCACCCGTGGGTTGTCTCTGACCTGACATGACTCTGTCTCTGACATGACTTCCCATTAAATACCTGCTACCTGTCCTTGAAGGGGCCTCTGGACTTCCAAGGGCACAAGAGCACCTTGCTGAGGTGTGTGCTGGGCAGCCAGCTGGCTCACTGCACTGTGTCCCTGAGCACCTTTGGTGGCATTGAGAGGCTTGTGATCACTGTGAACCACTATGTTACATACAGCTGCCTGGCTCAGGTACCTCCTGAGGAGGAAGATGATGAGCCACTTCTGGGAAACCTGTCTTTCTTTGAGGCCCCAGCATGGTGTTTTCTCTTCACTGTTTATACACAAGAGTTGTCCTGGCAGCTCTGAGAGGCTTTAGGCCTTGAAAGCTTTCTTTATCTCGGGAAACACCTCTGGAAAGTTCCTGGGAACATCAGTTCTAAGCCTTTGTCCGAGCAGCAGGTCGAGTGTCACTTTGGTACATTACTATTAATTCCTTCACGCTTCTGAAAAAAAAATACGTGTCCCGTGGCTGAAGGAAGGGACATGTCTAACCTGCAACCTGTGTAGAAGCTCTGCTATACTGATAAATAAATATCAGCTCTTCAGAGATGACTGAACAGCCCCATAACACTACCACAGGTGCCACATAAATGCTATATTGCAACCTATGGCTTTCCTCTGATCTCACCAATGTTTAAACTTGGTCTCATCCACTTTATGTGGTTTGATTAATTTATGGATATGGTTTTTCATTCTCATAAAGTTTCACTTGCAATGATTTTCAGTAACCAGGTAAAGCTGCCTTCTCTGTACAGCTCATGTACCCATCAGGAGAGTCTTTCACCCTTTACTGGCCTAGAGTCCTTTGAAAATCAGTCTTATTCTCAACTTTTTTCTTGAATAGTGAGCATTTTCTTCTAAACTTTTCCCAGACCTCCCTTGCTTGCAGCCATCTGTGAAGGACTCCTGAATAATTCAACAGTACAAAGCTCCTGTCAGTACCCTCAGCTCAGCAGTGTCCAAAGTGAGCCACGCAGTGCCAGAGGCTCCACCACATCCTCACCTGCCCCTCCTGGGACACATAAAGCTTCCAGACCTTTTCTTCCTCCACAAAAATAAGACCAACTTCTTTTAATTGTAGCTGTGTTCTATATCAACCAAGCAATTCACTCCCAATAACCTCAGGCAGCAGCCACATTCCCAAAACTGTGAAGGTGATGCTGGAACTTGCAGTCAGCAGAGGCAGTCCTGTGTGTTGACATTAAGTACACATCCCTCTCTGTCTTTAACATATGTTTATAGGTGCACATGCATGCTTTTGATGACCAGGTTTCTCTCTAAAACTCGCTTTTCTTATTTAAAAAAAAGGCTCATAGGTCACATCCTTCTTGTGAAGCCTGTCTGGAGCCTTGCACTTGTCCTTGCTCAGTCCTCTTGGAGGACAGCAGTTGATAACAGCACACACACACACACACACACACACACACACACACATATCTAGATCTACTAAATCTTCTCCTTCCTCTAAGAGTGACAAAATGATGCTCTGCAGGACAGGAAGGCAAATTCACACATTTATCTCTCCTGAATTTATGAGCTGAATTTTGGTCTTTGATTTGTTGGTCAGCTCTAAAAATGTGGACTTTACTGTGCTGCAACTCAGACTTCTGGCTTTTCTGTCTGCCCTGAAATTCATAATGCCTGGCTAATGAGCTTAGGCATGGATGTCAGGAGAGCAGCTGTAGTGCAAAAGAGAGAAAAAGCTTCAGTTTGCTTCTGGAACACTTTTCTGCATATGGTAAGAGAAGAAGATGCTTTGATTCATAGCAAATGAGCCTTTCCAAATAAACTTGGCTGGGCATGCAATGGCATCTTCCTGTCACTGCAAAATAAATTCCTCCTGAAAAAAAATCCCTTTTGATAAACAACTCCCAAAGTGATTTTGTCAGGTCAGAATTTAAACAAGAAATTTCCTGCCTGCAGCGGGCCAAAAGTCAGGAAAAAGTAGGGATGGATCCTCTCAGCTATAGGCAACTGGGATTTTTCCACCCTGGGTGCCCTTTCTTCACAGCGTGTTGTGCTCCCAAAGCCACCCTGAGCACGCTTCACGCTCTGCTGCTGCCCTGGTTAACCGAGCAGGAGGCACAGAAAAGCTGTGCTGTGAGTGAATCCTTGGAAGCTGGGGCTCTGCACCAGCTGAGCCTGGCCCCTGGAAGAGTCAGGAATCAGGGCAGATATCCTCTGCAAAGACACACTCCAGTATCACTGGCTGGGCCACAGCCTGTCTGCCCCGTGGGGAGGGGTCACCCCCCTGCACTAAGCAGGCTGGATGAAGTGCCACGCTCTGTTTGATACAGATGACAGGGCTTGGCAAGCCAGGACAGGACCTTTGGGCTGTCAGCTGAGAAGTCCCAGTGCTGGAAATAAGGCAGGCACCTCCCTGGGGACCAGGAGCTGCTCAGACTAGTGCAGAGAACCATGAATTTTTTCTGTGCCTGTGGGGGGTGCAACCTGGCCAAGCAGAGATAACATTTGCCTACCTGTAGTGTGTAGCATTGCATAGATATGAGCAGTGTCTGTGAAGCTCAAGCTGGCAGGCAAGCTTAAACCTCCCTTCCACACCATTAGGGGTTTTTATTTTGGGACCTTGATATCTCTCTTCATCTGGTATCCCATAGCCCTTGGGTGTGCAAATGTTGCTCCTCAATGGCTGGTGCAGGATGTGAGCCAAGCCCAGATTTCCCACTGGACACTGATGACATCCTTGCTAGCATTCCTTGTCTCACAGCCTGCCGAGGGCTTGCTAAGCTCTGACTTCACTGCATACACCCATATATGTTAATTGCCATGCAAGTTTATTCTAAGCCCAGAATTTATACCTTTCCAGAATTCCTCCCCCTGGAATAAGCAGCTTATTTCCCTTTTGGATGTATCTGTGCAAGATCAGCAGAGTCAGGAGACAGTGAGGACAACCTCTTTGTCTACTCCCATGACTTCTAGAGGAGGAGGACACCAACATAATCAATGTGTTTCTCTCCTAGAGCAAAGAGATCCTTCCCAGAGCCCCAGTCTCCAGTTAAGGCCCTCTGAGCTTTGAATTGGAACCTATTTAAAGCTCATCTGCCTCAAAGTTGTTTGATGTAACCCTGACCCCTAATCAAACTATGATTTCCCTCCATTTTCCAGTAATGTCACAAGTGTATCTTCCCAAAATATTGTTTGCTATCACTCACCTGTAAAAAATTCTCAATTTTCCTTTGGAATGAAGGCCCATTCCCACCCTGTAGCACTGCTGAAGATTTTCCAAAGCAGGTGATATCATTGCCATCTTTTTCCAGACCCTTTGAAAAGTGTAGCTTTGCAAGTCTTATTTGGCCCAGACCTATTCGTTTCCAGTATTTCTTCTTTCAATCCCATTCTTTCATTTAGAAGCTTCATTTGGCTGTTCAAGTCCTCTTCTGCTTGGTAAATTAAAGCTATTTTGTCAAAGATTATTTATAGGTCTTGTAGTTCTCTGTCTTTTCCTCTCAATCCCCTTCATTCCATCCCGATCGATATTTTAACCATCTTGCTTCATTTTTATGTGTTCTACTCAAGCTCCTGTGCTGCCATTCTCTCTCTCTGCCCAAATGTGTATGAATGTGATGAAGTACCTCCAAACAAATTTCAGAAATCAAGTTCAGTTGTCATCTCTTTGACCAACAGTCAGTGATACCTCCTGACTGTTTATGGAGGGCAACAGAGCCAACCATGAGAAATAAAATTCAAGGAGAGGGACAGGAGAAGGAAAGAAAAAAAGGAAGGGAAAAAAATGAATGAATGAAGAGTTGGGGAGAGAGAAGAAAAGAGTCTGCAATCCCTCAGTGAGACAGAATCAGAGTCTATGAAAACTGGATGAATTATTGATGAAATAAAACTTTTAAGGGATTTATATGCTAATTAATAACTGAGTTAATTCTTATTAAATGGAAAACCCTCTGATTATGCCACCCAGCACAGTCATGATAAAAGCAGCTCTTCTTTCTGCAGCTCCCAGCTGTTCTAAAGGCTGCTAGGATTTGTCCCCAGAAGTCACTCAGAAAAAGGAGCTTTCAGATTCCCTTCACACCTCTTTTGTTATCTGTGTATTAATCTCAGCAGACAAGAGAGGTGCTGCGTTGTTGTGGGGAGTCCCAGCCACATGGCTACATGAGGTTCAAAAAACAAAGGCTGACAGGCTTCAGTTTGCCTAATGAAAAATTGGGTTTTCTTTCATTTTTAAAAGTGGGTCTGTAGAAATTTACAGATGTGGGAAGCATCTGGCAATATAAATCTGCTCAAGTCACAGAGGAGAGGGCAAGAAATGAACATTTTTTGGTTTTGAGGCGGATAACTAGATATTGCATTGACCTTCTTAGGCAAAGGGGAAGATCTGCATCACTTGAAATCTTGGATCTGACCTTTTCTGAAGTGACATACTTCAATTCAGTATGAAGCTGTCAGATTCAATCTTACATCCTTTAGATAGAATGGAAAAAACTGATTCTGCCTGTTCTTTGATCAGCCTGGAAGGTCACTGCAACCCCATGCTATTTTTTTGTCTCTGAGCGAGGCGCTTGTGAGGTTAACATGTTGAAGACATTCCAGCATGAATAAACCTTTAGAGTGATTGTTGAAGAGTTGTAACAGGTTGACCCTGGCTGGGTGCCAGGTGCCCACTGAGCTGCTCCATCCCTCCCTATCCCAGTGGGACAGGGGAGAGAATCAGATGGAGAACAGCCAGCAGGGTGAGATAAGGCAGTTTTATCATAGTGAAAGAAAGAAACACACGGGAGTTGGCATGTCCATAGGTGAGGGGCAGCATCTAGCTCTGCTTCCCATCAGCAGCCATGCCCCCACACATCCTGGGAAGCAGGGCCTCAGCACAAGTATTGGTTCCTCCAGGAGGCCAGCACTGAAGAATAACAGGTGCCCCCCACTTCCTCCTCTCTTCCTGAGCTTATATATATGAGCTGACATCATACAGTATGGAATATCCCTCTGGCTAATTTAGGTCAGCTGGCCTGCTTGTGTCCCCTCCCAGGCTCTTGCCCATTCCCATCCCTTTTGATGGGGAAGGAATGTCAGAGGGACAGTGCTGCTTGGCAGTAGCCAAAGCACCAGTGTGTTATCAACACTCTTCCAGCTTCCAACACAAAGCACAGCACTGGGAGGGTTGTGAACTCTGCCTCAGCCAGGCCCAATACAATCTCCACCCCTTATTCCATACCATTTATGTCACACTCAGATCCCACATAATCTATATGTCTTCCAACTCTGCCATTGTATTTATTTCTCATTACTGGAATCCTTTCTTACCCACACAGCCAGCTTAAACTACACCCTTAAACCATCTCTACACCAAGCATACATTAACTACTACCAGGACTCCTTGCAGATCCCATAGTGTTGGCCAGCCAAGTGTCTTCTGCTAAGTGTGCATCCCAGTGCTTCCATGTCCCATTACCTCATGGCCTTAGCATATCTTTCAGCAGCCTGTCATACCTTTCATTTTTCCCAGAGGTCTGTGGATGTTAGGGAATGTGATATTTCTACTCAATGCCTTGTTTCTTTGCCCAGGAGTTTAAAAGCCACCAGAGCCATTCCACCCCTCACTGCTGTGAATCACATATTTAAGAATTATCATTAAAATCAACATGCAACATACAATCTTCACTTAGAACAACCAAAAAAAGACCCAACAGAACTAAACAGAAGAAGTTGCCCTTACCAAACACAAAATTAACTTCATCACAACACAGAACAAAAATGGACAACTTACACGGAATCTGCTGCTGGACCCCTTCACTGCAATTACAACACAAATTCTGCACTATCATTCCACTTGATAACACCATTTAATACTTGTTTTGCCTGTTATTTCTCCCAATTAATACCTTATCTCAAAGACCTCATGACTCTCTAGCATCTCCATCAAAAACTGTTGTGGTTTGACACTGGTCAAACGCCAGGCACCCCCAAAAGCCTGTCACTCACCCTCCCCTGCCACAGCTGGGCAGAGGAAATTTAATGGAGGGTTCATGAGTTGAGGGTAAGATAAGGATGGGGAGAAAAACATCCAAGGGCAAAACAGGCTCAACTTAGAGATGCAAAGTGAATTTATTACTAACAAAATCAGAGCAGGATAATGAGAAGTAAAATAAGCCCTTAAAAACACCTATTCCCCTCAGCCCCTGCCTTCTTTTTCCCACCAACAGTGCAGGGAGACAGAGAATGGGGGTTTTGGCGTCAGTTCATCCCTTGAGGTTTTCTTCCACTTGGCTCAGGGAGAAGAGTCCTTCCCCTGCATGGGGTCCCTTCCCAAATGAGACAGTTCTCTCTGAATTTCTCTAGCATGGTTCCCATGAGCAGCAGTCTTCCCAAAATTGATGAAACATGAGTCCCTCCCAAGGGCACACAGCCCCCCAAAACTGCTGTGGTATGGGTCACTCTTCCATGAGGTGCAGTTCTCCAAGGACAGGCTGCTCCAGCCTGGAAAGCAGAGCCTTCTCTCTCCACCAAGTCTCCCACTGGATCACAGCCTCCTCCAGGCCTCCACCCACTCTGGCATGGGCTCCACCAGGGCTTGTGGGTGGATATTTGCATTCCCCATGGATCCCCACAGGCTGTGGGTGGATCTCTGCATCCCCAGTGGATCCCCACGGGGGATCCCATGTGCCCCTGCAGGGGCACAGCTGCTTCACCATGGTCATCACCATGGCCTGGATCACTTCCTGCCCTCCTTCTCCACTGACCTTGGTGTCTCCATGTTGAGGTTGGTGAGGTTGTTCCCCTCAGATGTTCTCACCTCCTCCTCTTCTCTGGCTGGAGTTAACCTTGTTTTGATTTTCTTCTTAAATATGACATCACAGAGGTGTTGCCATCATCTCTAACTGGCCCAGCCTTGGCCAGCAGCATGTCTATCTGCAGAAGCATCAGGGGTTGCCTCTGCCAGACATGGTGGAAGCTTCCAGCAGCTTCTCACAGAAGCCACCTCTGTTCCCACCCCCGCTACCAAAAAAAAATCAGGCCATGCAAAGCCAGCAAAAGAGTAAATAAATTTTATAGGGAAAGAAAATATGTCCTATCAGACTAGCAAGTGTTCTCAGAGGAAATAGACCCACTTTGGGGTGCACAAGCCCTTCCTCAGAACTGAAAATAAAAGCTGCCCCCAAGCCCTTCTATCACTCCCCTCTTCAGCAGGACAGGGGGACAAAATAGCACAGGAATGACATGGGTCAAGATGAGGCCAGAGAAAGATCATTTACCATGGATCTTAAAAGGCTAAACAAGTTCAGCTTGGGCAAAGTTGATTTAATTTATTGCCAATTAAGCAGAGTAAGATAATGAGAAATAAGAACAAATATAAACTTACCTTCTCCCCACTCCTCTCTTCTTCCTGGGCTCAGTTTCACTCTCAATTTCCCACCTCCTCCCCCCAAACACTGCAGTGGGATGGGGAATGGGAGTTATGGCCTGTTTGTAATACTTTGTCTCTGCTGCTTCCTCAACTTCTCCTGCTTTTTTCTTACTCCAGCATGACATCCCCTGCTCCAGTGTGTAACACGTGAGATACACCCCTTCACAACCTTCTCTAATGTGGGTCCTTCCCGTGGACCTCAGCTCTTCATGGACTGCTCCAGCATGGGTTATTTCCACAGGGCACAGTCCTTCCGAATCTGCAGTGTGGGCTCCCTGTGGGGTCACAGATCCTGCTCCAGCCTGGGCTTCCCATGGGGTCACAGCCTCCTCCATCAGGGCATATTCTGGTGGGTATCTGCTCAACCATGGAAAAAGACACAGCTATTGACAGACTCACAGAGATGCTGGTCAGAGGGGACAGGCTTGGAGCAGGGTTCTCACCAAGTGCTAGGACAGGGCAGCTGTGGTTTTGCTTATGTGAGTTTTGAAACCCTCCAAGTAGGGCGATACCCCATCTTACCAATATCTGTGTATGCACCACCACGCTGGGAAGAAATTTTTACAATATCCAACATGAACATCCCAAACTTCATCTGTGCCTTTGCCTTTGTTCCACCACCTGGACCTGCCAAGCTGAGCTTGGCTTTGTTATCTTGGTACTTGCCACCCAAACTATAGTTGCCCACTCAAGCTATATTAGATGTCTCTTTGGCTCCTGCCTTTTCAGATTAATCCTGCCCACTGCCCTGCACTGATCCTTGTATTTAATGTATTCCAGGCCTGGATCATTTTGGTAGGACACAAATGGACCAGCAGTCTGGGATCTGATGTGACTGTGGAGATGGTGCATGTCATAAACCAAATACCACACTTGCAAAAACCTTATTTTGCAGGTTCAGTAACCAGCAGAAATTTTCCAAGGTCTACAGCAGGAGTGGAGCAGTCCTTCAACCCACAGGTACACCAAGGGAGTCATTGTGCTGTGGGAAACAGCATTCCTTGCTGTGAGTTCAGATATAAAACCTGGGCAGAGCAGAACTGGAAGCTGTGCAAGTGGCATCAGGCTTTATAATAAAGGCACCTGGGATTTTAATTTTGCTCTTCCAGAATGAAATAATTTTGCTTTCTGATATTCCTTGTCAAACAACCAACTAGTGCTGGTGGGCATCATGATCTCACAGTAATCCTGAAATGAGGGCAGCATTTTTGCTGAAGCAGTGAATCTGCCATACCTCTGATTTCTTCTTTATCCACCCTGGAGTAAAGTCAGCAGCAGCAGTCAAAGCTGCTTGCCTGCATCTTTTCCCCAACTTTTTGAAAGGATAACCTGTGTTAGACAGTTTTGAGTTACCAACAAAGCTTTTGTTTCCTGGGACAAGAATGTGTGGAAAACTGCCCTTGAAATCCATGGCCTCCTAATCCTTTTAACGCTTCATAATCAGAGTGCACAGGAGGTAGCAGGAGAATCTGGTAAAAAAAATTAGCAAGAAACAATAATGAAGATTTTAAAAATGGAGCTCTGGTAAGCAGCTTAGAGAAGGACATTTAAATCTTCTTTTTGAAGTTGCACATTCACAGATTTATACACTATTACAAAACTAATCAGGGTTCTGCAATTTTTAATATCACCTTTTGTCATTACTCATGGCTGCATAGCCTTTCACATGTAATATTCTGTTATTTTTTAAATCAAGAGCTTCACATCTTTTTTATTTATTTTATGCAGTGCTTTTCCTACCCTCATGAGCATTTTAAATTTATTCCATGTTTTATTCACTGAGTAGTGAACTTATTTTCTTTGAGCATCCACTGCATAAAAAAAAAAGCCTTTATTCATTTAACAGTGAGAGTCCAGATGTCTCCAGCTAAACTGATGCTGTGTTTTGCACGTACCTATAAAATGAGGGTATTAAAAGACTCTAATCCCCTCCTCCCAAAGGAATTATATTAGTGTCACAACAACGTAACTAGATTTGGATTCTATCTTGTTGTCTTCACTCGGGTTTTAAGTTCTCAGTCAGATCAGTGGGCCTGGGAAAATATTGGTGGTTAAGGTGTTTGGACAGGGATTTAAGAACAGCTGAAAGAGGTTAGGTACACAGCTCTCATTACACTCGTATTCTGTACTGCAGGAAAGAGATGTAGGAGAGAATTCTCTAGAAATGAGAAATATCTGGAATATTTTTGCTGTCCTCCACCACCTCTTTCCTTCATGTTTTGGGTTAAAATACTTCAGTTGTGTTTTTTTAAGTTGATAGAACTCCATGTTAACACTGTTATATTCTAGAACAAAAAACTTGTGCCTGTCTTTCCGCTTTAAAACTTCTCAGACCTTAATACTTTTGGAAGTCAGAATTTAGAATTTGCTATACCACTCTGGCAATAAGCCTAACATATACATTAAGATACATTTATATATCAGATTTTCCATCTGCAGCACAAAAATTGACTTCCTGCTGCCTCACAATGATTTCACCCTAGTTCCCCCTGCTTACTGTCCATCTTTTCTTTATGCAAACCTTTGCATCCACAAAGATGCCAGTGAGCAAGATACAATCTATCTGTGTAAAGATAGATATTTATATATATCCACAGTCCTTAGCTGAGAGCAGTGGCTCAATTTATGAACGTTGCTGTAGAACTGCTGTATTTGTGTGATTATGTAATCAGCAGTAAGTTAAATTACCCTTGTTTGTGTACATACCCAACCCTCAGCTTCAACAGCTCAAAAACCCAGAAGCCTTACAGAGTGCTCCTAAAATTTGTGTCTGCTCACATATTTCCAAGTGCCTGCAGCCACACCCAGCACATCCCCTTGTCTTGGAGTAAATCCTGTTTGCAGCATCAGACTGAAAAACTTTCGTTTTCTCCTTTATATACATCCTGAAGTGCAGCAAGAGTATTGCTCCAGGAATATCTGGATTGCTCCTGATGCCACCTACCTGTTTTGGAGCCTTGCCACCCTTGGGTTTGGCACATGGGTTCATGCTGCCTGCCAGGCACTCGAGTCTCTTGACCAATCTTACCCAAATTTGACCGTGGCCTCAGATTCCGTGAGGAATTTTGTGAAGCAACATGGACAGGGAATGAGCAGTCTTTACCATGGCACCAGAAGGTGCCATGGCACTGGGAGGTCAGCCCCTGAGAGACATCAGGGAAACATGGGCCTAATCCCAGGCATGCTGCTAGGCAGGGCAGGCATCTTCAGAAGGGAAAAGTCTTTGGGAACTGTGTCATTTGTGACATGTAACAAGGCCGTGTCTTCCCCGTATTTATTTCTATTTCTTTAGTCAACAGCATATGCTGCCTCTGTACCCTCAACAGTGTAATTAGGTGTCTGCTCTCCCCAACAGCGACCACTCTTCCTCCCCCAACTCCAGGTTTTTTTTGACAAACAAAACAAGCCCTCTGGTTATCCCAGGGCAGTTTCACAGCCCAGGTGGGAACAGCATTGGGGAAACAGCACGGCTGCACCACACACCCCTTTGTGTGCAGGTACAGCCACCTGTACTGGTGCAGCTTTGCAGTTTTTTTACCAGTTTTGCAGCTGGCCAAAAGCAAAATGCTTCTTCTCAGGGCTGTGCAGGCCAGGCACACCAGCCAAAGAGCCAAAATAGGGAAGGAGTCCCTCTGGAATTTCTATCAGACTGGGACAAAACCAAGGGCTTTGTTGTGAAAACGCTTTAGGTCTTCCTTAATTGGCTGTGGGTCATCCCCATCCCGCTGCCTCTCACTCAGGCAGTGCTTCCGCCGCAGGGATCCTGGGGTTCTCCTTCCCTTGGCAGCTTTGCAGATGTTGAGAAGGTTTTCTGTACAGCCACTTCCCAGTGAATTATGGACCAGCCCCAACTGCTCATTCTACTGCAGCTTAGATGAAAAGATGGAAAAAAGCAGAGACCATTTTTCTTCCATCTGTCTCCTGGGGGCTAAGCCATAAACACACACTCAGCACACACCTATAATTTGTCTCTCTTTATAAGCTAAATGTTCCTTGTAGAAACTCATCTTAAAAAACTAACTCTGCTTCATAGCTTTTTTTCTAGGTTGTTTTTCTTTTTTGTTTGTTCGTTTTCTTTGTTGTGGGGTTATTTTTTTTTTTTTGGTTGGTGGGTTGGTTTTTTAATATATTTTTATTTTTATTGTTTCTTATTACGGTATGGATGATCTAACTGCTGTTCTCACTGCTCTGGTTGATTATGTGACTGAAATGGAGTCCTAACACTCATGTCCTGCAGTTTCATCTGATGCCAGTTAATGCTAAAATAATGATTTAGGGTATGTTTTACTTCTTACAGTTAGTACATTCTGTAAAACGTACTCTTGAGATGAGTCCCTAAACCACTTTTCTCTCTCAGGTTTTTTGCCAGTGGGAGTAACACAGAAAGTCCCATCTTGCACAGGTTTGGAGGGCATTTCTTTGGACACTCAATTCATGCAGAGTGAAACACCTCATCATCTGGACATTGCCAGACTGAATAGCAGGGGAAATGTGCTTTTACAAGATTCCTTCTGGGGTGATTTTTGCAAAACGCAAGTGCTTTGAAAATGGAAATATTTGAAAACACAACCTCTGTGACTCATTGGTCTTCCAGTCTGGACACCTTCATAGGTTCACTCTGCAGACAAGAAGAAGTGATGAGTTCTCCTGTCTGATGGGTGCCTGTGAGAGCTTGTTTGCCCCAGGAAAGGGGAATAGTCACAGGAAATAACTATGCTGAAGTTCCCACAGAAGTTTCCGTGAGCAATTCTATATAGACAGGCTTAGGTTGGGGATGTTTCACTAAAAAATAATTTTTTCCACAGAGAAAAACATTGGAAAGAAGTGACTGAAACCAAAATGTCAGAAGAAATGCAGGAGTTAGGAGAAGAGGGAGTAGACCAGAACTAATACTGCTATCCCCTCCAGCTTACCACACCAAAAATGTCACAGGTTTGATTGACATGTAAAATTAGTGCTGTATTTCACAGCAATTTTGAAGTGCTGTTACAATAAAGTGCAAAAAATACTGCTGACAAGCAGGCTGGAAGGACAGTAAGGAAAAAGAGAAACTGAAGGAAACTTTGATTTATCAAAACTTTGCTGTGATATGGGATAGGATCACATGAAACTCTGCCTAAGGCCATGCCTAGGGAATTTGTTAAGAGTCCAGTACCAAAACACCTGCTTAGCTTGAGTCCACTGAGTAAACTGAGACTTTGCTTCATTTCTGTGCTGACTTGGAGTTAAAAGTATAAAGGCCAGTCTTGGTGTCCCACTGAATTTTGTGAACTGCTCCCTCCCTGAGCACTCTAAAAGTGAAGGAAGGATGTAATGACTACAGCCAGTTTGGACAGATCATTGAAAACTATATCAAGAGACAACTGGTGAAAGAGATGCTCTCTATTTAACTAGCTAAATAATTCATTTATAATAATTAATAATAATTCATTTAGCTACATTCATGCAGGAAATTTTAATTGTTTATTCCTTGCAAAGATTTGTAAAATTTACCTTCTTTTCTTTCAAATGGGGAGGTGCAAAAGGATACTTTTTAAAAGTAAGGTCTCCAAATATTTCAGGAGGCTTTAAAAGGGGATGTATGGAGCAAACTACATATACAAATATATGTCCATATAAATACTACTCTGTTGTCTGCTCATATGGAAGCACATTTGCTTTAATCTCTGAAGAGGGTGGAAAAGTCATTTAATGCCTACCTAACTTTTACCTGTCTGGTGCTAATTCATGTGACAAACCCTGAAATATGGTATCTGTTCTGGGAAATGCCACAATGATATCAAATAACATCTTGTTCTTGTTCCAGCCAGAACAGGGTTAATTTCTGCAGTAGCCAGGAGGGGGTATGGCCTGGACCCTTCTGTACTACCTCATATCATGCCCAGTTGGAGGAGGAAGGGGTCAGTTCTGGTGGGGTAGTGGGAGGCCGGGGTAACACCATGTTCTGTGGGGTGAGCACTCGAGGATCATGTGCTTTTACACTTATTAAATATTGTTGCTGTTAGCATTTGTTTCTTATTTCACTGCTGCTTCCAGCAAATAGTTCTGATCTCAGCCCCTGACGTTTACCTTTTGTGCATCCACTTCTCTTCCCCAGCCCATGGCAGGGAGGGCAGGAGTGAGTGAGCAGCACACGGTTTGGACTGTTCCAGTGGTGTTTGGGGACAGGCTGAGCTGGAGCTCATTTCCCCACAGAAGCCCTCCTGGTGCTGTGCTCTGCACTGGCAGCTAGAAAGGTGCTGATAACACCCCAGCGTTTTGGCTGCTGCTGGGCAATGCCGGCACAGCACCAGCACTCCAACATTCCCCTCATCAGCAGGTGGGGGATCGGCAGGATCCGGGGAAGGGACACAGCCAGGCCAGCTGACCCAAATGAACCAAAGGGATATTCTGTACCATATGGCATCAGCTCAGATTTAAAAGCGAAGGGAAGGAGAGCTATTTGTTATTTTCAATGTTTGCCTTCCAGAGCAACCACTACAGGGGCTAAAGCCCTGTTTACTGGGAAATGTCTGAACATCACTCGCTGATGGAGAGTAGAGAGTAAACCTCTTCTTTTTCTCCTTGCTTGTGCATGTGCAGACTTTTGCTTTAGCTTTAGTTAACTGCCTTATCTCAGCCTATAAATAATTTTCCATCTTATTTTCCCTCCCTTGTCCAAGCTGGGGAGCTTGGTGGGCACGTGGTGTCTGGACAAGGTCAACCCACAACAAACGGAACGTAAATTGGGGAATACCATTCCTAAACCATGGCACCTTTCATTTTAATTCCTGAGTATTCCATGAATTCCAAGAGCTAAGTTATGGTGTCTGAGGGTTTTTTTCCCTCGGGAAGTTCCTGAATCAGCTGGAACCAAAGAAAGGGAGCTCACTCTTTTGCTGGTTTTGTTCACGATGGTAAACTGCCATGTGGGTCCATCTGCATTTGGCTTTAATTCCAGCAGGAACTTCCCATGCTATTCCAATATGATTCCTATATCTAGGCTCACAAAGCTATAGACTCCTTCCTCCTCAAAACAAGTTGTACAACCAAGATCCTAGAGGCAAAATAGATAGACAGAAGAAGACTTTGATTTATTACTGGAGAACTAGTTAGAATGAGGAAAGACAAAAGGGGTAACTGCATCCTCAAATGCAGGCTGGAGATGTAGAAAAATGTGCTCCATTAGCAGTCATTCTCATTTTCAGGCCTTTGTCTTTGTGACAGTTTCCCAAGCTGAAAATTTTATCCATATGATCACAGGGAAAATGTGTCCAACAGAGTTAACAAGGACCGAAACTGCCTATACTCTCAAGCACTCTACATACACTCTACAATTACAGTAGAATTGCATTTCCTTGGTATATGTGTCCACCCAATATCCACCCATAGCAGTATATGTCCTCTCTTCCCAGATGTAAGCAACACACCTGGTGGATATGTGTTTCTCTGAAAAGTGACACACAAATGAAGTTACTTTGGAAAAAGTCCTGCATTCAAAATTCAAAAATTAAAAAATGTCTGAATTAAAATATTACTGATGCACAGTGTGAACAGCCCGTGTAGACTGATGAGCCTGGCTAGTAGTTATGAGACTTCGTTTGTAGTTGTTAATGTGAACAAAACATTGTCCAGTTCACTCTATCAGCTTCCTGCTCCTCTTTCTCTCTTCTTGCTATATTTAGGTCACACCATTTTCAGAGGCACAGATGCCTGTTGCCAAACCTGTGCTGCAGTGAGGCCCTGGAGTGATCAGATGATTGCTAAAAAGAAAATAACCCTTAGAAGAATGACACCTCGGAAATACACATTAGCTGAAACATTTCCCATTTGGGTCATTGTGGCAGCTAACCTTCTCCCTCTGTTCCTCATCTCCAGTCTGGACTGATTTGCAGGTGACCTTCATTCATCCCTGCAGTGGTTTGGCAGGCCATGGGAATCCAGAGTAGGTCTGTGAGGTTGTGTACAAGGAGCAGATCTGCTGAGTGTATGCTGACACGTGCCAGATAATTCCTCAGAAAGCCAGCGTCTGGGTCTGGGAGTCCTCTTTGGTGACCCTGTGCCAGTGCTGAGGCACCCAGGGGCTTTAAGGTTTGTGCCAGGCAAGCAGAGCAGAGCCAGAGCACAGTTCTGCAAGGCAGGCTTCAGAAGAGAAGCATCTGGGCAGAAAGAAACTTTCAGCAGGAGGATCTCTGGGGTTTTGCAGACTTAGAGCTGGTCCAAGGGGGAATTTCAGTGTTTCCCTTACCTCATTTCCCAAGAAACCTCTAAAAAGGAGAGAATACGAGAGAGACAGAGACAGAATAAACCAAAGGTTTTGACTGGCACCTCCCCCCTCTGCTTCGGACCTTGTAAAACTACTGAAGGCCCTGACACATCTGGGCTCTTGTATTTTCCATCAAGATGAGTGCATTTTATTGATGTCACACTTTTGAACACGCTTGCATGCACAATGAGCTGTGCTGTCTGCCAGTGGAGGAAATGGAATAAAGCAGAGCTGGCCAGGACATCATAAGGTCTGTTCCAAGACCTAGCAAAGCCTGGATACATTTTCAGGTTATTTAATCTCCCCGCTGTTTTATATTAAAGGGATAATGGTCACAGATGAGAAGCGCTGACACTTGTCAGATACTGATCAACTGGATTGTCTTGCAGGTCTGGCTGTAAATCATGATATGAATCCAAGGAGAAAAAGCCCCCAAATGCCTCCCCCACTCCTGCTGTGGGGCTCCAGTGCGCTCCCGCCATCCCTTTGATAGAGCTTCTGCCACCTCTCAGTCAGCGGAGAGTTCAGGTTTTGCAGGCTGCTCTTGAAAAATGCTCATCGCTGGGCACAAGCGTGAAAAACCTTTGTGTCCCTTTTGTGCCTACGTGGGGAATGCACAGCTCCTTTGGATGGCTGGAGCGATGTGACAGAAGCATTTCCTTGATCCAGGGCTGGGTTTTGGTTCAGGCTGACTAAGGAACAGTAGGTCTCCCGCCTTGCACAGAACCTGCAACCTGGAGAGCTCCTGGCTTGCACAGAGGGGAACAGAGGTGCAAAATGAAGACGCATCTCCCTTGTCTATGCTATTGATTAGCAGCCAGTTCCTCCAGTCTGTAAATATCCCCATCAGGATCGGCCCAATCTGAGCTCTCCCCTTGAGCAGATACATCTCACTGGCTGCACTTGGGATGGGGAGCTGGTCCTGGCATGAGGACGTGGCTGGCAGGACCTACCTGCCTAGCAACCTCCTGAAGTGTTTGCATTATTTACCTCTAGGCTGCCATTGTTCCCTGTTTACACATGCTCTTGGGCTGGGTACCAGAGGTGGTTACAGACTGAAAGGTACAGGCAGATCTACTGGGGTCGCTGAAAAAAATCCATTCTTTGTGGTTAATTTCCCTGCTGGCATCCTGTGTACTGATTGAATCCTGCTCCATAGCTTCCCCTCACAGTATGTGATTGTGCTTCTCTCACCAAGACAGGCACATTATTCATCAAAAAGCAAAATTCAACTAAATAAATTACTCAGAACTTTTTCAAGTAAGTAAAGGGAGTTTCACCCTCTCTTTTCCCCTGCATTTACTGCAGTGTTAAGCAAAGGCACCCAGTAGCCTAAAGGGATATTCTAGATATTAATTTCCTAGCTTTGTAGTTGCACAGTTTCAATTTTGCAGTGATTCTGAGCTGCTTTCCTAGCAGAATGCAGAGGGGAGCTCAGGCTGGATTTTGTGTACAGTAATGGAGTGCAGGATTGAAAGGCTGCAGAATTGTCCATGCCAGCAAAGAGCCTTGCCCTGCCTGAGACATGCCACTGATACCTTGGACATTGGCCCTCCTAGGGTTGATTTAACACCTCACACTGATTTAAGTCTATGTTGGCATGGGCCATCCCTCCTCTGCTGCTCTACAGTGAAATCCTGAGGTCCACTGCTTCAAATGGACCCTTAAATGGCTTTCATACCAAAACCCCAGTGCCAAGATCACTTCTAAGAGTGATAGAGAAATGCAAGAGCAATGGAGCAATCTGAAGGGCTTCAAGAACTCAAGCACGCTCCAGATGCTGGGATGATGAAGGAGCACAATGGGAAAAGAGAGAAAAAGCTGGGATTGTTCTCTAATCACTTCATTTGCTTTGAATAAAGCAGATAAACCCAAGCACACTGATTCTCAAGCCTTGGTGATGCTCTGCTTTTTCACAGGAGAAAATTCTGCTTGACAGGGCATCCCTAACTCCCTGTGGAGCCAAAACAGAAACTCTCAAAATCATGCTTGGTGACGGTGTTCAGAATTACCTGTTCCATCACCTTTCCAAGGATGGAGGTGAAGCTGACTGGACAGTAATTTCCTATGTTCTCCTTCTTGCCCTGTTTGAAGATGGAAGTAATATTGGCTTTTCTCCATTCGTTGAGCACATTTTCTGTTCCCCATGATTTTTCAGAGTTGATAGGAAGAAGAAAGGAGGCTTGCAATCAAACTCTGCAACCTTCTGAACAAGAGCAAACAAAAACTGAAGCTTGTCATTGTCAGCTCCTCAGCTGATGATCTGTGTGATGCCTCATCAGCCCTGCAAGACAAAGTCCTGCTGTCTTTTTGATCATGAAAGTTCTCCATAACATCCCCTTTAGGCGGTACAATCACAATCCAGTCACCTTCTCAGTATCTCAGTACAGCTCTGGGGGGTTTCTAAAGAAAAGACAGCTTTCACCAGCTAATGCAGGTGGTTAAATAATCCTTGGATGAAGAAGGTTTGATGAGGAAGGTCTGAGAGAGAAGATCCTACTGATCCTACCATCCAAAACTGCACAGAATAAGAAAAAGACAATTTTTGTTCATCTCTGTCTTTAAAAAGATGATATAGCGTAAGGCAAAAGCGTTGTTGTTGTTGTTGTTGTTGTTAAAATCAGAGGAGCTGCCCACAACCAACTAGGGAGGTTTAAAGAGTGTGATCAGAAGTGTCTGTCTGTGCCTCTGTGGGCAGAACACTGTGTAAGGAAATTTTATTTTTCTCCATCCTGAGGTGGTTTCTTTGGGAAGAAAGCAGTCAGCAATTGTGGCATTAAAGAGATCGGCTTTAGATCTCTGAGTAGAGATGAAAGGGGAGCATTTATTGTCTGCAAGCCACAGCTTCTGGTTTTCTTCAGAATCAGCCAACTAGCTCTGCACCAGTTACACTTATTTCAATGTCTGCAAGACATTTTTCTTATGCAATAGGGTTGCACAGTTCCTATTTTCAAAGAAGAGATAAATTTTCAGGAAGAGCAGCAGAAAACATCAAATATATTAGCAGAGGATCTGATGCCTTCTTTTCTTATTTCAGAAGGAAAAAAGATAGTGCAAATTTGAAAAATTCCTAAGGAAAAGGTTTATAACATCAAGCCCCACCCCCATCCCATCCCCAAAATAAGCAGTAGCTGCTTCTGCTCAGACAATGCCTCCTAAGCTGTAAGATCAGCCTCCTGTGGTTCAGGGGTGCTTTGCAAGGTGGAACACTGCAAAGCATCAGGAAAATGTGGTTGTGTCTGTTTCATGCACTTTAGTTCTGCCTACAAAGCCAAAGGATGAAACTTAGGAACTTTGATTATTCGTTTCTTAAGAGAAAATTGCTGTGTTGTGTCCAGTTCTCCTGCTGCAAGAACTTCACAGGATAAATGAAATCATTGAAATGGAACATAGGAGGATGACACTGTGCTCTCATAAACAAAACAACTCAAAAGAACAAAACAACAAAAGAAAGGCACCTTCTGTATTTCAGATTCTATCACAGGTGACTTCCAGTGGGACACCCTACTTGGACCAATTAATATCTGGACTGGCTGTACAGAGGAGCCAAGGCAGTGCTGTCTCACCGCAGGTGGGAACTAAAAATGCCCACAAGTTTCAGAGGGAGCAGGGGAACAGCTATTAAACCCTTTAACTGCAAGGAAGGAGGGAATTTGTGAGGTTGTATATGGCACAAACAGACATAACTCAACCTAATGTACTGGAAGGTAGTGTCTCTTGCTATTTCTACCCATGACACAAGTTCTCTTGCCCAAAGGAGAAGTATAAGGTTCAGTGCTTTTTTTATTTTGGTGGGTTTTGGTTGTTAGTTTTGGGTTTTGGGGTTTTTTAGTGTGTTTCTGTGGGGTTTCCCCCACAACCAACCGATTAACATCTACATTGTACTCTAGGCTGTGCAAAACCCTGATGCTAAGTTTGTGTTCAGTTCTACACTGAAAGCATCTCCAATTCAACTTTCAGAACATGTCAAGAGCTATAGTGAAATCCTGGTGCAGGATACCAAGGGGGATGGCTCAGTCCCTGGCAGCATCCTGTCTTAAGACTCAAGGTGAAAAAGGAGCAAGAACTCCAGGGTGCTGCTGCAGGTAGTAATTAGGGGAAGCAGTTGGCAAGGCACGGAAATTTTCCCAGCTCACACCTCTCAGCTGTCGTCAGAACAAAGTCCTAAATCAATATTATTGGTCCCTGAAGAAATCCAGTGGAGATAAATTAACATACCCTCCTAAATGACAGGCTTTTCCATTCCTGTCAGTCCCTAGATAGAAACCATCCATTGCTGCTTCACTGCAGCAGTCCAGGGAGCTGCCCCAGTGTTTCAGGTGCTCCCAGGTGCCATGTAACACGGACCAGCCTATGCTCAAAATCAAAACAATTCTCATTTCATGCATGAATGTGACACCCCCCCCTCCCCCTGCCATAGCCTTACTCATGTGACCACCTTCAAGGGCACCCCTCTTCAGCCATGGAGATTCCTGTTGGCAGAGCTGAAAGTGAGGATGGACAGGAGTGGATTGCCATGAAATTCCCTGGTAGCAATGATGGGTTCTTTCCAGGCTCATGCAATATGATTTATATCACCTCTATCTTTCTTGTCAAATACATGGCAATGAGTAGAGGATTTAAACAAACTGCAGAGATAGAGTGGGGGAAAAGTATTTCCCTCATTTAGAGCAGGAAAAGGAGGTCTTTGTTTTCTCAAGAAGTTTATTTAGGGAAAGATCTGGAGAAGAAAGGGAAGAGAACCGAAGAACCTCAAGGTGGGAAAGAAAAAAACTCTGGATGTGACATACTTTTCGATGCTAGAAAGTGCTCTTTGCTTCTTATCTGTTGCTCTCACTTTTTAGCATGCCTAATAGACACTTTGTTAATTTTGAACAAATCCCCCCTTGAAAAAGAAGTGATTCCTATGTGCACAGAGCTTTTCAGGCTTGAAGGTCTCAGGTGTTTTCATTGTCTTTTAAAATATCTCAAGGTCATGGGGATATGATGAACAAGCAGGACTGAACTGCACTTTATTGTTCGTGGGAGTTACTGTATGCATAGCAATTTTCTCCATTGGGGCTGGGCTATTGTGTTGTGTAACGGGGAATTGAAGATAGGCCACAGAATGAAAGCAAGATGCCTCTCACCTGTATTGTCAGGATTTTATTATCACAAGCAGCCGACTGAACTGCTCTGATGGTATGGCTTTTCTCTCTTCCCATCTCTCTGTTTATTTTCAAGAGGGTTTGATTTTCCTAGCCTGGAATTTGGAATGTGCTTGCTTAAAGGGGGGGCGGAGGAATACCCTGATTTATAATTTTACAAGAGGACTCCGCAACCTGCTTGGCCTGCACATATGAGGCAGGATAGCTGCATGCTGGCCATGGCCTCCCAAGCATCATTGTCCCTTGGATCTGTGCTGCCAGGTGAGTTCCTGTGTCCCAGGGCTCTTCTGACACAGCCACAACACCAGCCACAGTGGTGTGCATTCTTTCAGCAGTGTTCCACCACTCTTCCTTGTTTTTTTCCACAGTTTCTTCATTTGCCCAGTCCAGCCTGAGAACCCAGAGACCAGGCACAAAACAGAGAAGAGTCTGGAGGGGGAAGAAGTGGATCAGCCAGCAAAAAACCCCACCACCCTACCCTCATCTCAAGAAGCTGTATCTACATCTCAAGAATATGTATCTACAAGAATTGTAGATGAGACAGATACCTGGAGACTGTCATGGGCCTTTGTTGGACAAAACCAGCGACAGTGGATTTTTCCATGTCTTTGTTCTAAAAACTGATTTAATTTGTGCAGTACAAAAATACTTTATAAGGACCTTTAAAAGTGCCAAGAAGGAACACAGAGCTCAGCTGGAAGAAAAATGAAACTCTGGTATAAAGCAAGGAACCCTGATAATAAATGGGTCCAAAGGAATCAGCATCGAATGACTGCATAGCATTCCTTTGGTGGAAAAATGGTGACTCGTTTATTGTTAAACAGTCCATATTTCTTGTGGGAAGTAATCATGCAGAGTAGTAACACTAATGTAAATAGAAATTCTCTCCAGAAATTGTTTCTGAGAATGCCAGCAGTCTTAAAATAGTTGCTTACTCCCTCCAAATAGACACCACTGAACTTACAAGTTGATGTAATTCCAGCAATGGGCCTGTAACTTTCCTCCGCAGTCACGCTGTTGAATTAACAAGTAAGAGGCAAATAGAATGCAAAGAAGGCAGAGTTACTGAACACCTTCTTTGCATCAGTCTTCCCTGACAAGGTCAGCCCTCAGAGATCTCTGAGATCTCCTGGTCCAGGAGACCAGGGTAAAGGGTTGGTAGAAGGAAGACTTCCCCTTGGTCAAGGACGATTGGGTTAGAGATCACCCAGGCAAACTTGGCATCCACAAATTCATGGGCCTTGATGGAATCTCTGAGTGGTTGTAGTGATTGGGAGAGGTGCCTGGCAGGAAGCAAATGTCACCCCAGTCTTCAAAATGGGAAAGAAGGAGAACCCAGGGAATCACCAGACAGTCAGTCTCACCTCAATCCCTGGAAAGGTGATGGAGCATCTCATTTTGAGGCCATCTCAAAATGAACAACCCCAGGCACCAGCACAGGCTGGGGGTGATCTGCTGGGCAGCAGCTCTGCAGGGAAGGACCTGGGCGTGCTGGGGGACAACAAGCTGTCCATGGGCCAGCAGTGCCCTGGGGGACAAGAAGGCCAAAGGGATCCTGGGCTGCATTAGGAACTGCATTGCCAGCAGGGCAGGGAGGTGATCCTGCCCCTCTGCTCAGCCCTGCTGAGGCCAGTCTGGAGTGCTGTGTCCAGTTCTGGGATCCTCAGGACAAGAGAGACGTGGAGCTCCTGGAGTAGGTCCAGCAGAGGGTGACAAAGATGATGAAGGGCCTGGAGCACCTCAGTTCTGAGGAGAGGCTGAGGGAGCTGGGCCTATTCAGCCTGGAGAAGAGACACGGAGAGGGAACCCCATCAATGTCTGTCCGTGTCTGCAGGGAGGGGCCAGAGCATGGACCAGGCTCTGCTCGGTGGGGCCGGGCAATGGCACAAGAGGCAACGGGCAGGAGCTGAGGCACAGGAAGTTCCACCTGAACATGAGGAAGAACTTCCCTGTGCAGTGCCCGAGCACTGGGACAGATTGGAACCCAGGGAGGCTGTGGAGTCTCCCTCGCTGGGGATAGACAAGAACCATCTGGACACCATCCTGTGCCATGTGCTCTGGGATGGCCCTGCCTGAGCAGGGAGGTTTGACCAGGTAACCCATGGTGGTTCCTTCCAGCCTGACCCATCCTGGGATTCTGTGATTTTGTGGTTCAGATCTAACACAGTAAGGCAAGTACTGTTGGATTTAGCTTCCACAAAGATGAGATGTCATGGCCAGTCATTACTGCTACCAGAGAAGAGTTGGGAGGATAGAAGAAAGAAGAAGTAAAGATAGAATTTGGGCAGAGATCCCAGTTTGCTGCTACTAGAAGATGTTGGGGATAATATCCGAGGTCCATATATGTTTAGAAATATTTTTTTTCTCTAAATCTTTGTGTAACTTTTACTCCTAGTGTGAGTAAATTACATTTAGTCTTTCTGAATTGAGTTAATTTTCCTCTTTTCAATATAGATTTTTGTTTTCCTTTTTTGTGTGTGCATCCCAAATCTGTATCTCACTAATTCAAAAGCCAAGGCACCTTTACAACACAACTCACAACTTAGTTCATATCCTTAAAGTTTATTATTTTGTGTAAAATCTTACACATAATATTTGGTTCTTTCATTAAGACATAGTGCTTTTAAAATGAGACATTGCTCTTCTCCTGCTTATCTCAATCCTACAAAGAATTGCATTTGTTAGCAGAAGTGCTAATGAATGCTTTCCTTGTATTTCCCATGAAAGTCATGATTTCCATCTCTTCCTTCTCTTCACTGAACACCAGAGCTGAACAGAGTTACTTGTTTTCCACTGTGGTCCTGTAGAGTGACCCCAGGAAGCTGCCAGGAGCCAGAATGGAATCCCTCCCTAGGCACTGGAATCTGGCTATTTCCAGGTGGCTCCCGACTGAGGGATAGAAAACGTGAGCACCAGTGGCCATCACTCATTTCTGCTGAGATCAGGGTCTGGGCTGGACTTTCAGCATAGAAGATTTCCCAAGTGTTTCATAAAAGCTGACAATTAATACAACTAAATTATTCTCTGCAGGAGATGCGGTGTGGCTCAGAACAAACTGACCTATAAATAAATCATACCTACATATTTCCCAATTCATATGACTTTTTAGACTCAGCTGGTCAAAGCATGGTGCTAACACCAAGGTCACAGGGTTGATCCCTGTAAAGGCATTCACTTCAGAGTTGGACTTGATGATCCTCATGGGTCCCTTCCAACTTGGAATATTATGCTATTCTCCACTTTATACTAACAACTCTGTGATGAAGCACTGCGTCTGAATTGTTTCATTTCACACCTGGCTTCCTCTTTATATTAATGTTATTTTATGCATTTAAATTTCAGAGGAAGCTAAACAGAAGGTAGCGTAGCAAAGCGAACCTCACAGCCTCGTTTATCAGTGTCACTTAAGGTGATGCTGTCTTTGCTGAGTCAGAAAGCTCCCCCTTGATTTATGACTGCCTGCTTTTTGGAGGAAGCTTTTCTCAGTCACAGGGTGTAAGGCCTAAAGAAAGTTTCCAGTCCCCTGCCCTGACAGTCCACATGCTGCAAGCTGTCACGTGTCTGTGCTGTGGTGCTGGGGATGACTGCAGCAAGCCAACAACATGGCATTTGAGGGGCTCAGCTCTGGTGTGCCTGCTAACAAGCTTTTGTGCAGTTTATGTAGGCAGCTTTAATTGCTTCTGCTCAGAGCTGGGCAAAGCAAAGCTATTTCCTTTCAAGGTCATCTCTAGGATGCTGCTGAATTTCCAGGCCTGATGTTAGCTAAGATTTGTTCAAAGAAAGAAATCTGTTTAACTTCATCCAGCCCTGTTTTGGCTGCCAATAGGCTTTGAAAAGAAAAGAGGGAACCAGAAAATAGTGTTGTTGAAAGATACCTCTGCTCTTAGTTATGCTGGGAACAAGAGACTGGCTTTTCTGGGAAGGCAGCAGCCTGAGTTAGTAAAATCAGAAATGCTTTTCTGAGATTTAAGACTCTTCCTACCAAAGGTCATTTCTACACAGTTATTCACTTAGAGGTATCAATTAGCCAAAATAGAGGTGGATTTGAGCCAGATGCTAAGAACTAACCCCTGCTCATGTGGTTTATTGACTGCAGCAGAGAGCCTGTTGATTTACGGGAGTGTAGTTAAAAGGAGATCCAGGACTTAATGAGGTGCTTTAAAGCAAGGAGTTATATACGAGAGTCTCATGAGTTGAAGGTGAGGGTGCAGCCTCCAGGCAACTGAGAATAGGTGGATAATTGAAATAAGCCCTAGAATCAATGGCTTAGTAAGGCATTTGCTCATGCTAGGCTGGTCTCCACTGGGACTGGGACCAGTTGGTCCCAGATGGAGTGTTTTACTGGAGACCAGCCCCTCTGGACAGTCAAGGATGTCACAGCATCTGACCCCCACCACCCCTTGCCTTGTTTTGATGTGGTTTTAACAATCCAGGTGATATCAACAGACAGTTGGGTGATATTCCCCTTTCAGGGGTGTGGATGGATGCTGTCAGCACAACAATTCTATGGGAAAGAGTGGCAGTGGTTGCTTACTTGGGCTGGTAAACTGCTAAATGCTGAACTTGGACGGGGCATCTGAATGTGGGACTGTTTACTTAAAATGGAAATCAGAAAAGAAAACTACAGGTATGATTTCCAACCAGACCTTATCAGTCCAGCAGCGTTATTCATGTTTGCTTCTGTTCTGTTGATTTACAGTCAATAAAATGGGGTGTTGTACATTTTCAGTGTAAGCTACAGTCATTGTTCCTAATAATTTGCTCTTTAGAAAGATGATTTTTCAAATAACCCAGATTTACTGGAAAGCTAAATGTCTCTCAGAAGAGAGACTTACTCAGGAATATTGGGAATCATGTATACATTTTGTAGGTGCTTTACTAGTTATCACTTCCAATCCCTCAGAAGTCCAGTGATCCTTGGGCTTGGATGGAAAACCACTGCCCCAGATAAAGAAGATGAGGGAAGCTGCTTGCGTAACCCAGCTGGGGAGAAGCAAAGCTGTTGGAATAATATTGTCTATTAAGAAGACTGAACCTTATGCAATTTGTCAAATGGTCACCTTCTGTTATGGTGATTTCCAAACAAGCTTGCTTCAAAGGTCAGAATTTTATGCTGAACTTTCAGATATGGTTATTTTTGCTCATTTACATGAGATTAAATTATTTCTTAGCTCCCTTCTGTCATGTTATGGATGAGTACTGTAAACAGTACTAATGAGGCTGTATCTGTTATCTTGTAGTACATACAATTAATCACCAAGTAAAATTAAGATAGGCTGAATTTCAATGCTTGAAACAGTGGATGGGATTTAATCAAAAATGGGGGTAGCTGCAACAACTTCACATTTTTTTCATATATTCAGATTTGGGAACAGGCTGTAGGTAAACGTTTTTGGTAGAGCCACTGAATTTTCTTAAGAAAGGATGTTCTTTGATGTTTGATCTTTTTTGTGCTTTCAAGCCTAATCAACAAGGAGATTTAATCAGTGAAACAGATAGCAGCTAACAAGCTCTGAGAGATGTTCATGTGTTAGAAAAACAAATTACTTGTGGGTAGAATTGCCTCATTAAAGTTTAGGGCTGGACATGCTTCAATGATCCCAGACCCAAAAGGGAGGTTAACTAGGCTTAGGAAGAAGGATGTACCACTGATAGTGGACACAAAGAATGCAGAATTTATGGGCCCCAAGGACATTTAGCAGAAGTTCTAAGATATGGAAGAAACTAATAAGGCAACTGTGCTGAATCAGCTCTGCCTGGGTAGAAGGTAATTCCAGCAGGGACAGATCACAACCACCAACTCACAGACCACTGACCTGAGAAACCCAGCTCAGAAGAAGAGACAGCCTGAGCACAGGGACTAATTAATATGAGAAGCAAGAGAGTCATTAACCAAAGATAGAATACTAATTAACAAGTGAACTGTGTAACTTGTAGCCTAATCCCTTTGTTTGCGAAAATGTATAAATTGTAAAAAGTTTTGATAGCTGGTGTGCTTGATTTGAAGAGTACCACAGAGGACCCAGGCCTGCACAGCTCTGAAATAAATAATCTATGTCCTTCTCAGGTGTGTAATTATTAGCTTATTGCACACCAGGTAGTGAATCTGATTTTTGTGGACAACAAAAAGGGAGGACAGACTGTGGGGGTATTTTATTTTCCTTATTTTATTTCATAATGATTGATTGACCAAACTCAAGTTTGTTAGAGAAACTTTTTTCTTCTTGGTTTGGATCCTAAATTTACTCCCACAGTGCTTTAGAAGTATATTGTATAGAGGAAAACCAATGGAAATATGTGGACAACACATTTATTATAAAGAAATAGGTCACTGTTATATTTTTTACCAATCTTCCTGTGGAATGAATGTCATATTTCCTGAAAACTAAAAATAGCAATGTGCATTGAACGCTAATGTGCAGATTTCTCTAAGTCTTATAGACAGATCTTCAGAAGTTCTGCAGGGGGTTCTGTAAGGATTCTAAAGATAAGTTGTTGACTACATGTAAAATATTGCAGACCAGCTAAGGAAAGTGCTCAGAATTATTCTGTGTGTCTTGTGTAAACTATGCCGCTCAAGGTAGAATTAATGACTTAATTATCCCTGTTTTTCCAAAAATGCTCTCATCGAGGACTTGCATTGATGCTTCCTGCTTCATGGGTTTGCAGGAATGACCAAGATATTATTAGTTCAGACTCAGAACGAGGATGTTGTGGAAAGGCAATTCTGTCACATCTTGAAATACAGTGGCATGAAGCCTAACACTGAAATATTGTAGGCTTTGCCTGATTTTGCACTCTCTGATATGTGGTATAATTTGTAGGAAGGCAGAACCTAGGCATCTGCTAAATCTACATGTAGTTGACTAGAAACAAGCTGGAAGACCTTTCATAAACCTAATCACAGTGTGGAGATAGTGCTGTCAACATTCTACTCCCATGTGTGTGGCAGGTTTGTTACCCTGTGCTGGTGAGGAAACTTAGATCCACAGCATTTTCAAAAACTCATTGTGTATCACCCAGCCAGGCCTGACTAAAATGCCTCTTCTCAACCTGCCCCCAGATGGGCATAAATATAAGTAAATTCAGACACGTTTCATGCTTTGGGACATGTCCTTGAGAAGACCTAGAATTTTATCCCCCCCCCCCGAAGCCCACTGACTGAATTCTTCAATCTCAACACCCTTTTTTCATTTTGGGGAAGAGGGAGGGTGGGTAAACAATTGGTCCTGTTATGTTGTCAACACAGAGAAAGATGGAGAGGGGAAGTCCTGTCCCTTAGCAGTGCCTGGGTGTCCCAGAGAGCTGCAGGGCTTTCTGCCAGCAGGAGTTGGGACAGCCCACACTCCTTGTTTTGTTGTTGTTGTTGCTTTACTGTTGTTGGCTTGTTTCTGTGGTTTGTTTCTTTTTCCCTTATATAGCTGAAATTCATCTGGTGATCTGTTTGCTGGCAGAAGTTCACAGAACCACTCAGTAAACAGGTTCAGGAGTGGCCAAGGTGCAACACCAACCGTGTGGATCGAGGCAGAGACTGTGCAGAGCAGCCCCTGCCCCTCTGGAATGAGCAGCAGAGTATAGGAATGAGCACAGGAGCAGGGAGGACAGGCTGCAGGCAAGGCAGGGGAGTGGTGCATGGGGAGCTCTCTGGCTGCTCAGCCGGACTAATGAGCTAGTCCTGTTAGCTCCCTCTTCAAGAAAGCTCACACTGGCAGAATTAGCTCTGGAGGAAAAGGGGGACAGCGATTTTAAGTGTCCTAAGAGACTTTTAAAAGCACAAGTCGTGTCTGAGCACAGAAAGCTGCGAATGTTTTGATGTTAATTGAAGGATGTTTCAGCCTGATTTAATTTGTTCATTGCCCTGCTGACAAATTATGTAGCTCTGTGATATGGTGGGTGCCTTTATGCATTTTATCCTAATTATTGATAAGTAAGTGCAAGCAGTAACAGTGCCTAGCCCTTAATGGGGGGAGGGAGGGGGGAGGGGAGGAAAGCAAGCAGTTTTAATCATCAGGATTTCTTTGACTGTGACTGGTGGGGAGAAGATCATGTCATTTTAGTCCTGAGAAAGCAAGCATCTGAAAGGACTTACCCTGTTGAAGGCCTGAGACTAAAACCCCCTTCTGTCTATAGCCTTCACTGCCAACTCATCAGTTCTGTGAAAAACAGCCACAGAGCTCTCATGAAGTCAGGTCATTTTGGGGAATTTTGACTGTGGAGCAGGGATCTTTGTATAACTCTTATCTGGTTGTGGTAGTTTGATAAGGGCTGTATGCCATGTGCCCACCAAAGCCACTCTATCCCTCCCTTCCTCAGCTGAACAGGAGACAGAAAATACAATGAAAGGCTCATGAGCTGAGATAAGGGCAGGGAGAGATAATTCACCAGTTACTGTCATGGGCAAAACAGTCTCAACTTGGGGAAATTAGTTTAATTTACTACCAATCAAATCAGAGTCAGATAATGAGACGTAAAACAAATCCTAAAAATACCATCCCCCCCAACCCTCCCTCCTTCCCAGGCTTAACTTAATTTCTGACTCTCTGTCTCCTCCCTGCCAGCAGCACAGGAAGATGGAGAATGAACAGCCAGTTCATCAAATGTTTCTGCCACTGCTTCCTCCTCAGGGAGAGGCATCCTTTCCCTGCTCAGCGTGGGGTCACTCCCAGGGGAGACAGTCCTCCACCAATTTCTCCAGCATGAGTCCTTCCCATGGGCTACAGTTGTTCACAAACTGCTCCAGGGAGGGTCCCTCCCACGGGGGCATTCCTTCAGGTTGTAGAAAACAAATACTAATATTATTGGTGGCAGCAGAGCAGGGAGAAGAAGACAACATGGGCTACGTCCAGGTCTTCAGTTAGAGGCTTCGAAATCATGTTGTGAAATTTAGGAGCAGCCAAGATCTCTTCTCTGAGGGATGCTTGTCCCTATCTCAGCTCTCTGCTCACTCCTGTGCAGGTGTTTAGCCTGGGAAGGATTTCGTGTTGTGGTGTGGTACTTCTGATCAGAATGTGGTACATACCTTGTGTTGTAATTTGGTTTCCAATTTTGGCTGCTCCTCTTTTGATTCAGTTTTTTTGGCAAGTGGAGCAGTTGCACATTCTGCTTCCGGAGTGATTTAGTATGAGCAGAGTTTAAAAAAACCCCAAAGGTGCTAATGTTAGGCAGTTGCATATTCTTCATACAAAACTATCCTTCCAGGCAGTCTTCCAGGGTCTAGATAATTTCTGAAGGAGAATTTTGGTGCTTTGCAGTGCGCTGTGTGAGCCTAGCATGTAGCAGAATATGTAATACTCATCCCAGCAACGGGATGCTGATGGCCCAGTGAACATCATGGTAATAAGGAATACTAATTTTTTTTAATATATCCTTGATTAATAAAAATGTAACATTGCAAGATCAAGCGCTGGAAGTAGATCAAATCTTGTCCTTTGCTGAATTACGAAATTAAGCTAATGCTCTAACCATCTCCCAATTTTTTGGACGGGATGGAAAATGTTTTGCAAACTGGAAGGGTTATGAAAGTGGAAATAGTAGGGTTTCTGATCTAATTCTGTAACAGGAGTAAATAATGAAGGAGAAGCAGAAATGGAAGCTGTTGAATTTGTGCATAAGAGTTAGCAAGGCTTGTCCCCTTTCTCAAATGTGCTGCAATCGCATGAAATAGCTGAAGATGAAAAATGAGGTTTTCAGCCAGGACCCAAGTGCCCTGTCACATTGTGTCAGTTAAAATGGGTAAATAAACTTCTTATGAAATACGAAAGTGCAGTTTAACAAAAACCAGGAATGCTCTGAAAGATGGCCTGAAGCTTCTGATGAAGGAATGGCTAGGTTTTTATTTTAATTGTATTGTTATTATTCATCACAGCAGAATGTATGTGTAGGTTTCTGAGTCTTCCTCTGGACCCACTTGAACAGGTGTGTTCCTTTTTTTATGCTGGGGCCTCCAGAGCTGGACACAGCATTCCAGGTGGGATGTCCCCTGAGCAGAGCAGCAGAGCAGGATCACCCCGTCAGCCATGGGTGTGTGTGTCTGTTGTGGGGTGTTTGTCCTCTCTACAGGCAGCCCAAGCCAGACCTGTTTGAGATGGTGTTCAGTAACCTCTCTACGGCTCCATCTTCGTGTTTTTCCCAAAGCTGTTTTAGCTCTGCTTCTGGAAGCTAAGTGTGATGCAGCAGCTCTTGTTTCCATGTCGTGCCTGCCCACCTGTCACTTGGAGTGTGCTTGGCAGGGTGAGGAGATTGATGGTAAGGAGAGGTGTGAGTGAGTCCTTCGCTGCTCTCCCAGCCTGAATAAATGCACTGAGCATGCTGGAGCTGGCACTCTGCAGCAGGACTGCTGAATCAGGCACCCAGGGTAGCCCTGCCAGCACATTGCTAGAAGCAAGCCTTGTATATTCCTGCAGTGCTGCAGAGGGACTTCTAGGTTTAATAGGATGACATCAATTAGAAGAGTTCCCCAGCTTTAACAGTACTGTAGTTTCCTCTTGGAATAAGGCTTGCATGATCATTACCTCTGTCTGATTTTTCTTCCGCTCTCAGTAATTCCTGACCCTGGGTGACAAACTCGATCGATCTACTGTATGAGCAGTGTTCCCAGAGTTATTGAATTTCCTACAAATACTGGGAAAATTGTTGGTCAAAGGAGCAGTCCTGATTGACTCAGAAGTTTGGTGCCTCAGCTTGCAGTTGACCCAAATAAGCATCAAGGCAAGCTGAAAGAGATTAGTAGCAAATGTCTTGTGAAACAGAGAGAAAATTTGTGAGTATTGCAGTGAGGAAAAGTAGAAAGGGAAAAGTTCAAGAATGCAAACATGCTGGAAGAAATTCCACTAATTGGGAAACCGGCTTGTTAAGGAACCAGAACAAGGAGGAGAATTCCCTATAAATTTGCACCTTTCCTGTTGGTTCATTGTCTAAGTATCTTCTAGTCCTACATGGAAGTGTGTAGTCAGCCTTTGTCTTGTGGGACTTGTCCTCTCTTCTCATGTCCAGTGCCACCAGAGATACAAACACAACAGGAACTGGGACCTGCAGAAGAGTGACCCTGTGCTCCCAGTTCTGTTGTGGCTGTTGCTGTTTCACAGCACATCTGAATTCTGTTAAAATGGAGCTTGTGCTAGAGGAGCATTCCCTGGGAGGAGGATCCAAAGAGATGGTTTGGCACCTGTCAGAACTGGTGAAGCTTGCCAGGGCAAAGGTGCTGGTGTTGTTTCACACGTGTGAGGAGGCTGAAAAGGGATGTCTGTAAGAATCTGCCAGGCAGTGTTTATCAGCAGTGAGACAGAGCTTAGATCCACATGGTTTAAATGGCCACAGGGTCACTACAAGCTCCAGAGAAGATGCCCCCCTGCTCCCCATCCCCCTTTCTGGGGGTTCTTTCCCAGCAGGAGAGATCCAGTTTGGAATACACCAAGGGGCTTATGGAGATGTGTCTGGGTGACCACAGAACGAAAAGCCACACAGCAAATGGGAGGCTTGTGGCTGGAAATGCAAAATTATGCATGAGCTGTGCAAACCCTGGTCACTTCTGTTGCTTTGTTGTTGTGGGATGCAGGAGGATTTCGCAGCCTCTGGCTGCAGTAGGGTGGAAGGATGACTCATGCCGAAAACATGATCAGGTTTTGAATTAAAAATTTAAGTCACAGATGGACCTTTGGATGTTTTTTTAAAAACAGATCTGTTTCAAAACTATCTTTGAAGGAAGATTAGTTGAGAGATACCCCAAGCTACTTTGTGACTATTAATAGTGATTGTGAGAGTCTGTCCATCCTCCAAGTGAGGAGACTAGAGAGAAAAAAGACTCCTGCTTTAACAAGGTCTGTGCCTAAAATCTCCTGGACAGCTTCTAGGAACTTCAATCTTAGCCTCTCATCTCAGAGTATATGGAGTACATCAACATTTGGATTCTGATTTGGTGATATCTTGGGTGTTCCATGAAGGAATATCAAGAGCTGAGTAAGTCAGCTCTTTTTCTGACCAAACACTGTTTACAAATTTGGTAATTGTATTGGATATGTATTATAGGGAGAAAATGCAGAGAAATTATGATACTTCAAATTAGTAGGCAAGACTAACATCAAAGCTATGCAAATTCAGTTTGGGTGCTGAACACACATCTTCTGTACTAAATGACTGTTGTAGGAATGCATCCTCTAAGTTCCTTCAGCTCTTGATGCCTTTAAATTATTACAACTGCATAGCTTCCTTCTGGCAAATTATTTATTTTAGCACAGGCAGAGTTAGGTGATGACCTGTGGTTGGTTACAGAAAAGGACAAACTTGATGATCTCTTTGTCTGTGCTGAGATTAAATCCTATGCATAAATGAGACTTTTTCTTCAGGTTTTGTTTGCAAGTAAAAGATCTTTAATATTAATTAGCATTAGTGTCTTCCCTTTCAGTACTTTCCTTCTAATATTTTCATGAAAGATTCATCTCTGCTTTTATGAGCAATATTAAAATAGGCCCGTTAGCATCTACCATGAATAACCATCTTTTAAAACCAAATCTAGAGAGTACTAAAATCTTCCGTCTACTTCCTTGGGAAACAGAAGGAGCAAAGATCTGCAGCCACACTGACCACTGGAGATACTCAACTGCAAGATTCACCCTTCAGCTCCTGTTCTGCCTTCTGCCCAGGGGATTGTTATGGCCTGAGTGTGCATATTGCAATGCTGCTGTGCATCCTGGAAGCACAAAGCTTTGCAGCAGGTAACAAGGATAGAAAACCAGTAGAGTGCATCTTTCTGTGTTGAAAAACACAGGTAGTGAGGCCCATTAGAATTGCAGTTCTGATGGGTATTGCTGGGCAAAATACATGATATGGGACATGCTGGAACTTACTGGAAAGCTATCAAAAATATTTGAATTCTCTCTGGTGATTATTTGAAGCAGTCTGAGTCCTGAGAACTTGCAGGGAGGACTGTAGCTCCTTGTTTGGGGTCTGTTACACACATACTCCTTTTGATTTGCAAACCCCAAAGCACTGCTGATTATTCACACTCCCAGCAGGGGTGCTTTAGCTTTGGGGGATTAAATGGAATGCCATTTCGAGAAATTGAGGGGAGGAGAGTATTAAATGTCTCTCTAAGACTTGGGGCCTATTGCTGCCAGAGTATGTGGGTGTGGTATATGACTATTGACTGGGGTTTCTAAATGCATTTGTCCCCAGGTAATCATCACTCTATGCTTGCTCTTAAGGCTATTTTTGCATAAGTCCATAATGCTTAGACTGATTTTTAAGCAAAACAGCTCTGAATGACAGTGGTTTTCTATCAAAGCATTGGAACCTACTTTGGAAATTGTAATTGTTGCCTTCCATCTCTTTCTTTCTTTTCTTGGGGTAGGTGGGGAAAGGAGAGCACGCTGTGTTAGGCAGGACACTTTTTTGTGTGTGTCAACTTCTCACTCTGGATGATTTCCTAGTGGCCCTTCTTTGGCTCAAAGCTATTTCTTTGAATAACTAAATTTACATTGGTGCATCAAAGCAATGAACTCGGGCTGACTCCTTCAACCAGTCTGCACCTTTGATAGGGTGAATTACACGCAGTGCTTAGAAGTGAGGTGTTGTTCTCAAAATAGGGCTAAGATTGTGCTGTCAGGGGTGCAGGACACTTTCTGATTTCACACAGTGGCAGTGCAGCAATAAAGTTTTTCATTTATTATGCACAGAGGGTAACAGTAGTTATCCATTGCTTACTAATTCTCTTGTATTATCGTGCTCCCCAGCTCATCTATTGGAGGTGGAATGCTTGGAAAGGAAGCTAATGTCTCCCTAAAAGTTCATATAGCCATTGGTAGCCTGGATGACACCTCTTGCCATGCAGAAAAAAAAATAGTGATGTTTTGTAAGGCATCTGTTGTGAAGGAGAGACAAATCCCAAAGCTTCTGGCAATCTGCTGCTGATGGGAAGTGCCTTGGCATTGTCTGAGCACCTCCCATGTGCTGCTCTCTCTTGAGGTGCTGTCTCCCATGTATCTCAGTTCTTTGCTCTTGGTGTGATAAAAGATAAGATCATCTTCTAAGATGCCCTTAGAACTCTTGGTTTCCTTGTTTGCTGCCCTGCTGCTTGTCATTCTGCTCTTGTTGCTCCTTTGGTATCCAGTATGGTAAATACTTCCGTTTCTTCTTCTCCATGTCCTTTAACTGCTCCTCTTTTATTCTCCCTCTTGCTCTTCTGTTTGATTCTGTTGGTGAAGATCCATATAGACCTGTCCTGTATCCCTCTTTCCCTCTTTCTCTCTCTCTCTCTCTTTCTCTCTCTACAGACCTGTCCTATAAATCTCTTCCAAAAAAAAAAATTGACTTTGATCTGTGGCTCTTTTGCTTGCCCCTGTTGAAGAAGAAATCAACACTTTGCAGGTGTCTGTGTGTTTTGCTCCATGCCAGGTACTGATGGAGCATTTAGTGAGTGTTGAGAGACTTGAGTTGAGGTTCAGCAATTTCTCTGACGCTTTTTGGACTCTCTGAATCACGCACAATGTGCGAATCAAAATGCTGTGTGCAGGCTGGTTTAGCCCTAAAAATTACAAAGATGTACATGTGAGCCCAAAGGAGAGAGGAGTAGGGTGTAGTTACAGCCCAAACACACCATGTAAGCAGGCACTAAATACATTTCAGAGAGCTGGGGTGTATGGTTCAGGGAGCTGACAGCTGATGGTGGCTGATGTCTATCTATAGGATAGATATCAGTTTTAATACAGCTTAACCTGCAACGTGTTGCTGCTTCTTAGGTTCCACAAATAGAGAGAAAAGTGCAGGTCTTCCCTACAATCTCATAGGCCCAGGCTTTAAATTCTCTGGGTTTGGAACTTCTTCTCTGGACTGATTAGTGCTCAGCACGATGGAGCTCTGTGTTCCCTCTTGCCTGGTTAAATTTGGCTCCTAGGTCTTTGCCACTCAGTTCTTGGTTGAGATGAGATCTTTCACACTTCCTCAGCTGGATACAACTCTTCTCTCCTCCTCATGGACATTTTAGCATTGCAAATAACCCATCTTATCACGGGCTACAGAATGCAAAAGCTTTTAGAGAGACTCACCAAACAAATTAGTGGCAATTGCAAATTAGGGTAATTACACCGTTCATGGCTGGAGACACCAGCTGAACTCTTGGCACAGTCTGTGCAAAAATATTAAGCTTCCTAAAATCCTGGGCAGCTGCAGAATTATGTGAAAACACACTTTTATCACCCTGTTGATGTGTCAGTTCTGGTATTAACTAGGACAGTGCAATGCAGTATTTTGCCACCTCTTGCTGCTGTTATTCATCTTTACTATGAAAGCTCAGTATTCTCCTTTGAAAAATGCTTCAACTCACCATCTTGATGAAGATAATCTTCATTCTGCTGTGTGGTACTACAGCCCTCTCAAGAGAAATTGCATTTAAGAGGAGAGTTGAAACTAGTGCATCTACAGGAGACCTTATTACTGGAGTTTTATTTTAGCTATTGATTTTTCACAGTTTCCTTTAACCCAGAAATGAATATGTCAAAAACCTAAAAAAATTCCAACAAAACAAAAACAACAACAACAACAAAACACCAAACAAACCAACCAACCAAACCAAACCAGAAACAAAAATATAAGAGTTTTGCAGGGAAAATTTCTAGCTCTGCTTGTTTGCTGAGGAAAGAAGAAATATTTTTCTTTCAGGTCCATATTGTCTTTGTCTTTGGTACCAAAAGAAAGAATAGTTTTAAGAAGGATGAAAATATTGCTGTTGGAGGTGAGGTTGGTTTTTTTGTTTGGTTGCTTTGTTTTTAATTGTTGTTTTATATTCACTGAAAGGACAACATGCACAGTGAAATACGTATTTGATAGTGTATACTTGTCCTTCTAATATAAGGTCATCTGTCTAGTGGGTGACAGGAATCAAAAGTAAAACTTGTGGGTTGGGATAAGAACAGTTTAATAATTTAAGACTAATTGAAATATTGTAATAGATGATGATGAACAACAAATGTGATGCTCAGTATAATGGCTCCTCATCTGCCAACCAATGACAGACCCCATCTTTGAACCCAAACTGGCCCCTTTTGGGTGACTCCCACAGTTTATATACGGGCCATGATGTTCTCAGGTGTGGAATATCCCTCTGGCCTCTTTGGTTCACCTTTCCTGGTTATGCTCCCTCTCAGCTTTTCTTTTGTGCTCTGCCGCACTGGTAAAGTATGAGATGACAAAAAAAGAAGTCCTTAACCTAGGCTAAACATGATTTAGCAAAACCCAAAACATCAGTATGTTATCAACTTTATTCTCATGCTGAATCCACAGCACTGTACCAGCTACTGAGATGAAATTAATTCTATCCCAACCAAAACCAGGACATCATTGTAGGTCCCTTCTACTGAAATATTCTATTCTATTCTATTCTATTCTGTCCTGCTCTATTCTAGCCTGTTCTCCTGTTTCTGTCTTGTCTTCTTTTCTCCTCTCCCCATCCTTTTACTGAGCAGTGCTTTTGGTCTTATCTCTGCTGGAGGAGGTAGTTGTTAAAAGCTCACAGGGGCCTAATTTAGAGTTCACTGCTATTAATGTCATTTACCACAGCCAGTGGCCATTGAAAGGCCAGTGAACCTGGAGGAGGTGAAATATATTTGGTATCCTTTTGCCTCAGAGCAAGACAAAGGCTTTGATATTTTCCTTGACACGACAAAAAGCATGTGGGGCAGGTGGGCAAATTGAGGCTTGTGGCAAACCTTAAAATATAACAACGCATTCTCAAGTTTTCTCTAGCAAGCTCCAAAGATTTCCTTTGAGAGAATATGGCCTTAATTCCTGCTGTGTTTATGTCACTGATTAACCCCTGTTGGCAGCTCAGTTCCATCTATCCATTCACTCACTCACTCACTCACTCACTCACTCACTCACTCACTCACTCA
>CM031859.1:98812584-98877016 GCA_018697195.1 Certhia americana
TCACTCACTCACTCACTCACTCACTCACTCACTCACTCACTCACTCACTCACTCATTCCTCACTCACTCCCCCACCACAACTCCCCACCCCTGCCCCAGGTGGGGAGGAGAATTGGAAAACCAAAGGTAAACCTTGTGGGCTGAGATAAGAACAGTTCAATAACTGAAACAAGATAAAAGACACTGCCAGTAGTAGTAACAATAGCAATCATAATCATAATCATAATGAAAAGGAGGGGAGGCAGAGAGAGGAACAAACCCCAGGAGAAGCAAGTGATGCACAACACAATTGCTCAGCTCTCACTGGCTGAGCAGTGATCGGCAGCTCCCAACAGTTTATGTACTGGGTGTAGTGTGGAATATCCCTTTGGAATGACCCAGCTGTGCTAACTCATGGCTTCTGGTTCAGCTCCTCACTGGCAGAGCAGGGATCACTGAAAAATCCTTGACTGAGGGTAGGCACCACTTAGCAACAACTAAAACATCAGGGTGTTACCAGCATTAGTCTCATCCTAAATCCAAACCACAGCACTGTACTCATTATTGCTGATTCCTGGACAGGATTCACCTCTTATTCCATACGATTTACATCATGCCAGGTCCCCCACTTCCCAGTATTCCATCACCTTTCATATTTTTTTGATAAATCAACACACAGAAATCAGAAATTCTGGGCCTGCCAGGCTATAAATAGTTCACCCTTATGCTGAACAATTCAAATCCACCTGAGCCACGTTTCCTTTTCCTAAAAATAAATTAGTAACTCTACTTTTTTCTCAAATCTATCTTGATCCTTTGATTCCAGTCAAGCAATTTGATTTTAAAGGAAGTTGTTTTACAGCTGAGAATGTGTTCCACTCTGATATTGTGTTGTGAGAATGTTCTGTAGGAGGAGAATAATTTGGAGACTGAAAGTGACTGAGAAAGAGAGATAATGTGAGACAGAACAGGGTTAGTGCCTGATGCAAATCCACTGGGACTACTGGGACACTCTGTCTGGAGAGCCTGGGAACAGGTATGCCCTGAATTATGAGAGTAAGGAAAGCAAAGATTGCCAAGCAGCAGAGAGGTTCTCTGGGAGGGTATCAATGTAGGAAATCTGTCCAGGAGAAAAACACAGATCAGACAGACTATTTGCTTAAAAGGTAATTTAAAAGGAGAGTTTCTCCTCATCTGGGACAGCTCCCTGCATCATGACTCCCTCCAGAGCTGAGGCTGCTCTGGCCCAGTTCTTGTGATCATCCTGCTTTCAGTGAGAGGTTGGAGTGGACATAATCCGAGTTTCTTGAAGTGGTGCTTGTATGAGTCTTATTTATCAGATTTACCAGAGGAAAGTATTTATGGGGTTTTGTTCCTGCTGTTGGGGTGTTAAAGTGAATGAGACTCCCTGATGGTGAAAAAAGGTGGGATGTGCTGGCAGAAACCCCTATCCTGCCCTTGGGCAGATGTGGAAACCCCAGCTCTTCACCTGGCTGGTGAAGTTAGGCCAAGATTTTTGGGTTTTGGAGCTTCTCCAAGACCTGCTTGATATTCCCAGGGCAAAGCATGGGAGTGAGAGCAAAGCTGGCCTAAGCCTGAAGAGTCAGGAAAGTAAGGAAAGACAGAAGGACATACACTGGCATCTCCTTCAGACATCATCCAAGAATCCCTGAACAGAGTGCCTCAGCTGTGAAACTTGCCTTTGTTTTTTGGTCTTGTCTTGCCCATGGTCAGAGCAGCACTGACTCTTTTTACTGTGACAATTTCTTCTCTAAATCTCGTATGCTATCATACCTTATTGTCTGTCAGAAATGCAGGGCTCTGTCTGGGCTCCTAGATGCTGTGGAGCGGAAGATATTCTATGGAAAATGGTGTGCAGCTGCTTTCTCCCTCACCCACACTCTTTACCCACTCACTTTTAAACTTTCTTAAAGTCTTGCTTTATCTTTTTTCCCTTGTCCTTTTCTGTTTAGACAAGCATCACTTGCACGCTTATATGGAAAATAAGGAAATTTTCCATGTGCTGCTGTTCCACTTTTCCTGAGGGCAGTTGCTTATCTGGGAGCCCTGGTGGCCCTGGGTTCCCTTTGATCCCTAATGCAGCCTGTCATCATCTGGAATAAGCAGAGGCCTTTTAAAGTAGTGGGTATGGCTGTCAGATGCAAGTGTGCTGTCATTATTAGAAGCTGGTCTCCACTGGATATGGGTCAATGAGAGACATTTCTCAGCTAGATCCTTGGCAACACTGCAAGATTTCCCAATATTTTCTTTAAAAGCAGCTTTAAAATTTAGTCTTACAGTACTGCCTTGAAACATTGGGGTGGGGTATTCTTTGTCATTGTACTGGGGAAGGAATTACAGCTGGAGACTTTTGCCATTTCTTGTAGAGCCCCATGAGGTCTCCAGTTCAGTCTGGGAAAGGTTTGCCCTGCAGCCTGCAAATCCTTCCTGCTGGGAAGCCCACAGGGAAGGCATGTCTGTGTAATGTGACCCAGGGGCCAGGAGCAGTGAACCCCTCAGGTAACTCATGCTGGAGGAGAAAACACTCTCACTTGCCACACATGGTCCTGCAAGACTGGCAGCCAAAGAGTGGCTGACAGAAAAACATAACCGGAAGTTGTATCCAGCACGGACAAACATCCTGGCCTCAAATCTGGAAAGGGTGCTCCAAAACTCCCAAATCCCATCCAACACAGGCATGTTCATGGAAGCAACCTATTAATCTATTTCTGCCTTTAAAACTGGATGCTCAGACACCTCAAGTTTGTGCAGATTCTTTAAGTGTAGATACGGTGCAGCTTTTATCATTTTTTTTTTTTTTAGTTTAACAGTCTCTTCCTTTGCATGTGGAAACTGCCAAAAGCAATCCAGGAAAAAGTAGCAGGCTTTTTAATTAAGCCACATGTCTCTGCAGGTCTTCTTGTTCCACGTCCAAACTCTGCCTTCAATATGTTTTATCTGCTCTGTCCCTGGGCAGCAGCTAGTGCTGATCTGCTGTCCATGGGATGTCAGGCAGGGGTGGGTACTGATGGCTGTATTTTGGAAATCTTCTTCAAACAGTTCTGTGCCTCCATCCCCATGGGGGAGCTTCTCCGTTCATTTAGCAATACAAGAACCATCAATGACCCGAGTTCTGGTGGTGCCAGTGCCTGACTAGCCTGAGGATGTGCTCATGGGTGGATTTACCAGGCAAGCTGCAGCTACACAGAAAAATGTCAAGTCACTTTTGGGATGTGCTTGATGAAGGCAACTAAATCAGAACATACATTATGGAGCAGATGGGTGCTCGTCTTTCATGCAGGGTTTCAACATCTGTGCACATCAGCTGTGCCTTTTGTTCACCAAAGCACAATATGAGATAATTTTTAGTGTAGAAAATTCTGTTTCATATGTTTCACAATGTATCTGAAGTCCAGCACAGAAGCATTTTCCTTGTGCTCAGCTCTGACTAAATCTGCCTTGGTTTCTCAGAAGAAATGTTTGCAGGGAAGGAGAGCACTCTGCGATCTCTTTTCATATACTGATGAAAACATTGCTTTATTTTGTCTTCCAGCAGGCATTCCATTGTGCTTTATTTATATTTTTAATGCAAACTCATTTTTTATGCATCAAAACTGGCAGTTAAATTAATATACAGTATATAAATGCATTATAGAAAAAGAAGAACTCTGGCAGCTGCTTTAGAGAAGTGATTAAAATTTAAAAGGCAGTTTTCCAGCAGAAGAAAACAAAATAAACTAATTATTTACCATGGCTACACCACTAATGGAGTGTGGAAATTATTTTATTAATGTTTTTGGTATTTCAGAGGGAGGGATTGTTTTATTTTCGTGATAGCTACAAAAGACCTGCTTCTTTACAGAAAAGATGATTACTCTGGAAGGTAACAGCACTTTCTGTGGTAAACCTAGTTGCTCTGGCAACTGCTGTCCATCCAGAGGATAATATTCAAGAAATAATTCTCTCTCTCCACTTTTGGGCCTACATCCTTGTAGGTCAACTTTGTTTACTCCTCTAGATACTCCTGGTGTTTCTTCTTGAAAGAAACTGTACAGAGGTGTTGGTCCATCAGACAAGCTTTCCTAGAAGAGCACAGCAAAAGCTTTATCTAACTTCTAAAAAACGTACTTGGATCATTCAAAATCTGGGAGGTACCAATAAGATAAGCAGCAGAAAAGAGAAAGATCTTTTCCAAAGTCCTGATAAAGAAGGTGCAGGGTTGGGGCACAAAACGGCTCACAAGGTATCTGGATCTCTGCCATGGCCCTTCTCAGACTTTTGTGTCGCTCACTCATTTTCTTGTCAGAACTCCCCTGTGCAACCCTTGTGAGGCCACTGGCTGTAAATCTCACTCTCTAGACCCAGGAATTTTGCTGAAACCATTGATTGCTGTAATTTAGAGACATATTGAAACTTCTTGATCATTATTTATAATACATATCATAAAATATATTACAAAATGTAATTTATAATATATAGCTTCCCCAGTACAAGCTTAGTTCACCTAAATTTACCCTCTTAAATGAACTGGGCTGCAGACCAGGCCATGCTCTGGGCTGTTGACCTGATAAAGATCACCTGGCTTTTCAAACAGCTGGGAGAAACTGTACCCCAGGACTGTTTCCATCTGAGAACCATTTTTTTTTTTTTTTTTTTTTAATTGACTTAGAACCAAGGAAACAGTGATTTTCTTCTGACAAAGGAACAGTCTTTAGGTTTTGTTAACTGGATAGCAAGGAAATAAATACTTGAGACCTGCTAATTGGTTTCCCTGAGATGTCTATTGACTGAACAATTAGGATGTTATTTCAAGAGGAGGCTTGTGTGAGATGGCTGTGAGCTGTATCTGGTCTGTCCAAACTGTTCCCTGAATAAGGGAAGCAGAAATGTTGAAAGAGTGGAAGACAGAGCCCTGTAGAGCCCCTGTATGCCTGATAAGTGTGTGCATGAATGAGATATCTCTCACCCCATTTTGCCTATTTCAGTTCTTGCAAGAGGCTGTGAGTGCAAGAGAAAAAACAAGACCCTGGAATGTAAGAACAATTCTTTAATCTTGCTAATCAAAGGATATTAGTGATGCCTTCTGCTTCTGCATATGGTTCTTTGTAATAATCTAGGTAGAGCAAAACCCATAACTTCCAGCTAATCTGACTGACAGCAAAGGTGTCTCACAATTCAATATTACTTTAGTCTGTTCTAGCATCTAGGTTTATTCCTTCAAGGTTGGGAACTAATTACATTCATGTTTAACCATTGCCTAAGCAACTTTCGCTGTTAGGCCTTGAAAATGCTCAATTCCAGAGGCTGATCTTTACTTTTTCCAGCAGCTTGGATACAAAATTGTAGTGAGGTACAATTGCAGGTACTGCTTCTCAGGAATTTCAACTAGTGCTTTCCTTTCAAATTTAAAATCATGCTGTGAGTTGAAGAGTAAAAAACCAAGAAAGTGTAAAATATTTAGCTGACTCCATGCAGCACAATGCAGTGAAAGAGTGCAACATGAAGGAACAAATGGGATCTTTTCTATGCCCTCTGCAGACAATTTGCCACAGTCCCCTTGGACCTGGGGCTCCTGGGCCCATCTACCTGGCCCAGAAATTCCTCACTTCTCTTTCCATAGCAGCTACAGCAATGTGGAGAGTGTTGTAGTTAGTCTATTACTAGAAAAATTTGAGTGTCTTACCAATTTACAAATTACCAACTTATTCTTGTCTCTGCACTTTGTAGGATTTGAGTGCCAGGTGTTTCCTGCTTCCATCTGAGGGGCACAAGAGGTACCCTCCAATCTCCCATTGTGCCCCAAGTCTGAAGGAGGCAAATCCTATTCATCTCCCTGAGGGAACGGCTGCTGCAGCTGGCACGCTCAGGAAAATGCCCCACACTGTGGTACAGTCTTCTTGAGTAGCTCTGAAGGGCCTGACCATGTGTGGCACCTTCTAGAAGTGAAATAGGGTTTGTTTGCAGCTTTTCTCATTGGCAGCACTGTGGTCTCACTGACACACTGCTGTGTCAGGCAGAAGAATTTGACAGGCCCGCTGGGTGGTTTCACCTGCTCTCACTGCTAGGAATCTGTGATGAGACCATCATTAGTCACCAATGGGCAGTCCCTGGTCTTTACCTATCTCTGCCATCTATTTCACAGGTAATGAAATACAGGTGTGCTGTTTCACAGCCAGGGAAGTTGGACTGCAGGGAACTCTGGGGTCCGTGTCCTCAGGTGCCCTTGGTCACCTCAGTTTCCAGCCCCTGCAGCTTGTCCAGGGTCAGGTCACAGATTCCCCAGCCCCTCCAAGACTAGCTTTCCCCTGCAAAACTAGGAGGTGGCAGAGGTATTCTGGACTGGAACTGAATTCTTAGGTACTGCCAAATGTGTACAGCTGAGGAACAAGGCCTGCCTGTGAGGAAACACTTGCAGGGTGACCCATTTTCCCTTACCTCTGACCCTGGCCATACCAGAAGAGCCACTTGAAACTCTGAGAAACTAAAATATGCTAAATACTCTTTTGTCAGATAGAAATCTCTCTCCCAAGCAGAGATTACATAGAGAATGAGCTGCTCCAGGCAAATTAACGTTATAGAAATAATAAACCAAGTTTAAGCCTATTTCTATTCATCTGGCAAGTGCTTTCACACTAGTAATGGAAAGGGCAGCAGTATTAAGTAGTAATGGCCTCCTTTCCATTGTTCTGAGCAACTGCACTTCATTAAAAGGCAACCATTCTCCTGTCCCTAAATAGTAAACTATAGCAGTAACTATATAAAAACACGTCAATATTTTATAGCAGCTAAGGCTGCCTGCTATCTATAATTACAGTCAATACTTGGACTGAAGAGAAATGACTTCATTTTCTTAATGTTTCATACATGGAAAAACAATCAGGCTTTTCCTGTATTTCTAATTGCATTGACTGGCTCCAGATGAGTGTTCTTTTCCAAATTATTACCAGGCCCTGGAAAAAGTAACACTGAAGTAAAAGCTTCTCACATCTAAATGCTGGTCCTTGTTACACCTTATTTCTGCAAGCCTTGATCCCAAGTCCCATTTAGTCTAGGGACCCCTAGTTCCAAATTCATAAACATTAAACCTTGATTAAACTCTGCCTGGAAATCAATGAGCCTGAGAGCTCCCTGTGGTCTGATGCCAGCTGTTTGTTGTGCTCCTGGAGTTTTGGTACTGAAAGCACAAGTAAGTGAGGGGTGGAGAGAATTTTCTGGTTGATGCTGCTTGGATGAGGGGAGTTGAAACAAAGGCACTGTGAGTTCTAGCTGTCACACTTCTTTAGTTCTGTCCCCAAAAGCCCTACCAGAAATCTAGAAAAAATATCAACCTCAGGCCCTTGCCAAGCAAGCCTAGCACTTTGTTTTCCCAGAGATTCACAACCTACTAAAAGCAGCACTTGTTTTGTCACAAACTAGATGGTTTTGGCTGTGTGCTACAGAGAAACTACACCTGCAGATGACTGTCTTCTGTTGATGTCCCTCTCATCTCTCTCCTGGAGGCAGGCAGATACATGTCTCTGTGCTAAAGGCTACTCCCAGCTGATGCAGCCACAATTTGGGCTGAGGAAGAGACACATGCCTCAAGGCAGTGAGGTATGGGTATGGACACACTGATGCAGAGAGCACAGCTGGCTGGAAAGAGGTGGTATCTTCTACAGCCTGTGGGTTTACTGCTCCAGGCCAAGGCCATGTGCCTGGCCATGACCATGCAGAACAGTTCAGACACTTGCACTGAAAAGATAGGCTTGTAAACACATACTGTGCCAAAATTCACAAGACTTGCCTCCAGGAAAGTCACCCATTTGCTTGTTCATTGCTGCAATTACTGTATGCCTGTGACACTGTTTGGGTAGCCCAATGAGTAGAGATGATTTATGCACAGAAGATGCTCTAAGTGCAAGGATTGCCAAAATACCTCTAGCACCACTGTATCCTTGCTAGGAGTCTAATTTGGTTAACGTGGCTGAGCACATTCCAGAGCAGAAATTTCCTGGATGTGTTACTGCTGTGCTGGAATTAAAGTACAGTTGATATGAAACCTTTCATTGAAAGCAAAGAAGAGGTGTTGACCTGAGAAAGAAATTATTTCACTGCCTTTCCAGAAACACTCCCTCCAGTTCAGACAATCATGTGTTAGTGTGTGAAAGCTGCTGGAGCTAATGCCCTGGCAATTGTGACTGTGGGCCCCTGACCTGTGTGGGCTATCAGGATTGCTGTACCAGCCACTGCAGTTGGGGCAGGAAGTGATACGGGTGCAGAAGCTGCCTCAAAATCACTGATTTGCAGAATTTCAGTGATTTGCAGAATTTCAGATTTCATCCTGAGAGTCTTCCCACTTCCCACCTCCTCATTACAGTTACTGAGTCAAAGAATCAGTGATCTGAAAAGCTCTGTGTTTCCTTTGTGGTTTGGCTTGTTGATGCATCCAGGTTCCCTTTTTCATTCCTCACTTCCCATAAAATGCCAAGCAAAAGTAAATTTTATGCCCATACAAGTAAGTGACTAAGAGACCCTTCCAGAGAAAAAGTTACACTGTGAGTAAAATCATCCCTTCTTCAAAATTCTTACAAAATTTTGAGAAGGGGATTCAAGTATTATTTTGAAATAAAAGAAACCTAGAATTTTCCTTCAGTTACTTGAGGGAAAAAGAACACTTTGAGCAAGTGTTCCTTTAGTTTTTCTTTTCCTTGTTCTTGGAAGTGTTTTTATACAAATGTGAAAATTAATTAGGATGCAGAATGTAGGCTCTTGTTTATGTGAACATATTTGTTGAAAGTTTACGAGGGCTGATTATTGCAGTAATTGATGTGTGCTTGTATTTCAGTTTCTCGTGGATGCCATCTGCTCCTGTTAAATTGCTCTGTTGTTTTATATCTTGTGTTGTGCTGCTTTATTTTTCTTTCTTATGATTTTGTGATTACTGTTGTTGGGAGGGGGAGGGAGTGGGAGAGAAGGAAGTGTGGACAAGTTGGAGGTAGGATGAAATATCTGTGAAAGCACAAGCACAGGATCAGTTTTGATTAATTCAGTTTGTATACGTGCTTTACATTAGGGACTGGCAGCATGTGACTAGAAGGATGGATGTATCTCAGCCAGATTTTTGAACATAGTTGGTTAATGTTAAGAATGACAGAGAACATCTGCTGAGCTGTTAGTGAAAAACATGCATCTTTTTATCCCCTGCAAAAATGGACCACATTTTCATAGCTGCAAATAACCCATGTGGTGTGTTAATTTAATTTAATTCTTCCTGAAAAGGCCATATCTGGACAATGCCACTGCTCTGCTGAGTCTGCTGCCTGCTCATGCTCCCCATCCCTCAGCAAGCTCTGTGTTCATGGCTAGTGATGTTCATGGCTGTTCTTGTCCTTTTCTCCCACATCCTGCTGTAAAGGAGTAACCAACTGTCTGTAACCCAGATCAAGGAGCTCCAGATCTCCCATGCCCTAGGAGTTATCTTTCCATCCTAAGGCTCAGTTCCCTTCCTGCTGTCAAGGACTTCTTTCTTCATGAGACTGACCTCATTCAGCCCAGCAACGACCCGGCTGTGCGTTGGTAGTACTGCCTTTGTATACCCATGGTCTGGAGCCCATGCCCATTCTCCTCCTTTGCTGGTTGTCCACACTCCTTCCGAGGCTTCCAGCCCAGGACTCTGCTCTCAGAGTGGGTTTCATCTCTTGGATTTCACAGATTTCCCCCTCCAGCCCTCAGGTCTTCACCAGCGAGCATTAACCCTGCTTTTGGGCCATCTGCTCTTGCCTCACTCCACGGGGATGACAGCAGATCTATTGCACAACTGTATCCCATTCCAAAGCCATGCACTTCCCTCCCCGTGGGAACAGCTGGCTGCTACAGGGACAGCCAGGGCTACTCCAGGGCTGGCGGTGACACCACACATGCTGATGGGTTGAGTGGCTGACAACCTCTAAAGGGGAGAGGAAACATTTTCTTTGCAGATGGGAAGAAAAAAGATTTTTAATCAAGAGATAGTCACAGGAGGCTTGTGTACATAACAAGGCAAAGCCCTGTGTTCTAGGGGGCTGTATATTTCTTTGGAGAGACAGAAATTATTTAGGAGAGTTTAAAGTCTCTCTCCTTCTTTATGACACTTCTTGGATATTAGAGCCCTTTTACTGCCCACACATTTGTATATTAAGAAGGTTTTTGACTAGAAATGGGCAAAGCTTTGAGAGAAAACTAAGGTGGAAAAAATATAAATTCTACTCTTAGCAGAGCTGGTTGGGAATGTTTCAGCCTTCCTTGAGGGGTGGAAACTGCAATCAATTTTAAAAGCCAGTATTTCCCACATGGTATTTCTGCTTTGCCAAAAAAAAAAAATAAGGTAGAAAATAAGAATAAAGCAATAATAACATAATTTTCTCTGGCCTCACTCACCAAACAGGATCTGCCATGGTGCCTTTTATCTGATTAGAAGGATGTGATATACCCTGGACAACCTCCTGGACTTAAATCAAAACTGATCTTTAAAACACTGTAGTGATCTCAAGGATAGTGGTTCTTTTTTTGGTTTGGTTTGGTTAAGTTTGGTTTGGTTTTTTTCCCAAGACAGAGGAGCTGGAGGAAATGACTGGAGAGAGAAACAGCACTTTCTTCCCATAATTGATGTTGAGTCATTTCTCTGTTGGATGATGAGGCAGAAACTCAATTATGGCAGAAGACAGACTGTGATGAGGCTCATCTGGCAACAAAACTTTGATACTTGGAAAGCCAAGGCCCAAGTACAGATTGGTCTGGGAAATGGATTTTAAATCAGGCCTTCCCATCCAGGTGTTCCCTGTGTCTCATTTATAAGATTCATGTGGTAATTTACTGGTGTTCTGCTTGTGGTGAAACAAATCTTCCTTCTCTGCTCATCCTTGGCTGGATGGTTGGCTTCAAAGTGTCCTGCCAAATGTAGGGGCCACGGTGTGTACTCAGCTGCCCAGGCAGCACTACTCTGGTGTAGAGAGAGCTCAGTGACTTGAGCAGTGCTGCCTTTAGTGTTAACTTGTCCCTGTGACAGCTGCAAAGGCTTTGGAATCACCCCTGCTGTGTCCTAGAGAAGCTAAAGGAAAGGCTCTTGTAACTTCTTCTCTCATTTGTTAAATAAATGTCTTCCCATGAGTGTTCTGGGCAGGGAGCTTTGCCACAAGATCTTATCCTGCACTTAGCCCTGCCTGCTAAATGAGAGACTGGTCTCCATATTTCAGCTTTCTGAAATATTTCTCTAGTCCTTGGGGGGAAAAAGAAAAAAAAATGAAACATTTTGATCAATGTGCAGGGTTTTAGGATGTACTTTGTGTGAGAGTTTTATTGGGTTTCAACTATGATTTCTCTGCCCAGCTTTTGCCAAATGCTCAAGCTCTTTGTTTAGTTGCTTTGACAAAAAAATGTGTGTATGTAATTGCTTTACTGGATCAATACTCTGATGGCTTTAATCTTCCTTACAGTGATAATTTTTTGTATTCCTGACCCTCAGGGTACCTGGAACACACTGGAGATGACTTGCTCTACCTTGTGCAAAATGCTTTTCTGGTGGAGATGTCCCTGTGACAGGGGAATAAATTCACAGATGTTCTTATGGCAGAGGGCTGGGGCACAAAGGAATGATGAATCAAAGCTCTTGGACACTGACAAAATAACAAGGCCAGTTTATTTGGAGTACTGTGCAACCTTGTCCATGATGCCACAAATGCAGACCCATAAAAGCTTTTTTTGAGTTCTGTCAGCTTTAGAGAATTCACTTCTTTCTCAAATGTTAATCACTGTCTCAACAAGGAGATACAGATTATGCGCTTGATTAAAGGATTGCACTGGTTTTAAAACAAATAACTGAAACACACTAATTTTCTACTTTATCTGGATGAGTTAGTAAAGGAAGTAGGGAAGATGCACGTCTCTGAGTGTGAGTAGATGGGAGCTGTGATGTCAACCCGATCCTTGGAGTGGGTGAAGATGGTATATGATGTCTGGAAAACTTCTCATCCCATGCCCCGTTGCTAACAGCTCACTCTGCACAGGAGGCCTCAGGAGTGGGAGGAAATGGCAAATCTTGTAGTGGAAAGCATCTCCTCACTCTCAGAACAGCTTGAGCTCGTTTTGGTAACACCTGCCGCAGGCAAATAAAACCCTCTGGAATAATGCAGCCACTGCGGGACCACGTGCCATGTTCCAGCTCTTGGAAAGCAGCCACTGTCCAGAGCAAAGAAGCTCTGTGTCCTGCAGACTGTGCTCCCTGAAGGGGCTGGCACAGCCAAAGGAACATGCCAGGCAGAGGAGCTCCTAGGATTTAAATGTGCCTGGAGGAGCTCGTTTTGCTCAGCCCCCCTGGAATCTGTCCCCTCTGCAAGGCATCATCTGCTGCCTCCTGACTTTGCTCTGGAATTAAGAGGCCTCACACCTTTACTCTCAGAGCTGTTTTTAGGGATTTTGTAGCTCTTAAAGTCTCTGTTGTCTGCACGACATAAACGGTGAGGTTTGTATTCTTTTTAAAAAACCCAAAAAACAAAGGAACTATTTGTCTAGAAATTTTCACCACTTAACTTTTTTTTTGTGTGTGTGTCTTGTAACTATTGGAAACACTGACATGGTTATACTGCAATCAGCTGATTATTTCTATTGCTTTTGAGAGAAATTATGAGTCAATTAAACAGCCTCCCTTTTGGTCATGGCATTACTGTTTTACAGCATGAAACTCTTTCTGCTACTTAGGATATGCTATTTCTAGTGAAATATGTTCAACTCAGAGCATATTTTTTTATCAGGCAGACCTTCAAATTAGTAAAATAATTCGACAGGTGTGCTCAAGTTTCCACAGCAAAACATCCTGGTCTGAGTCACCAAGAAACAGAGATGCTACAAAAAGACATTTAAGACTCTGTGTTCTTTTCTTGTAACAATGATATGTGATTTTTTTTGAGCTATTCTTCAAAGTTTTTCTCCTTTTTTTCCCCTTGTTTCTCCCCAGTATATCTTTTCAAAAGTCTAGCTACCACAGAAGAATTTTTTCATTTTTTTTTAATATTTCCTTCAAAGAAGACCAAGGAAGATTTCCAGAGATACAGTATTCAATTGCAATCATGTATTAATTCTTACAGAGAAGAATTTTCTGCAAAAAAATCTCTTGTGTCCATTAATAAAACCCCAATGTTTTGCTTTCCCATCTCTTGGACTATTTATCCTTTTGGCTATTCTGTGAAAAAATGAAAAGGAATTCCCTTGGATACATTGATGTGCATCCCAGGTTCTAGTAGATTTATTTGTTTAGGGTTCTCTCACTTCCAGCCTGTTTAAGATATAGTCACTTTTAGCATCCTTGAGTCTTGGTTGAAAGTTAGGTTGGGTGTTTGGAGAAGCTGTAGCACACTCAGTGAGGTGCTGGGTTGTCAGGTCCAGGATGGTGTCAAGACCTGGTTAGACAGATCCATGACAGACCTGATCCATTGTTGGCAATGGTCCTGCTCCAAAGGCAAGGCAGGTCTGGAGCAATGCCTCCTGATACCCCTTCCAACACAGAGACAGGGAAAAAGCCCTATGGGAATCTAAAGGTAGATGTCAGCATCAGGCTGGGTGGTTGTTTCCTGCCCGTGCCAGGCATATGATGGAAAACAGGCTGGAAAGGGTTGTTCTTTGTCACCCTCAACACTTACAGCCCAAAAAGGCGTTTGGCAACACCTACAGGCCCAAATACTAAGTCCACCATAGACAAGTTATTCAAACATGTTTTATTTTGGAAACCACCGCTCAACAGTGAATCAAAATGGTAAAAATCAGGGGGCTGACAGCATTTCAGGGTTTTTGGGTGAGACAGTTTTCCTTTTGAGTTAGGCTGAGCTCTTTTCTGTGCTGCTCAATCCCAGGCTGTCCAGGCTGCACCTTCTGAGCTATAGCTCATACAACAGCACATGCTCTGCAGCAGCCAGGAGAGACAATGGCTGGGTGAAATCCATGGTAGTTCTGGCCACATAAGCTTTACACAGTACCCATTACTGCAATTAGGAAACTGACACAAAAAATGAACCCTGGTGAAGGAAAAGGTGCCAGAACACACATTGATATTTTTGCCTTGCAGCTTCTCAGACTTTGTCACTAGGAGAATCACTTCTGCTTTTTTTTTTTTTTCCTTTTTTTCTTTTTTTTTTTTTTTTTTTTGGTTGTTTGTCTGAATGGATGGAAATCTCTGTGGCTTATTTTAGATATACGTTTAGTCTCCCTGGGATACTCTCTCAATAACTCACAGAGCAGCAGTAGGGCACAGGTGTGTGTGTGGGAGAATTGACAGCAGGGAAGCTCAAATCTGTAACCTCTTTTCTGACATTTTTTTTTTTCAACAGTTTATGGTTGGGTATCAAGAATATTTTAAAATGTCTTAAAATAATAACATAGCCTAAGCGAGAACCGAGTAGGTGGGGATTCAATTTTTCCAATGCCAGTTACTAAAATAAAACAGATTAAGGATTTGTCAGAAAAACGTCAGCTTTTCTATGTTTTCCTCTTAGTGCATTAAAGAAAGTTGATGTGGAAGCAAGATTCTCTATTCAGGAACTTTAGAAAGTTTAAAGCAAATGTCAAGTGCTGCAGCTCCAACCCCACCACCAGAAGGACAAAGTGGGGCAAACAGATTGGAAAGAAGCTTTGCAGGAGAGGTGAGGGCCCTGGTGCACACACTGTGTGCTGTCCAGGCCACATCTGATGCTGTGCTGAGTGAGGTACTGGATCAAGTCTAGTAGAGCCTGGCAGAGGACATTGAGGTCATCAGGGCTGGGGCACTCAGGGTGCTGGGAGAGGCTGAGGGAGCTGGGCTGGTTCAGCATGGGAAGAGTGCAGAGGATCCAGACCCTTTTTTTGAGGTACAAAGAAAGAATAGGAAGTTATGGGTACAGTTTGAAACCAAGAGGAGCTACAGTTAGATGTTAGACAGTCTTGGGTTGCCCTTGTTCCAGCCACAGTTGAGGTGTGCTGCACAATCTATGAACACAGCAAATGAGAATTTCAGCTCCTCGTTCTACACATGCTCCCCCACAGAGTTTGAGCTGCCTTGAGCAAATGCCCCAGTCCCTGTGTTTTGAGATGCTGTTTCAGGGGTGGGTTGGTAAAGCAGCACAGTTGTGTCTGAGGCATTTTCTGAGGCTTCTGTGAGACAGCGAGCTGAGAAGCAAGCATTAGGAAGATGAGTGTCTCTTTGGGCTCAGTAGTAGTTGGATGCTCTTCTGAAATGCACAGTTAAGGTTTATGTCCAGTCATACATCCAACACATCTTGCAGCTACCTCCTGAAGAGCATTAACAGTCTTCTCTCCTCTCACACTGAGCAGGAGTGCTTTTGGCAGTCCAATATTCAGGTGATCAAAGGATATTGCTGCTCATTGTCCTTTGGTCTGTCACTGAGGTCAGTTGGGTTCAGGATTGAAAATGCCCAGGTAAATTGTGTGTGATATTAGTCCTCAGTGGGAGGTGATGAGTCCTGAGGGACCTAACGTTATTAAAACCCCTCCACGCACCTGACTTCTGGCACAAAAAAAACCTTGGGATTTGAATGAGCTCTATTTCAATCAGTGTAAACTAGAGAAAACGCTTTTTTCTGGTTTCCAAACTGTGCACAGTAGAAGAGGAGTGAGAATAGCAATTAATACTTCAATATCTGATGTTTGCAGAGCAGTAACATTCCTACCACATTTTTATGCTTCATACATTTTGTAAGGTAGAGGGACGCCAGTATTCAGATCCAACCTCCTGGCAAACAGAGAAAAAGTTGAAAAGCAAACCCTGTAGCTCAGGCCAATTTTACAAAATTACAAATAAAAGCTTTCTGTAAAATTAATAACTGCTACTTCATGCCAGGAGCTCAGAGGAGTTGGATACTGGCTTGGACCATGATGGGAAGGTAGATTTAAGGATTATCCTTGTGTGAGGAGACACAAAGCCAAATGGCTGGCTATCAGAGCTAAGTAAGGAAGTCAGCTCACATTTACTGTGGGTTTGCAGGTGTACACAGGAAAGATTTCCTGTAAGTCAGCTGATGGCTGAAAACTCAAATTGCTCCTAGGACCTGGCTGTGGAGCCATCCCTGCCACTAGAAGCTCAGGGAAAACTCACCTCGAGGTACCAGAAGGGGTGAGGCTCCGGCAGCATCTGCTGTGCCCTACAGCTCCTGCCCCTCCCCTGCACCCACACTTAATACTGCCTTCAAGAAACACAAAAACAAAACTCCTGTTTTGCCACTTTAAAGCAGAAGGAAATAGTATTATTGTATCAAAGGTTAAATATATATTGAATTATTTGGTCCTATTCATATAAGCAAATAAGTGTGTTGACTGTCACACTGGATATTCAACAACAGCAATGGCAGATTCTTTTTTGTGGAGAATTGATTCTCTAGGACTATTTCTGAGGAGCAGATCAGGAGCTCTGCAGCTGGATGGCACAGAACTGCGTGACTTCCCTGCAGAAGTTTTGATTAGTCTTCAGTTGGTTTTAGGACATGCAAGAAAATCTCCATTTGGCTGTGTTCTCAAAAAGTGTACTTTGTCAGGGAGTTTCTGTGAGTGCCTTAATACCCCCATGAATCAAAGATTTCCATGGAATTTTTTTTAAATCTCTTTACCCTCTGGGGTATTAGTATTATTATTATAATCATCATCAAAATAGCATTTCTTTTACCTTCCTTCCTTCCCTTCCAGTTTCTTTTCCATTTTCTCTCCCCTTCTCCACAAGTAAAAGGAAGAGAACAGAACATCCCTGCTTTGTGAACTCTCTTCCAAAAAGTCTCCCAGTTGCTGTGTTTTTAACTGATGGTTTTCCACTCTCTGTATTCTGCCATTATTTCTTATTACATGGTAAATATTTGTTGTGAGTCAATTGAGGCAGAACAGGCAAGGGTTTCAAAAGAGATAGGTCCTCCTAGTCTGTGGTTTAGTAAGACACAAAAAGCATTCAGGGCCTGGGAAGCTGAGATTCAGGGCCAGGAAGAGAATTCCCTCTGCATAGAGAGTTGAAAATACCATATGTTACCTCACTGTATTTGTCATCATGTTTGTTTCTCTGGTTGGATTTTTTTTCAGCAGCCAAAAAGGCTTTTAGAGGAAAGACTTAGATTAGATGATAGGGAGAAGTGCTTTGCTCAAAGGGTGGTGAGGCACTGGCACAGATTGCCCAGAGAAGCTGTGAATTCCCAATCTCTGGAAGTGTTCAAGGCCAGGTTGGATGGGGCTTTGAGCAACCTGACCTAGTGAAAGGTGTCCCTACCCATGGCAGGGGGTTGGATCTGCATGATCTTTAAGGTCCAACCCAAGCTATTCTCTGATTCTCTGATTTCTAGGTAATTGAATTAAAGGAAAACTGTGAGCTTGTTTATATATTCATTTTAACAAACATATCCCACCACTTTATTACACATTTCTGTAATAAAGAAAAGCAGGGAAAACACAGCAAAGAACAGCAACACCAGTGTACAAACCTGAATTCTGTAATGCTGGGTCAAAGCTAGAGAATTTGGAAGGGGCTTAATGGAAAACTCCAGCCATTCTGTAACCCCTGGAGCAAGTTTTATATGCAATGGGAACAGCTTCTCCTGGCCAGATTACCAAGGGAAAGCCCTCTTTTCTATGCATGACACAAAAGGGGAGCACTTGTCTGCAGCTGTAATAAGGCAGGGAAATGAGAGAAGAAAAGCAGGTGACCTGGATATCTCTGGAGGGAATTAAACAAAACCATGGGCCACAGAGAAGTTAAGCAGACCCAAGCACCACTATCATTTGCATTAGATCCCAGTTCCTGCAAGTCATCGACGGTGTCATTAGAGCCTTTAAAAATCAATCAGTTTGGAACATGAGGAAAGTGCCTTGTCTTTCCTCAAGGTCTGCAAGTTTGCTTTTTTCTTTTAAGATGATGGGAAAAGGGCAGTTTGGCAAAAGAAATTTCCTCTTCCCCAAAATGTACAAGATTTTGCTCAGCAAATGGTCTGAGCAGTTCCTGCCACCCCTTTCTCCTGTTGTCCTTAGCAGCACAGACTGCTTGCCTAGCCTTTCCCTCAGGGCAGGTTTCCAGCTGACATCTGCCTCATTTTTTTCTGCAGGCAAAGGGATGCACATCTGATCTGGTTACTTCTGAAAACGAGTGAATGGGGGATCCTGCACCTGCAGTAGTTGAGAAATGCCCTTAGTAATCAGCATCTTAGTGCATTATCCACTGCTGGGGGAAGTGTGACAGTAGTGATGAGGTGTTTTAGGTCCTAATGCTCCCTGAGCCCAGCTAGCAGCCCTCACACCTCAGATACTGGGATGCTGAAGGTTTTATCTACCCAAATACTGTCATCTCTTCTGGCAAAGTTCTCTTCTCAAACCTGGGGCTCTGGCAGAGATCATTTGTGAGATGGGGTAATTAGAAAATACTTGTTTATTAATGTGGTTCTGCTGCGCTTGGTCTGAACTCCTGTATCCTTCAGTGGCTGAGTCAAGGGTGGCTCTGCCAGGCCAATCCATCCCTTTGGGCAAAGCTGGCCTGGTTTTTGGCTTCCATCTTCATGCTATTCCTTGGATGCCTGCTCCAGAGATGGCTATTACAGGCTCTGGCCTTTGCTCATGTCTTGATTTCTGGCAGCACATGTGCAATAAAAATAGGCAGAGCAATCTTCTTTTCCCATTTGTAATGAAGAGGTTGTTTTGCAGTTACTTCAGAGTTAGCTGGGTGTGGCACCAGTGACTGTAGACTCCACCTTTTAAAAGGTAAATTATTAAATAATTACCCCAAAAGAAGTTTGGTATTGGTATTGAACTGTGTTACTCATTCAATTTTGCTTTTGAAATAGTCATGTTGCATGTTAGAAAATGGATTATCCTGGAGTGGGATTTTCCTCTTTTTCCTCTGTCTCTGCAGGCTTTTAAAACATTTTCAACTTAAAAAAAAAAAAAAAAAAAAGAGATCAGAAGAAAAAATACTTTGGTTGCTTTCTACCTCTGACCATAAAGACAGCAAATGAATAAAACCCCAAACCCTTCAAACCTTCCTAGAGGAGTGGGAAAGCAACATAAACTTTTGTAGTCCCTTAAACAAATACATTAGTCCTGAGCAATAACAATGAAGAAAGTTATGATTCATACTCTCAGAAGTGTATTATCTGGAAGAGTTGAAAAATGAGATTTTTTTTTTCACTTTGTATTCTGAAAAAGGATCAGAAAATGAAAATTTACAACTCTCATAACCACGATTTTACAATTTTAATCTGCCTCTTTTTTTTTTTTTTTTTAATATCAGCATTGTGTATTTCTTCTGCTGCACTTCATCTCAGCACCCACATGGAAATTTTACAGGTTTCTCTTGGTGGTGTTAATCCAGTGTAGAGTCAAGTACCTGGTTATCTCTGCCCTTATTCCCTTCTGCACCTATGGTCCCCAAAAATTAGGAGCAGCTGCTTGATTCCTGAGAGGATTTGACAGTGAGGGTGCTTTGATAGACCCTGTAACAAGGTGTAACAGCCAGCTTCCAGTTTCTGGAAGCTCAGATTTGACAGTGAGCAAAAGTCCTGCCCCAGGGTGGTACAGCCACGCAGAGACATAAAGGATGTCTACCCCTGGATGTTCCCAAAGGCCCTTCCCAGCAGGGAGTGTGATGCTGTGAGTCAGTAGGACGGGATAAGGCAATGCAGGCCAGGACCATGCAGTGTGTTTTGCAGCCATGGAAACAGCTGTTGATGTTGATGGCAAAATTGTTGTATCCTGACAGCGGCTCGTGCCCTTCCCAGCTCGCTCCCAGTCTCTGGCAAAGAAAAGAGAGGTGTAAGGCTGTCTTCAGTTGCAGTGCAAGATGTAACCAGCAGTGTGTATTCTATCATCATTTGTTGAAACCTGGGAGGGGGATGGGGGCGGAGTAATCCTCTGTCAATGGTCCAGCTGTTAAACAACCAGCTGGGGCAGTTTTCTTTATCTCTTCCACAACCCATCCTCCAGGGATGATATCCAGATATCCAGGGAGATATCTTCTGCTAATGGGCCATTGAGTCTCACTTCATGACTGATAAAAATGACATTATCCCATTGGGAGATGGGATCCCAGAGGGAGGAAGCAAGTATTCCTTCTTGGATAAAAATCTGGGATTTGGAATACCAAGCAGCCTTTACCACTGGATTCTCAGAGGAGGAGCAGGCCCATCTATCACCACTTGACCTTCAGAGGAAAACTGCACCTTTCTACAGGATCATTGCTTCAACAGAGCTACATCTGCCACTCCAGAAGGGCTGCAGCCACCATTGAATGGGACTGCCACCAACACCCTGACCCACAGGGTGTCAGGTTGTATCCTGACTCTGTCAGTGGGTTGTATTTTTTGTATTACTGCATTTTTATTTTAGTTCTCCTAATAAGGAACTATTATTCCTATCTCCATATCTTCGCCTGAGAGCCCCTTAATTTCAAAATTATAATAATTTGGAAGGAGGGGGTTTACATACTTCATTCCAAGGGAGGCTCCTGAATTCCCTAGCAGACACCTGTCGTTCAAACCAAGAGAAACACAAACTTTGGAATGTGCAATGTGTGATGAGACACCATCAATGCCACCCAGGCAGGACACCTTTGTCTATCATAACTGAGTGCAGCAGCTGAAAGAAGCTGCAAATTTGGGCTGTCTCAAGCACAGAGGACAGGTGGTAGCAGCTGAAGTAAAGAAGTCCAGCTTTTCTACAAATGACTCAAAGATATCCAATCAGAGCACCATTACTCATTTAAATCCACCCCAAATCTAATTACTATTTTGGAGTTATTTCCAGTTGCTAACTTCCTTGATGGGTAGCAGAAAATTAGCATTCTGCAAGGTTAATGGTCTCTGCTGCTCCCTGAGCTGTCAGTCAGTTTGCTCATTAATCCCTGGAAAACATCTTTGGCTGCACCGAAGCAAGGTATGTGAAGTGAATCTTAGATCTCTCTTGGACACAGGTCTGAGAGTGACAAATTGAGACAAGCCTAACACCAGTTCCTTCTGCAATGCTAGAAATGCATGCTGTCCCTCCCAGAGAAGTCCAGCTCCACTCACCCCATAGACCTCAGACCAGTTTGGGCACTACAGCCACTACTTTGTGTTGGCAAACCCACTCATAGAGTAAGCAGGAAGGATGTACCCACCCATCAAGGAAGAGGGAATTCAGGAGCTCCAGCATCTTTCTCCATCCATAAGTATCTTTTGCTCATGGCTTAAAGAAATTAAATGCAGCAAGATCTCTCTGACCACCTGACTTCCGGGTGAGGCTGCAGGGTTGTAGTGGCACTCATGGGCTGATGTTTGCAAAGAGGAGTGGTTTGTGTGGAATCAGGATCGGGCTATTGCTTCAGCATGCCCTGCTCCCACACTTGCCAAAGGATCTGGCAAACCCCAGAAGAAATGACATGGGCAGAAACACCCCTGTGAGCAGGAATTCCCTGGGGCAGAGCAAGACTCCATCCTCTGCATTCCCATTTTCTTCTATCTGCTACACAGAGGGATTTGGAGGCAGCTGTGCCCCAAATTTCAAAACCCATGGAATGCACTACTTTTAGCCTTCTACCTAGTGTGGGTACTGTGACCAGTGAAGGCAAATAACAGTTTACTCCTCTTTGATGTAACTAGAAGAGCAGGCTAAAATGCAAAGGCCAAGCTGATGGCCAAGGCTAAACATGAAATTTCAAGCAGCTTGCAGATACTGCAAGTAAATACCCTATTCTCCCATTGCTCATCCTTCTGTGCAATCGTGGTCGTGTTTTCATCTTGCTTGGTTTCCAGAATTATGACAACATATGGGACATTAAAGCTGAGCTTGAAAGTGGTGTACTTCAGAGGGTTTTCGAGGATTTGCATAATATGAGGGTAAATCTTTGAAATGGAATTGTGCTTATTTCCATATTACAGGAGCTGTTTTCCCCAGTCTTTTAAGTGAAATTGCAGGATTCCAGTGTGAATTGTTTAGTAACTTGTTGAAAGAAAAAAAGAAGTCACCTCTTCCCTAACAGAATACTGGATTTACAACAGCACGAAGTGGTGTATTCCAAAACGTGTCGTTTAGGGAAATAGGGAATCTACCCTCACCCCCTGCCACCCTGTTTTGTTTTGTTTCTGAACAACATGAACACCATGCCCACAAGGGAGTTTTGGAACTGCTGGCTCACATTCCTTCTCTTCTCTCTGATCCTGATATTTTGTTGAGATTGTGTTTACCATAAAGTGCCCTCTTCCTGACACCAAAACTGACTCAAGGTGTCAGTGTGGGGACTGGGTCTTTGGACACCTGGGTGCTTGAGGGAGACCACCGGAAGCTCTTGAGATTTGGAAGTAACCTGGAAAATGAAAATATCCTGGGGTTTGGCTGAAATGGTCCTTAGGCAAGCCAAGAGGGTTTCAAAAGGAGCTGGACAGATGAGTGTGCCCATGTGCTGCTTTGGACAGGTGAGACAGGAGGGGAACCCCCTTAGGAAATCAAGCTCCTCCAAAAAAGACAGGCTCATATTTTCTGAGTCTATGAAACTCTGCTGGCTTTCTGGTTTCCTTTTATTAGAGACAGATTTAGATTTATATTTTAAAGAAAAGTAGAGCTCGGGGCTTGGTGCAATTTGCAACTAATTGGATCTTCTCAAATGCCAAGTGAGGAAACAAAGGGTCAGAAAAAGAGCTTTGTTTCATGTGTAATGAAAAGAACAGTTGTGGGATAACACAGCCCTGTCCTGCTCCAAATTATTACTTACTCCTATTTAAGCATAAATCTTTTGCAGCCTTCACTAGCAATTAATTTGGCACACGTTTAATTATATGAACTGACACATAATTAATTAAAAGAGGGTAGCTGACCCTAGCTATTGTGGGTCACAAGTTTTGGGTGTTCCTTCTGTGCACATGGCTTGGCTGGCTGGCTGGCAGCTATTTGTCATGTCTTTGGGTGGGAAGGCAGCACAGAGGTGCCTCATGGAGCTGGAAATACTGGCAGGAATCACCACACCATGGTCACTGCCCCTGCAAAAGGGACAAAAAGCAAAAGCTGCTGCTCTCCCAACAAGTACTGAGCCTTGAGCAAACAGGGCAGTACCTGGGCTTTGCTGTCAGGATGATTATAGTGGCTGTGTCCTTCTCAGTGGTGTGCTCATGCAGACAGATTCCCATCTTCTCCTGGTGCTGGGCATGCTCTGCATGCACATATTTGGATACATATTTGAATACATGTTTGAATACACTTTTGAGTGAGCCTGGCTGAGCCCTTTGAGAGGCTGCTGCCTGCCCTGCAGGCTGGCACAGCGAGGGGCTTGCTCTGCTGCCTCTCTGCCTGCGGTGAGCCACGGTGAGAATGAGGAAGTTCTTGAGCAGATGAGAACCTCAGGTCTCCAGGAAGATAAAAACAGCTGGGATTTTTCCCCATTTTTCCTTACAGGGTTCCATGACAACACAAAACAGTGGAGGACTTGTGCTCTACAGTGGATTACTGTGGTTTCTCTACAAAAGGCTTTGTCCAGGCTTCTTTTGTCCTCTGCCAGGAAAGCAGCTGCATGTGGGATTCTGTCATGTGAGTTATCTCTGAGCTTAGAAGTTTCCAAGGCAAAGGCACAGCCTACCTGGAGCAAGAGACTGGGGAGTAGAGACCTTCAGAAGTCTCCCCCCACCAGCACATCTGTAATTGCTATGAGCCAGCTGCTTCAGTGCCAGTTTTTGTACCTGAATTATTTGAACTTTAGCCCTCTCAGCATTGGCTCCTTGCAACATGGGAAGGACTGGGAGGGCTAGGACTCCTCTTATGTAGCTCACTGCAGGTTCATGGAAAAGGGAAAATGTTCCAGGAGGAAGAGGGGGAAATGGGGGTGAAAACAAAATCAGAAGGGGATGCAACAGCTGGGAGGTTTCTTGCTCAATAAATTAATGATCCATCAAAGATTCTCTGCTATTTTCAACTTGAGAAATACCAAGCTTGGATCACATGAGCTTAGAGTTGTTTAGACTAAATGAAGGGATGAGTAGTGCCTGCTTGGGTTGGAGAACACAGGAAGCTGTTTGGGGAAGCTCACTTGTCTGTAGCCACCTGGAACACAAAGGCAGAGAGATTTTGGGCTGTCTTGTTTTGGGAGGGGAGCCAGTCCAGAATGTGAGTCCCAGACAAGAAGGGTTCTTACAGGGAAAATTTAGGTGAAAATCCTCACAGAAAGGATGAAGGTGAGTAATCAAAGAGGACATAGAGACAATTATCTCTCTGTGCTCATAAAACACAGGGAGGAGATGAGGTGTCCCAAAAATGGTTTTAATTTTACCAAAACCCCAAATTTTGACTAATTTCTACTGAATTCAATGTATAATATTCCACACACTGAATGTTTTGGGTGGTTTCCCATGCCTGAAATACATTTGTCCATGAAATACAAAATTCACAGCATTCCATTTTCTCTGCTGATACAATAAAGAAGCAGGATCATATTAATTAATTGCTTTTCTATGCTTCTGGTCCTTGGTTTATGGGTCCACTACTCACAGGAGGGATTAAGAGTCTCCAGTGGGCTTCTCTGGAAGGAAGTGGTTGAATTGGCAGTAGCCTGTTTCCCAAATTATTGTCATTGTTGTTACTTTAGTTAAAATGGAAATATTTCATGGAAAATGTGGTAATGTTCCATCTGGCTCTGTGGCTGGTGGAAAGCCAGTCAGACATTTTATCTGAGAAATAAAATATTCAAAATATTCAGAATTTTAGATATATAGATATGAGATGATTTAGCTATAGGACTCTATCTGTGTGTTTCTTTAAGCTAATATTGGGGGTTTTAAAAACAATTGCAGGTCTAGCTAATTATAAGTTAGTGATTCTTAAATATGTCCTAACTTGTGTATTACCTTGCCAATTTCCAGCTGTTTTCAGAAATATTTCTTGTGTTGCAGCTAAAAAAGGCTGGCTGCTTGGAACCTCTTGACATTAAATGTATTTTGAAAAATAATGTAAAAGCATTTCAGCAGCAGATTTTCATTTTCAGCTTAGCAGTTCAAAACACAGGAGCCCAGGGCTTCCAGCAAGCTCTGCCAAAACACCACCACTCCTTTCACTCTGACCAGTGCAGCCTACTGAAATGACGAGTTTAAATCAGCAAAGAGAAAATAAATTCCTTCCTTTCAAAAGGAAATGCAAAAGGCCTGAATGGTCCCTAAAGTTTTTTTTTTTTTTAAATGAAGAAGAAAAATTATCTCAACCCACTTGTGAATGTGTTTTACAACTGATGCTAATCCTCAATACAACCCAGCCTGTATCCTTATCCAAAAGAAGGGAGGAAAGTTGATTTTTTTTTCCAATAGTTGTTGCACAGTGGTGTGTCTATACATCCTTGCATGTTGATGTTTATAACAGATTGAAGCTGTTACACAAGCCTGGGTTATTATGCTCCTTCCCTGCTCAGCTCTCTTGCACAGGAGTGCCTGAGCAAGGTGCATGGCCACTGCTGCAAACTGGTGCAAAAGCATCTAATTAGGTATTTATTTATTTTTGGGAACTGACACATACCTCATAAGTATTGGTTTTTGAATACCTTACCAAGTAGATTATGTGTCCAACAACAAGGAGATTTTGAAAGGATTTTTCCCTCTTGTGTAATAGCTTCTTCCACCCTAAAAAAAAAAAAAAAAAAAAAAAAAAAAGGAATTTTTCTAATGCACTGCTATAAATGCGAGGGTTTGTTGGCTTGTTGTTCTTGTTGTGTTATTCATCATTGCAGGAATTGTGGCTGAAGCAGCAATTTTCCAGCTAATAAAATGGAAATCCTGCCTGCACGAGAAAATTAACAAAGCACCTGGAGAGGGCTTGTTGAGAAGATGGAAGAAACAACCATGTGGGATGAAATCTCTCAGAGCGGTGTCTGTTCAATAAGCTTCTCCATTCTGCATAAGCGTTTCAGAGAACTGATGGGTATTTCAGTTTGTGACTCAGGAGTCAGAGAGATTAGGAAAAGCAAAACAGAAATCCAGCCTCAAAGAGGCTCTCAGAGATGGAGGGGGATGCTGTGTTGAGTTCTGCACCTTGGGAACAGCACACCAGGCACATTCCTGCCTGGCTCTGCCATGGACACACAGCCACAAGGCCAGTTTGTAGGGCTGAGAGAGGTGCCCGTGCCTGAAATGAGAGATGTGGCTGGCAGGCCAAGGAATCCTGGACTTTTCCACTCAGATTCAAGTGGATGGTGACATATATACACACACAACATCCATATGGCACAAATTATATTGAGAGGGGAATGAGCAAAACAATTTTCCAACAAACAAGTAAATGAAGAACATGCTTTTTCTATGCAGCCGTGCTCAGTCTAGATGAATACTGAATCATGTTTCTTGGAATGAGAAATGCTAGGTAGAGAGGTGCCATATTCTTCATTGCTGTTAATATTTTATGCATTTTTTTCATTTGCTTGCTTTTTTTTTTTTTTTTTTTTTTTTTTTTTTTAAATGTCATAACTTAAGTTCTCATAAATCCATAGTGGCATTTTTAATGCTTCCCCATTAGATCATGTATTTTGTAGCAAGCAGATTTTCTGGTGAATCCTGAAATTTAATTCTGGTGAATTAAAACTATTAAGAGATCCACTAGGAGCCTTGGGCAAATAGAAAAGACTAAGCAAAGACCAGAAGTGGTGAAGGAGCAGCCAGAAGGAGTGGAGGAGTGGAATAAAAGGAGAGGAGTGGAAAGCAGCCAGACAAGGAAACATTCAGGTAGGGCTGCTTTCACCTATTTCTTTCCACATAGGTATTTGCTTCTTCATTCCTTGTACTAAGTTTGCACTGCTAAAGGACAGCAAGCACAGCTTTGTGAAACTTGGATTTAACTTGCTGTGGGAAAAGCTTTGCCTGGACTTGCAGTGGAGTTTGTGGTACTGGTTCCTGTGTACATCCAGTAGCAGGATTGGTGACTCACATGCAGGCTGGCCTTTCCTGCTGCCATACTGTAATCCCTGGAGTTTCAGCACACAGAATTGACTCACAGGAGATGCTCAGCGTTCTGTCAGTCAGTGATCCTCACCTTGCAGTCTGACTCCTGCCATCTATCCAGCGTCCACAGAGGATTCTCTAAAGGCTCTGTCAAGCACTTGAACTTCTGCTGCAAAGAAATTTATAAATGAGCAGGGTAGCTAAACCAGTCTGACACCCACGAGTGTCATCAGGTGGAGTGACATCCACCTGAAATCAGAGCATTCTGAATGGCCAATTGATGGTAAGTGAATCTGCTTTTATATGAGTGAGAGCGCTGCTGTGCTATACTTGCATCAGAGACTTAAGATTTCATGCAGTAGAGAGAAAGAGACTTTGCAACAGTCAGAAGACAGAGGCATCACCTCCTCCCTCAGTAACTCCAGATTGTCAGTACAGAGACATGTCCCCATCTTCCACTCTTTGACTTTATCCCTGTCTATCCAGTTGGCAAGTTTTTCTCTGACTGCAAGGCAGAACAACTCATCTAGCCAAAACCATCATCTCTAAATTGTATTCATGATTCATTTACTGTCTCTGTGTTTCAATCCAAAAAGGATTTGCATGAAACCCCAGAGTATGCAATGATGTATAGGCTTGCTATTATGGGAACAGTCTTCAGAGGACACGTAAACCTTTTAAACAATGTTTGCCAGGACAGAACAGGCTGTGATTGAAAAGGGATCTACACCTAGAGTGTGGTTTTGCCCTTGAAACAGAGATAGGATCAAACTCCATGACTGGAAAATGCCAACCCATCCCACTTGCCCCTGAAGTCCTCGATAGGGGGACAGGCGCAGGAACCTGTGTGACAACAGGTATAACACCCAGTCATTTTCTGCTTTCCCTCTAATTCCTATGGACATCATTCCCTGGAGTGTGTGGCTGTCTCCCAACTCTCCTATGCCTTGCTGGCAGCTTGGACCCCCATTCCCATGAGGCTTACCCCGGGCCCAGGTCATACAGGCTCCCAGATGGATGTTGCCCCCAGCCCTGGTTACTCCTCTCCTTGCAGAATGTATTTCCACCTGCAGCTCGCTGCTGGGCTCCATGATCTTTGGTGGGGCACAGTGACTCCACTGAAGGGCAGCTTGACTAAAGCCAAGGTTGTGTCCGTCAGTCATTGTGCTGAAGACAAAGGGGGCAGACACATGTCACTGCACTCTGATGGAAAGCTGGGCATGCAGAAAGACAGCAGGGCTAGGGTGCAATCATACAAGAGGTTGGGGGAAAAAATAGGTATGTTTCTGGAAGCTTTATGACAACCAGGAGATCTCCAACAGCTTCTGAGATCAATCTTCCTGGTAAATTTTGAAGACCCTCTCATTTGTGTGCCTTAACTTTGTTTATTAAGAGAGCCAAGGTCATGCAGGGGAAGGTTAGCACAGAGCAACAGCCCACCCAATAAAAACCAAAACAAAACCACCAAAAAAGCCCCAGCATAAAAGACATGCAGGATGACTAGATGACTCTATCTTGAGCTTTTATTAACATTTCCAGTGACAGACCTTCAAGCACTCTCTATAAATAGCAATTAGTTAAACTTCATCGTTAACTGACATGACTCCAAACTGCATCGGACAATCAAGCCTTCAGGTAAGAGTGCAGCAGCCACAAGCATGGCATGGATGCTTTTGAACAGAAATACTTGGCTCTTTCTGTAAATTATTGCCCCATTTCCTCCCAGCTGGATGAGAGTGCTGCTGCAGTGATATTGGCTCAGCCTGTGCACGTTTATTTCACAAACAATAAACACAGCCAACAGCAGAACAGGTAGAGTTCTCAAAGGATGCTATGACTAGGTTTTGGCTCTGTGCCAAGGCTATGGTTGTATGTCTCCTCAAATATCTGCTGAATTTACCAGGAAAAGAGCTGAAGTAATTCTGTTTATTTTCCTTGCTATTTCCTGTCAACTAGAGATTAATAAATCATTGCTATGTGATGGGGGTTCTGAGTGATACTTGTAATGAACCTTTGATGCCAGACTGCAAAGGGAGACCATCACAAGGGCTGTGTGAGCTGTGCTACCACAAAACTGAGAAATGAAGAGACATGTGGGTTTATTATGCATAAGCTGTGAAGAGCTGGGCCTGAGAAGTGCCTAGGAAATCCTGCTCCACATGGCCATGACCACAGTGTCTAAGCAGGGACACTTGGCAGAAGCACTGATGGGATCTGCTTCCCTTTCCCCATCAGTGTTCCAGGAACAGCTTCCAGGCTGGAATAGAGAAGGAGCTGGACAGGAGATTTCTTCAATGGCACCTTCATTGAAGGACCTGTGTGTAAAGAAGCAGACTGGTTTAACTGCAGTTTGGGGCATCTGAAGACAATTAAGACTCATTAATTGTGCCCCCAGAACAGCTATTCAGGGCAAAGAGGACTACATCTGCAGGAGCTAACCTGTGGCTAAAACAGTGCCTCAGCAGAGCAGTGAATCACCCTGACTCACTCATGTCTGTTCAAAGCTGACCAAAACCATGGATTTATTTTTTACTGATGATTCTGTAACCCCTAAACTGAGGTTGATGAAAGTGAATGTCGCCAACTTCTGGTAAAATGAAACAATGGCACTGGGGTGGGAAGGGAGTTGGGAAAGAAGAAAAGATTATGGGTTCAGTAAGATAACTTAAATGCTTTTAACTTTAACCTGTAATATAGAGAAATTTTGAAGGAAAGATCTGGCAGCACTGAAAATCTAGTGTTGAAAACATAAACACTTTTATTCTAGAGTTTGTACAGGACAGGATTTGTGAGGGTCTGTGGTCCAACCCCTCACCCAAAGCAGAGTCAGCTTCAAAAGTAACTCAGGAAAGAAAGGCATCTTGTATCCCAGCACAACCTGGATAAGAATGTGCTGCTTTGAGTGGAGGCAGCCTTTTACATTAAACCAGTTCATATTCCCATCAAACATATTCTCATATAGCACAGACAACTATTCCCACTAATTTCAGGAGATTGGCTAGCTGCTGTCAGTATAGAGCTGCCTGGCTGCTCTCTGGGTCTTTGCAGTGGGGTATAGAAGCCAGGTGGAGTTTTACATTCAGAAAGGGAAAAGTGATACCCTCCTTTTTCTTTTTTCTTCTCCCCATCTGCTGAGAAGTTCTTGGTCAAGAATTGAACATATTTTGTCTGTTGCAAGCCTTAGTGTGTTCCACACTTGAGATGAGGGTGGAGGGGAGAGAGCTGCTCCTTTTCAGTCAGCTAATCTGTTACCCTTGTAAAAAGGCTATTTGAAAACCAGTTGCCATTGGTTTGATCTGCAGTTGTTTTCCTTTAAGTTATCATCAGTGATAGAATATGCACAGACCCTTTTGGTGCTCAGAACAGTTGAGGGCAGACCTAAATTTAACCCAGCCCTTTGGCTTTCTCCTTTGGGAGAAAAGCATTTCTGATATCAAAGGCCAGGGTTTTATTCAATGCTATGCTGAGAAAAACAGAAAAAGAACCTTCAGGCAGAGTTGTCACCCTTGTGGGAAGGATGACAGATTATGTGCTACATGCACTGGGTAATGTGTCCCAACCCTGTGCTCAGTGGACAGCACAGGCGAGCCTGAGCTCCAGGCCTTACTCATTACGATTATTGAAATTTTAACTTTTTACAGAAAGGAGAGGGAAACAATTCCCACACTGTCTCTCTGCTATCATGCAGCTCTGACCTATCATGCTCTCAGCAAGGATGCCAAGACTGAAGGAGTCCTTCTGCTTGTTTCCACTCTCCTGTGCCTGTGGGTGGGCTCCCAAGAGCCATGAGGAGGCAGCAGCTGCTCAGAGTCACCAGTGCTGTGCTGGAAAACTCAGCATTGCAGCTGGGCATCAGAGCCTGCTCTGGAGGCGTCTACATTTAGCATCTGCATGAATCCCATGTAGTCTGAGACAGGTTTGTGCAGCCTGGTTTGGTTTGTTCAGTCCAAAGAGCTGACCCACAGGAGCCTTTGGCCAAGGAGTGTTCTTGGTGGGTTCCCACCAGATGCTGGAGGCAGCCTTGGAGTCATTCAGATTTTTCATTCTGAAAACATCCTGCAGCTCAGAGCAGCCTCCCCTGCCACCTTTTATTCACACTGTGCCTCTGCACAACAGCAATGAGGTCGTCAGAGCTGAAGGAGCTGTAGAAGAGGACAACTCTGTTCTGCTTCTGCATGCTCAGGAGTGGGAGTAGGAAGGAGCCATGGAGATTGCCAGCATCCCTGGCCTGGATGTAGGTGTTGCAAACTTGCCAGCTAGGTATTACCAGACGGCCCTGAGCAGCTGGATAAGGGTCCCTTAACTCACCTCCTGCAACTTAGCACCAGACAGTCTTCTGAAGAAAGGCAACAACCTGACAGCAGTGTGGTTACAAACCAAGGTGTCACTGCTGGCTTAGTTTAGAAGCTGGGGCATGGGTAAATTAAAGTGTCCTGGGCTGGAGTGGGCAGCAGAACTAGGAGCAGCCACAGGCCTTCTAGAAGCCCATTGCTCCAGATCAGGCTGTCTCTTTGTCTTGGGATGTCACAAGGACAGCAGAGATGCTCCTGCCTCACTGGTGTTGGGTAAACCTGCTGCACAGACAGTCAGAGATGGCTCATTAACCCACTGTACCTGTGAGATTCCCTTCTGGGTTTCTCCTCTTCCCCTTTAGTGCAATTGGTCCTGCTGCTGCCTCCACGTGCGAGATGGAGTAAGGCAGGGCCAGTGGTTCAGATGTTGCTATTTGAGATCCTAGTGGTGCCCTTGGATACCTCTCATCACACACGCACACACACACACACATCTTTTTTGGGTGTGCAAGAATGCATTTGCAGCAAATAACCTTGTTTACTTCTCCATACAACCACAGTGATACACGGACATTCTCCAGTACATTCTCCAGGTTGCCTCTCACACCTCCCCCTCCAGGATGGAGCTGACCATCTCTAACCAAGCAACACAGCTGTTCTGTAGAACAGGTAAATGCTGTCCCACTGACCCCAAGATCTGCACCTGAACAAACTGCATGAATATGGCTGTTAGACACATCTGTTTGGCAGAGATCAAAGTCCATCAAATAAGCTGTTAAAGCAAAAATATCTTGTTCAGCTCTAATATGACTCCTAAAATGCTGAGATTTCTACTGTTTCTCAAAAAGTTCATATCCTCTGGTTATGCACAAAAGAAATCTGCAAGTGATTTCTACCACAGGCTACAACCAGCTCTAGACTAACCTTAGTTTCTTTTCAAGCTTTAATTGGCGAACAGTGGAACCAATCCATCTAGTGCAGACTTCCAGTAACATAATTAGTTGACCGAGGTCCTTTGTCTCCTTAAACTCAAAAATGTTGCACTTCCCAAGCCCTTAAATGTATAAAAAATTAGCATCTCTTTTAGGGTAGTTCCGGAGATGGCATATCAGATTTTTCAGAGACCTTATCTTCAGCACCAGCACAACCTGCCACTTAAAAAGGAACAGCGGGGATATTTTATTTTCTCATGCTTGGTCTGAAATCAGAGGTGTTCTTAATTAATTTTTTAAAATGCTCTTTTAAAAGACTATAAAGTAATTTAAAAAATGACAGGAGATGTGGTATATTACCAGTGCCAAGTATGATTCAGACAAACTGTCACTAGAAAATTATTCTGACAATTCAAAGTCCCCCAAAATCTATTATTAAAGCTGTTTGGGCTTTTTCTTTCTTCTTTTTTTTTTTTCCCCCCCCATCAGCCACAGTGCTAAACATAATCTCAGATCTAGCAAAACACAAATTACTGTGGATGCCTCTATTGTGTTTTATTGTGTTCCCTGGCGTTGGAAACTTCTTGGAAATAGGGATTGTAGCCAGCATCTCCACTCACAGAGTAGGATGATTGCTGGGTAAAAAATTTCTTCCATCATGGCTGGTCTAAAGAAGTGTAGGAATTTCCCCCCTTCTCTTTCTCCTATTTCTGTTTCCAATTTGCAGAACGATGTAGTGAGGGAGTTGTCCCAGCCTGTCCAACTCTCATTGCTCTCAGCCCTGACATCAGCACCATCAGTCTGAGGCCTCATCCAGGTGAGTCTGGTAAAAGGTTCAGAGTTCTTAAAAACTTTTGAAGATGTGACTTCCAAAGGGCATTTTGGATGTTGTGGGGGAAAAAAAACTCTCCTTGACACAAAAATAGAGGGGGAAAAGGAAAGTTTTAACGTAACACAAAGCAAATGTACATTATTTTTTCAGTCTTTTCTTCATTTGGGGAGGTGTCATTTTTTTCAAACTCATCCACTCAGAGCCAAGCAGGTTATTCTGCTCTGCAGACCCCTCTCATAATTCTGAGCCCTGGAACTATTTTTTCAGACTATGCCTGAAAAAACAAGTCCACTTCCATCCTTCGAACTCCTCCTACAAATTTTCTTCTTTTTTGGCTGGCATCCTACAAATAAGCTCCCACTGCTGCTCTTTCATCATCTCCCAGCTCTCTCTCCAGTTAAGTTCTTGATAATTAAGTGAAAAACAAGCAGGGATTGACAGGATGTGACCCCTGCTCAGCTGTTCTGCAGTGGCTGGGTTTTAACTGCTCTGTGTCACCTTTTGCTTTCTATCCCCAGGCCAGAAGTCACAGCAGTTTTAATGTAGGGTGCTCTTCTTCTGCAGTAATTGACAACCTCCTGGCAGAGGGGCTTTATTCCTCTGCCAGCACCTCCAGAATCCATTGTCTTTTCTGTGTCCTCACCCTGCTGAGCACAGGGGGCATAGCCAGACTCGAGGAGGCCTCCACTGGTGGGCTGTGTGTCTCACATTTGGGTCTCTGTCAGGGAGCTTACCCCCACTTTTCATCACCTCTGTGCCACAGAGATATGTGGTTGCTTGGGCTGACCCAGGGAAAGTGAGGGTTTTCTCAGAGCACTGGAAGTTGTGCTCCTCACTGGCTGCACATGTGGATTGTCCCACTGGGAAGGGTAAGGAACAAGCTGAAGAGGGAGTTGGGGCTTGCCCTTAAAGTAGAAAAGACATGGAAGGGGGTGTCACAAGGGTGGAGAAGAGGGATTGAGAACCCTGAGGGGAGAGAGCTGGAGGAGAGTTTCAGGCAGCAGTTCAGGTGGCTGCAGGATAAGAAGATCCTCCCACAGCCCAGATTTGCCTAGAAACTCTTGGCTGAGAGCATTGCTGGTGTTGTGCCATACAGATGCAGCCTCCATCTGATGGGTAGAGGATAAGGGGGATGTAGGGACACATGCCAGCTCTGGGGAGATCTGTGCCCTTGAGATCGGTACCTTGAAAAGAGGTTGCAGTGAAGGCACTGACTCCATATTTGCCCCTGTCTGCTCATGACCCTGATATGGTGTCTGCCAGCTTCTAAGGGATGGCTCTTCCACAATCCCACAGTGCTTGGAAATGAGTGTTAAACAGGAGCCCAGCTTTATGTCCTGACAGAGTCCCTGACCACTGTGTACACAGGGACGTGGCAATGCCATCTGCATATTCTCTAGTTATAAACACCAACAGTGACAACTGCTTGCTATAAAATAGTGCTGGTGGAAACTACCTCTTTTAGCCTTTTTTTAAATCTCTGGTCACAGCAAAGTTAAAATCCAGTTTTTTACCTACTTGCAGATCTTCAGCTCTTCTGAAGAGTGTCAAGTATATAAGACCCTCTGTGAGTCTTCTATTCCAACAAAATGGCACAAATCCCCCAGTTCTTGTGCCTCATGAGTAACAGGCTGCATTGTTAAAGTAGTACAAGGTCCTCTGAGAGACTGAATTGTCCCCATGCAAGATAAGAAAAAGTCCTGAACCACAGGCAGAGGCAAATGTCATTTGCAGCAATGGTGAGAGTAAAGGGTGCTGACACCAGACCCTGGGGCTGTTCTTCAGAGACAGCTGTGGGGCAGGTCTAAGAGAGAAAGGAAAAGCAGCTGCTGGGAGAGGGGGGAGAAAATCTGAGATGTATGACAAGGCCTGGGGTGGAGAGATGTCTATCTCTAGGGTGAGGTGGTGCAAAGTGGGAGGAGGAAAGGTTTACAAAGCAGTGCAGTTCACCACCAACAGGAGATCACAGCAAGGGCTGATGTGTGCTGCTTTGTGCAGGATGAAAATATCCGTGGGGTGGGCTGGAGATGATTTGTACCCATAGCCTCTGTTTAGTCCTCTTGTCCCTCTTCAGTTGTGGTTCACTGGAGCTAAGAGTGCCTCCATATAGCCCCAGGCCCTTTCAGCTCCTCTTCCCTCCTTTCACCCTGCTCTGCTTTGCCTGGAGAGCTTTGCCTTCATCTTGCAGAGTGTGGAATTGTGCTCCTTGCTCCATCACTGCCAGCCCCAGTGAAATCCACTCAGGGTGTCTGTCCTGACTGTGCAGCACTTCCCAGCAGGTGCAACACATGCAAGAGCCAAGCTCTTAGAGGAGCACTTGTACTTTCCCGTGGGATGAGGGTGGGATTGAAGGTGTTTGGAGTGAGATACTAACTCCTTGGCTCCCATGCAGCACTATGTACACGCTCAGGATTCAAGGCAAAGCTGTTGTGAGCTCAAAGACAGCGCCCAGCCCCTCTTTCCCCTTTCTTCCTTTCAAAAGACTGTGATTTCTTTTGCAGAGCAGGGAGGGGGTTGACAGGTCTCACCAGGAGGCCACGGTTTGGAAAACATACCAAGAATTCTGTGAGAAGGCTCCTGGCACACCTACTCTGTCCTGAAGGCATTCACCCATTTTGTAGTATTTGGTACCAAGGACAGAATTTGTGTCCTGCAGGTGACAACCCAGTCAATGGTGTGAGTAACACAGACAGATTTCAATTAAGCCCATCAGAGCAACCTAATCTCCCCTCCAAAACAGTCTCCACCTCTGAGAAGGGAAAGGAGCATCAAACATCAGTTTATTTCTCAAGAGTTTAGCAGCATGTGTACTGATAGGAATCATCTTTAGACAAGTGTTCCTGTGGTCATGTTTGCACTGAGCTCCCCCAAGTTGCTGAAACAAGCCAAAAAGCTGTACACACACACATACACCCCATACTTACTGTTGTTCAGCAGAGCCAGTTTCAGCCCAGCAGAGTCCCTGTGCACCAGCTGAAAGACCTGCTTGGAGTGCACCACTGATTGCAAAATGCTGTCAGGGAAGCTCTGAAACATGCCCGAATATTTTTGTCACAAGAGTAAAGCAGACTGAAATGTAAATCTGCATGCTGAGAGTAATGCTCCCCCAGTGGTCAAGCCAAAGTTACACACATGCTGATTCTTTTATTGAAAAAAAAAAAAGGGGGGGGGGGGGGGGGGGGGAATAACCACAAAAAAACTCCCTGAACCACCCAGGAAGCTGAGAAAAACAGCCAATAATTAGAAAAGCTGGTCTGGAAAGTGTTTGAGATAACGTGGTTTTAACCCAGGAATGAGGTGAAAGGACAAAACATGAGCTGCTTGAAGAACCCCGAGAGCAGTGGGACTCATAGGTGGGCAGAAATCACAAGGCAGATGTTGGCAGTTCCCAGGATGGAGGGAGTTTTATAAATACATCACGATTAGTGTTCAGATAAGTGTAGATTTCAAAGGAGTATCAGAATTCTGTCCTTTAGCATGTACAGCAAGACAGTCCTAACCCATTTCTTATTAGTGGAAAACTGGCTAATCTTTGTCTTGCTTTATATTCTTACTGGAACAGCACCAAAATGGAATTTCTAGGATGTTCATTTAAACACCAGTTTTGAAAAGGCAATTTTGTTTTAAGTTTAATTTTTGTTGTAACATTTCCTTTCTTCGGGAACTATAGTGTTCCTAAGTACACCTTCACCCCACATTGCCTTTTTGTCAAAATAATGCTAAATAATCTTACTAAGCAGGAAAAACTTTTGAGCTTTGTGATCTAGTCCCAAGGAACCTTATCCATGCTTTCCATCTGTATGATTTGCAGCAGTAAGTAATGTCATCATGACTTTGGCATCTATTGACTTGGCAGATTTAGCAACAGTGAGCCTGCAAGATCTCTCTGTGCACTGCAGCTTTTTCTAGGAAATTGGCTCATTTGTGTTTCTCCGTCTTCATGTAACAGGCAGGAAACATGAAAATTTGCTGAAATTTTTCTCTCCTTTCTTCTGTCCAGGGAACCAGACCCCCAAGATGATCACCTCCAGTACTGAGCCAGTTCGAAGCACTTTGCAAAGCCATTGCACAAAGAAACTGTTCAAGGTAACTGAACTAGCCTTCAGTTTGCCTTGTGTTTAAAAACCTTCTAGTGAAAGGGGCTAGAAACACAACGGAATTCCTAAAGTTGTAAACCTCTGTCACATCAAAGAAAGGAAAGAAATTATAAAAGACCCCTCTGAGCTGGTCTGCTCTCTGCTACTGAAACTAGGCTACAGTTAGAGTGTAATTGCTTTTTCATTTGAAATGTCGCCATTTACATTAACTCTCCACTTGTTATGTTCTGTGGCTCTTCATAGTGCTCTGTGTGTTATGCCTATAAATAATCACAAGACACAACAAATCCCCATCACCTGCTTTTACAGGGAGGCAGAGTAACTTTTGCATGTAATGAAAATTACCCAGAAAAATACAGAGTGCACATTTCTGGAGTTTAAGACAGCAGGAAGATTTTCTTTTAGGATTTAGCTTTATCTGACAACCAAGCTGGAAATGTTGAGTCCTCCTGAAATCTGACATCAAAAATTCAAGACTAGGTACCATTATCCTAGTCAAGCACTACTCTTGGTAATTGCTGAGAGGTGTGGGAGTCTGACATCTCGTTCGCCTGAAAGTTTATCTGTAAACTCACTGCCAATATACAGGAGACTGAGGTCTGGGTTACAGTTTGAGACTTTTTTCTTGCCTCTTCCTGCAAGAGAGTTTGCGCTCCCACTGGCCCATCCTTCCCTGGGATTTGTCTCTCCTTGTCTCCCTACAAACCAGCCTTTTCAGAAGGATTTCTGCTCCTCCACCTAATGCTTCCTTTTCTCCCTCCTCTCAGCCTTCTCCTGGCTGAGCACTGTGATTTCTCCTTTCATGAAACTGTAGGGAGTTGACTGGCAGAGCTGCTGGTGGGAGTCAGGCTGGATTATTCCTGCTGCTGCACTTGACCATCAGCATGAGTAAGACTGATGGGAGATGCACAGCCCAGTAATCCCATGGTTGATGAGATTAAATTGTCTCTACTTCCTTTCCACAGCAAGGGCCTTCTCTGCATCTCTTTAGTGCACAGCTCTGGAATGCTCTTTATGATTGCAAGGAATACAGTCCATTATCTGCAATTAAAAAAAGAATTTAAAAAAAAAAATTAAAAAATAAAAAAAAAAAGAAGAAGAAGAAGAAGAAAAAGGAAAAAAATCCAGAAACTGCATTGCTGTATTTTAATTGCTTAAACAGTTTCTCATCAGTCAGGTCTGGACTTGGTGCAACTCTTACTCGGCTTGTGTGAGACTTTCCCACTCTACAGTAATACCTTACCTTGATTATTTCATGTACTCTTTTTTTTTTTTTTTTTGCTTGTAATAGATAACATTATCCCAGTCTGGGCATAAAAGAAAAATGCTCTTCCTCACAGGGCTAATTAGCAGCCATACTTGGCTGTCCCCAGCAGAGCAGACCTGCCTTTGTCTGCAGTAGTCTTAAAACAGTAGAGAAAGTGAAACTCCTTGTGTTAAAAAGCTGAAAATTTGCCACGTTGAATTCACTCCCTCTCCCCATCTGCCAAGAGGAGCTTAACAGGGATGTTTCTGAGTGCAGCTGGGAAAGGGTGCCTGGCTGCCATTCATTGCTTTGTTCCATGGCTTTGCAAATGGAGGAGCTGCTGGATGTGGGAAATGTGCAGGGGTTATCCAGCAATGGCTCCAAGGTAGGAATCTGGTGGGAGGGGGCTGGTGTCTCCATCAGGAGAGCTCTCCCACTGGCCCTGCTTTTGCCCCTTCTTTGATGCTCTAACAAGAGAAGTAACACTCATTATAGTTTCTGTTAAAATGAGCAAGATACCTGAACAAGCCATAAAAGAGGTTGAAAGCAGTTTGCCTTGGAAAGTAATCTCAGGGGAACAGTGAAATTTGAGCCTTTATAAGGACAGGATGTCTTCTGTGATAGCCCTGCACAGGCTGATTCAGACAGACCTGTGTCACAACAGCAGCTTGAACTCACATCTGAAGCAACAGTGTTTACACCACGGCTGTTATAATCCCCAGCCTCTAAAATGAAGCATGATGGTTTTGCTTTTCTTTTTTTCAGTGTGCCACTGACAGGTCAGCTAACACAACCCATGGGAGACAGAGTACTTTAATACAGTAAGGCCATTCTGATTGCTGCCACATCTCATTAATAACTCATTGCCCTGCTATTGTGACTCCAATTTCACAGCTCCCATTTGCACTCTCTCTGGTTAATCACATCCATTTTTAGCTTGCTGATCTTAATTGGCCATTTATTATGGCTCTGTCTACTTGATGGACACCAATTTCATCTCACCACCAATGTTCCTATCCCACTGCCTCTCTGCCATCAACTGGCAAAACTAAAATCAATGAGAATTAAGTTTGGAGCCAGTTTGAAAACACAGGCATTGCTCTAATTGATTCAGTTTAACTGGTAATTGTCTCAGCCTCCTGAAGCCAGTGCTTCCTTGCATGGGTACCACCTTGAGGGATGCACAAGGTTGTGCTGCCCCACCAGCCCTGTCAGGCAGGTACACCTGAGAGATCAGAGTGGCCCTGAGCTGCAGCCTTCATGACCTCCAGCTCAGGAACAGCAGAGCAACTGCCTGGCACCTGTGTCTGTCACCAGCAGAGCCTGCAGGAGGATGCCTGGAGAGAATAAGAAAGCAGCGAGCTGTGCTGCTGACCTTCCATGGGGAAACACAACCTGTCCACACCAGAATCCATCACTGTCATTGACTACAACAAATGCACTTAGTGCCAGAAAAATGGCCATGGCCATGGCCAGCAGCCCAGGGGGCACCAGGCTGTGCTATACCTGGGGGCACAAAAAGAATTGTCACGGCTGTGTGGGTACAGCTGCTGGGGTTGGATCGTGAGAGCAGAACAAGGTCTTGAGGGATAGCCAGTATCTTCTCTTCGCTTGAGTGATGTTACTGGGCACAAGACCCCTAGTGAGCTCCTGCTGTGCACCTGCAGGTGGAGGCTACTTGCTTGTCCCCAGCCATGCTGCAGCAGAAATCTGCATGCCATGGCCTGCATTAGTAGAGGATGTCACTGCCACTGTCAGGGGCAGGGCTGGGTGTCCGTGTGCCACCACGTGGGCTGCACTGACTACAGCCAGCTGGCATGTGGCTTGTGCCACTGGGGACTTGCTGCTCCAATAGTTCCTCTGGGTTCAGAGGGGTGGTGGCACGGTGCTGGGCTCAGTGTGTGGGAGCTGTACATCTCCTACAGGGCACAAGGGAATGAGAGGGGCAACGGGAAAGCAAGATCCTGTTCTGGAAGAACGTTATGTAAACAAATTTTAAGTCCCATGCCACTTCATGGGAGCTTTGCCCTCTGTCAAATATGCAGTTGGTAAATGACAAAATTTAGGTGTGATTTGCAAGACTGTTACGTTTTGCTTGGTCTTCAATACTGTAAGAGCCCAAACTACTAATTAACACCAGAATTATACCCATACATAAACCCAGCAATATCTAGGTGGTGACATTAACTTCTAGACTATTTCCTGTGCCAAAAACAAAGGAACTGGGGTCCATATTTACCATTGCAATATCCAGACTTGAAACATAAAGGAGAATGGATGCAGCAATAAAGGCTGTTGGATTTTCCAAATCAGAGATGGAATTCAGTTAAATTACAGTTTCAGCTCCTTGCCCTTTCTGGAGATAGTCCACTGGGAAAACTAAAAAAAAATCAGTACCTTCATCCCTATGCAAAAAAAAGTAGTTCCAGCCGATGGTGAGCCTGCAAGACAGAGTGAAAATGCTGGAGAGCCAGGAGGAGGGGAACAAAGCAGACCGCAATGAGATGAGCTGGTAATATTTCTCTCTCAACAGCATTTCCAGCAGAGAAAGACTGAGCAAGCTGAGAGACTGACTCTTCTGATTCCCTGACCTCTATCAGGGCATCAGAAATTTAATATCTTCCCCTCTGTACAACTTAAATTTTCATCTGAGCATTTTGCTGTTAGCATTTTTCCATGTTGACAGCTATATTTCTGGAACACTTCTAGCAGATACCTGAGCACTTTGGAAAAAACCCCCTGGCCACACAGCTCTTAAAATATGTCCAACTTTTCTAACTAGTGGAATGGTTTGTTACCGTGGATGGAGAATTTCTTTAAAGAGCAGGGAAGGTGATAACATTAATAGGGGAAAAAAATCTTGGAATGTGCCAAGGCCAGACCGTAATGATCTGATGAAATCTAACCCTGGATAAGACATGGAAATATCAGGTATTATACCTGGGGCAAATCACTCCTATTATACCTTTCCTGTAGTTCTTCTTAAGAATGGAAAAAATGTGTGAACCTAGGTTACCTGACACTTAATTTCAAAGCATGCAGGGGAATCTATAACAGCCTTCTTAAATGGCCTGACTCCTGTCAAAGGAAAAATTACAATGCACAGGGGGCATCCATGCATAGGGAAGGGTATGCTCAGGGCTCAGGGGCTCTCAGAGCAGATATTTTTCAAATGTTTCTGGAGTGACTGGAAATGCATATTCTGTGGGAATATATATTCCATGGAAAGTCAATTACATTTGCTTCCCACATCTTCTGGTCCCCCAGGAGCTGCCCTAAACTCCAGCAGTGTGGAGCTTTATAGTCTGTGTCACACCCCCCAAGCAAGGTAGCTCCAGCCTGTCAACCTCAGGGTCACACGCACGAGGCACAGCCCTGGTGCCTCCAGCACAAGGTGGACTTTTCTGTGCTCACCTGCCTCCACCTGCCTCGTTCCTGTCATGGACAGAATGCAGCCTGGCAGTGGAAGCCTGCTGAGCTGGGTTTCAGATACAGCTCCCTGCCCCTCGCTCGCCGTGGCGCGCAGTCCCCCGCGACACGCGGTGACCTGGATGTGGCTGCGTCAGGCCACCACCAGCCACGTGCACCAGTGACGGTGGCTGCGGTGGCCACAGCCTCTCTGGAACTGAGGAGTGAGCTGAGCCTCCCCCTTTGGTTGGGAGGAAGTGCTGGGCCCTCTGCAGCAGCCGGAGGAGCTGGATGACCTATGGCTGCCTCATAAACATTGCTGCACATCATAGCCTATTTGCACACATTGGGCATGACTGTTTCCAATGAGATGCCATCTGGAATAAAGGCAACTTCAAGCATGTGTTTGAGCATTCAGACACGTTTAGGAAGCAGACAGGAGCGTGGAAGTTAGCATTCAGATATTTCCCAAGCTCATATACCTAGGAGCCAAAATGCTCCAGCTAAACAGATTGTGCCCTATTAAATCAAAACAGTGCATTGACAAAAGCTTAGCCCACAAGTTGTCATCTAGGTCATGGTTACACAACAGCGTGTACAGTGGCTATGGATATTCTCCCTGCACTCTCAATAAAAACATGAATGCTTTCCTACCTTCCTCGCCAAACCCCAGCCACATTTCAAGGAAAGAGGGATTGGCTTCACAGGAGGACAAACAGTGCAACGAGGTGCCAGGCTCTCCCTTTGGGGTGGCCTTTTGCTCTGGGATGCCTCTGTGCTCACACAGGGCACCAAATGCAGATGGGTCCTTATCAACCTTTGAGTTACCAAAAAAAACCCCAATGATAATCGATCAGCTCCTTGAAAATTGAGATGTGAATATGCTGGCTTTGACTGTGAGTTTACCCTCTCCTTGGTAGCTGCTGTGGGGCTGCGTTTTGAATGTGTGCTGAACACAGGGCTGATGATGCAGAGATAGTTTTGTTCCTGCTGAGCAGGGCTTGCACTGAGCCAAGGCCTTTTCTGCCTTTCATATTGGGCTTGCTGGTACGGGAGGGGGGGCTGGAGGTGCAGGGGAGGTTGAGAGGAGACACAGCCAGGACAGGTGACCCCACCTGACCACAGGGATATTCCAGACCATGTGACATCATGCTCAGCATATAAAGTGGGGGGAAGAAGGAGGAAGGAGAACACATTTGGAGTGATGGTGCTTGTCTTCCCAAGTCACCGCTATGTGTGATGGGGCCCTGCTCTCCTGGAGGTGGCTGGACTTTTGCCTGCCCATTCCTTGTTTTGCTTTCCTTGTGTGCACAGCTTTCCCAATTAAACTGTCTTTATCTCAACCCATGAGTTTTCCAGCTTTTACTCTTCTGATTCTCTCCCAGTCCTGCTGGTGGGGGAGTGAATGAGCAGCTGTGTGGGGCTTGGCTGTTGGCTGGGGTTAAACCACCACAGAGAGCAAAAGTCAAAATCTATTAACCAAATTCTCAGGTAGACTAAAGCCATTTTAAGTCACTATGGCAACAGAAAGGGCTTCATAATTACAGCAAATTATATTTATAGTCGCTTCGGGGAAATGTTCTTAGACCTCTCTTCTCCAGTTAATTGATGGACATTTAACTTTAAATATTGAACGTCATTGCAAAGACTACAATAGATCTTCCTTCTTTGTATACTCATAGCTGCCAACTAAGCTGACATCTAGTTTTCTTATTTTCTGGACCCTTAGATATTTTCCTGTGCAGGTACATTTAAGCTTTCTGAGAATGGACTTGCTCTTTTTAGCAGATCCTTCAGAGCTGCCTGGTGTTTACAGGCAGCAAAACATTGTTGTGGTGCAAAAAAGGAAAAGGTGGCAGTTTTCAGAGAAAAAGACTAAAGAACATAAGGTTTTCAAAGATACCTTGCATAGCAGAGGAGCATGGTGTTGGTGCATTTATCTGAATTTATAATGTGCTTTCTGTCAAGGGATCTAAGCACTGAACAATGGGTTTAAAACAAAAGCGGTGGCCTGGGACTGTCATTTAAACCTACTTAAGTTTTGAAGTCTCAGCCTTACCCTGTCCCACTTTGGGGGAGGCGAAGCAGAGCAGTGCACAGAGAGGTAGAAGTGGCATTAAAAAATCAAGGAGCCACTTACAGTTTGCCAAAGCCAGGCTGGCTTGGTGCATGCAGCACCCAGTGGTCTCCCCTCAAGCCCCTAACTCAGAAGAGCAGGTCTGGTCTTCATGGAGCAGTGCAGGACAGAGACAGACATGAACTTGGATACATTCTCATGGGAGCACCCAAGGGAATTTCTTTATCCTCCTTTCATACTCCAAGTGGCTCCTCAGTTCTGCTTCTCCTCCTGGTGGGGGCAGAGGGAGGGCATGGGATGGGCACAGAGCACCACAGAATGGGACTTAGTGTCCCCACAGCACCTGGCCAGCCAAATACATCTGCATCACTCATTTCCTTTGCACTGGTATCAGGAATCTGCTCTCTGGTAAAGCAAGCCCCAAGTCCAGTCCCAAACAGAAACATTAGGCTTTTCTTTATCCATTCAGAGAAAAGTCCTTTCAACATTTGCATCTCCTGAAGGCTCATGTACCACTCACCTCTCGCTCCTCAATAACTGGAGCAGAAGAAGCTTTCTTTCCTCACAAAGTATCACCTCCAGCTGCTGGCCAACTTTTATTGTCCTCCTCTGGATTTTATCCAGCTTTTCAGCAGCCTTTAAAGAAACACAGGTTAAGGCCTGGCACTTCTCAGGGCCAGACTCCTTGGCACAGCCAAAGGTGGCAACATCCCTGTTCACCACTGCATCCCATCAATCCCCCTTTACCCTTCCTGGTCCTGTGTCCTTCGCTAACACAGGGACCTGGAAAAAAGGCAAATTTTTTTCCCCTTCTGAAAATCCTTGCTGAACAAAACCTCACAGACCAAGACTGGAACCAGAGAAAACAGAATATTCCTGTGCAACTGTGCATTTAAGCAAGAAGCAGCTGCCCCTCACCCCAATTCCTCCACCTCTCTCCTTTCACGTAAATAAAGTTGTATGTTTCTATGTCCTTTGATAAATCTGAGTTTAATATAGCCACAGAAATTAATTATATTCTTAAGGAAGACTGATGAATTCCATAATCCACACCCCTTTACGTTGCCTAGTTGGTAAAACCAGAGCATGACTTTTGCCCATCTGTACCTTCAAGGCAGTTGAAAGAATTTGTGAGGGAGAGAGAATTGATCCTCCAGAAACCATGCTGAAATACTGTTTTTTCTTTCCACTTCATAATTAAATTAAGCACTGCAGCATTAGCATTTCCTGCTTGGTGGATATTGTCTGTCCACCTCTAATTAAAATGCACTTCCTTAAATGGGATGTACTTACTCTGTAAGTTAACTAAGTGGCCCATCATTTTCATTATGTATTCTATTACACATTTATTATACAGGGGGGTACCTAATGATCTGTAGTTCCTGGTAGTTCCTGTTCATCTGAAGTTTTGATAACACCACTGATACTCATCACATAGCCAGGTTGTAATTATTTTAGCACATGGTCTTTGTGCTCTGTAATAAACCCACTCTCACACCAAAGCCTCACGGGCTGCAGCATCACCCTCAGCTTAGCCAGCAGACACCCAGCCCGTTTGAATTTGAGGGTTCAGGGACCAAATGCCTTCCAGAAGCTTAAGCAGAAAAACATTAGAGAGTTGAAAACTAATATGTGCCTGAATAATAATAATAAGAGTCATGAGATTTTTTTTCCAGGTGTAGATGCTTCTCCAAGATGCCACAGCTGAGTGCAAAGACTCTGAGCTCTCGCTGTGGCTTTTGCCACGGTAATAATGTACTTTTGTAGTATTAATAAAAGCTTTCGAGGGTAGAGGTTTTCCAGGTGATAATGAACAGCCCTGGAGGAATCTCCATTCACAGGTGGAGGTGGAGCTAACTTTGCTTCCTTCCTCCTTGGCTTTCCTAGCAGAATGGGGCTTGTGACCCTGGGGATCATAGAATCACAGAAAGGTTTGAGTTAGAAGGGAACTTTTGAATGCCATTCAGTCCAATCCCTGCCATGAGCAGGAATGTCTTCAACTCGATGTTGCAGTGAGTGTTCTGGCAGAATTTTGCTGCAGGAAAGGCTCCAGCTTTGCTCTGCAATGCCAGCATGCTTGAAATCATACTGAGAAACGTTTTTCTTTCACTTAATTTTCTTGAGAAATTAAATTTCTGAGAATCAAGGGAAATAGTTACATCTAATATGGTGAGCCCCCAGGAAGTGAAGGGGCCTTGGGAAATGGGATCATACTGGGCTTAAATTTCAGCTCATCCCTGCGGTCCTCTTTTAAGGTCAGCACGGCTGACTTTAAATTTTTTTATTTCAGCCTTGTTCTCCTCTTCTGCTTCCCACCTCACAGTACAGCCCTGCTGGTGACACAGTGTCCTGTCCTGGCATGAGCTGTGTGACCTGGGCCAGCCCAAGGCACCCTGAGGACAGTTTGCCCTACACTTGCCACCCCTCTCCCACACAGCATGGTGCCCCAGGAGCCTTGTGCTGCTGGGGTAGTTCCATGGGCCTTCTCTCTAGAGAAAGGAAAAGTTGTTTGGGATGACAATCAAAAATGCAGAATTAACACAGAGGAAGGAATCAGAATCCCACATCTGTTCTGTTATGAACACTAATCAGTTTTAATATAAGGCATCAGTCATAGCCAAGCCCTGCGACATAAAATATCTCTGCGTACAGCAAAAATTCTTCAATCTTAATGAAGTCTTTCACAGGAAAGCTGTTCCCCTTCCGCCCAGCCAAGAGCAGGGAGGTGGAGATGAACTTTAGATGGCAAGCCCCAGTAAATTGGATTTTTTGTACAGTCATCCTGCATCAGGCAGGTACGTGGCTGTAGCTAAGGGGCTTTCAGCAATCCCACAGATTTAGAAATCCTGGAGAAAAGCCTGAGGATCCCAACACAGATACTACTTCTCCCCCTGAATATATCTGTGAATAATATTCTTTCTTGAATGTTATTACAGTTGTACCAAAGATGCATAGTTGGGGGCTAAAATCCACTTTGTGCTTGGTGCTATCCAGATTCAGCAGAGATGGCCCTTGCCTCAAAGAGACTGGGTCATGTCAGGTGCTTTTGTAGCAGGATGCTGCCCAAGTAAAAGAAGTTCAGAAGGGCTGTAATTAATGTTAAAACAAAATGCTCAGTGTTTTCTAGGGGGCACTCATATTCTGGGGGCTGAAGGACTCAGGCATGGAACCCTTAAAGATGGAGCTGAGGTTTTCCTACTTCTCCACTGCTCTTGATGGTGACAGCTGCCGCACCTCTATCCCTGTGTCAGGGATCTTCCAGGAGCAGTGCTGGGGAGGGGCCCTGAAATTAGTGCTGTGGGAAGCTCTTTTCCATTAAGATGAAGGAGGCTGATGGGTCTTTATCGCAATGAAATGGTGTTTTCAGCCTTCTTTATCATGGATAGTGATTGCAAAGGAAAGTTCTGTGACAGGAAAGAACCTGTTTTGATCAACCAGCTAAACTTCTTGGGAATGGCACATGGACACAAGGACTTCTTAACTGACATTTTTTTCTTTTCTTTTTTAAAGGGTGTTTCAGAATGACACTGCTTTTGTGGGGAACATTTCTTCTTCCAATAGTATCTTCTCTTTTCAATACCCCTGAAGTACTGAGGCAGTTGGACTACATGATCACTGTAGGTCCCTTCCAACTGAAATTACTTTTCTCCCTTCCCTTCCCTTCCCTTCCCTTCCCTTCCCTTCCCTTCCCTTCCCTTCCCTTCCCTTCCCTTCCCTTCCCTTCCCACCCTTCCCGAACCTTCCCGAACCTTCCCGAACTCTTTCCCACATTCCAAACTTCCCAACCTTCCCTTCCCTTCCAAAACCTTCCCAAACCTTCCAACACTCACGAAACTTCCGAAACTTCCCCGCCCTTCCGACCTTCCCTTCCCGAACTTCCTTCCCGAACCTTCCCTTCCCGAACCTTCCCGAACCTTCCCGAACCTTCCCGAACCTTCCCGAACCTTCCCGAACCTTCCCTTCCCAAACCTTCCCAAACCTTCCCAAACCTTCCCGAACCTTCCCGAACCTTCCCGAACCTTCCCTTCCCGAACCTTCCCTTCCCGAACCTTCCCAAACCTTCCTGAACCTTCCCAAACCTTCCCTTCCCGAACCTTCCCTTCCCTTCCCTTCCCTTCCCAAACCTTCCCGAACCTTCCCGAACCTTCCCTTCCCGAACCTTCCCGAACCTTCCCAAACCTTCCTGAACCTTCCCTTCCCTGAACTTCCCTGAACTTCCCTTCCCTGAACTTCCCTTCCCTTCCCTTCCCTCCCCTCCCCTCCCCTGAACTTCCCTAAACTTCTCTGAACCTCTCTGAACTTCTCTTCTCTGAACTTCTCTTATCTTCCCTGAACTTCCCTTCCCTGCGATTAGACTTTCCAGACAGGAGAAATATGTCTGCTTCAAATACCCAGCTGTGGCTCCTAGTTAGCACCTCATAGGCACCTGCAAGAATGGTAATTTTTCTTTTGGGAAGAAATTGGGTTATATGACCTTTTATGAGGAAAAAATGAGCATTAAATAATTGTGATGAGAAATGTTTGCAGCAGTGATCAGGTCTGAAATGAGCAGAGTGGTGTAGAACTCATGGCAAGTGAGTCTCTTCCGTCAGTTTGAAACAAAGAAGGAAGAGGAAATAGGCAGCCCTGGATTCCCTCTGAGCTAAAGGACTTACTGTTTCAGGTATATGATGGCCTAAATTAAAGAGATGATTCACCCCTCTTAGTTGTTTTAAGGTCTCATTGGGGACTTTGATGCCTTTTCAGAAAGCAGATTACCAGCTGCGCATCACATGGAGCTGGGTGAGCTGGAAGATGAATGTTGCTGAGAGATTCATGCACCAGCTGGAATGAACTCAGTGCAGAAAGAAGAAATAAAATCACCAGTGATGAATACTGCACAGCAAACAGCATCACATCCCTTCAGGCATTCTCACACCTTCAATAGGCACATTTTGTAAAGCTCACTCAGGTGGAAAAAATTAATTTTTTTTTTTGTTCTCCACCCAAAGTCACAGTGACAAACTGAATTATTGCTCCTGGGGGCAGCAGGTGAAAAATCGTTTTGATTCTTTTTCTGTCTTTGCTTTTGAAACCACCTGTTTCAAAACAATTGAAATTATGTTTCCATTGGCCTGTGAGGAGCTCTAATGCTCCATTTGCCCTGAAAGAATGTGGCCTCTCATCCTGTCAAAAGGAGCTGAGTGCATCTTCTCAAACTTAGCCCTTAACCACACTGCCATGGGGTAAAACAGAACTAGGAAATCTCTAAGGGGAAAAAAAAAAAAAAAATAGAAAAAAAAAAAAGAAAAAAAAAAAAAAAGGATTGCTTTTAGAATACTGGTGGATCACTAAGGTTAATTATAATGCCTTTATGTAGTGTTTTAGAAGGTATCAGAACATGACAAGCTATGGCACTGAGCTGTTTAGACAGCAACACCATGTAATTATTCAAAAAAGACATAGTGCTAAGCTGTTCCACAGAAAGCTGCCCCTTTATACAGCAATTGCTTTCAATAGCAGGATTTGCTCTACTACTAAGATCAACAGCTAAATTCTCCTGGCCCTCTTTGTCAGGATTGATGGGGTAAGTAAATACTTCTGTCAATCTTCTTTCACCAAGTATTTCACAAAGTCGAATCTCTTCTCCAGTAGTGTTTTATTTGGAGGGTGATCAGTTAAAAAAAAAAAAAATTAAATATTAAAAACCAACCACACTTCATACCACACCACCCCCCAAAAAAAACAATCAGGGCAAAGAAGGACAAAGAATGACTATCCAATTCTTAACTCCAAGACTGACCTTAGATAACTGGACTGAGAGAGGAAAAAATACCCATCTGTTCTGTTCCAGCAGGGCTTGCTATTGAGATACTTTGGATATCAGCTTTCACAGACTCAAGAAAAAACCCAAAAAACACCACCACAGTCTGTCTGTCATTCTGGGGTTGACTTTGCAGTTCTGGCAAGTTTTGTTTGCAGACAGCTTCAGACTAAACCCCCGGTCTCTTTCTACCCTAAGAGGGAAGTAAAGCTCAGATGATGGATTGGAGGGCAGAAGGTTTGAGGCTGAGATTTTAGGCTGATTTTAACAGAGTGTAGATGCAAGTGAACTAGGGGGCATGTAGCTGGAACCTGCTTGCTCTGTCGGGCTCCTTTCTGCCCAGATACTGACACTGCTCCTTGCTTGTGCTTTATATTGCCCCAAAGGCAGGCAGCAGACAACAGCTCCCACAGAAATCCTGTTCCCCTTTCACCTGGGGAAGCAGCTGGAACTGGACTGAGTGTGGCCAGCTCAGACAGGCTGCCCTTCCCCACCAAAGAAAGGGAAAGGTCGCTGAAGTGGCCAGGAACTGGCAGTGCTGCTTTTGTACCTGACCTCTCAGTCAAGGAGGGCAAGTTGGGAACAACATATTTCCATTAATTCAGGCAGCACTGAGTATATTGAAGGAATGGCATAGTATTCATGGCTTCTGTCAGCTGGAAAAGGGGCTGGATTCATGCAACAAATTATTCAGAAGAGATTGTTTGCCAGACTCTCATTATGAGCTCTACAGAACAGAGGAGTTTATACATCAGATACAATTAACTTCATGTTATAAAACCCTTTTGGGAGGTAAACACTAGACCCTGCCAGCCCTACTGTATTAGGGCCTGGTTGCTCATGATTTTTACAGGAACCTATATCTATTGTGTGTGTCTGCAGGGAGCAAAACCCTTTAAAACCTGGGAGATATTGCCCACTCTGTGTCTGAGGAAGAGAGCAACACCCCAGACCAATGCAAGCAGAATCCAAATGTGACATTTGAGTATGACTAAGCACTCCTCAAAGCAGTCAGATATCAAGCTCACAAGCATTAACACTGAAAAGGATTCTCAATTGTGTTGCAGCCAGCAGGATTTTGCTGAAGGCAAAGCTAGACCAGCACCTGTCTGCTTTTTGAATCAGATCCCAAATTACAAGGTCTTTGCTCAGTGCAGTTAATAAATCTCTCCAGGACAAGACACCTGCATTCTGCTCAACACAACACGGGGTCTGTGGCCAGAGCAGCAGTCCACAACCCGTGGGGTGAAGAAAGTGCAATTGGTTCACAAAAATGGGAAAGCAGCAAAGCAGATTCAGCTGACACCAAAATGTCCTACAGAGTCTATACTGTTTCAACAGATTGCTCACAGCAGCTCAGAAAATCTTACTCTTGCCCTTCTTTAATGCACATCGTTGGACTTTTAATGTAAATTTATATTATTGTCAACTTCTATTTTTTAGTCATTTTCCAGCTAAACTTCATTGGCCAATGTGAAATGTATTTTTAACTTATAGGAACCTCAGTTAAAAATAAAAATAGCAATGGAAATTGTTTCATTTTCTTAACATCCAGGGAAATAAACATCAATTAGTGGCACCGCTCTGCACAGAAGCAATGGCAGAATAAAGAGAGATGAGTCCTGCAGCTGAGTGGAAAGCATTTCTTGAAGCAATTTGGAAGGTGAAGTTCATCATAAGTACTAAGAGGCCAAGACAGTGTGTTCCTAAGGAAAATATATGTTGGGCTTTTTCAGTATCTATTGCTATCATTTATTCAGAAGGAAGTTTTCAGTGCTTTTAGTGACTTTAGAGTAATTCCATTTAATTAACCAAACCCAAAATGATGTTTGCATTAGCAACTAGCAAAAGAGAGACTCAAATCACTGCCATCATTCCCTGAACTCTCACACAAAGGACACTTAATAACATATCACTTCCAGAGAAAGAAAAAGAAAGAACATTGAAGGAAAGAAACTGGAGAGGCATCCTGCTGAGATAAGCATCGTTTCTCTTAGACTTGCTTTCTTCTTTCTAGAACAGCAATTCTGATGGTGACCATTAGAATAACCCACAGAGGTGGTTTAGTTGCCCAGCCTGTTAACAGCAGGGATCAGATTTGCTTCACATCTACACACATTGCAAAGAGGGGCAAATGCTTTGTAAAACACTGCTTATAACTGCAGGTAATACACAGCCATCATTTTGGGCTGCCAGTGCAGGGCTGCTTCAAGAAATAGCTGAGATTTTGGCTGTGATGTACCTGCTCCCAACAGCCTTAGGGAAAGGAAGGTTCCTAAAGGTATCACAGTGTTCTCTTAAATGTCAGAAGTGCCCAATGTAAGCAACTCGTATTGAAATCAGAAGTGCAGGGCCAAGCTAAAATAAGGGGGAGGTCAGGGTGTGTCCCCAAGCTCTAATGTGATTTACAAATATTATCAGTTGTTAAGAAACATCCAGTTCATGCAGCTTTTACAAATGCGGACTCGTGATCACAGAAGCAAAAAATACCATGCAATTGTCAAACTCGAATTACTCACACCAAGTAAAAGCAAGGCAGGGAACAGTCTCCCTAAACTGGGCAGGCTGAATGAGCAACTGGGGCTTTCATTTTTCTCAGGGACCAAAGTTCTCTTGCAAAGGAGCTCCTGTGGTTGTGCATGTGGGCTGGTGCATGTTTGGGCAGGTATTGAAAAGAAGGCAGAAGTGGAAGCAGTGAAATCCACATCAAGAGGTGGAAGTAGTTTTGGAGCAGGGCCAAAGAGAATGAAAAGGGAAAAGAGAAAGGCTCTGTGATTGCTGGAGAAGTTGAGAGTAGAGAATGTCCAGAATTCAGCTTTCCTCCTAAATCTCACTGAGATACCCTTTTCTCCATGGAAAAGTCACTGTGATACTTTTAAACAGAGACAAGAGGGCAGGGCCATGGAAACTTGATGACTTGCAAGGAGATGCCTGGTGGGGGGCAGCTGTTTCCTGAGCTTCCTCCTCTCCTGATGGCTCAGCTAAATTTAAATTGAGGACAAGCTTGTACCAGGGTCAGGGAAATGAGCAAGGGAACAGATCCCACCATCCTCTCAGAGGTGCCTGGTGTCAGGCACACGTTAAAAATCAGGAAGATGTTTGCTTTAACATCTGCAGATCTCTTAACTGGCACTGCTAATTCAATCTGAAGGGCTTTTTTAATTCAACTAAGATTAACACAGAGATTTAATGCAGGAGAAAGCTGCTGCTTGGCCTTAGAAAGTGGGAGGTGTTGTAAGAACTGGAGGGAAGGTGAGACAATGACTGGTGAGTTAGTGGATGTCCCAGGAACCTCTCAGGTTCTTTGCAGGATTTGGGATCCAGAATTTGGCTCCTCAGTGTTTGTAATTCACTGTGTGGAGTCTCTATCCACATTTGCTTCAACCTGTCCATCAGGTTGGTGCCCTGCTACAAATAAAGTGGAAGTTTTAAACCATAGTTCAAGCAGGCTTTCCAGCCATTCCCAACCTGTCCTAGGGGAAATAACCCCTGGAGATGGGATTTGTAGGGATTTTTGCCCAGGATGAATTGTGGCTCAATAAAATGCATAACAGGATAAAGCATTAGAGGAAAATTTTTTGCAACTGTAAAAATCAAGTACTCATGATTTAGCAGGTAACAGATTTAATGCTTCCTGTGTGAACTTTATTGTACTCTCCCCTACCCCACAGGAGTGGTTGATTGCAATGTCATAAACTACTTTTTTTTTACAGTGCTTATGTCTCTCTTATGGAGGAAATTTGATTTTCTAACTGCATAATATTTAACTATAATAAATTGATAATGCGAATTCCTTCAAAGCAGCCTGGACGGCAAATGAGAATTTGAGAGAGGCTGTGTAATGGTATTTGGGATGCTTGAACTGCAAAGGTTTGTGTGCTGCTTAATTTTCTCTGCATGTAGGAGAGCACAGTAAAAAGTATTTGCATTATAGAGTATAGAGTGTTATTAAGAGAGAGGACTAATTCAAAACTGGGGTCCGTTTGAATCAGTATCTTCAGGAAGGGAATCTGCAAGGGGTAGCCAAAACATAGTACTGCATCACGATATTCCATGCATATTCCTCCAGGCACCTGTCCTGTGGGTGCCCACAAGAGAGGAGGGTCTGGCAGCTGCCATAGGGGCAGTGCCAGTGTAGGCAGCTGCTTCCATTCCTGCTCCAAGCCCTGGGAGCACCTGTGCTCCCAAGCCACTGGCACTGGGGCCTTGGAGAGGTAGGGATGTCAAGGTTGATGCATGGAAGCACTGAATAAACAGGAAATAGAAACTGTTTGAGGGTTACTAAATCTGAAGTTAAAGAATGGCAGCAGAGGCAGCCACAGTCACAAATCTCTCTTTGGGCTGGGCCAAAGCACTTAAATCCAAAGTAGTCCCTCCACGTGGGGTGTGCTATAAATATCCACTAATTGCCTTTAACATGAAAGAACGGGAACTTGTGGTGATCCATCTGCAAAAGCACAGAATCCTGTTTGGCTCCGTGGAAAAGGCAGCTGGGAAATGCAGAGGAAGGGAAGCTGGTGCTGTTGTCAGTCCCTGCTGTGTGCCTTCCACCCAGCACTGTGAAGCTCCAGGCTGGATTGCCTCGTCACACAGCTGCAAGAGTAGGCCAAGTCCAAGGAGGGCAAATCCTTCAGGTCCCACTTCTAACTGGAGCTGTTTGATGTTAAACTGAAAAGAAAAAAAAAAAGTATGTGTTAAAAGGAAGATCAAATGACCCCACTACCCTTCTGCCAGAGGAGGCAGCGCTATGGAATATTTTTAGGGTTTTGAAATTTAATGGTTTGCACTTCATGATTTTCGGTGGAGAAGAGAGTGAAACAGGGGAAAAAATCTTCATTAGGCTTTCATTCTCATGTGTCATAGCAAGCTTCTTCCCATCCTTTGCATCACAGAATGCAGAATAACGTAGGTTGGCTCAGAGAAGTTCAAGTCTGACTCCCTGCTCCGAGCAGGTCCAATTAAATGGGTTTGCTCAGGGCCACGTTCAGCTGAGGTGTGAGTATCTGCAGGGATGGCAATCCCACAGACACTCTGGTCCCTGTTCCAGCACATATTGTGAAAAATCCAGTGTCCTATTTAATGAAGAAATAAAGATTTTCAGCCATGGCATTTTCCCATTAAAAAATTGAATCCATATTTTCTCCCATGATTTCAGAATATAAAAAAACAAAATCAAGAAATAATAGCAGATGCAATAAAATATTCCAAAGTGAAGTGTAAAATATTTTCACCCTGTGTTTTTTGGTTTGGTTTTTTTTTTTTTTTTTTGTCAGAACCACACAGTTCTCACAAGGTTTTTTCCAGCTTTGACAGAAAGGCATGTTCTTAGGGTTTGTTGCCTGGTCTAAATCTTTCCAGTCAGCTCTAGCTAGAACTCTGGATAATGTTACTGTGTGATGGGGTCCTGGCATCCAGCCCAGAGTCATCCTCCTCGTGTGGGCTCTGGAAGAAGAGCTGGTGGTGACATGTTTGATTCTTTAACCCCTGTACCGGCTCCTCTGCCATTGGAAAGTCTCTAACCCAAACACACTGCTCTGGGGATCCCAGAAATGGGAGATTGCTCCATGCACTGTGGTTTTCTTTGTTTTGGCAGGCACACTTTAAAGTGCAATGCTGTTGTTTTCATCTCGATATGTTCGTCTGGCATTGCTCTCTTCTTTCATTGTTACACACTTTGATTTTAGTGACTGGATGGAGTTTTCTGGTTTGCTTTCGTTTTTTCCAGGTCTTTCAAAGGGTCTTGGTATTGATTAAAAGATGGGTAAACTACTTCAAAGGCTTCTTAAAGACCTAAGCACAGGTTTAAAGCACTCATCTCACATCAGCACTGGTGGAGTTCTGTGGTGAAACCACTGTAGCACATCTGAGCTCAGTTGTGCATAGAACTCCTCAAAGGCTGAGGGGAAGGAAGATGCCTCACCTGGGCATTTTGCAGGTTGTCTCTGTATGAAAATGTGGGGTTTTTTGATCACAGGAAGAACAATTCACAATGTCAAGGCCTCTGACCTTCCTTTGGTCACTGATGTAAACCTGCACAAAGGTTCTCTTATGCAGGGCAGAAGTATAAATACCATGTAAATACCACCATAAAAGCACCACCATATAAATTGTATATCTCACCATTTATCTTCCCCTAATTCCACAAGATTTAATACAGCAAGATGTCAGCTGGAGGAACTCACAGGAAGGGCAGCCTGAGAACTGCTTTTAGAGCTAGGGCAATCTACCAGCCCTCTGCATTCAAAACTTCTGAGCCTTGCCCCTGAAAGCTGGGTTATTTAAATCCTTACACGGATAGAGAGTCCTTCTGTTCTGCCTCCTGGCACTCATTTCACAGTTTCAAGCCTTTTCACTCCATTTCATTAAAGAAGAAGGAAAAGGAGGAGAAGGAGAAAGTGAAGGAGAAGGAGAAGTGAGAAGGAGAACAGCACAAGCTGAGATTCTGGTCCTGCACAGAATTGATTTATTTCTGCATGTGAATATGTGTGCATGTACATATATGAACAAATACAGACATATACATATTTGTACATAAATATAGGCACATAAACGCATATTTATATAGACAAATAAATATAAGTAAGTATAAATAAAAACACATATGTACATATAGATAGATAGATAAATAGATAGATAGATACATACATACATACATACATACATACATACATACTACTTATTTCCAAGAACAACTGTCCTTTTTTAAAGCTGGTCTGTTTCCACAGAGCAGCTCCTGTACAATTTCAGCACCTGACTTTCTGAGCACAGATGTCTGCTTTATAGATGAAGTATCTGGCTTGACCACAAGAGCTGAAAATAAACCTACTTTTTCTAAGTTGCCTCCCAGGGCATTTTTCTGTTATTCAGCTCTGCCTCCTGGTGTGTTCTTGCTCTGACTTGAATGAACACAGTGACACCAGCATTCCTCCAGGTGGGAAATAGCCATGCTGTGGGCTATCAGCCCCAGGGCTCTTGTTTGGATAGAGACACAAGAGCAAACAGATCAAGTTTTTCCATCTTTTCTCCTTCATGGCATTGGCATTTGGTCAGAACACAGCATCCCAGGCCATTCCTGTGTACAAGTGTAGCAGAAATATGATGCACATCTTTTACCCACATAGATTTTTCTACCAACAATAAAAAGAATGCATTTCTCAATGGCTTTATTTATCATGCAGTTGTTAATGTTTTTTTCTAATATATGAAAAATAAGTTATCTGTTCAGGTGAGTTGGTCTTTAATGGCTTTCAGCATTTGCTAGACACAAGTCCCTGGAGAGAAAGAGCTCACAACTGCCAAATTCATGCCATTGGTAACCAGGGAAGCTGCACGTCATCTCCTATTAAACATTTATGTGGCTGTATTCAAACGAGAAGAGCACAAAGTAGCAGAAGTCCAGAGTATCTCTAGGAATAAAAGTCATGCAGTAGCTGTTGTATATTATTAACATAATTTACACCTGAGGTTGAGCTGGTAAGAATGTCTGGTCTGACTGGTGAGTGTGGGGAGTATAGCTGAGAAGGGGCTTCAGTCCCAGCTCAGCTGGTGCAAGAGAGACTCCAGAGTGACTCCTAGATGCTCTGACAGGGAAGTCTCCTTAACATGAGAATGGCTGCATTGAGCCTCTGGCCCCTGACCCACAGCTGGGCTGGTGCCAACACCAAATCATGCTTTTGCCTGTGTCTTGGCAGCCTCCTTGGCTGGCAGTCCCTATCTCTGTGGAGACCTGGGGTTTGGCTACGCCACCCTCCCAGGAAGATGCCAAACTAATCATCCCAAATGTAACAGCTGGCACCTTGGTCAGCTCCTATTGTCAGAGGAGGCATTTCTCCCCAGGAACTAAATGGGCAGAGACAGTGGAGAGCACACAGAACCCTGGAAAAACTCAGGGTGAGGCTGTGTAAAAGCTGGTTTTAGACCAGACAGATTTCTGTTGCTCTCTCATTCTAGCACCTGGCTGTCCAGGGTTCCTTGTGGTGACACAGAAGATTAGAAACAACAGATTCCAGGTCTCCATGACACTGCATGACTGTTACTTTTACAACCCAACCCAGACCTCAGTTGGCTTCAGCAGCCAAGGGAGAAGTCTCACCACTGGTTTTCCAGCACCAGTGTGTACCCAGCAGCCCTCACAGTTCCACCTTCTGCCAGTTTCCAGGAATGATCTGTGTTCCATTCTGGATGGCACAGCTGCTCTCTTGATTTGCTGCATGTCTGCCATTCCTTGACTTGTGCCCTGCTGCTTCTTCTGGCAGAAATTCCACATATGTGCTCTCTTACAGGAAACTGTCAAGTTCCCTTTACAAACCCCTTCAGGCCTGGAACATTTTATTTTCTTGGACAAGACAGCTCTCCTCTTATTAAAAAATAATATAAAAAACAAACTCAAGAGAGTCAGAGATAGTTAAATTAGTGTGTGAATCCAACTGAGCTGCAGAAATTTGTGATGAATGATGATTCTACAGACTGTCACTAGCCAGCTCCTCTCCTTGTTGGTGTCGGTTGCATACCTGGAGGAAAATTTCTATGAGTCATGGGCAGAGCAAAGGAAACAAGACTTGTTCCTTTGTGGAGCTGATGTGCTCTTTGTCACTTCAGGAGTGCCAGGAAATCCAGGTCCTGGGCTTGTACAGGTTGGTGGCTCAGGGGACAGTGCTGACTTCTCTTGGGTTTTTCTCTGTGCTATCACCTGCTGTAGGAACAGTGCTGGGAGAAAGCAAAAGATGAAGAACTTCCAGATGAGATGAAGAACTCCCATCACCACTTCCAAAGTGTCTTTGGAAGCTTTGGAGCTTTGGAACCCTGCACTGTGCAGGTAGATGCTGGCTCACACTGCACTAGGAGGTGCACAGCCCTTCTGCCTGTCCTTGGCTCTTCTTCTCTCCATAGGACTGATTAGGGACACATTATCATTCTTAATCTCCTTTCAGGTCATAACATTAGAGCTGCCCTGACAAAGATTTGGCTGGCCTCAGTTTTTTGCTGGTTTGTTTTTTTTCTCCAATCCATCTCTTCCATTTTTTTATTCTTAAAAAAAAAAAAAAAAAGACAAGCAAAATCAGGTTATTATGAAGGAAAACTGTGCCCAGAAGGCAAAATGCTTCAATAAGAGAGAAAAAGGAGAGAAAAATACTGTTCTCTTTAGCCTGGCAGCAGCCAGGAAGAGCTTCAAGTCTCCTGGGAGGTCTTGTTACTGAAGATCAAAGAGGCTCAGAGAAGAATTGCCTGGTTTGGAAAAAAACTCCAGAAAGCTCTTAGCTCCATACACAAGCCACTTCCCATCTAGCAACTCAGTCAGTTAAACATCTTGTGAGCCTCCTTCAAAGCAGTGAACTAAAAACTGCAGAGTGTAAAGTGGGATTATATGGCCCCATGTATATTTACAAATATGTTTATGCCCTGAGCAGGTTGTAATTCCAAGGGCTCTTGCAAGGCAAGGGACAGAAGCATCCAGGGAAACAACGGGGTAGGCTGGGAGCATCCACAGCATCTGCTCCCATGTGAGCTATGGCAACCTGAGCAAAGAGCCATCAAGGAGAATGATCCCATCACAAAAATGTTCATCAAGAGAAGGAGCGAATAGACCTGGCTATTGCTGAGCAAGCTAAGGCAAGGTTTCCTCAGCACACAGGTGCTTATTTCTTTCTCAGCATAATTCTGCAATAAAAGCTCTCTTCCCCCTAGGCATTGGTGGCAGATGACAAGCCATAAGCATAATTGCACAGCTAAGATATCACTCTTGCTGCAGCTAATGGTTTCTTTCCTCAATAAATGATACAGGCAAGAATGTTTGCACTTGGTCCTTCAAGTACTCTGAAAATCGGAAAAGACTGAAGCGTTTCCTGAGCTTAAAATAGAGCAATGTATTCACAAATTATATTCAGAACACTGGTACTTTACTCTGAACAAGGCAACAAATAGAAGGCAGACCAAGTACCCACCAGCCTGATCAAGTGCTCAGCAGAAAATGCTTCTGACTGTATTTGTAATGCACTGCAGTCACTACATCGCTACAGTCAAAATATTTGACTTTGTTTATAGATGTCAAAAACACTGCTGAAATTTATCTTTCCCAAGTGACTGTGCTTCTTCCAAGCAAAGATAAACAAATGCTTCTTGCAGTGATCTCAAATCTCTAAGTGCTTCAGCTTGTCTCAACTCATCATGATACCAAAAGTCACTTTGAGGCAGCAGAAGACTCCTGGGGCAAGTTCTTGGAAAAATACTGTCAGCATGCTGCCCTTCTCCACCTGGCAGCCAGACCCATAAATGAGACACAGTTCATACCTGGGTAGGAGCCACGACTCTTGGCCTGGGGAGTTGCTGAAGTGACGTGAGGCACACACAGGAGACAACTGCGCTGGAATGGGATGTCCCACAGGCTGCTGTCTTCCTTGCATCTGAGTAATCAACTGGTTCTTTGCTAATTGTAGCAGGCCAGCTGTGGTCTGGGGAGCTGTACCTGAGCTGGGGCATTCCTCATGGAGGGGATGTAGGCCTGCTGGAGAGAGTCCCAGGGAAAGCGTGAGGTGGTTCCAGGTCTGAGACCTGGGAACTGTGAGCAGTGACAGGAAGTGAAAAGGAAGGGTTGGCTTTATTTAACCTCTCCTAGAAATTGCCTTCTCTGTCACCAGAAGAACAGGGCTTGCAGCCTGCCCAGGCGGCTGCACGCTGGTGATAAGCATAAATATTTAACATTTCATAGTAATGAAACAGACTCCCATGTGCCCTAAAGATAATAGTTGGCGAGCTGTCACTCAGAACGTTTTAGGTGCAAACAGCTGCATTTTCCCCTGCAGCAATCTTCCTCAGTGAGAATAGTGATATTATTAAAGTTTGCCCAGAAAGCCTTTCAGCAGCTCATTAAACACAGCTGTGTATTCTGTATAGCATTAAAGCAATTCACTTAGTAATTAACTAAATGTATGATAAGACATTATAACTAATACTGCTTTCCTCATGAAAGTGGTTTTCATTCATCTCAATCCAGTACCCTCCCAGCTGATAGCAATGGCAGAGGGGGATCACCTTCCAGACAGGATGGGGGTCTGCCTGTGAAGCCACTGCATACCCCTGGAAAACTTTTCCACCTGAGCATCTCAGGTCCTCCTGCAAATCAAGCATCTGCTCTGGACTTGCCACTGTCCTCTCTCCTGTCTCCACCCTCCTCCTCAACAAACAACAATCTTGGGATTTCTCCACATTTTGCTCTCCCCTTTTGGAGATGAAATGTGGAGAAGTCCCAAGATTTCTCTGTGTTTCTCCTCCTGTGTCCATGGTACCAAGGAGTTTCTCACTTTGTACTGCTGCTGCTTCTCTCTTCATCAAGGGCCCTTTGCAGCCCTGTGGGTTGACCCTAGTTTCACAGGGGCTTTTCCAGGTACCTTACCTGCGGAGCATCAAAGCCATCATTTCACTTCTGTTGTTCATAAATGGTGGTGTGATTTTGTTTTCCCTAACAATTAATATAACATATGGTATCCACTGAAAAAATGAAGCACTTTATTGCACCATGATGTCCAACGTTCCTAAAGATATATGGGACACTTCCTAAATTTAAAATGGACACACAACCCAACCTCAAGACAGAACTCGGTATAATATTTATGAATATAGTTTTTAGCAGCTTCCCTGTATGTTGTTTTGTAACCAGAGAACGGAAGTTAATTGGCATAAATCTTATTTTGGGATACTTTGGCCTTGTCCTAGAGCCATTCAAAAAGTTTTGTTTTCTTCACTTCCACCAGTGCATGGTGGAAGTTTAAGGGAGTTTAGGGAAGTTAGGGAGTTTAGGGAGTTAGGGAGATGGAAAACTCCTAAATCAATCCAGTTTTTCTTACAAATAGTTTGCCATAGACTGGAACCTCTTTGTCGTGTTAGCACAATGCAGCCTGCAAAGCTCAGTGTTAGACAGAAACAGAGCAGAATGAGAAACTTGCCTCATCTTCTGAGCATTAACTGTAAATTTGCTGCCAGGCTTCCCTCCCTGGGTTGGGGAATGGTGTTTTGCATGTTGGTGATGAGCTGTAAAGGGATCCCACAAGAGGTCCCCATTGTCACTACTTCACGTGCTGCTGGGCAGGAATCTGGGAGAGCGCTGGTCATTATCTCTTCAGGCACTTGGAGCACCAGGCTGGCAGAGAAGTTCAAGAGGCATCACACTCTGAGTCAAAGTCTGACACCCACAAATGGTCAGGTCATTCACAGGATTTTCATTAGCAGCCTTCTTCTGCTACACAGCCTATTTAATAGTGATGTTGTCAACTGGGAGCAGTTAAACTGGACATATTAATAAACATATTTTTTTCTTTTTCTTGCATGGTCCCCAAGGTATTATTTTTCCCTCTTGCTTAATGGTGCTGGGTAACTATGGAAACCTCCAAACTCTCTTCACTCAAGTTTGCAGGGGGCAGGGGGAAGCAGGGCAGAGAAAATGGAGGAGAGATGTTATTTCTTTGGCAGATTTCTTACAACTCCTAGATCCCACAAAAACTAGACACTCATTCTCTTAGGGGAAAGTATTTCTCTTCTGTGAAATCTAATGATAATTTGAACACAGACAAATTTTCCATCTCGAATTATGTTCTGTATTTCTCCATTCATCTGGCTGAGCTCAGGGTTCAGTTGCCTGGATGCTGCCCAACTCCTCATCCATGAAGGAAGGAAACAGAGGGAAGAGAATCAGGAAAACCGTGGAGAATTGTAGAGGCTCCTACAACCTCACTGGTGAACTCAAAGCAGAGAAACAGGAATCAGTTTCCTGCTCATCCTCTTAGCCAATAAACCCCTTTGTGCATTCTTGTTTTCATCCCAAGGTTACAGCTTTTGGTCTTGCCCTGCCCTGGGAGAGTGACAGTAGTGGGGACTGTGCAGTCCCTGCCTGCTCCTGGGGCAAAGGGGGTGCTGGGAGAAGCTGAGGGCACTGATGGGATCAGCAGAACTTCTGCGCCTTGGCAGATGAATTTGCCCCTGAAGGACGGATCAGCAGCGTATGGAGAAAAGCCTCCCTTGGTTCAGAAGTCAAATACTGCAGGTGTTGGTGAGGCCAGAAGTAAAACACCCTGAGTGTACCCCAGGGTCTGGGACATGTTAGCACTTTGTACCCTGAATGTCATCAGATACAGCAAAACCAACAGAGACACAAAGGGGAGATGGGGGAATGTGGATGAGAGTAATAATGGAGATTTTATTTTGTTGAGGGGTGAGGGGCTTGCAGGGCAAGTGCAGGCTCTCTGGGAGCACAGGAAAGGCCTGTGCAGCTCTGGTGCCAGACGTGAGTCAGCTCAGCTGCACACCCTGAGTGGGCGAAGTGACACAAAAAATCCCCAAGGCAGGCTCAGTGAGGGTGTTACTTCCCGCTTACCCTGAAGCATTTACATCCCTCAGCAGCTGATCCAAGTCAGTCTCACGTAGCTGCTGAGACATCCACAGCTTAAAAAGAATGGAAATGAAGCAAAATGGGGAACCTCTGGAGGCTGACAGGGATCTCACACTGAGTATTTGCTGGTTTGGGGCAGGAACCTGCTCCCTTTTGATAAGGCAGGGATCACTCCAAGAGCTTCTCAAGCCATATGAGGACAGGGCTAGGCAGGTGTATGCCCCATCTCTGCCTTGGAGATCCTCTAGGAAGGAGTGCTCAAACTCAAGCAAAGGGGCTGATGCTACAATCGGACTTGTTTATAATTCTGTGATTCTATGTTGGTTTTAAAACATGATAATGAGATGCAATATCTGAAGTCTTCACAAAACCACATGCCCTTACCTTTTGCTAGCTTTTGGCTGCAGTTTCTTCCTGTGGCAGTAGTCTCCATTTCATCAGCTAGTTCAAAGGATTGTAGGAACAGGATGGCTGTTGTCCATCAGTAAAATGCTTGCACTACCCAACCCTGCCAGTTCATGCATTTCCCCATGTTGTTCTGGGCTTTCATCACCATTGCAAATGCTCTGCAGTTCTGCATGAGAGGCCTCTAGTTCAGGAACTTCTTGTGAACCTCTTACAGGTCAAGACATGCCTTTCTCACAATGCCTGGAGCAGGTTTTTCCTAGCAGCTTATAAAGTGAGATAACTCACTTTTCTACTCCTCATTGTTCCTAGCTGGTCTGATGACTAAACCAGTCTTTAAAATGCATTCTTTTCAGGATTTAAACACAGCAATGGTTTACCTTCTCAGCACTATTCTTTTTTTTATTCATTTCACTCTGGTGATACGGCAGAAGGTGCACTAGGTTTGAAGCCAGCAATAAATCTAAGCAACTCTTAGAGTCTTTAAGGTTTTAAGTCTCCAGCATTAAGATATTTTTGTGTGTTATTATCTCTGGGTGGAGCAATGGATGTCATGACTGCCTCATTCAGAGGAATAAAAAGAAGATTCTTGAAGCAATTTTCAATATACATTTTTGATTGATGGCAGTGGGGTTGGGACACTTGGTTCCTACTAATACCTTTGAAACCTCCATAATCAATCCTGGCCTTTACCTCCTGTCAATATTTAGCAGGGAAAAAGCTCAGGTTTATCCTCTCCCACACTGACAGGGAACAGCTATTTCTCCATGTGCCTTTCATTCACATGCTGAAGACAGAAAGAAAAAAGGGAAAGGAAGTTCAGGGAAGTTCAAGGAAGTTCAGGGAAGTTCAGGGAAGGGAAGGCAAGTTCAGGGAAGGCAAGTTCAGGGAAGTTCAGGGAAGTTCAGGGAAGGGAAGTTCAGGGAAGTTCAGGGAAGTTCAGGTAGTTCAGAAGACTTTCAGGGAATTCAGGGCAGGTCAGGGAATTCAGGGAAGTTCATGGAAGGGGAGGGATGGAAAAGGGAAGGGAAGGGAAGGGAAGGGAAGTGAAGGGAAGGGAAGGGAAGGAAGGGAAGTGAAGGGAAGGGA
>CM031859.1:98877248-99086747 GCA_018697195.1 Certhia americana
AGGGAAGGGAAGGGAAGGGAATGGGAAAGGGAAAGGGGGAAGGGAAGGGAAGGGAAGGGAAGGGAAGGGAAGGGAAGGGAAGGGAAGGGAAGGGAAGGGAAGGGAAGGGAAGGGAAGGGAAGGGAAGGGAAGGGAAGGGAAGGGAAGGGAAGGGAAGGGAAAAAGAGAAGGGCATTTCTTTTAGCTTCCCAAAAGCAAAAGACCCTCAGTTCATTTTCCTTGACAGAGAATTTCTATTTTCTGAAGTCAGGTGTTCACTGTTGCTGAAGTCAGGTATCACTCTTGCAATGATATATATAAAAATATTATTTTCTCAATGGCTATCCAAAAAGAGGGAATTATGCTCCCAGTTTGCTTCTTTAGCATGACCATGCAATGACAAGAATCTTTCATCCATGGTGGTGGTTTCTTCTGGGAATCTTTTAAAGATGGCCTGAAGATAAAGACTGACCTGATTTCTCTGCATGGATTTGTTATTGCTTGGAAATAGGATCTTTGAGGACACAATGTGCCTTCAACAAGAGAGACTACTGTTTTTTGTCAAATGACTTTGTCACACCATGGATCATCTGGCCTAAAGACCAAATTTCCTTACCAGAGTTTATTCTGCACTTCAGGACCTAAAGCTCCCAAAATTTTAGCTTTGGTTAATCATCTTGAAGTACTCCATGGCAATTATGAGATTCTTTCCTTGTAAAATGGAGGGGTTTGCACACTTTGAGTGGTTTCAAAGGCCTGCACAGACTGCAGACCATGGACTGGACATACTGCACTTAATTCAGTTATTAGTAACAAGAGTTCTTCTCTCTGGGGCTGAAGTATCCTTTGTTGGCAAACCAGACAGGTTTTTCCCAAGGCAGAAGGAGGAAGGGGAAGCAGTAGGGTCAGTGTAACCTGTGGGATTAATGGGGCTATGCCATTTCCCACCAGTGAAAGGTTTGGCCCACTGCGCTAATAGCATTCCACAGGGTGGGTTCTAGAGCAGAGCACCCTAAACACGCTGCTAAAAATAATCCCTTTCAATTGCTTACAAGTGCTCAAGCAACTTTCTATGCAGTATTTTAAAAATTATTCACTGCACGTAATTTAAATTGTGTTACTTTACTTGGGGAGGGGGGCAGGGAGAAGCTATTGTAAGTAGTTATTTTATCTCTGGCTATAAACACTGTCAAAACCCAGTAACTGAAGTTGGAGTTCCAGAGAAATCTCTCAGCATGGAAATTAAACCTCCTTCTTAGGAGAGCATTCTTCTTTGGACTTCCAAAAATTCTTGGTTTAATTTTTGTCCCAAAGCCCAGTACAAATAAAAGCTTTCTGCCTTTTTCTTTGCCTCTTTTGTGGGCAAGAGAATGTTGGCCTCAGCAATCATGTATTCCTGTGGGCATCCTTCCAGGTGTGCCCTTGGGAGTTGTTGTTCATGCAGCTGCCTGAACATCATTGTCCACTACAGGGCCAGACATCAGCCTGACCTTTGGGCCCTCCTCAGTGGGTTGGACTGTTCACAGGTCAGGATCTGTCACAGGAATGCTGAGGAGCAGGACAGGACTTGACTTCAGGAAAATCAAGTGTCTCACATTGCTTTGGTTTCCTTTCCTTCAGCATGTTATCTCAGGCTTCTGCTGAGATCTTCATTTGTTGATGAAATATTTCAACAGCTTCTTTAGAAGGATGCCAAGCAAGCAGAAAATCAAAGCATGCATTATGCATGTGAAGATACTAGTTCCCAATTTTTGTACAATTGCTTAGATCAAATCTTGACAGGATGTGACTGTGAAGTTGTTCCACTGATTTCCAGTCAGTCTGTAATTGCCTGGAGACCTCAGCCTGTGAAAACATATCACAGCACCAGCCAGGGTCCCTCCAGGGGTAGCCTCATGGTGTGGGTAAACCAGTATTGGAGCTAAAAAGTGGAAAACACAGATAAGTAGGGAGCAATAAAAAGAAGGAGGAACATCTCAACAGACTGTGTTAGAAATGATGCATCTTTCTGTTCCTGCTGAGAATCTTCCCCAGCCTGTTTCAGGTGCCTCATGATAGCCTGTTCTCACCATCCTCTCCTCCCAGAGACACCTCTTAGGCTTTTTGACAGCCCTCATAGAATCATTTGAGTTGATAAGCACCTTTGAAAGGTCATCTAGTCCAAATCCCCTGCAATTAGCAGGGACATCTTCAACTAGACCAGTTTGCTGAGAGCCCCATCCAACCTGACCTTGAATGTTTTCAGGGATGGGGCACCTCTCTGCGCAACTTGTTCCAGCATTTAATTATTCTCATTATAAAAAACTATATCTTCTACCTGGCCTAAATCTACCCTCTTTTGGTTTTAAAACATTATCCCACGTTCTATTTCAAGAGTATCTACTAAAAAGTTTGCCCCTGTCTTTCTTCTAAGTATTTCTTCTTTAAGTATTAAAAGGCCACAGCAAAGTCTCCCTGGAAACCCTTCCCTGCTCCAGGCTGAACAACCCCATCTCTCTCAGCCTTTCCTCATAGGCAGAGTAGCTTCTCACATCCTCTTTGACTGTGTGCCCATGCCCACACCCCAGAGAGAAGGGGCTTAGATTGCCCCTCAATATGCTGGGATGTCTGAGGCAGAGAGTTCAGACCTGTCAGACAGCTATTCTGCCTTTGTTCTGTATTTCTGATTCTGACACAAAGCAGCTCAGCTGCCCTGGCCCAAGTCACCTCCACAAGTTCATAGGATTGGAAGACAGGAGTTTCTTTTTATTGTTTTTATTTTTTTGAGTGTTGCATTAATTTTAAATTTCTTTAATCTCTGACTTGTCAGGGAGGGAAAAAAGAAAACCTCATCACCTCTTTTCTAGAGACATAGTTTAAAGAGGAGATGACAGTATGCTTTAATTTTTTTAAAGTCCTCTCAAGCAAAATGAACATTCATTTTGTGCCTGAAAGCATCTATTTCCTGAGCCATAACTTCTCATTTCTGTTATTCACAATGTACCCTTTGGCTTCTTGACATTTTCTAGAGATGTCCCAGTCCCTGGCAACATGTCACTCTTATTAGGACTGATTTCTACAGACCTTGAGTGACTTCTGTGAAAACAGAACACTGGGTTCCTCCTCAGAAAAGAAGGCAGGCTGGTTCTCATTGTTGCTGGGAGAGAAGCAGTCCCCCTGTACTAGCTCTAAACATTCCAGCCTCTTAATTTTGTGCTACTACTGTGGGCAACCAACATGAGATTTGACTTTTTGCTTGGTGCTTCACTACATTTGCTATCACATGAATAAGCCTTTGATCCATAAATTGAGGTGGGTGTTGCTCAGACAAGTCATGCAGATAGAAAGCAAGTGAATGTAAGGTGCTGGGCTTCCAGGGAGCAGGACAGTCCAGGACAGCAGTCCAAAAGATGGTGAACTTTGCAGCAGGATTGTCCTTACCAGCACAGAAAAGAGGCAAAACCAAGTAAGTACAGAACTTTAAGCTATCTTTTTCTGCCAGCTCTGAGTCACCTGAGTTCCCAGCACTGGCTGCTAGAGCTTATTTAACAACCTAAGAATATGCAAGAGAATGTTGTCCTGATGTAGCAGTCATTGCTAAGATTGAGATACTGCAGGTCAATAATCTGTTATCCTGGCAGATATCACGTACGTAAAAGCTCCCTATGGAGTGACTCCATGACAAACACTGCTCCTCCTTCTCTCAGTACAATGTTTCTAGAGAAGGAAAACAAAGACCCCGCATAGTCAAAGGAGAAATTCCAACTTGGACCCTGTAGGTTTAGTGCTGGTAGTGAATGCCTTGGTCCTTGGCAGAGTTTCTGCCATCCTTTGTGGTAACTGTGGAAACTATCTTCCAGGGTGACTTGTATCAAAGTTTCCTGTTCTGTTTTTTGTCATCTACACTCTTGCTTCAGCCAGAGACAGGGCTCTGAGCCTGCCAGCAAACAGCTTGCAGCTATATTTCCTGCTACCATGTGACAGTGGCCCTGGCAAGAAGCCTTGGGAAGAGGAGGTTTGCAGATAGGAGTGTCCAGCTGAACTGCAGCAGCCATTCCTGTAGCATTCCTCACTGCACCCTCTATTTCACATCGGATCTTGGGGAAGTCAAGTGTAGAATACCTGTACTGAAGCCTGGTGTGACAGACCCCCTCTGATTTCCTGCTCTTGGGATCTGTTCATGCCAGCACAATAGTGGCAGAAGGACTTGTACTGAGACTCTGGATTGGTCAGGTGTGCTGTCACTGCCACAGCAAGTGTCTGTGTCTCCCAGCTATGCTGCCAGTGTGGAGCTCAGCTGGAGCTTCTGGATGTATCCACTGTACACCTGAGTGCCAGCAGCTGCTTTTTGGGGACAGCAGCCTTCTGCCTAGAAAATAATGAGTGTGAGACAGGTGGAGTATGGATTGTTCCTGCCAGCAATGGGATGGAGAACACACAAATAATGTGAAGAGCAGCTCAGTTGCTTTTTTTACTACTCCTGTCTGTCTGGCTGCTGCCATACAGAAACCAACTACGATGCATTTGGTGCCAGGTAACAATAATATTTAGATCTCAGAGGGAATGTGCAGCAGAGCAGGAGTCAGATGAATGTTATCCTGGATGGGAGGCATCTTTGAGCAGCCTCTGGGCCTGACAGATCCTGCTTTGTTTATTGCTCTGTATAACTGATTGACTATTTTTCTGACTGCACAGCCTTCAAACAGGTTAACTGTTATGAGTGACTTATTTTCCTGTGTAACTCCCAGCACAAGCAGCAGTTGCATGGCCCAAGCTGACCAGCTGTCAGTGAAGTCCTTCACTTCAAAAGTGAAGGAGTAACCAGGCAGAGCAACCAGCAAATGCTTTAGATACGAATATTGGTATCATTTTTGGTATCATATTTTACCGGGAAGAGGTAGCAAGGGTTTCACCTGATGCCACATCACACAGTGCTGTTAGGTGCAGCATCCCTACAGCTGCTACAATTCCGATAATGTTAACACCTGGGTTTCACGTCACCACCACCTCCATGAATCTGATGCTTATGCCCAAACAATAAGAAAAGTCAAGTAACCAGAACTCCTGAAGAAAACGAAGCGATCAGACAAATCTGAGACAATTGGACTGAAAAAAGAGGGGGAGAGACGGAGAGAAGGAGAAAGCCTACTGACTGGGGCAGGAACGTTTCTGACCACAAATCAATGAGCAGGTGTATTATTAAACACTCACTGAAGATTTCAAATTACTGGAAGCTGCTGGCTTTCAGCAGTTGTACAGCACCTCTAGATTAGCAAAGATTTGTATTGTCTTTGCCACTCTCCTTGGCATCTGATCTTTGCTCCCAGAGATACACGGTTGTAATAACTCTTGTTGGCTGGAGTTAAACCCCAACACAAACAAGCAGAAATTGTAGGGGTTGCATCTGCAAAGGGAATTTTGATTTTTCTGCCACAAAACAAAGGAGTGACCACCAGGGAGATGGTGTGTCAGTCATTGCTGCCCAGCTGAGGAGAAACAGGTTTTTGGCAGAAACCCTAAAACCGCTTTGGTGCTAAAGGCATCTACAGTCTGGCAAGGTACACCCTCCCAGCCTCATGGATCCTGTTGATGGCCTTGGTCTGGCAGCTTCCATGAGACCTTGTTGAAACAGGATTCATTCATCAAGCAAACTCCAGGTTTCCATGGAGAATCTATTCTGCTTTTTCCCTGCATTTCTGAAGTTCCTACCAAGGAGGAGCCAAAGCAGTGTGATGCATTTGTTCGATATTTCTTTGACAATGGGAAAATGTGCACTGGGGAGTGACTTTACAACATTAGAGATTTACAAGGAATGAGCCAGGCAAATACCCCACCCCAGCGTTTTATGTTATCGGTTGTTTAAAATTATCAGTCTTGCAGATATAAATTAACTAGATTGAGACTTTGCTATTACTCAAAGACTGGAAACCCTAATCAGAATCACATCTCCTCTGGAATTTTTGTCTGCTGGCATTAGAGTGCACAATTCTTCCTTTATTGGAGCAGGAAGCCTGCCCTTGTACCATTCATTATCAGCCTGCATTGTGCCCCCTCCCAGTTCACAGATCGATGACTAATCTTGATCCAAATCAGTTATCAGATATGATGGATTTTTTCCTGTGCTCTGAGACAGCAAAGAAACAGCTGTTAACATCACTTTGCTGAAAGTATTCCAGTGCAGGACAGACCTGAAATATGTCTCACAGGAGCACAGTGGGATATTAAACGCAGGTTTTGCTCCAAGACAGTTTAGACCCTTTCAGAAAGTTTTTCCTTAAAATGTAGCTCCATTATTTTAAAGGGGGTGGGAAGAAAATAAGTGCAGTAACTCTCAACAAAGAGGAAATTCGTCCTCTTTAAGTTTAATCTTTAGGCTGAACTTCAGGAACCAGCTTTCAGGACTGTATATTACTTTTTCTCCACCTTTTTTAATCGGTGAAGCGTTCTGAGAGGCTGGTCAGTGCATAAAGCAATCCCCATTGGCACAAGACAAGAAAACTCAGCCCTGCTCACACTGCTGGCACTGAGCAGCTGTCCCAGTGCAACAAGGTACAGTGACTAAACAGTCATTTCACTGCCTGGGTAACGAATTTGTACAAGGAAAATTCCTTCTCATTGGTAAATGATGCGCAGAAAGTGGCATTTCCATTACATCACCCAGTGCATAAATATAAAAGAGGGTTTAATTCTCTACATGACACAATTACTTCCAAAAGGAAGAACTGGATATAAACACCTCAGTGAACATATCTGCAGGAATTTATGAGGGACTAATTGGTTTTATCCTCGGTGACACAGTCAGGGTCACGTCCTGACACAAGTGATATCTTAACACTGTGAGAATATGTTTAAAGTGCCAAAAGATAAGATAAAAATCCCACTTAAAAGATTATGTCCTGCATCAATTTTCTGCCAGCAGCTACTCTGCTAGAACACTACAGGAAATTCTTCTCTACAGCTTCTGGGTGTATTTTTATCCCACAAGGTACAAAGCAATCATTGTGTTGCATGTTGAATGTATGACAAATACTGAAGATACCATGGGCTGTGTGCTTCTGCTCAGTGTTCATTTGTTAATACTGTAGACTTTAACATTAAAACCAGTGCATCAGGAAGGAGATTGGTAAGGCAGTACACAAACATGCCTGTATTGCAGAAGATGGTGTTCAGACCAACAACTCCACTGCCTTTGCTGCACAGAAAGGAGAAAGTAAGAAGGGAAGAAAAGCTTCCGTGAAGCCTCTCCAGAAAAGTTTTCCCTGTGGTAGATATTGTTCTGAAAGAGCAAGAATTCATTCCCTAGCATTCTGCCTTCTCATCCTTGGCAGGGTAATGGCCCACAGCCACAGAGGCAGGCACCGTGCAGAGACATCTCCCACCCCAAGGGGACTGCCCCCAAGGGACAAGGTGTGTGCAGCTGAACTGCCAGGCCACCTTCTTATCCTTGCTGTGAGGGATTTCAGGGCCCTGAGCAGCTCCTAAAGCACGTTTGGACTCTCACAAGTGTATGGGACTGGGTGAGGTCCATCCTAGGGCACGGAGGGAGCTGGTGGAAGGGCTCACCAAGCTACTCTCCATCATCTATCATCAGTCCTGGCTGACCACAGAGGTCTCAGGTGTCTGGAGGTTGGTCAGTGTGACACCCATCCACAGGAAGGGTTGGAAGGAGAATCTGCACAACTCCAGACCTGTCAGCCTGACCACAGTACCTGGGAAGGTGATGGAGCAGATCTTGAGTGTGAGCACACAGCACATACAGCACAACCAGGGGATCAAGGACAGCCAGGGTGGGTTTGGGAAAGGCAGATCCTGCCCAACCAACCTGATCCTCTTTTATGACCAAATGACCTAACTAGTTGGTGGGGAAAAGGGAAAAGCTGTGGATGTGTCCACCTGGACTTCAGCAAAGCCTTTGACACCATCTCCCACAGCATTCTCTGGGAAGAGCTGGCAGCCCACAGCTTGGACAGGGGCTCTCTTTGCTGCCTGGGTGGCCAGGTCCAGGGTGTGGTGGGGAGTGGTGCTGCATCCAGGATGTGTCTGGTCACCAGTGGGGTCCCCAGGGGTCAGTGTGACGCCTGTTTACTGTCTTTATCCACGATCTGGAAGAGGAGGTTGAGAGCAGCCTCAGTAAATCTGCAGATGACACCCAGTTTGGTGGGAGTGCTGTTTTGCTGGAGGGCAGGAAGGCTCTGCAGAGGGACCTGGACAGGCTGGATCCATGATCTGAGGCCAATTGTGCAAGGTTCAATAAAGCCAAGTGCCAGGTTCTGCACTTTGGCCTCAACAACCCCCTGCAGCACCACAGGCTGGGGCAGAGTGGCTGGAGAAGGGCCCAGGGGAAAAGGAGCTGGGGCTGTTGGAGGACAGTGGCTGAACATGAGCCAGCAGTGTGCCCAGGGGGCCAGGAAGGCCAATGGCACCTGGCCTGTGTCAGGAACAGTGTGGCCAGCAGGAGCAGGGAGATCATTCTTCCCCTGTAGTGGGCACTGTGAGGCACACCTCGAGTGCTGCGTCCAGTTCTGACCCCTTCAGTTCGGGATGGACACTGAGGGGCTGGAGAGAGTCCAGAGAAGGACAGCAGAGCTGGGAAGGCTCTGGAGCACTAGAACTGTGAGGAGCAGCTGAGGGAGCTGGGGGGGGGGCTCAGCCTGGAGAAAGAAGGCTCAGGGGTGACCTCAGCACCCTCTACACCTCCCTGCCAGGAGGTGAGTCCAGCCTGGGTCGGGCTCTACCCCAGGCAGTGCTGGTTCCTCGAGGGCAGAATTGCCTTCTTAAGGTTTAGGGCTGGACATGCTTCAGTGATCCCAGACCCAGGGGAGGTTAACTAGGCTTGGGAAGAAGGATGTGTCACTGACGGTGGACACAAAGAATGCAGAATTTATGAGCCCCAAGGACATTCAGCAGAACTCCCAAGATAAGGAAGAAAGTAATAAAGACAACTCAGCAACTGTGCTGAATCAGCTCTGCCTGGGTAAAAGGTAATTCCAGCAGGGACAGACCACAACCACCAACTGGGAGCCCACCTCAGACCAAGAGAAAGCCTGAAAATGCGGACTAATTAGCATGAGAAGCAAGAGAGCCATTAAACAACTGCAGATTACTACTTAACAAGAGGACGGTGTAACTTGTAGCCAGTGAGCACTAATTCCTTGATTTTCGGAATATCACCGAGCACTCAGGTTTGTGCAACTCTGAAATAAATAACCCACGTCTCTCTCGAGTAACAGCACTTCTTGGCTTGCCCGCCGATTTCTGTGGACAACAGTAGCACTGTAATGACAGCGAACCCCTGAGCATTTCCCTAATGCCAGAATTCATTCCAAGTACCGGGACATGAAGCTTTAACAACTCTAAAGGTGTCGTTCGAGCTACGAGACACCAGTGGTGCTGGAAAAGAAGCACTTAGAGGAGTCTCCTTTAAACGAGAGCCTTCACTGTGCCAGGACACAAACGCTGACCGGGCCCGGCACACACGGGCGAGCCCCGCCATGGCGGGCGCTGGGGACCTGCCGGGGCTTTCCCTTTGCGGCTGTCCAGCGCCTGCCTGCCTGCCTGTGGGAGAGCTAACGGCGCAGGAAGCAGCCGGGCCCGAGCGAGAGTGGCAGCAAAGGCTGCAGCTGAGTGGCGGGCACCGGCTTCTGTGCCCCGCCTCGCTTTACCGGCAGCCGCGCTCCCGCTCACCGCGCTGTGCCGGCAGGCAGCGCCCGGGGCACCCCGGTACGGTGGCCGGGAAGGGGCGCGGGCCCGTCATGGCGGCGGCGGTGGTGGCGGCGGCCGGGCGGGCCTGTGTCCGCGGCGCGCTGCGAGCGGCATGGCGAGGTGATGGGGTAGAGCGGGGTGCCGGGGGAGGACAGCGGCCACCGGCCCGGGCAGGTGCCGCGGGGGGGCGGGGGGATGCTCCGCCGAGCCGTGGGAGCGGGCGGAGGGTGCACACCCGGACATACATCTGTGTGCGCATCCATATGGGCACATCCGTACATACATCCATGTGCACAGCCATACATACATCCGTGTGCATGTCCGGACATCCGTGTGAATGTTCAGACATCCATGTGCACAGCCATACATACATCCGTGTGCATGTCCAGACATCCGTGTGCACAGCCATACATACATCCGTGTGCATGTCCAGACATCCGTGTGCACAGCCATACATACATCCATGTGCACATCCATACGTACATCTATATGCACATCCATCCATACATCCATGTGCACATCCATACATCCATGAGCACATCCATACGTACATCTATGTGCGCATCCATCCATATATCCATGTGCACATCCATCCATACATCCCATGTGCACGAGGATTTTGCAGTGTCGCTGCTGCCTCCCCGTGGAGCTGAGCAGCCCCTGGTGCTTCCCCTGCTCAGGGGTTTCACCGCAGGGTTGCTTCGGGATCAGGGAAGTTTCGGTGGAGCAGCTTTTCCTCATCCTTACAGGGTTCCGGGCTGTTGGAAACCTGCATCAGTCATCCCTCAGAGGAACTTGGGCAGTAACATCTGCCTTAAGACAAGGGAGTGATGTGGTTTGTTTTGTAATTCAAATTACTACTTTCTACCTCATCGTGGGCCTTTTCAGTCAATAGGAATCCAAGTTTGTTTTCTCTAATTTTTTTGTAATTTTTCTTTCTGGTTTTTAATTCTCTTCAGTCACTTTTCAAAACTCAAATGTGTTTTTTGGTTTTTTTTCAGTAAGGGTTAAAGTATTCTTAGAAGGAAGTGAAAACATCTGCTACAGTCCTCTAAACACTTTCTTGCCTTTCTTTTCTTAAACAAAATCCAAGCAGTTAATGAATTTCATGTCTCTTTTCATCCTGAGGGCAGTCTATAATGAAGTGGTGCCAAACTGTGATTAGAGCCTGAACATTAAGAGGGGCTTGAAAATAGGCAGGTGGAGTTTCTTTAGTGGAGGGAAACATCTTCACAGTCACAAGATGTCCTTAAAAGATATCCTTCATAGTCACAGGAATATCCTTAAAAAACCCCAGCCATTTCTTGCAGGTAAACCAGGAAAAATAAAAGGCTGCAACTGCTTCTTAATAATTTATTAAAATCACTCTATCAGCAATATGCTCGAAGCCTTCTTGCCTTCTTCTCTTCGTGACATTTTCTGTTGCAATATTTTCCCTCCCACATTCTGCTTTGCACTTCAAGACAAAAGGTTGGAGTCTGCTTCCCTTTAAAAATCACTGGCTTTTCTTCCCATGCATTTATTTGCAGAAAATACAGTTTCAAGGAAGGAAATGTGCTGTCTGTAAACACCTGTCTGTCTTTGCAGGGTTTGCTTCTGTGCCAGGGAAAGGGAGCTGCAGTTCCTACTCCAGCCTGGCATGGGCTTTCCAGACCCGGTGCTCCCTCTCTGCCCCCTGGACTGGGACAGTGGAGCAGTGCAGGAAAAGCAGCTTCTTCAATACATGTAAGTCTTGAGTTGGATTAAAATTATTAACTGTTACCAGCAGGAGAGGGAAAGAAAATACTGCTTTGGAGAGATACAGTCATGAAAATCTGTGCATGCTGACTTTTTTTGTGCCTCCTAAGATTACAGTGGCAGCTGCAAGTGTTGACAGAAGTGCGGGCACAAAATCAGTTTATCATCTTTTAGTAGCAAACAAGGGTTTGCTCTATGTCACAGTGAATCCATCTAGTATATGGCAATGGATGGGAAGAGGAAGCAGCTTCCCCTCTGTTTCCTAGGCCTTTATTGAGAGTATAAATCATGTGTTTATCTTCTCAATTATTTCTGAGCCACAGGCGAGACATGCTGTTCAAGCTGTGCTATGTCAGAAGTGAAATTACTGAAAAGCAAGAGCATGTTATGCAAAAACTGTTGGTAACAATCCTGCAGGTTGTCTGGTCTGGTGCAGTGTTTTCCTCCAGTCCTGAAGGGAATTTCACCCATGCTGACCATAACTGAGGAATGATGGCTGTTTAAATTCACCCTCAGGACTGTGAAGTGAGATAACTGAGGGGTTTTTTCACCTGCTTTGTGGTTCCTTATCCTGCCCCATTGGAGAATAGAAGAAATGGTAAGGACAGAATCTCTGGCAGAGATAACTGCAGCAATTAGTCAAAATTTGATTGTTTATAACCAGATCTCTGCAGAATCAGGCTTTCAGAACTGGTGATGTCTTCCTGTTCTCAACACCTGGGTGACAGAATACTGCATTTGTTTTATTTGCATCTGCTAAAGAAAAGGGGCTAAACAGTCAGGCTGAGCTTGTTGCTCATCTCATCCAGTAAATTTTGAACCATTGCCTGATTGCAAGTAATTGAAGGTAGAGAGGTGTCCAAAGACCTGGGAAGGGCTGCAGTGTGAACTGCAGGCTCTGCATGGAAAAGGCTTTCTAAGGATGCCACCTGCAGGAGAAACTGGTTAGACAAGCAGCAGCAAGATAAGAATATGTAAGAAGCCACCCTCTGTTGTTATTTTGTTTGTCTTAAATTAAACGTGTAGCACCACAAGTGATTGCCATGTGATTAGACTTGAAGGTTAGATTATTTCCTTAATGAGGCTTGCATTCATATTCACAAGCTCTAGATGAGCTCTGTTTTACCAGGAACCTTTCCAGATGTCTGGTTGAATGATTGAATTAAAAATATTTGCTGGGATGGCATCAATGTAAAGTTTTATATGTTTAGGCAAACTACCTAAAACTATTGGCTTATTTAATAAGATGTAACAACCTGGAAAAATGAAAGTGTACCTCCTTTCACATATTAAGCAGAGACAGTAGCCATGAGATTCAGAAGACTCAGGGCAAAGTATAATTTTCTAAGAACGCTTTCTCTTGCAGCAGTAAAAAGCAAAATCTTCAGAATTCAAATGAAGTGGATACAAAGAGTATAAATCACTCAAATCCTTAGCACTTTGGTTGCTTCAGAAGTGGCAACATTTAAAATGCAGATGTGACCATTTTATATGAAATAGTTGTCAAGTGAAATGTCAGCCAAATGGCAGGGCTTTGTGACTGAGAAAGGTGACTGGATTTTTCTCTCTTGTTAGTGAATGCTTAATTAACTTCCATCATTCCTTGGGTAATATTACTGTGCTCTTGTTAGTAGGGTCATCTATACCTTCAATATAACTGTTATTTTTATTAGTTTGACTGGCTTAAATAGAAGGAATTCATTTTAACAGGAGGAATTGCAATTATTCTAGCCATTTATTTCTGATCCTTCCCCAGATAGTTCTCTCCTGCAACTCTGACACAAAAGCATACACATTGGGATTTATTCTTGTCCTATGACATATTTCAGTGAGTTTTTAATGAAATAATGTAAAATTGTCTTATTCCAGGCTTATTCTTTCCCCTTTCCACCCTCCTGACTATGGGAAGCAGTTGAGTTTTCATTTACTGGTTTGGCTGTCTCCCAGCCTTAGGAATTATCTCTGACCCCCAGGCATCCAAACCGGCATGATTTTCTCCGTTATGTATCCAAGTGCTTGTGAGATAAAGAGCTTTTATTTGATACTGGGACTGTGTAAAAATTACACTGCCCTACTCACAGCTAATTCCATTAGCTACCCTTGGCAGCCAGTTGTGGGATCATGGAATGATTTGGGTAGGAAGGACCCTAAAGAGCATCTTGTTCCAAAGCCATTTCTGTGGCCGGGGACACCTTCCACTGCTCCTTGAGGCTGCTCCTTAATTACATTTTGTATCAGTTTTTGTAGTCATATGTTCGTTTTCTTTGGGCTAAATTGTTCATTTTGACAGCTGTGTCTAACTCAATGATCAGAATTAAAAAACACTTACTTTTTCAATTTATAAAGAATTTTTCTTCAAGTATGAACATTCCAGATAAATAATTACAGAGCTGCCTCTTGTAGGTACCATAAGAAGAGTTTTGATGTTTCAGCATTAAGGATGTAAAGAGTTACATCTGGACAATTGCTTTTTTAATTTTTTATTTTCCTTTTACAAGAGAGTTGTCTGTATGTTGACAAGTAGTTGGTTAATTGCTTCTAGTAAAAAAAAGGGGGACTGGAGAGGCATTCTATTGGGTTTTGATTTGGGTTTTTTTTACAGTATTTATTTTGATGGTGTTATGGTATTACTTTTCAAAGGCATTTAACCTCTGATTTTCATTTTGTTTTGAGGAGCTGAACCAAGCCAAAGGTGTTCAGTTTGCAGACCTCACTGAAATTTCTCTTCTCCATATCCATCTGGTGACACTGAAGCATGACAGTTACTAAAAATAAAAAATGAAAGCTTAATAATCAAAGCAGCCTTCAAACGATAGCAGCATTTACCACAACATATGCTAGCTACCCATTAAAGTCCTTGGTTTTTCATAAAATGTTATAAAGGGAAAAAAAACCCAATTTCTCAGATGCTGGGGTAGTAGCTAGATTTATTCAGGTTTTGAATTGAGACTGACAATCAACCTGACAGTCCCACATCTACAACTTCTGCTGACATTGTGACAAATTGCCAGTTTTAGAAAATGTGAAATTCTAATCTGGGTGCACTGTGGAAATGTGCTCAAAGTTTGCAGTTAAGTGGAGTTATTCCCTGTGTCAGTGTAGCAGTGTGAATGCATCTTTTGGAATATTTTCCAGGTCTGGGGTTTTGTTGTGCTATCAGGATGCAAGTTTTGTTTCTGGATTTTGAGGAAAATGCCCAAAACTTTCCCATTCTATCTTGAGGAAAAAAAACAATTAGATTATAGATATGTTTTTCTGCCAACAAATTTGCAGACCCATCTAAACAAAATTTTCATGCAGTCCACATAACTGGAGCTTTTGCATTTTTTCAACAATCTTATTAAGTTACTGTGAATGAGTAAGTATCCCCAAGAGCTTCAGACTTGTATTAACAAAACCAAACAGAGAGCAGAAAGTTTGGTAGTAGATAGGGGTTTTTTCCCTGTTTCACTCTTATGGAAATCCATCTAGCAGTGAGAAGTAGAACTGAGCTTAAGTTTTCAGCAGAAACATTTCAGGTATGTGCAGTTCTTATTTTCAGTCTGCGAACTTTTATCTAAAACCATTTTTATATCTGTCCCATGGTACTGATCTCTTAGATGGCCTCATGTTGATTTTTGTGGTGTTGCTGTAGTCCTTTTCTTAGTGAGACATTTTCAGATTGCCCATATTCTGGCAGTTCTGCAGTTGGATGCCACCTGCCACCCCAATTAATGCTGTGTGACTCAGTAGTACCTGTCTAGACTGGGTCCTTCACAGTCTCCAGGATTTCCTAGGCTTGTATAAAGGCCTTGGAGAGCTCGCAGATAATGCCCTCAGAGGATGACATTTGCAGAATTGCAAACAGGAGCATGTATTTTGCTTAAGCAGCCCTTTTTTTTAATGGCCCCTCCAGGGAGGTGGAGATTTTGTCTTGTCATTGTCTTTCAGCAGAGCTCAGTGTCAGATATGCCTCATACACTATCATTTAAAAAGGCTGAGAGGTCCATTTTGAGAAAGGGTCTCTTGCTTTGAAGAAAACAATGTTTTGAGTGTGGTGACTTAATACACTTGAGAATAATCTGGCACTATATCTCATTTCTTACAGATCTTAGAGATCCATGCTTTTATGCTCACGGGCCAGGGTTAGACAGGAAATCAGGCATCTGATGTCATGTGATGTGAGACAGTTGCATTTCAGAGGTGAAGTGGCAAGAGCAGTTCTCATTTGGAATGAACACACTGATTTTGATGAGTCTGATGTAGAATCTCACATGTTAAAAGTAATCCCTCTGGTATTAGTATGCCATTGTTCCATTTTTCTCTTATTAATAAATCTCTTTGTATTATCATCTGCAGAATATTCCCTTTTGAATCGTGGAGGAGAGGATTCAACCTAGAGGAGTTAAACATTTTCCATAAGTAACTTTACAAAGCCTGAGTAGGTCTTGGAGTTAAAGACTTCCACATTTAAAACTAAGAGGAAAATATATTAGAAACACAACTTCTCAGGAATAACAGATGGTATGAACAGAGTTGACAGTTTCTGAACAGTATATGAGTTCAGCTGAAGATGATTAAGGTGTATAAAGCCAAACTCCATCTTTGTTTTGGATGGTTCACGGCTGTTGTTTTGGAAGTAGGTTTTTAATGTAATTGTGAGAATGACTCCAGCCACTCATAAGAATTGAGCTTGAAGTTGAGTGTTAATACATGCAATTGGAAATGACATCTAAATGATCTGAGTCATGTTCAGCCACTGCAAGGAGTTATAGGTCTTGCTCTTAAGACAGCTGCTCTGTCTTTGTTTTTTCCTAGCACCTTTACTCTAAATGCTTTGTAGTTAAGGATGTTGTTGTAAGGTACATTTTGGAAGATGTTGGAGAGAGGATATGACATTTTAAGGTCTGCATTTAAAAGTACAGTGGAGCACTCCTTTTCCCAACCTAAGCTACTTAAATTGCAATTCTTTGCTGAATCCTGGTTAAAGTAGTTCATGTAGCCTGCTCTGTGCCAGCCTCTGTCCTAGGAATCTTCTAAGTACACATGGAAAGGGAGCTGGAAGCAGAAAGTTATTTTTTGGAATGGTGTTTGTGAAACAGCAGAGATGTATATTCCTGCAGAAAATGGGAGACCAAGGTTGAAGTCCTTCAAATGAGGAAGTGTGTAGGTCTCCAGGCTCCAGATAAGTGTGTTGAACTTCTGGACTAAGTAAAAGGGGTAAGTTGATTAAGTTAAAGGCCTGCATCCAAGAAGAAATGTCTCGTTGTGGTCGTTAAGCAGCTGTGTATAGACTGTAATGTATCATTAAATTTGTAGTAGAATATGTAGCTGCACATTCTCTGCTTGTTCATATTTCATATTCATGAAGCATTTTTTCCCTAAATCCTGCTTTTGTTTGGGGATAGTGGCAAGTCCATTGGTGTCTGGAGAAGGAATGGGGTTGAAATACCATGCCTTCTAAGATTTTATCTGTTAATAAAAGTGTGTATTCCAGGCTGAAACCTGAAAGGGATTGTCAGTGATTGAAAAGACCTTACTGAGTTCCTAAGGTAATACAGCTGCAGAAATGCAATGGTGTTAGTGGACAACAGTGCATCAAAAGAAGCATGTTTATTATAATAAGTTCTTTTTATTGTGTCAATATTAAATATTAAATGTCTTTGTATCTCTGCTGCTGTGCTGCCACGGGCTATTTGTCACCAAAAACCTTAGGAAAAGATTATTTGTATTTGAAAGAAGTGAGCCTACTTTGCTGCTTTACAAAATTGATTCTTTCTTTTCCTTTTATTCCAGCTCTGTTTTCCAAATTACTGCTCTTTGTCTTTCTTTGTATGCTAAGCAAGCTTTGTGAACTCATCTTGCAGGAGACAAAGAAATCTGATTTTAATCTCAGTTAATGAGTATCTAGGATACTGGTTTCTGATGGGGCTCACAGCAATTCTTTTAATACTTGTGTTTTACTGAGGTGTGGCCTAATATTCATCTGATAAATACCTGTCTCATTCCTGATATTCAGGGATAATATAAAAAGACACAAACCCAAATCCTTTCCGGAATATTACAAATACTTTTTGTGTAGATTAAGTGGAGTGATGTCACACAGATTTACTAATCTGTGTGACATCACTCCATTACTTGTTTTACAAGTGACATCACTTGATGTCACTAGCAACAGGTGGTTGTTAGTGATCAGCTTGCATAAAGCATGCTTTCAGCTCAGTACAGTAGTAGATCTTTTTCTAGCCTATAAAATAAAATCTTATAGATGACACTTTTTCCCCCCACTCAGGAGCTCTGTGCTTTTGGGTAACTGACTGAAAATATATAGTGGCTTTTTTGACTGGTTCTATTTTAGCCCTTGAGGAACGTGTGCAACACCCTATTTTACAAAGGCAAAATAAAATAAGCCCATAAATCTCAAAGACACTGCATATCTGCTGTAGTGTCTTCAATCCAGAACATCTCTACAAGTGTGAAAGCACTGCGGTGGTCCTCCTTTCTGTCTGGAGTTACTTCCTCCAATTCAAGACATTTCTCCTGCCTGTGTATGTGCTCGCTGATCACCTTGGTGCTTTGCTGCTAAGGCAGACTGACCTTTCTTACACAGGCTTTTATTTTCTCCAGTGTTGTGTTGTTTGTCTGTCATAAGCAATGTCCCCACCATTGTAATCTTCCTGATGACAGCCTATCCCATTTCATATCCCATTCTTGTCACTTCGTCTTAAAATCAGCGTGATACCTCCACCCTGTAAAGAACTCAGCTCTGCAGCCTGCAGGCTCCTGATGTGTTTCATTAAATGCAGCTGCTTTCCGAATTCATGATGGTATTATTACAGACTGATGAGATGAGCTGCACTTGGGGACCAAATGTGATGTTTTCATCTGGCTCTAATTTTGTCAGAATTTGTGCAGTGCTTGAGGCCAGAGCTTGACTCAGCCTGAGCAGTTCTTCATGGATCTGCTGGCTTTGGGTGTTCTTTGGTGAAAGACAATGTCCTTACTCTGTGACCTTTGCTACTTTCCTCTATTGGAATTAAAGTGATCTGATTATATGGATATTTGGAGTGCAGCTCAAAGTGCAGGGGCATGTGTTACCAGCTCCACAGCTGATCTTTTTTTCTTAACTGCTTGTTGCTTGTTGCCCTTCTGTACCCTCCTTTGTAGCTGTTATGACCCTTTCTGAGGTCAGCCAGACTGCAGATTGAGGGACTGCTTAAAAATAGCCTTGCAAAGAAAAATATAAATACCTTTATGGTAATTCCGCATTTCCAGGGTAGCAGGATTATAATTTTTTAAAAAGAATTGCTAGTTACACAGTGTTTTCTGAGTAAGCTAAGAAGCTTAACAGAATTGATGATCAGTCTGCCACCTAATGGAACAGCCCCATAGTTCACTTAGCATAAATTTACTGAAAAATGCATCACCTACTTAATTTGCTTTTTTTTTTTTTCCTGAAAAAAAAAAAAAATGCAGTAAGAGGTAATGCATTTTTGTTGGTTTTGGTGGGGTTTTTTAGTTTGGGTTTTTTTTCCAACACACATTTAGCTCACAGGTACAAGCATTGGTATGTTGTAATCAGCTGGAAGGTTTTTAGTGGCTGACAGTTCAGACACTGGTTTTAAGCCATTTGATACAGCTGCTGTTTGTGAGATTTTTTTTTTTTTACACCTTCTAAACCTCTGGACTTTGGTGTTCACTTGAATGTCTAGAAAAGAGCATGTAATTTCAGACAAAAGCTTCTTTTTTATACGGACTAAATCCTACCCAGGAGCAAATTCAATTCTTGCCTCGCAGCATATAGGAAGTGGGATAAACTTTGCTGTTATCCATGGACATTTATACTGGTCTGTAACACACAGATATCCATTTGTCTGCAGAGAGCAAGAATCCCTGTTACATGTTTTTCCTTGTTGAGCTGTTCATACACCGTGTATTTTGGGTATGTAGTGACTTTGGAGGCCACTCTGCTCTTGGCTATCTTGAGGTAATACTGTTCTGTAGCTCCCTGGACTTGCAGAGTTGTGTGTCCTTCCTTGTGTACTTGCTTTCCAATGTACTGAGCTTTGGTTGCTGGATTCAGGATTCTCAAAAAGGAATCAGTTATGCTTCCTACTTGGAAAAAGATGCTTGAGTGAATATATGTGTGTCAAACTCTTGGAAGAACTACCTTGACACTTTAAACAAAATTAATACAAAAATAAGCCTGAGTACTTAGTGGTATCTCTGGGCATCCTGGATTGTTTCTGTCCCTCACTGTGTTGTCAGCATGGCAGAGCTTACCCAGTTCCAAAGCATTTTCCAGTCTGTGGGGCAGGATCTCTCAAGCACATTAATCTGAGTAGAATGAATTGCTGGTGGAAAGTAGTAGTGATTTTATGGTTGTTTTAATTCCCCTGGTTAAAAGTGTTTGCTAACTTTTTTGTCTACTTTAAATAAACAAAATCGGTTTGTAATCAGAGAAGACGAGATTTACATGGCCGTGAGTCAAGCACATAATGGCATTAATCTGCAAACAGAGCCATGGTGATGCTTCTGCATTCTGGCTGGAAAGATGGGCAGGGAAGAACCTCCTGGAATTCAGCAAGGGCCAGGGCAAGGTCCTGCCCCAGGGAGGAACAACCCCAGGCACCAGCACAGGCTGGGGGTGACCTGCTGGGCAGCAGCTCTGCAGGGAAGGACCTGGGTGTGCTGGGGGACAACAAGCTGTCCATGGGCCAGCAGTGCCCCGGGGGACAAGAAGGCCAAAGGGATCCTGGGCTGCATTAGGAACTGCATTGCCAGCAGGGCAGGGAGGTGATCCTGCCCCTCTGCTCAGCCCTGCTGAGGCCAGTCTGGAGTGCTGTGTCCAGTTCTGGGATCCTCAGGACAAGAGAGACGTGGAGCTCCTGGAGTGGGTCCAGCAGAGGGTGACAAAGATGATGAAGGGCCTGGAGCACCTCAGTTCTGAGGAGAGGCTGAGGGAGCTGGGCCTATTCAGCCTGGAGAAGAGACACGGAGAGGGAACCCCATCAATGTCTGTCCGTGTCTGCAGGGAGGGGCCAGAGCATGGACCAGGCTCTGCTCGGTGGGGCCGGGCAATGGCACAAGAGGCAACGGGCAGGAGCTGAGGCACAGGAAGTTCCACCTGAACATGAGGAAGAACTTCCCTGTGCAGTGCCCGAGCACTGGGACAGGTTGGAACCCAGGGAGGCTGTGGAGTCTCCCTCGCTGGGGATAGACAAGAACCATCTGGACACCATCCTGTGCCATGTGCTCTGGGATGGCCCTGCCTGAGCAGGGAGGTTTGACCAGGTGACCCATGGTGGTCCCTTCCAGCCTGACCCATCCTGGGATTCTGGGAAATACCATCTATGGTGCTTTTTCACACAATCAGTTTCTTTTTGGTGTAGTTTCTTCTTTTGGTGGTTTTTGGTTTTTTTTTTTTTTGTCTAAGCTGCTGTGGTGTTCTGTATTGCCATCAGTTGGGTGAGCAGGAGTTTGCAGTTAACTGCTGGATATGTTTCCTAAGTCTTGCTCTCCTGTGCTGGGTGAAGCAACGAGGCAGTGCATGATCCTGGCCACAGCCTCTGCCTGAGGCTCTGACAGAGCCAGAGCTCTGTGATGATGCTGTTAAAGTGTTTTCCATTCCTTTGTCCTTACATTCCTTTCCATTTACACCGGCAATAAAGGCAGCGTTGTATTTTCAGAATTTGAGAGCAGCAGCAGGTTTATGTTTTGCTTAACTTTTTTGTGTTTTGTGGCTTTTAAAGCAGGCTAGCCCTTGGATATTTTTAGGGGTGATTCAAGTTGACTGTCATTGATCAATGTCAATGATCTTTGGATAAGTACTTCAGGGTATTGCTGCTCTGAGTTACTAATGAATGATTTTCTTTTCATGACCTGGAAATTAATACCTTACTGGTTACTTGTGAGGAATATTTGTCTTCAAATCAATTTTGAAAAATAGTTTAAAAAACATGCACTTGGCTGTGTGCCTCTCTCAGTGCAGTAATCAGGAGTTGAGGCACATCTTTGCACCAAGTACATATGCACGAAGTAGGAAATTACTTTCTTGGCAAGGCAAGAATGCTACAGTTTAAATTCCAGCAAAGCAAAGATCAAGCAGGTTTCAAGTTTGGGGTTATTTTTTGCTCAGCTTCAGTTTCCAGTGTAAGCTGTACTTGAGTATAACTGAAGGAAGTTTTTTCTTTCTTTCAGTGACAGCTGATCAGCTATGGAAAGGAGCTTTGGCAGAGACTGGCGTGGGAGTAAAGAAAGGAAGAGGAAAGAAAAGGAAGAAAAAGCTAAGGAAGAATCTCAATAGAGGCCAGGAGATTGGTGAAGGTAGATTCACAAACACAAAGCTGAAGACATGTCTTGATGTTTTTGTATATATGTTTCTTGATTTCATAAGTGGGCACATTTCTTTTCCTTTTTGTGATGTCAGAATTGTTTGAGATATTTTTGTCTTTAAACAAAAAAATCTTGATATGATTATTTAATGTTGGTTTTGCTGTTATACATATAAATTCTGCATCATAGAATGCACTTGAAGTATGTGAGAATTTTCCATTTTGTTGCATTTTTCCAGAGTGCAGAGTTGCAATCCTAATGGGAGCAAAGCATAATTTTTCTGTGTTATTTTTAAGGACGTTCTGGTTTCCTCTGGCCTGGTCTTAATGCTCCCATCTTGCAAACTGGGAAAGTGCAGGAACTGGCCCAACGAAAAAAAGAAGAACGAGAGAGAATTCAGACTGAAATTATTCAGCAGAGAGATACATTTGAGAAGAAAAAGAAATTTAAAATTAAGAGAGAGGGAGGATGGAGTGGAAAGTGTTGGGGAGGTGTCATTCTGGATCCTCCTGATCCTGGTCCCAATGGAGGTAAGAAAACCAATTATCTTCTTCCTCTTCTTTAGCCTTTCTGAGGGGGGACTTGGAGGGGGTGAGATCCAGACTTTTTCTGTGATTGAAAATTGGTTTTGTACTTTGTTTCACGCCCACACAGAGGCAAGCTAAATCAAAGAGCAGGTACTGCTAACACCAGTGAAATTTGTTAATACACTGCTTAATTTCCTGTAGCTCAGACTGTTCTGTTACATTATAGACTGCATGGTTTTATGTGGTATTACAGAGTACTGTGTTATGGCACAGGCTGTTACAGGAGTCTTAAAGGATGGAAATGTTTTTCTGTGTCCAGCATCAATTGCCTTGAGTATGAAATATAGTCATGGGGTTTCTTAACGGATCCTGCAAGATAAATTAATCTTTTTTAAATTGTAGTTCAAATAATGAAATAGGGTTAAAGATTATGTAGTTTGAATGTAGCTTTTAGAAGCAGCTGCAATAAATAACTATCATAATAATTATAATAACTGTAGAAGTTATTTTTTATTTCCTAAGTAGTCCAATATAGTGAATCTAGAGCTCTCATATGTGCAGCAGAGAGTTGACTTCTTTACAGTGCTGTTATTGAGACTACTAGAGAGTCTATAGTAGCTTTAACATTCAGAAGCCTAATCTTTTTCAACCAATTAAACATGAAAAGTACTTGTCAACTCCTGCTGGGATAAGTTTTTATTGTGAATAAATAAAAATTTTTTCATTATTTTTTCTTTGGTTATTGACATCTTTCTGTACACTTGGAGAGGAGCTAAGAAAGGGGGTGGTATTTTCTAGCAGTGTTTGCATTTTGTTACCCCAAGAGCAAATATTCCGTGGAAGGGGCAGTGATGTGACAATAGACTTGGCCAACTGTCACTGAATCTGTCTATGTAAAAATAGGAGATTTGGGAGATTAAAGATTCCAAATTCTGCATAAGTTGGTGGTGGAACATGGAGCAAGTCAAGAAAGTGCCATGGTTCTAGTTCCATACTGTGAGCACAAGACTGTGTTGAGTTTATCCCACTAAAAGAAGTGACAGCTGTTGTAAACAGTGTTTAGGCATTTGTGAACTTTACCTTCTGGTGTTTGCCTTGATTTTGCTTTTGGCTGCTACTACTGATGTGGATTACTTGCATTAAAGTTGGCTGTGTGGAGCCTGTTCTAGTCAGATCAAGTTCTGCCAAAAAGAGGAAAGGGCACTGCAATCAAACTAGGAGAATGAAGCTGTCAGCTTGTATTATAAATGTGTATGAGAAAAAGTGGTTTCTGATTAGCATGCACCGATTTCCTTTTAATCTGCTTAAAATGTTAGGGATCTTCAGGCCCCCACAGTTCTTTCAGCATCTTTTTATTCAGAGGATTAATGATTTTTCAGGGGAATTAGGGCATTCACTGTGTGCAAAGCAATGTCAAGGTGATAGGAAGAACAGACCTGAAACTGCCAAGCCCAATGAATCCTTTTGGCCTGAGTCTGTGGCATGACTGGATTTCCTGGTGTCACTTACTGTGCTAGCTAGGAGTAGAGAAAGAAACAGTATTTTCCACTTAGAAATCAAATCACTTTTCTCCCAAGTTTCCAGAGTTTCTTTAGCAACTGAAGAGCTTCAGAGGGAGCAGAGAGTGCCTGCTGGGATTCAGGTCCTTACTGTGAGCTAGAAATCTGCTTTGTGTAGACTGACAGATCTCTAAACTGCGCCAGGATGATCATGTTTATAAACATCTTGGAGGTTATGCATAAATGATAAGCCAGTGTTTGGTGAAGGACTGAAGCCCCAGTCCTACACCATTACACATTCTTAAGCTTTCCTCCAGCATCTCACTGTAACTACACCAAATAAAGGTTTTCTGTGTTATACTGGGATGCTCTTGTTCATGGGGTAAGTTGGAAAAGCAAGAGGTTGTAAGGACTGTGGTTCTCTGAAGTCATTATGTATTGTTTTATTTCATGCTCCCCCTTCCCTTTCTGGAATTTCACAAAAGTGTGGATAAAGAAGTACTTGCAGTTTCATAGAATCAAAGAATAGGTTGAGTTGGAAGAGACTTTTTACAGGTCATCTAGTCCAACCCCCAGATTTCTTTGCATCCCTGTCAATTGTATGGTAGAAGCTTCAGAATATTCTGAAAAATATTGGGTAATACTTTAGTCATAAAGGAAGCAACCCATCTGGTGATTTTAATGATTTACAGCTTTTGCTCTGTATATATGAAATTTGAGGTTTACTTGCAGTTTTAGAGCAGTATTCAGGGAAGAAGGCAGTTTACACTGCTGGTTTAAATTATTCTTATCTTACCTTTCCTACTTCTCACTGAGACTCCTTTATAAATTACAGCTCCATAGAAATTGTGTCCTTCTTAATTTGTACCACCTACAGGGGGGTGTGCTGACAAGTAACACAAAGAATTATAACACCCTGTTTTTCTCCCAACAGAAACTTATGAAGATTTTGAAGCAAGAGTCATCGAGGTAAGAATTGCAAATCTTTCCAAGGGCTTTGAAGAATTATCACTACTTTATCTTGACCTTGCAATTACTTAATAAGTCTTTGCTAAGTCAGTATTATAGCAGTAGGAATTAGTCTGTTTTTCTGTTTCAGCTGTATGACATGCACGAAGACAACCTATGAAAAAGTGAGTGAGAGAGAAGGGCTGTGCGAAACATTTTCTTCACAAAATAGCCTGATTCACTTCAGCTCCTTGTCTGAAAGTTAAAAGAATAATCAGGCAAGTCAGAAGCTGAGCTACCTGACAGCTCTACTCCAGAAAAGCATCTGAGGCTTCTCTCCTGTCCTGATAAATGTGCAAATGGGTTTTCTTGTCCTTGATTATCTTTCTGCATTTTGCTGAGATGACCATCAGTTGGAATTCTGTCCAGTGGCTTGAGCATTTTCTAGATAAATCCAAATCTTTGCTTGTGTCAGTGGGTTTAGTCTCTCCTGAGACATGGAAAACGATGATGCTGTATTGTAATCTCAGTCTGGGTAATTAAAAGTCATGAGTTGGTTTCTATATTTTTTTTAAATGCTGCAGAGGGGAATGATGTAAACTGTTTTAGATGTCTGCTGTGAAAAGGATAAAAAGCAATGGATATAAATAAAAAGCAAGGTAAATTTAGACGCAAAGAATGACTTGCAAATGGGAATTTGAATACTGGAATGGATTGGGAGTATATGGAATATCTGTCACTGGAATTTTTAAAAAACAAGTTAGATAATCTGTCAGAAGGGATGGGGAGACAAAACCTGTGACCTGTTGTCCCATTTTCCTATCTCTGTGGGTTTTTGGAGTCAGCTGGGCCACAATGTGGGCTTTGGCTGATACAGCAAAGCCATTTGGAGCACTTGGCCTGTAACTGAGTGAGTCTGTGTTTGAAGGCCATTTGTAAAAATTGAATTGCACAGGAACTGTTCATGAAAGAAGTAGGTTTTGTCCCCAAGCCCTGGAGCTGGCAATGCCTTCTGTAACCTGAAGGGGCACATTGCAGAGCAGAGGATGTTGATCTGCTGCTGTGCCATGTCACAGCTGGCTCTCACTTTGGGTGCTGCAGCAGGGGAGCCTGCCCTTCTGTACTGGCAGAATTGTTTACAAACAGCAAAGCTGAGTTGCTCTGCAGTGGTTCCATGTGCTATATAAATCTGTCTCAATGCTTTATTATATTTGGGTAATAAAAAAGCTGTCAGAAGCAGGCTGGGGCTCTGCTGTTACATGAGATTGCCACAGATGTGAGCTGAGAAAGTGGAAAGCTTTTGCAGAAAAATAGCAGCAGAAAAATTCTCTGTTCAAAATCAGCAGTGAGCTCAAGATAATTGAGTCTTACAATTTTGTGATAGCAAGTACGAGTTTTGAAATAAATAGATCATTTTAGCATTCCTGGCTTAAATAGGTGAGAGACATGCTGCTATTTGTGGATTTGTTTTCCATTATCTTTACCTTCACAACAGTAGAGGAGATTAAAATAATGTTTGCTGGGAAGTTGTGCTTCACAGCAAGAAGCCATTTTTGAAGGACTGCTTTATGAACAAAGATATAATAGGCCCTTTCTGTTGTGGTTATGCTACTGAAAACATTGTGTTGTTTTGCTAGAAAAAGAGAGAAATTGCTTATTACAGTATTTTCCCTTATAATGTAGAAACAGAAAAGCTGTAATTTGATTTCTCCTGACTGAAAAATAGAGTATAGACAAGCTCAGATTTTTGTGTCAACTAGAACTAAATTTGTCATAAAGAACCCGGGTTAACTGTTTCTTACTTTCCCTACCAGCCTAAGGCACATTTCCTGTTCCACTGATATATTAGAGATAAGAACAATCTCTTTAAGTAACACTGATGGTAATGCTTAACTGGTGTCTAACATAATATAATCACAGTGGTAATTAAAATCTACAGGTGTAGCTGATGTGTGCCATTATTATTTTCACTGGGAGGCTTCATTTCATGGGTCATCCACTCTCAGATGAATTCTTCTTTTATTTTTGTCCAAAATGAACATGGTAACATGGCAAAAAAAAAAAAAAAAAAGTAACCTACATGATATCCTGTGCTGTAATAGTAATTGCCTTGTAGTTCAATTAAAATTAGAAAGTGAGACCTTGTGCTCAGTAGGGCCTGAAGGCACAGAACATGATGTTAGTGGCCCTCTGAGTCTCTCATTAAGGGGAGCTTTCTAAAGGAGAAGATAAAGTTATAAATAATGCCCTTGGCAAAAGACAGATCTCAAAAGGCCCTTGTCCAACAATAAAATTGCCTCCTACCAATTGTGAAAACTGTGCTTGGTGGTCACTTACTGGTTTGTTCGTGCTTTTTTGCTTCCATTGCCTGTTTCTGGTGAGGGGAACTTGAAGAATTTTGTACAAGCATGGCTCCATTTTAGCAGGGTCAGTGCAAGCCTTCCAGAGTCAGAATAGCTCTGGTTTTGATTCAGATTGTTCAGGTATGGTATTATCATTGTTAAATAAACAAACAAAACCACCAGAGATTTGTTTTTGAGTTTTGAAGTACAGAATGCAAAGTGGTATTAGGTATTCTTGTCTCATTGCATTTGGATCACTGAGATTTGCAGAGCAACATAATCTGTAAATTAAAGTTTATTTCATGAGCTTGCTAGGCAGGAAAGCAACTAACCACTCAATCCTCTTTGTACTGACTAATCTAGCACAGGAATTCACTAGTTCTTCACTTAATTCTAACTCAAAAGTTCTTAGTTCATAACTAATAACTGTGAGGAAAATAGTTGCCAAACCAACAGTCAGGGTGTTCCTCCTCCCTCCTCCACTGCAGTGCTGGTGTGGCACTGGGAAACACCTTTGTCACTGGTGTCATCCAGCTTGGAAATATGATCAGTGCCATTGCCATGAGTTAGGGGACTGTGAAGAGCTGCCACACACACGGGATAAAAGGATGGTGGCTGCAGGGGACAGAAAGCTCTGGGTGGCAGTGGCTGCATAAATGGCTTTTATTCTTTTCTGGATATCCTGTTTGCCTTGTTGCTCTCACTTTGACATGAGGGAGCTGCTTCCCAGCCTGCATCAGGCCTCAGCTTGGTAGACTTGCCACTTGAGACAAAAAAGAATATTTTTTAATGCACAGCCTAAACACTTTGTTTCTTTTTGCAAGTCATTGGAAATAGTTTTTGCAAAGGGTGCAAAAAGAAAAGGCTTGTGAAAAAGAAATGCTGCATCAATTACAGTGTCTGAGATCTATTGTTTGACAGCCTTGACTGAAAAATTATAGGGTATAACGAATACTCTCTGAGTAATAATTTACTTCTAATGAGATACTGCCTCAGAAGTACTTTCAGGGTATTTGTTGGCTCTAGATTTTGCTTTTAAAATACAGGGAAGTCTTAGGGTGCAGCGTCTTTAGACTGATGAAAATTTCAGACAGTTTTTAAGATAGCACCTGAAGCCCCCTGTCACAGGAAAAATGAGAGGTCAGAGCTGTGCACTATTTCTGATACTCTTGAAGTTCTCAAAGATTTTGGCTCTGCCCTAAAAGTACAGTTTAGGAGAGCTACTCTCAGCTGGTTCTTTTTAATAAATACTTGGTGATTTTTATCTCTTACCTGTCAGCCTGTATGGAAGAAATAACTGGCATTTGGAACACCCCAGCAGCTTTTGAATGACTTTTGATTGGGCATAATTATGGCTCATTCTTTGAAAAGGCAGTAAAGCCATTTCAGGTGCAGAGTGACTTTGGGGATGCATTATTGGGGGGTCAGTCCAAGGGATCTGTACTCAGGTGGGAGCTGTAGTACGAAGTCACACCGAGAGAGAAAAGAGAGAGGAACAGGACGAGGTGATTGGTGCTGCTTGTGTTCCTGCGAGTGCTGTTCATTTTTGTTTGTGCTGGCTTGCAGGGCTCAGTGTGGGGTTGCATTCCCATCTTTCTATAAGGGTGCTTGGATGGGGAGAGCAGATCTCCTCCTGTGAGAGTGCAAGGTTGTTAAGGATCATTTCAGCATAAACCTTGCAGCTAGGAGGTGTTCAGCATTGTGGTACAAATCTGCTCCACCCTTGGTGCACAGGATGCTGATAGGGACATGATGTAGCTAATGTGGGTTTGGGTTTTGTTAACAAGTTCATTATTCAATTCTTGTAGGAAACTGGATTCCCAAACCTTTTAGTTGTGCCCCTGACCCTCTCTAGGCTCACTTGCATGGAAGTGCTTTTCTTCCAGCACTGCACCCCGCTCTCATTTTATCTGATTTCCCCTTGTACCTTGGAGAAGTAGTGGGACCAAGAGGCTCTTGTCCCAGGAGGGGATCAGCCTGTGCACACGCTTCTCTGCATAACAGCAAGTAAAGAGTGGCAGTGTCAAGAGTGTGGCCTAGAGGTGGCAGGTTCCTAGAAATCATGACTAAAATAGGATTTCTAGAAAGGAGGGATTCCCAAGGGCAGTCAAGTTAGCCAGTCATTCATTCGGCTTTTACATTAACAAAACCTCGCAGGGAATGTTGGATTTTGACACGTTTTCTAACCAAGTGCAGCAGCTGAAAGCAAAATAATGTTTGGCAGCCTGTCTTTGAGTGTAACTTACTTCCACATTGTCATTTGTCCTCTTAATAAATGTTTGAGCAATTTCCTTTTGGTTTTGGGGTGCTGATCTTCCCTCAGTTCTGGAAAGAAAGCTGAGTTTGCAGTATTTCACCTCTGGGTGGGGGATACAAGGAGACAGTCCACTTGAGGTACATTGTGATTTAGGTTGAGCATGTGTTGCATCTGCTTTCAAAATCTAAAAATTGGCTTTCTATCTAACTTGAGTGGCAATCTGATAACACGGGGTGGTTGTGTCTTGGTTTCAGTCACTTTTCAAAGGCTTTGCTGTTTTAGGAGTGGCACAGAAGTTTCTTGCGTGTGTCCTTATTGCCACATTCTGGAAAGGGAGAGGAATAATCCATGAGTAGTTTTCTACAAACATCACATCCTTTATTTTTGATGTGCTGACTCTATTTTAGTACAGGCATCTACTGAGATTGGCAACAGAAGATAAAAGTGTGTGCAAAGCAAAAATAGTATTCTCTTGATGCTCCTGGGGAGGTGACTCTGCTTCACTCTCTTCCATTATTATTTTGCATTTTCTCTAAATAGCTCATTTACACAGGCACTGTCATCTTATGGGGTGTGGTTTTTTGGCTTATTCTTGTCAGCAATGAGTTTGAAGAAAGAAAAATAGCTTGGAATAAGCAATTGGCAAGGCTGATATTTCTTCAAAGTGCTCTCTAGAACGTGTGGGCACCTTGAATTAAACAGCATCATTATTTTAATGAAAGCAAGGTGAAATTTTTGAAACCCTAACCATAATCTGCACCTAGTGAAGACACTGGAATTTTGGGGGGGGTGGTTGGGTTTAGGTTGGGTTTTTTTATTTGGATTTCTTATGGTGAATTTTAGTAAGGATGTTTAAACCATGACCAAGTAGTATTTTCTAATAATCTACTTTCAGAGGTATAACAATATTACCAGAGTAGCTTACTGAAGAATTACATATAGGGAGAGGGATTTTTATGTATGCTATGTATTATCTTTTTATACTTTATATATAATTTATGTATTACATACAGCATATAAACTGAATGACTGTATTTAAGTAAACTTTTAGTTCAATATATAAACAAAACCCAGGGAATTAGAACAGATGGACAAAGGATCTCAGATTGTTGTCCAAAATTGGATTTTCTCACCCAGTGTTCAAGAAGCCGATCTACACAGAGTCAAGCTATTTGATTTATTTATAGTTCTGCTCCAACAGGGGGGCTGTGGGTTAAGCTAGCCAAAAATACAACCGTAATTATAGAGTCTGATTATTTACAGTTCTGCATAATGAATCTTCATGACTGCTTGGCTAAGCTGCTCCTTGCTTAGCTGTCTCTCACCTGGATTTAAGGGTTCTAAATTCACGTTCAGTGTTAGGGGTCTCACAGGCAGGTAGCCTCAGCTTCAGAGGTGTGGTTTTCACATCAAGGTGAGCCAAGTTCACCAAAGGACAAAATCTGTAGTATTTCTAAACTCCAGCAGTCCGAAGCTGGTTTGGGCTGGCATGTAACTGGTCTCTTCCCCTTATCTTACCATTTTAGTGACCTTTTGCCACAGTCTGCATTCTCTAGGTCAAGTTGCTCTCCCTTGTCCTGTACATGCTCTCCCTTCCACCTGTACATCTGTCTCTTGTCCACTTTGGGATATATTAGACCATAAAAGAGGGGGGTGGGCTGTAAAGCAGTGACTTTCTTATAGAACCATGGAGTATTCTGACTTGGAAGGGACCCATCAGGATCATGGAGTACAGCTCCTGGCCTTTCACAGAACACCCCAAGGGTCACACCAAGTGCCTGAGAGTGTTGTCCAAATGCTTCTTGAGCTCTGTCAGGCTTGGTGCTGTGACCACTGCCCTGGGGAGCCTGTTCAGTGCCCAACCATCCTCTGGGTGAAAAACCTTTTCCTGATACCCAACCTAAACCTCCCCTGACACAGCTTCAGGCTGTTCCCTTCTTCTTCCCCTCTCTTAAATGGAATCTTCTGTTCAGCTATCATCTCTGTAATGAGACTGCCTTCTGCAGCATGCAAGTAGATTTCAATCCTAAATTTTAATTCATGTAAAGCAACAACTGACCTTGAGCAATTCCTGAGAGTGCTTCTAAAATAGGTTAAAATACGAGGGGGGCACTTCAATATTGGTGTCACTTTCTCAATATTAGTGTTACTTTCCATTTTTTTCCCATGTTTTTTTCATCATGCTTGAAATCACACATAAAGCTGGCAGCATTAGAGCATTATCTGCTGTGCAGCTGAACACAATAGGGGTTACTTGCCTGAAAGTGCACTGAGGTAGGTTTTTCACTGAGTGTGAATTTTTTAACAACCTTTATGTATTTAATGCCTTGAAGCCAGTGTCCCACTGCAGATGCAGTGACAAAGACTGTCGTTATTTTAAGTTTATACTATAGACCTCTAATACCTTTTTTGGCAAACTTGGCTCTCTTGAAAAAAAAAAAAAACAACAAAAAACCAAAAGCTAACAAAACCCAACCCATCTGGACTATGTGCAATAACAAGAAGCTCTGTGTTGTTTGTTTTTTTTTCTTCAGGTGAGAAATGTATTTTGTATGAAGGCAAAGGAAGGCAGAAAAAAATCAGTACGTGCCTTAGTGGCTGTTGGGAATGGTAAAGGGGCTGCAGGTATGTGCATTTATTGTATATACAAGGTAACATCTGATAATGGCCTGTTTTGTGTGAGCTTAAATAAAACAGCTGTGTTCATGGTCAGCCAGCATTTTGCTGAAGTTTGCTTATGTGAGAGATTCAAGGCCTCATGTGTTCCTCCAGCTGAGTTTTGCTTCCACTTGGGAGTGGAGGAAAATTTATAAAGAGAGGAAGGTGTGGTTCTCTTGCAGAAAGATGTGTTACTCTGAAAAAACTCTTCCTGCCTCTTGTTTGGAAAGCTTCTTCATAGAACAAGTTGTCACTGTAATCCAGATGTCCTAAATGATGGAACTGAAGTTGTCCCAGGCTTCTTTAATTCATTCCCTTCTTTATTTTTAAACAGAGTGGACTATTTCTTTTGTCTAAAGCAGTCACCATTACCCAGTTGTTTGAAACAAAGTTGGTGAAACACACAAAAACAGCTTAAGCCTTGGTTTTGTTTTTTTTTACTTTGACAACTAGCAGTTGGCATCCAGATATTAGGTGTTTGTAACTCCTAGACCATTTGTCTCTGGGATTTTCTCTGAACTACTTTCTGAGTATGATCTGTGCAGTGGAGTGGAAGTTTTAATGCTAAATGTGGCTGTGAAGTTCTTTGGTTTTTTCCACTTTTCTTTCTGGAGATCATCTGCTGTTCCTCAGCAATAAAACGCCTCTTTCTGTCTTGCAGGTTTTGCAACAGGGAAGGCAGGTGACAGGACGAATGCTTTAAGGAAAGTATGTTGATTGAATTTTTTTTGCTTGATGACAGTTACAATTAATTCATGCCTACACTTACGGGTTTTTTCCTTAATAATCAGCATGATTTGTAGTCTTTGCAAAGAAGTAAGTCCACGTGTTTGCTTTGTCTGATACAGATAATCACAGAATGATTTAGGTTAGAAAAGCCCTTTGAGATCCCCCAGTCCAGCTGTTGATATAACACTGCCAAGTCCACCACCAGCCCATGTCCCTCAGTGCTCTGTCTGCACATCTTTCAAGCACCTCCAGGGGTGGTGACTGAGCCTCTTCACTGGCAGCCTGTTCCAGTGCTTGGTGACCCTGTCAGGGGAGAAATTGTTCCCATCTAAACCTCCACTGGCACAACTTGAGGCAATTTCCTCTCATCCTATCACTTGCTACTTGGGAAAAGTCAAGTCACTGACTTCAGTCTCCTTCCAGGTATCTATAGGGAGCAGTAAGGTCTCCCCTGAGCCTCCTCCAGACTAAACATTTTCATTTCCATGGAGTTTAGATGTGGCAAATCTGTTTTCCTAAGTTGTTTTTCTCTGGTTTTGGGGGGGTTTTTTTAATATCTAATTACCTGAATAAAGGTAAATTGCAAATGCTTAGCAGAAGATTTCAAGGAGAAAAATGTTTTCTGTTTTTATTCCCTAGGCAAAGAATAAAGCAATAAGCTCCTTACACTTTATAGACCTGTATCAGAACCACACAAGTAAGTGTTATTCTTTCAGTTTAAGTACTAAATATGCCAGCGAGAACTGGTTGCAGCTACTTGCAAAGCAAAAAAAAAAAGTTAAATAATTTTTTTCTGTTCTGATGCATTGTATTATAATTCTTGACAACTTGATCTAGTTGAAGGTTTCCCTGCTCGTTGTGGAGGAGTTGAACCAGCTGACCTTTTAAAGGTCCCTTCCAACCCAAACAATTCCACAGTTCTGTGCTTAAAATATGGATACTTAATGCATAGGATTTCTGGCTCTCAATAGCAAGATCAGATCTTTTGTGGCACAGTTTGAGTTTAGGGAGTCAGATACTGTATGGGCATTTTTCTTTACAGTGAACTCCTGTGCTTTTCCCCTTTCTGTGTCAGAGGAGATGGTTCCCTGTGACTCAGTCCAGGGAGAACCTGGGCTGCATGGTCAGCCTGATGGCTCCTGGTAGTTTTTTTTTTGTTAGTACTCTCTAAGGAAAATCCAAGAATGCTGATGCCTACGGGGAAATCTTAGGTTAAAAACTAGATTATTAAAAAAATACCAGTTAAATTGTATCATGTGAGCTCAGTTCAAAACTAAATGAGGCTCATTGAAGGCACACCTACGTATTTTTCAGTAGTAACATAGTATTCACAGGTATTTCAACATTCATAACCTATTCCAGAAATTTACCTGGACTAAACCTCCTCTGTAAAGAAGTCAGGGGAGAATAAAACCAACTTGACAGTTCAGAAAAAGAAAGGTACTAGCTAAAGCTTTTCTAGAAGGAAGAATTTATCTGTAATCCTTTTTTCCCCCTCTCCAGTTTACCACGACATTTCTGTGAAATTTAAAAGGACAAAAATCCGCATGAAGAAACAAAACAAAGGTAATTAAAGAAGTTTAAATTTTGAATTTTTAATAATTACTGACTGATATTTATTTGATGAACTTAAACCTATGTAGTGTCTAGTCTACCATATTTTTAATATTGAAAATGATCAGTCACTTTCCTTTAGAAATACCTACTGTTGCTGACATGGCTTTGCTCTTGCAAATTGGGATTTTGTCCCTTCTGCACTGGTTGGAGCTCTCTCACTCTTCTTCAGTGTAATTCCTGCAGTTCTAAATTGCCTAGGTGTGAACCCTGGTCCTGCTCCAGTCTGGTGGGTTTGTATAGAGCTATAAATTCTCAAAGCCCTCTCACTCCAGGTCTCCCTTTTTTTACAGCCTTGGTGGTTGTGAAGTCAGTTTGATCTTCCTGGAAGTGGCACCTGAAGTTTCCTGATAGCTTATCAGTTAGGGGGATGGTTTTTTTCCTTTTACTTGTCTCTTTGGGGTTTTTTCAGATCTGTGTCTCTGTATATTTTGTTTCTGGTTTCTCCTTTCTCCCTCAATTTGTCCTAACACAGATAACCTCACTAGAATAACCATTTTAGCCCTTTCCAGCCGTTTGGTCCCCAGGATGTATTTCTTTTTTCTGTCCTTTGCTTAGCAGCAGCAAACTGTCCTGCAGTTTAATTTAAAGACCACTAGAGCTAAGCCATGTCAAACAAACATCTCTTGAGCAAAAGTAGACTCTTCAAAAAAATTGAAACCTGGCAAATCTCATTGAAACCTGGCAAGTCTAAGAAACCATTTGTAATTAATGCCAGTGTAGTACAGTTATGCATTGGAGCTGATATAATCTGTTGTGTTTGTGGATTTTGAAATATGTTGGTATCTCCTTCATGCTGTGCCACTAAAATTATGACAAAGTATAACTCATTCCAATTGCTGGGCCAGGAGAAGGGAAGTGATGCCTCTGCACAGCCCCTGGAGCCATTTTTAACATCTAATGTGTTCTGATATGTTGGGTAACAAAAATAACAAAGAAGAATTCTCAGTGCTCTCTTCTGAGTAAGTTGTGTGCTTATGAATAATCACACAATGCTCATATATGTTTTTTTTCCCCCAGGGTATGGTCTGCATTGCCACCGAGCCATTATCACCATCTGTAGGCTAATTGGCATTAAGGACATGTATGCCAAGGTCACTGGATCCAAAAACTTGATTAACATCACCAGAGCTCTCTTCAGAGGCTTGACCCTACAGGTGGGTGCACTCCCAGTGCCCATGAGGTATGGGGACAGGAGGGAGGGAGGGAGGGAGGGAGGGAGGGATGGATGGATGGATGTTGTAATTCTTTGTGGGCAAACAGTTTATATTCCAGGCTTAAAATTAAATAATCCTACAAAGAGCAAACCAAATCAACGAAGGGGATAATTCCTCAGCAGTTTTATGGAGCTTTCCAGTCAGGAACAGTTATGTGTAACACCGCCTATTCCACAGCCAGGTGTCTGCAGGGCACATTGGAATTCCTGGGCTTTCATTTGATGTGGATTTTGTGACTATTGAAAAATGCAGAGCAGAAGGAGTTGTGGGCCAGGTTTGGTTGCTGCTGCTTGTGTTCTAATTGCACAAGGACTGAAGCCCCAGCTGCTTCTTTTGCTGCTGTAATTGGGATCTCTGAAGTCAGTCAGGGAGGTGGTGTTGTTCCCTCCACCCCTGAGTGCTCACAGTGGAGATGTCTCTGCCTGAGACAGCTGCCTGGAATTGATGGAAAAGCTCCAACATGCAACATTTCATTCTACTTCCTTTGAACACCAGCCTCAGGATGAGTCAGCCCTCTGGAAATTCCTGGTTATCTCATTTGTGTGCAGTTTTGGTGGCTGCCAAGGTTTAGCTGTTCCCATTCCCAATACAGCCCTGCAGAGCTGTAGCTGTCAAGTCTGTCACCCTGTCCTGGCCAACATCATCAGTTCAGTCTCAGGAGGTGAGGGGGTTGTGATCCTCTTTGCCTGATAAGAGTCACAGATCTCACAGCTTAGAATACCTCAGGGCAATCAGATTTGGGGAAGTCTGGCGTTCTTTTGGAGTTATGCACTTGATACGTTTTCTTTACTGCCCTGAGTAGGAAAAATTTCCTGTCTCCTGTAAACATTTACTCTGTAAAATCTGAGTGTTACCAAAATACCTTGAAGGCAAGGGAGAGGTGTAGTTAAAAATAATGTTACATTCCTACCTTTATGTTAGCTAATGCCACCTGTCTGGGCAGTAACAGGCATTTTTCTGTTGTCAGAGCAAAATTTATGTCCACATAAAGACATAAAAATGTTCCTGCAGGGTACTAACATGCCAGCAGGCATGTTTATGAGCAGCATGTGTCTTTCCAAAAGCAAGTTCCTCTGGGATGACACTGTAGGGCTGATTAGTATATCTGAGGTCTGGCTATCTGAATTTTTGCCCAGGAGGATAAGCTTGACAAGTCATTTCATTTACACTGCGCTTAAACTGTTCATTAGGAAATTACTTCTTGGGGTCTCTTTCCCCTGCCCCATATCCCATGTAGATTTTGGCCTGAAGTAAAGCCACAGTGTGCCTCATTTTGACTGTCTTTTCCCTGTCCTGCTCCCAGGAGACTCACCAGCAGCTGGCAAACCAGAAGAGCCTCTACGTGGTGGAATTCCGGGAGGAGCAGGGCCCTCTGCCCATCGTGGTGGCCCTACCTGAGGGGACTGTCCGTGAAGAGCCTGAGCCTGAGCCTGAAGTTCCAAACACAAAGCTGGAATGGAGGGAGGTGAAAGAAGCCCAGGGAATGCTGAAATCTCCCTGGGCAAGTGTCAGGCGGGCGGCATGCTGACAGCTTCTGTCCCTCTGTCTCTCCAGCTCAGGTGCAGCTGGGAAAGCCGGGCTCAAGTATCTGGGCTTGAGTTTCAGGGGAGGGCAGCAGGAGCTCTCTCATGCCATCCATGTCACTGCTGCCATCCAGGAGCACTGTTTGCTTTCCCACAATTCCCCTGACCACTGTCAGGTGGGAATGTTCAGATGGAAGCAGTCAGTGAAAGTGTCTTTGGCTTCAAGCATGCGTTTACTCCATTCCAGAGGATGGTTTGTAATCAAGAGCTCCCATGTTTCATTCACAAGCTCTTGGGAAACTGTTGAAAATACAAGATTGTGAAAGCAATAAAGAATCATCAGAGTGGGTTTAGTTTGGGTTTGTTTGGGTCCTTTCAGCAGTAGTGTGAGTTCACGTGTGCACCCTCTGTCTCACTGCCAAGGCTCAGAGCTTAAATTCTGTGCCTCCCAATCTGTGAATGCCTGTCATGGTATTTCCCCAAATGAGAAAGTGCTTGGGCCACCTCTTTTGTTAGTGGGAAAGAAAATACCTTAGAAATCCTTCAAGGCCAGCCTGGGAATTTACATCTGGAGTTCTCATGTTAAAGACATGTAGGAGCAATGTGTTACACTGATTTCAGTGCAGGTTTCTAAAGACAGCAGTTGTGTATATCCAGAAAGGCAGGGTGAATTTAATTGAGTTTTATCTTACTCTTGCAGTGAAAGTTCTAATTCCAAGGCCATGCCTGCTGAGCAGTGGGGTGAAGGTTTTTTCCCTGTTTGCCAGCTCAGTCAAAATAGACCTTCAGTAGGGATTGCCAGGTGTTTAGGTGCGAAGCTTCTTGTTACCAGCACATCAAGCTGCTTCTGGGGAATGTGTGCTCGCATTCAGCAGGCATCTCTGCTGTTGAGTTTAGGTCCCTTCACAAAATTAGTCTTTTGTGGCTTTACTGTTCACACAGGTTTGTTCATATTAATAAACATAGGGGCTTGTGTAGGTGTTTTACCCAGCACACAGATTGCTCATCGCTCACAGACAGAGCTGGCTGTAAAATTTTCCATGGAGCTGGCCATAATTTTCTATTAGAAATCAAATTCCTCTCCTGCAGTTCAGAAGAAGATGGAAGTTCTCCTAACTCATTGCATTGCTGGAGGCAAGGTATCCAATATGCAAATATTTGGAGAACAGTTAACATGGTGGTTAAACCACTTAGTTAAGCAAGAGCAACCAAGATTACAATCTGGGCATAGTTAATGAATATGTCTGTAATCTTGGTTTTAATAGGAACTGAGGCTTTGCCTGCCTTCAGGTGCATAGATTGGTTTAAGTAGCATGTAATTTCCTGCTCTCCAGAGCAGCTGCCTGCAGACCTCCTTGTCCTGCTGAAGAAGCTGGAGAAGAAGAGAGAGGAGAATTCCACTTACAAAACCAGGTGAAACCTGGTGGTGGCTGCAGGGGCACAATAGGCCCAGTGTTTCAGCAGCATGAATGGGTCTTGTAAATGCTCTGAAAAAAAGCCTGATCTGTGGCTTTTGGAGTGGGCTGCTCCATCCAGCTACATCTGCAAGGGAATCCCAGCGATGGAGGGATACCAGTGTGGGGGGATCTGGGAATTCCTGGGCAAATGCAGTGCATGGGATGGAGCAGCCCCGCATTTCGGGCCAAGCTGGGAGCACCTCTGCAGGCAGGGACTGCACAGTGTTTAACAAACTGCAAGGCCAGCCCTCCCACATCCTGGGGTGCCCTGCCGGTACGCCACTGACCCCATGGAAGTATCCCAAGTGAAAAGGCTTGCTAGCCTGCAGTGTCCATTGTGCCCAATGTTTCCAGCAGAGTGGCAGCCAATTCTTGGGTCAGTGATGCCCTCAGGGCTCTCTGTGGGGAAACAAGGTGCTGCACACGAGGTCTGTAGGTACTGAGAGATTATCTGAGCTCTGGGCAGCATCTTTCCCTCCAGGAAGCATTGGGGCTCACCATTTTCCAGGCAGCTCCCTTGGGCTGCCCAGCTTCCAGGGCATGTCAGTCTCCACGGCTGTGTTGAGATGACAGGAAAGCTGGGCATGATGAACCTCTTCTGTGTCACTGTCTCTTCTTCCCATGGCACAGAAAGGTGCACATTGCTGCAGTTCAGCTGCCACCCCTCCCTGTGTTACTGTCCTGTGTTGGACCCTGTGCCAGGCACGGACATCCCTTCACCCTGGTCAGCTGCCTGGGGTTGAACTTGGGGTCACACCAGGAGGGTGTCAAAGCTCCATTTTCTATGAGTTCATTCCTTACCCTCGTGTGGGTTCCCTTCCATCTGCCCAGCCCTTCCCAGAAAGGCTCAACCCGGGTGACTCCAGGGCCACAGAGCATCTCTGAGTGCCCCTCCCAGAGCTAATGGACACTCCCAGGGCCGATGGACACTCCCATACCAGCAGCACCCATGTCTGTCGGGCTGATGCTGTGTGGGAGGCACTTAGCAAGCAGGGTGGGGACGGAAGGACATGGAGGGGGCTGGTGCAGACTGGTGTGAACTGGTGCGTGGCAGGCAAGGAGAAAGCAAAGGGCAAAACAAGGCAGAGGGAATGAGGTTGGGGCTGTGCCAAGATACGGGCTGTAAATGTGATGGCTGCAGGGAACGGGTAGAGGGATGTGAGAGGACAGGAGCACTGCTGGGTGCACAGGTGCTGGGCACACCTGGGTGCAGGAGGAACAGAGACAGCTCAGCCCAAGGCTGGGGTAGGGCTGCAGATCCCTGCCTTTGTAAACACATCTAAGCAGAAAGGCATCTTTGTGTTCCAGTGTCACATTCGAGGGTGTTAATAGAACCTGGGCACCCCCACACACACCCCATCATGATGGGATGATGAAAGCAGTTTCAACTGGTGGATGTTGAACTTCAGAGCCATGTGTCATTGTCCAAGGTGGCTTTGAGTTCCCTCCCTGCTCTGAAAAGGGATTTTTTTTCCACCTCTGTAACATAAGCAAAACAAGTCAGGCTGGTTTTCAGCAAGGAAAAAACCCACAAATGTTTTCCTTAGTTTGCAATTAAAAAGTTTCAAACCAAACCCATGGTCACAGGTCAAAAGTTTCCTTGGATATGAAGCAAGAGGAGCCTCCAAGTCAACTTTTATTTCCCTTGTCCTCTAGTCCTTGTTGTTATCCAGGAACTTCTTAAAATGGAAGCATATTTTGCCCCACAGGCTGGAAGAGATAATTTGACACCACTGTTTTCTAGGCACCTCAAATGTGTTGAAGACATCCTTTCCTGGGTCTAAACCCCATTTCAATTAATTCCTTGTCATGGTTTAACCTCCACACGGCCACTCACTCAACCACCGTGGTGGCACAGCCCTGCCAGGGTGCAGAAATCCTGGGGCTGTGCTTGGGTGCAACAAAAAGAAAAAGAGCAGCAAGGACTCATCCAAAATCACAGCAAACCCATCTTTATTAGTGACACCATGGCAGTGTATGAGAGCATAGCCATTCACCAAAAGCAGAAGTTAATTGCCTCTGCTTATTGAGGATTTGATTCTGATCACCCAAAGAATTCTCCTATAGCCTACTGGGCATCCTCCAGGTTGTGCTTTGTACAGGGATCAAAGGCTGTGGTAATTCCTGGCGTGCCTCAGAATTCAGCAGCGCCCTTCAGGAGCTGCAATGATCCACATTGCTCCTGAGCTAAGTTAAATACTGTCCCCATTGCTCATTGCAAGTCAGAGAAGGCATTTTCCAAAATGCATGAAAATATTAATTTGTACAGTGTTTTTAAGGAGAGGAAACAGACTTAAATGGGCACACAGTAATTAAAATGACACAGTTTCACACTTGTGCTCCTTGGTGCTTGTTCTTCACTTTTCCCCTGATACCAGTAACATCCCTGGACACATAAAGATGCAGTCCAGGGATATTTTAGCCCTTTGAACCCAACTATACTATGGTTTTTTAAAGTTGGATGGCTTATTTTTTATTTTGGCCCCAGCATCAAACTGTACCCAGCCTGTAAGATATTGAAAGGAAACAGATTGTGCCAGGATATTCCTTTCTCTGGCAGGCTCCTTCATCACCAAGATCCCATATAAAAAGCTCTTGTTTATAGGCTATACATGAAAAAACCCAAACCCAGCCTGGAGATGGCAGTCATTGTTCCTGGAGTTGTTTGGGCTCTCAGGAAGATTTCCATCGCAGGAGCGAGAACGCCTTGTGGATCACATAAATCAGGGTGGCCACAAATGCAAATACCTGTGATGGGAAAACACACCAGCCAGTCAATTTTCTGTTGCACAGTGCCACTCCAGCACCGAGCACGCGCCTCGTGACACACCATGCGCTTGGGGACGTCTGTGTGTGGTGAGACGGCAACTGGGTTTGTCTCCCCCCTGCCCAAATTGTTGGGGATATAAAATCAAATATGCACTTGAGGCCACTTGAGAGCCACCTGGTGCCATTCCTTGCCCTCCTGGCAGGCACTCACCACGGCAGCAATGTTCTCCTTGTACTCCTGTCCAGGGGCCAGCACGCCAAAGGCGTAGGTCACGTAGGCTTCCAGCACCGCGGCGCTGAGGTAGAACAGCGCTGCTGTCTCCTGGCAGATGACATCCTAAGGAACAAGGGTCACACTGTCACCTCCGAGGGGTTCCCACACAGCCACCCCCAGCCCGCAGTTTGGAGTGCAGCAGCAGCACCCCACTCTGCAGGGGAGGCCCTGGGGTTTGTCACAGGCACGTACCAAGGTGACCCAGCAGCTGCTGCCACCACCGTGAGCCCCACAGAAAGAGAGGCACAGGAGGGAGATGGACATGATGAAGCAGAACACGGAGACAAACATCACCCAGCCCTGCAGCATGGGGTCTGGGACCTTCGAGGATGCCACCAGGATCCACACAAGGCCCCCAAAGATCTGCAAGTCAAAGAGGGGGACAGGGTGAGTGTGGGATAAAATGACTTGTCCAGAGCAGAGCCAAAAGCCATGCTCGCCTCTGGCGCTACACATGGCAACTGCCCAGGAGTTCTTCCCAGCCTCCACTTAAAACTGAGCTGGGAGCATCTGCCACACATCCTGACCCAAAAAAACTCCTCACTGTTGCCCTGCCTCCTGGTGCCACTGCCTCTCACACCCTCCTTAGACCAGTGAGCTCAGGAGGCTGGTTCAGACCCTTCTGAGGGCTGACTTTAATGAACAGGAAGGCTGAGTTAGTTGCTTCACACCCAGTGTGTCAGATCCCTGCCAGCTCACCTGCACAAACAGCACAGATACCTGCCCTCACTGAGAGAACAGGCTGAAGAGACCTTTGACTCGCTGGGTAGGGGAAATGAGCCTGAGGCTCCCAGCTCCTGCTTGGGAAAGGAAGCTTTTATTGCTGCTTCAGCTCTTTGGGTCATCCTTCATTGGCTACACCAGAGCTGTGCCTGGTCCTAGCTGCTGGTGTGGGAGCAGGTGGGACCTTCTCAGCCAGTTTTGTGAGCTTGCCATGGGTTTTCTGGGGATAAACAGGGACAGATATGTCTAGGCTCCATCCCTTCACCAGCAAACCCCTGCACAAGAGCATAGGAGCATGATGCTCAGTGTTGTGGAATGTCTGGAGTGCAAGAGGTGCCTTTGCACTGAAATGCTCTGAGTAGCTTTTCTGTGCCACTAAACAGCCCAGTTGTTTCTTAGACCTGTGCAAAGTTTAGTCTGCACAGCACCTTGTGATAAGGAGCACCACAGCTGAACCCACACTTTGTGGACCATTGCTGCCGTGGGGACCTATCCCTCACCACCAGCCAGTGTGGGACTCAGGCAAATGTCTCAGAGCCTTGCTGACTCTAAGGTCATTCTGATCCTTGTAATAACCAAAGGCTGACACTTGAACAGTAATCCAGTCCTTCAAATCACTCATGTGCTGACAAAATGAGTGTGTTGCAGCTAAAAATCCTGGGGAAAAGTGTCATGGCTGCTCCATTAAAATCAAGCACAAATTATGGTGCGATATGAGGCTGGGGAAAGAAGTACCACAGCTCACTTCTTACTCACTCACTCTCTCTCTCTTTCCTGCAGGCTGTGGTTACTTGCTCAGAAAAGGCTGTTTGACCTGGTTTGATTATTGACTTTGGTTTTATGGTGAAGACTCATAAAAAGGAAGAAAGAAGTGAGAGGCTTTCAATAACTCATAGCAGGATGTGGACAGCAGTCTGAAAAAACCCTATCCTTTAAATAGCTTTTACAAAGCAAACATATCTGCTTTCAGCTTGTTTCAGCTTTTCCACATAGGTCTGGGTATCCATACATGCAGACAGTTCTTCAAATTAAATAGATTACAAAAATTAAACTGAGCCTCACAGATGGAAAATGGTAGGTCTTAATCAGCCCATGCAAATGTGGCAGTCATCTGAGCTGCAGGTAGGATCTTCTCAAAATTTCACAACCATCTTAGAATTTAAAATGCCAGTTTTGATTTGTTTTGTTACCATCGTGGCCCATGGTAGGCAACCCGAGATTCCACTAAGTAATGAGAAACTCTTTGTCCCTCTGAATGCTGTGATTCAAGGCAGCCACCTCCTGTGTACACAGCAGAGGTCACCCAGCTGCACAGCCCAGTCTTCCTGAAGATGGAGAAATCCAGTCATGCAGCATTCCTCCATCCTGGGTGGTTCCTGGGCCTTCAGGATGCACATTTCCAGATCTTCCCCGAACCCAAGGACAAGGTGCTCATTTCAGCAAGCCACCCTGCCAAATCCCCTGGAGACAGGGATTACAAACAAACAGTTCAAGGGGAATGAACTCGCTGAGGCCAACAACAGGCTCAGCACTAGGGCTAACACAGCTCAGTGGCAGGGGTGGCTGGCAAGTGTCTGCCCAGCCAAAACCTCCACAGGGACTTCTCATCCTCCTTCACACAGCTGCTGGAAAACTGGACCTTCTCTCAGGCAGAGGCCAGGTCTGCAGAGCAGGATTGGAGGGGCTGAAGCAAAGCCTGTCTCTGCCATCCTCTTTATTACAGTGTTATCACCAGGAGAAGGAAGGAAATGCTGTAAATCCCAGGAGTGTGGACCAAGCTTGGTGACAGAAAAGGATTTGTCACCAGATGACAAACCCGAAATTTTTAGCATGAAACACTCTGAAGGCCATCCTACAATACTCAGCTAGAGCTTTCAATGCTGAGCCCAAGCACCCAGAATCTGGAAAAACGCCTCCCAAGCTCTTGCGAGAAGAGCACTTTTCATGAGTGGGGCAGAGGACACGGTGAAAAGGTTCAGGTTGAGACTTTTTATCTTATAACCTCTGCTCAGAGCAAATGCTTTCAACCACATGGGCCAAATCATTGAGATTACGATCTCCTGCTGCTCAGCCAAGTTACAATGTGGAAAGGCGTTACAAGGTGTTCGCTAACCCTTGGCTCACCCACACGCCCAGATCCAGCCCCTCCGCACCTGCGGCTCGGGAATGCTGGATGGAGCAGCGCAGTCCCGGCTGGCCGGGCTCGTTGCTGCTGCAAACAATTCCCTCCACTCGCCCTAATCCCCTGCTCCAGGCGAGCCGCTCATTCTCTGCCTGTACTATCCGCTAAAATCACCTTTCGCTTAATTAACCGGCCCCACTTGGCAACCTACCATAAACCCACCAGCAACCCCTGCCGGCATTTTAGGCAGGAAAGGACAACGTTTTTCAAAGGCAGCAGAAAAGATGCCACTGCAGACTGGAAAACTTCAGAGCCTCACACCCTGTGATTTTCTCTAAGAATGGGTGTCCTGGGTTGATGCTGAATTGTATCCCCCTTCATCTGTTTAGCTCAGAAATAAGTTTTGCACCTTTGAAATTGGATCTGAGAGTGAAGGAGGGAGAAGTGGTGTAATGTCTGAGGCAGTTGTTTCCAAAACATAAAGATCAGAGTTTTCAGCTTCCCTTCACACACAGCCTGTGTTGTCTACAGTGTGGATGGTGAGAGAGAGCTCTCCTTTGCTTTTTGTTAATTTTTGGCTAGCTGAAGCAGAGAAGCTCTCCGGACTGTGTTTTTTTTTCTTTTTCTTGGAACTGTTTGAACCTGCTCTGGACTAAAAACCCAGAACAGTACCAGGAGCTCACATCTGTAGCCCACCAGGGCCTGGCCTGGCCCCAGCATTTCCCAGCACCAGAGGAATTGACAACTGAGTGAGCTGAGCTACAACATACAGAAGAGACTTTCTGAATTTGTCATCTCTTCGGAGCAACAAGAGGTTTTGTTGTATAGTATTGTTCACTTGTTGTGCTGGGGAGTGCTTTGCCTGTTGAATAAACATTTTTTCTCACTCTTCTCCAGGGAAATCTTTTTTCCAAACCGGTTGGGGAAGTGCCATTTGGATTTACTTTCTAGAGGGACCCCAGCCGGAGTTTCTTCCCAAATTTGCCCTAAACTAGGACAATGAGCTGCCCACAGCCCCTTGTGGCTCAAGAACCTGGCGTGGGTCCTGAGCCACGTGTCTGGGGACAAGTGTCTCTCCTCAGACATCTGCAGCATAACCTGTGCTGAGTGCCCAACCAAGCAACCTCTGCCCTCCCCCAGGGAAAAGTCAGCACTCACGATTTCAGGGATGAAGAGCACATCTGGGAAGGTGGTCAGGACCGCCAGGCCACTGGGCAAAGTGCTGGTGGAAGTTGAGGAGGACATTGGAAGCTTCTGGCACGGTGATTATCAGCCACTCTGCTCCTCACTGCTGAATGCAGCCTCCTCACCTCTCCCTCTCCCTCTCTCTCTTCCTCCTTTCCTCCCCTTCCAGCTCTCGTTTCTTCCTCTTTTCCTCCCCTTCCTGCCCTGGTTTCTTTTGTCCCTGCTTCCTGCCGACAGATGAAGACAGCTGTGAATGGCACAGGTGTGGCCAAACCCTGTGACCTGGAGTCACATGGGAGATCCAGGGGCAGCCCCAAGGCATTGGGAGCAGAGCCCGGCTGTCCCCGCACGGGCTGAGCGTGCCAGGCAGGTCCCTGGGCAGGGCCAAGTGACACTGGGGTGACAGCTCCTCAGTTGCAGGGGACGCCTGTGCCCATCCACCTGGACAGCCTCGCGTCCCCTTTCATTGGCACAGTGAGCCAGCATGGCCCCCGCACACCTGAGGTGGTCACAGCAGAGGACACGAGGGTGGCTGGTGGCCAAGGCACGCCAGGATGTGGCATGGGGCCAACAGTGGGGCCTAGAAACGTCCCACAGGCATCCAGGGATGAGAGCAATCCAACTGCAAGGCAAACCACCTCCGTCATTGAAGAAAGAGATTGGAAATGCCAACGTAATGCAAATGATGTAAAATAATGAGACTTCTCCCAAGTAGTTTCACTTTTTAAATTTTTCCTTTCTGTCTGTAGTCCACTGGAGCAAGTCATTCCCCTTCTTCTTCATATGGAGTATTTATTCCTTTATTTAACATACTTGGGCACACAGCAAAAACCACAGAACTCCAGAAGCTGAGGCCAAAAAAGTGCAAAGGATGGACTTTCTTTGAGAAAGGAAAACTGCAAAAACTGTCCCTTAGAGAAAGCTGTGAGGCAGACGAGTGGAGGAGGCTGCAACATCAGAAAAACTGGGCAAATACTTTTAATAAACAGATTAAGTGAGGAACAGGGTTACATGGCAGAGCAAGCACAGAACCTCAGAGCTGGTGCAGCAGCTCCAGCCAGCTGGGATGGATGCCTCTTACCCAGACTTTGACCTCAGTTGTTACCAGGCTATTGAAGGAAAAACATCTTTCTTTTTTTTCTGGAGGCCTTTTCTCACTTAAATGCAGAGTCCGTGCTGACCATCACGACTTCTTCAAAGGTGGGAGAGTGATTTTGCTGCATCCACCTAATTTCCCAGTTCTCTAGTGAGATTCCATTTGCCCTAAGGTGACAGACACAGCTACACCTAATGGATGAAAACTTGGATATGAGGCAGACCAAGAAACCAGTCAACAAAGGGAGAGCTGGAAGCAGTGGAAATGCAGGCATCAGAGCTGGAGACACAGACACAGCTCCAGAGGGGTCTCACTGTAAGGGAGAGAAATAAAGCTCTCCTGTTCCTGGGACCACAGGACTGGTGGGAAGAACAAGCAACCGCAGTATGAGGGGCAGGGACACTGGTGCTGTTCCATTTTAAAGCATCCAGCTTTAAAGAATCCCTTCTTTGTCATATTTACAATTTTTTTGGTGACAGATTTAAAAACAGGGTTTTGCAGAACACTGGGTTCAGTGGTAAGGAATGCTGAGACCAGCTCGACCAATCTTTCTTAAATTGGGCCCCTCATGAGGGTGCTCCTCCCGACTGAAGTGGGCATCAACAGGGATGTGGAAGTGCCTGGCAGGGAAGCGAGAGACCAGTTTTCAACAGGGATGTGGAAAAGCCTGGTAGGGAAGTGAGAGACTGAAGTTTTGAGCAGAAATGAATGAGGTGATAACATCTGACTCAAACACGTTCTGTTGAGGACAGCACAGAATTTAAAAGTTGCAGGACAATCAACCTCTTCATACTTCAAAAGATTTGTCCCAGCTTTCCCAGTATATCTCCTCTAGATGCATGGATATCCTTTCCTTGAGTGGGAACATCCCTCAGGGACACCTCTGGAGGCTGAGTGAGAGACTTGCCCCTGGTCAGTGACATGGGTGAGTAACATCAATCTCTGTTTGTGAATTATTAAGCTAGCTATGTTATTGGTGCCATAAATAGAGCACTGTATTAGCAGCTTCATTGTGTAGTAAATAATTCTGATCAAATTGTCATTTTGCCATTTTGCATTTTTATCTTTTCGTTTTCATCTAATCATAAGCATGATCAATTTAAATAAGGCAGCCATGTATTCATCTTTGTCAGGTGCTGGCCACCTGAAAGAAAAGGATGACATGACAGGGTTCCCTAGGGAGGTATAAACCACTAAGAGCTTTCTATTCTGGAAAGGTTTCTCTGAAAGAGATCCCTGGACATGCACAGTTTTGGAGCTGGTACCCAAATAGTGGAGGGGAGCTCCAGAAAGAGGACAAGGATGCCTTTATTTGCTGAGGAAAGCATCTCACCCCATCACTGGTGGTGCAGATGCTGCCCCGGGGAGGTACAAACCAGCAACTGCTCTTTCGAGAGAACTTCGGTGTTAGAGCAGTCCCTGGTGGACGTATTCAACACTGGAGGCAGCATCCAAATTTTGGTGCAGGGCTCCTGGGAATGGATCGCTCCCATACAGGAAGTGCCATGAAAGAAAGTGGGTGCTGGCCTTTACTTTCCCTGGGTAGCCTCTCATATGCACCAGGAACACTGGGGAGCTGCTTCCCTTCCAAAACAATGCATTTCTTTTTGTCCTAGCACATTTTGCCAGTAAGGTCTAGACACTTTTGGCTTCAGATCCACCCTTCGGTTTTCTGAGGCAGCATCAGAGTACACTTAACTGTCTAGGAAGTAGACACAGGGATATAGGGTGGAGCTCTGAATGGTGACAGTGGGAAGGTAAAAGCCAAAATCCTTTTTGTCCTGGCACCTTTAGTAGGAGCAGTTAGCGGAGGGCTTCAGGTTTGGATCCTGAAGAAGGGAAAGTGAACCACCTCAGCACAGTTTATAGGTTACAAACAAAAGGTACAGTCCAGCACTGGCTCTTTCTTCCAGGACCTTCTCTGTGGCAGCAGCTGCTGGTTTTTTGGGGTTTTTTTGGTGGTTTTTTTTTTTTGACATAGATTCTGTGAGAGAATCTGAGGGTACACCCAGTGAAAAGAAAGAGCAAAAAAAAAGTGCAGTTTACATGCTACAAGAGGAAGGGGAAGGCCAGGGCTGGCTTTTCTTTTCTAAGAACTGTATGGAAGCAGTTGCTGGCTGTTTAAAGCTTTGAAGCTGGGCTCTGGGAGATTTGATAGGATGGATGCAGCCAAGAAGGAAAATGCAAAACTCCAGGATGCAGGGGTGTAATTCCAGGGGTGTGAGACAAAAGCCAGCAAGAGTTTCCTCAGCTGGCAGCTGCTGTGACCAAGACTTTTGCTGCATGCTTACAGTTAAGGTACAAGATCTGTCTGACTGAAGGCCCAGTTATTTGGAGAAATTTTGGAGGTAGCATCCAAACTTCCTAGGTGGAAACTGCCACTGCATTTCATAACACACCAGCACTGCCATGCCCAGCTCCCACACAGTCCAGTTACATACATAAATATATATATATGTACATATACATATACATACATAAGTACAGGCATTATTAATCAATGGCTGTCCCTCCAAGGTGTCTGTACAGTTTCAGAGTCCTCATTTTGTCCATGATTGAGTTCTGTCCATCCCAGATGTTTTCTGGGGCAGGAGATTGTCAGCTGATTGTTGCATCAGGAGCTCAGGACTGGTGGAACTGGAGCAGTCCATAGTCACTGCCCATGGGAGTTAGGGCATACAGTGGGAGTCTCATTCAGAAACCAGTACTATAGATGTAGAGCCCAGTCTTTGGATGGGCCAAAAGGAAATGTCCTAAAATCAAGAGAGAGATTCTGCCTCCCCTACTACAGCTCAAACATCTCTGGATTAAAATTCTGTAGCGGTCCCTTGGCTGGAGCAAGCCAGGGAGCTCTGCCCTGGACCACAAGCAAGCACTCCAAAGCAGGAGGTGGCAGTTTCCCGGGCCAGATCCCAAATTCCTGCCCTTTGGCTCCCTCTATCCCGTCTGCAATGCCAGTGGCTGTGGCAGAACAGCTGCTCAGGGTGGCCAAGCTGTGAGCTCAGCTCCAAGAACTGGCACAGCAGGAGAGCTGTTGAAGCTCCTTGGGTTTGGAGGAAGTTGCTGACACAACTTACTCAGAAAAAAGAGAGTCAAGCAAGAGAACACCGACACTAACACTGCTCAAAACTGTCCTGTAAAATCATCACAGTGGGTGGATTTATTTCCACCCCCACTCCCCTCAAACAGAACAGGCAAGTGCTATTCCCTGAGCACTGAAGGCTGGAAAATAATATTTTAAGGGTGCCTAAGCCCTCCTGAGCATCTCATTGGGATTAGTCTGAGAGGGGTGCTTCGCACAGCACAGCTCTTAAACCCCCTTCACACAGCACAGGTGTCATGCTCAGCACCTCTGTGGATGTGCTGCCCATCTTTCACACGCAGTGACACAAACTCTGCTAGGAGTTGAGCAAAGCCCTCAAGACCTGTCAAAAGGATCCCACAGGGTACAAAAATGAGGGAAAAAGATTAAGAAAAAAAAAATTTAGGATTAATCATATAGGCGAGGAATGTATCAAGTAACAGCCACTTGGCAACAGTTCCTGATGCCAAGATCCTGGTTCAGTGCCCCCTCCCCTTCTCAAAAACACAGCTCACACACTTCCAGTTTTGGTTTAGGGTTGTTCTGCATTTTTTGTTGTTTTGTTTTTGTTTTTTTTTTTTTTTTTAATAAAAGAAGGCTTTCAGATTCCTAATCACTATTGTGCTGTTTGTGCAGGACAAACAAACTTTAAATACTAAAATGCACAAGTCAAAACAAGCTGTTTCAAACTGCTCAGCAGTGCAGGCTCAAGCACTTATTTGCAATGGCTTTACTCTTTGTACAATCAGTTCTATATGTAGCAATGACTGTATATAAAGAATATAGTACATACTATTGTTTTCATTGTCAATTTACAAGAGAAAAAAAAAATAAATATTTTCCATTCTTATTATACATTAACACTTCAGTAGAAAGTTACAGCTGTTGTGTTGGCATGACCTGCAACATCAGGAGGAGAAGGGACATGCATACTTATCTATTAAGAACTCTAAACTATGACTTTGTAATAAATTACAGAGGATAGATACCAGCCAACAGAATACTGATTATCTGAATTCAGGACATTTGTGATTCTTGCCCCATGGTAAAAGCCAAAAATCTTGCAAAATATAAAAGCCAGTAGCTTGCATCATGTAAGACAAACCACATATGGTATAGCCTCTTCTTCAAATGTTTGTGAATAACAGGCTAGTGGTTTCTCAGGCAAAAGAGATTAAGTTGTTGAGTTGGTCCTTGCACCCTTCACACATAACTAGCACCATAAAGATGCAAGGACCTCAGCAAACACCTAAATTTCATGCTTAATAGATAAAGCATGCATTTTGTAGAGTTTGTGCAGGGTACATACTCTGTTCATTAAGGTTACTGTGCAAAAAAGATTCTTGACCACTGAAGATGCTTCTGTAATTCTGTTAAGATTATTAGCAACATTTTTAAAGTCTAGCAGGCCTGTGTGCGATTAACGAAAAACCTGTCCTCATGGTTCCCCCCGATTGTTGTGCACGAGCACTGTACCACTGAACTGAGAGCTGAGGAAACAAAGGCAGCAGCCTGAATGTCCAATGAAGTGGGGGAAAATGAGCTGCAGTTTGCTAAAAAAATAAAAAAAAATTTAAAATGGCACAAAACTTTGTACAGGTGGATCTGCCAGTGCAAATACATGAGGTACCAATTCGTTCAGATCTTTTTATAGGCCAGACCCATTCATATGTATCTTAAAATCACTCCCAATTTCCTGCTGTCAGATAAATGCTACAGCTTGTCAGCCTGTAGGTAAAATCAAAATCAAAACAAATCTTCAGCATATTCAGTATCAGATTATTGTAATTTCTCTACAATGTAGTTTTTGAACTTTCAATACTGAGACTGCTTAATAAATTTTTTGGTTTTTTAAAAGCACTAGCGATAATTTTCTTTTTCAAGATTTGAGATGATTTGAGGAAAAAGTTAAAACTGTATATGTAAATTGGAACAACAACTGGCTGAACATTTTAACATTGTTTGAAATTTTACTAAGTACTGTTAGGAGGGAGGAACACAGTTATTGCTATTTGAAGACTTTAAATTAAAACAAACCAACCTGAAAGCATAGACAGAACTATTCCAATGGAGAAAATTTTATAGATACAAAACAGCATTCTGCCTAAAATTAGTCCTTTTGCATCTGAACAATCTTCAAGTTATCCACAGCTTTCTCTTCCAGGTAACTATGATGGCATTTACACGGATTTGAAGTGGCTAACTGGGGGATACACACAGCTTTTCAACTCTGGCAGCTCCTTCTTGAGACGTTCCAGCTGCTCCACCTGGAATATATTTGGTTGTTCAGGATTTGAGTCATATATCCTGAATAAATGAGAAAAGAAAAAAAAAAAAAAAAGATCAGTATAAACTAGCAGTCCACAGAAATGTTCACCAGATGAAAGACCTGGGTTTTTTCTTTAAAAGAGCAAAATTAGGTCCCAAAGATAGATTGTTTGGGGTTAGTACCCTAAATTTTGCTGCTCATCTCACAATATAAAACCGTATTCCCTTTACACAAACCAGTTAGTGTTTCAATTGGATATACTAAAAACCTACTGCCATATACTCACTCAATCCCCTGACAAATGTGATTTTACAGATGGCACAAAGCAGTGAAACAAGAGCAGTGTTCCAGGCTTCGAAGTTCAAAGCATAAGAAATTTCAGAGCCCTGAGATTATCTGAACAGACTGTGATATACTGCTTGCACATAATACTGCACTGAGTGCATACTCACTGTTCCAAGAAGTATTTCACCTCCCCCCACTTCAGAGCCTTTTCATTTTTAAATTACCAAAATTATCACAATATTAAGTGAAGAGTGAAAAATAGAAAATGCCAATTAACCATCCACACTACTTTAAACAGTCTATCCTCTTCTCACCTTCTTGTTTTCACACATGTAAACAAAGCTGCAGGATTTGAAATGTCAGCATCATACCAGATTGTCCAAATCTAAGCCACATTTTGAGTGACAGTGTACGCACTGAGCACAACTCAAACACTATTCTGGTGTAATTCATTACAAAGAAAAAGCATTGGTGCTCCTGTAACTTAACATTGGCACAACACCTATTGTAACAAGGATATATCTTGATTTCCCAACATTAATTTCTAATATCAGTATGCTTATATCCAAAATTTTAATCCTGGCACCCAGTTGCTCTCACTTTTAGTTGCTGCACATACACAGTTCCCAGTATTGCAGGTCTCCAGGTTTATCTCCCTCAAATGAAAACTTCTGCAAGAAATTACCATGGCCTTTGCCTTAGTCTTTAATAATGTTCATACTTCACATATGATTCCTTCAAGAAAATAGTTTGGTTTTATTTCATCATCCTTTGTCTCTCACACATTTTCAATTTATGCCCAAAAGGAACCAATGCCACTAACAAAACAGTGCAGTGCTTATGTGAGAAAGTGCAAGGTGCCCTTTTACCTCAACAGGACAACTTGTGAACTCCAAGACACAAAAAAACAACATGCAGCTCAAAGATGGGTACAATAATAGGATTCAAGTGAGGAAACACTTCCACAGGAAATGTTGATATGGATCACAGTATGGTCAAGGACAATTTCTGTGAAGAAACTCCTAGAAGTGAGGATAGATGCTGTCCAGTTTGATGAAATTCAAACAGAAGGCATAGCCCTTTAGTTACCTGCACAGCACTTATAATCCAATACAGGCCTAAGGTATGACCCAAACTTGCCCAATGGAAGCTTTCTGCAAAATAACAGCTCTACCTTCCTTCTTTCCTAAGCTTTCTTCAGTTGAGCCAGCTGACACCTTATGAATTTCCCTGCGAATTCCAGACAAAACACTGAAACTTGAGGATAGTTTTCTAAATAAAACACACATTAGGAACTAAGTATCTGAAGTCCTTCCCATCAGTCAGACACTAGAACAGCAAAAGCATGGTTCTTCTAAGCCTCTTGTTCCAAGAATATGTTTCTAAGCAGCTTCTGGCAAGCATTTTATTACTAGTTCTTTACCATAACAAGTATAAACTCTTTAATTCCTGCTCCATTCTAAATTGTTTTCAATTGAGATTCTGGATGAATTCTACCCTTCAAGTTCCTTTCAAGCTGTCCACTAGAGCCAATCCACTCCAATGTCTGTATATGGTTTCTTATAAACCAAAGGCAGAGAAGATAAAACTTCAAAGCAAAACTTCAGGATTTCTTGAACCTGCTTTTTGTTTGGTCCACAAAAGTACACCACCAGTTTGCAGCAACAGAGCTTCAGTACTTCTCTAGTTATTTCCAACATCACTGTAAAGATAAGGAATAAACTCTCATCTATCTATCTATCCTCCATTCTTCAACAGGACAACTATTTGTAAGCAACTATGCACCGAAGTTTCTCCATCCTAATTCCCATTAATAAGCAAGCCCTGCAGAAGACTGAGAAGTCCTTTGAATACTACTTTTTTAAGAAAGCATCTTCTGCAAAAGATTTGCAGGATGTTGCAGGGCTCTGCAGTGGATGCAAAACTGATGTGTTTGGCTCCTCTGTTTAGCAACCTCTGAAAACACATATGAGACAGGAGGCAGCAGCACTAAAATACTGTTTTCATGCTCCAAAGATTTTATGAAGCTCTTGATTAAAGCTTTTCACTTTTCCTTACATCTTGAGGAAAACTTCAGGTTTACTTTGCAATTCACAAAATAGGGAAGACTTAGACTGTCACTGCACAACACCTTAATTCAATCACTGAGTAGATTATAAATCAACTCATACTACACTTTCTCCACATATCCATGCTGTTATTTAAGTAACATGCAGTTTCAGGCAAAGAGGGCAGCCCAGATTTCAGCAGTCTTCTGCTTCTGAGAAGTGTTTAAAATGCTTGATTTGACTGCCAGCTAAATTTGTGTAAATGTTGGGAAGTTACTAATACCAATCAAGCACAGCTTCTGCCTGCAAATGCAACATGCAGTCTAAGGAACTGTAGTGTTTGGACAAAGCTCACATGGAAAAGTTCTCAGCATCCATGTTTGGGAAATACTGATTTAGTATTTTTATGCAGTTCTGCGTATTATTCAACAAACAAAATTCAGATCATGTAAAGTGAACGAGGAAAGATGATGCAAGTGTAAGCTAGCACCCACCCCCTCTCCACATTGGTATTTAATATACAGCCAGCAGGTGTAAAAACACAATGTGCTTCATTGTTCTTACTGAATCAAGCATATTCAAATACAGAAATATTTTCTGGACTGTTTACAAAGCCTATCCAGAAGAAAAACACCATTCACCCCAGAAATTCTGCTTTACAAATCAGCCTTTTAACCAAGCCAGAGAATTTCACAATAGGCTGAAGTTTTTTCTCTAATTAAAATATAAACATCAGACTACTAAAGCATTTTAAGGATGAGATTGCTGTGCAGACAGAAGGTCCCAGTCATGCACACAAAGTACTCTCCTGTGTAAGAGCCCAAATAAAAGCCTGAAGGCAGACATGGCACCTTTCTGTAGAGATTGCCCTTTTAATTCAAAGAATTTGGTTAAACACCGAGATGAATGGTAGGTGAACATTGAAAAATAGGAGAATATCATCCCAGCATCCCGGAACATCTGTTTGGATTAATGACTGTGGGTGTATGTAATAATCTGCAGCCCAAGTGGAGAAAGGCCTGGATGGGGAGAGGGAGTGTATTTGTGTTCTTTCCTCTGCCCCAGTGAGATCAGCCTTTTAATATTTTTGGCATTTGTAAGCTTCCCAGATTCAGTCTTGCAGTTTTTCTCCATGCAAAGCCAAGCCAGACCCCCTACCTGCATTTTTTTTTGCCCAGTGCTTGGTATCACCAACTTTTGGTATTCAGGACACAGTTTTTCTGCCATCTTCACAACTGGCTACAGTGTTTTGGTCAATTCTACATAGATGATTAAAGTTTGGAAAAAAAACAGCTTACAGAAATAATCTCTATGCACACAGTTCATAACCTCAGAAATAACTACTGCACACAGTAACTCAGTGCCACACACAAGCAACCTAAAATTCACCAAAATTCCTCTATTCACTTCCTAGATTGTTTAGATAATTAGCACTTAACATGGTGTAAGTAAAGGTCTAGTAAACAGCACCACAAAATACCATATTTGATAGACATCTGGACTTGGCCATAGATCCAGACACCATGGAAGAAGCACCATCTTAATTCAGCCCTGGAAATATTCTGGAATTTGAAGACACAATGATAGCATGAACTGGCTTTACACTAAAATAGATTACCGCAGTCCCCACTTATTTCTAGATCTTGGAACAGTCATGTACATCTCTCTTTCTCTCATTCTGCTTTTAAAATTTAGTTTTAAATTAATTTATTTCTAAACAGCAGAGAATATGGATGCTGACACCATAGCTATTTAAACTCTTAATATCAACTTCAAGTTTCAAATGAAAGACTGGCTCTTTACCCAGCAGCTCCAGCTCTGAGTGGTAAAGTTTGCTGCTAGGTTTTACACTCCTACATTGCAGGTACCACCTGCATTTCAAAGAGTCCACCTTGAGATATCTGATGTAACTTTCAGAAAGTATCATATCCCTAACCTAAGACTGAATTTAATTTTATTCACACAATTAGCTAAACTTGAAAAGTAAGTAAGAATTGCAAAGGGACATCCCATTGTTTACTTTGGCCTACAGAAATAAAAAGGAAATGACACTGAGAAATTACACTTAACAAGCCTGCAATAACAGCTTTGGAGTTAATACTAATTTTGGGGGTCCTCTCCAAAAAATGGGAAGATGTTGAAGTGGAAGTGATAGAGGAGGCAGGCATTGAGAGGAGAGATGAACACTATTAAGAATCCAGATGATCTAAACAGTGAAGGAAGGTTAAGAAATTTTTGTTCCATTAAATCCACAAGGGAATTCAGCCTTCCAAGGAATTGGCTGGTTATCAAAAAGTGAGATAAAAGGTGTTCTACTGTCCTACTACAACTTAGAACACACCAAACAGTACAACAGGACACATAAGGTGACATGTAGCTGACTTGCAGCCTCGACATAAATGCCACAACATTTAAGTAGTGTGGAGTATCTAAAGCAATAAAAGCAACATGAAGACAGAAATTGGGCTGTCACCCGCTTCACTGTTTTACCATAGTAGTGAGTATCGACTGCACAGGAGTAATTAACAACTCTGGGAGACAGGATTAGTAGACATGAGATGAAGAGACTGTTTTACGAACACTTTATGCAGCTGTGGTTGATTAAATCACCCCACCAATAATGTATCACTTCAACTTGTGCATACCACAGAATGAAATTTCATTACCCTATGACTGCACACTACGTAGTTAGAAGATTGTTTGCCCTGCATTGTGTTCATGTCTTCAGTCTGAAGCTGCTCCCCAGTGTAAAAACTTAGTTATTCCTTTTTTACTACCAATGAATAGGAGACATTCTGTACAGCACAAGTGACACCTCTGGCAAACCTGAGAAGCAGTGGACCCACCACCTTGAAAGGATTCTCAGCAATCAACAGATTGAAGAGAGTTAACTATTTTCTTTTACACTGAGAGACCAGAACTCTAAGGAATAAACATATTTGATTTCTTGCCCCTAGATACGATTAAATTGACTCTCAGTTTTCACTTTATAAAACAGCTTACAGAAATAATCTAAGCCTTTGGCAATTATTGATAGCCCTTCTTTTTTTTTGTTGTTTTGTTTTTGTTTTTTGGGGTTTTTTTTTGGGGGGAGGGGTGTTTTTTGTTTGGTTTGGTTTTTTCCTCAGGTAAAACAACATACAGAGCAATACTCTTGCTAAAGCAGAAAGTTTGAAAGCCTTCTGTAATTTGAAACTTCAGTTACATTTAATGCTTTCCCAATTACTTTCTTATCTATCGGAAATTCTAGTTTAATACAGCTTTTCAAATTAAACTTCATCTCATAATGATGAGCTTCTCATCTTCAAAGATGAAAGAGCTAAAACTTCAGAGTTTTGTAAGCAGCCAAATAAAACAACAACACTTCTGTTCAAATATTCTGATGTCTCTACCTGAATTTTTGGATGTAACAGCTGCTTCCTGAAATGACTAATTTAGAAGTTTGCCCTGTATTCACTCCAAGCTCATTTTAACAGGAAAAATGTGAATTCACAGCTTTGAAACACAACAGTTTGTTGTCTTAACTATTTCTGCAGCTTAATGTAGAATGCTGAAATTTCAGTCAAACAATTAAATAACATTTTCCTCACCGTATCGCATACATAACTTAAAAATTGCTATCATGAATATTAGTAACAACTTAAACATGTATGCCATGCACTAGTTCTTTACAGAATCAAATTACATTTACGTTAATCTCAGGAAAAACAAGTTATTTTGCTTCATATATACAGTTGAATGAGTGAGCACTGGTGTTAAGACTTGCTCTTGATCTAGGTTTATGGGGTTTCTGTGCCCAATTAACCAAGAAGCAACACGAAATTTCACCAGAATCAATTTACAACAGTTTCTAAGCTTGATGATGGTGGTGATTATGATTATTATTTTTAAAAGCCACAACTAAATACCTGTCATATATTAACCCATGAACACCATATTCCCTCAGCTTCTTCCTGTTATCTGGGTCATTTGCATCATCACCCCATGAAAAAATAACCAGGCCTTTGGATATGGCCCGTGTAATAAACGCTGGATTCCTCAGCAGGTCTTCAGAATGCACATTAATTCCCTGAAACACAAAAGACTTCAATTAAAACCCATGTTTCTGAAACACATCAGCATTTTTAATCTTTTGACACTGCCAGCTCCTTACCATTTCATCCATAATTAAAAAAAAAAAAAAAAAAATTAATACAATTAGAGAGTGTTATTTTTAAAACACTGTATTAAAAAACAATTGAAGCAATGGACTTTTTTTGGCAATTACCCAGCATTAGTGTATTTCTTTTGTGAGGTTAGTCATAATCTAAAGCATTAGTGTCAAACATGATAGATTTAAAACAAGCAGTAATAATTTAGTTTGATTTTAATTTGTCAGCTTACCAGCAAGTTTTCAAACTGTGCAAAGTTAATGGCAATTGGAGTTGTGCGACATCTGAGATCCATAAGCTCTGGATAGAGTTTAGATTCCCCTTGGGTAAGAAATAACACAGGATACTTGTTTTGCTTATGCCGGATCCTGTCAGGAAAGAAGTCCATAAGTAGCAAATGAAAAAATAAAAGCGAGAAAATAAAAATTTGATCTCACTGTTTCAAGGGAAATTCCTCTCTTTCCTACATCTTCTTCTAGTTCCTAGCTGATGCAAGGAGATGGTCCCACAGTTTAGCATCAAACTGTGTGACAAACTGCTCAGATGAGTCCTTTTGCCACTACTGGAGATTAACACACAGGTTAAGGGAAGCTAGACTTGAGGCTGAACTCAGCCCCACATCCTCAAGATGTTTATATGGAATCACTGAAGGCCACTTAATTCTATAATTTGCTTCTTAACTGCACAGATACACGATGATCATGAAGATCCATGATAGGAATTTCTAAACATGGTTCATATACAGCCCCTAATCTTACTAATGCATTTTTCAAGCTGGATATTGTAACAAGATGTTTTGTTCCTAAGTTAGGCTTGCACACCTCTCAAGTCTGGCTGAAAAAGACTTTGGGATACCAGAAGAAACACTGACCTTTTTTGTTGTGATTAAAAAGAGTGAAGCATCCAGAAAGGCACCTAACAGAAATGTCCACTATGACATCATTCTCCTATTTTATTTTTGGCTCATTTCAGGTGAAAAAGTGGTCTCATTTCAGTTCCCAAATTTTGGCACCCAAATTTTATGTCTAAGCAAAACACCTGTTATTTATTTCCTGGTGTGTATTTCTAAATACAAAGTCAATTTTTTGAAATAAAAATTAATTTCAAAAACAAAGTACATTATTTCTCTCTTTTTAACTTACATTGTACAAATATCTGCATGAAAAGAAGAAAACACAATTCTTCTTTGTCCAGCATTCATCAAAACAGTTTTCAGAATAATATCTAGAAAAAGGTTCATATCAAAGTAAGTTGACAAGTTGCAATCCCATTGTCCATCCTAGAAAAAGAAAGCACAAGTTTGAGGCACTTCAATTAATGCTTGCTAAAATTATTATAGCCATCAATGGTCTCTCAGTCAACCTGAGCAAAGTGAGAATTCAGCTGGCCTGTTTGAACACAGAATCAATCCTTCAGTCTGTTAAGAGCTGGTTACTGCTTTCCAGGACTGACAGCTGAATTCTCACAGCAAGACAATTCACTGAAAAATTCTCTGCCTCCCCACCCAAGGAATGCATTCCTAGGAAGCCTATTATAACTTCAAAAAAAGAAATTCCCTGAAGACAATTAATTATAGTAGCTACTCTATGTTACCATTTCTAGCATATTGACTTCCACCTACCTTAGCTTCCTTCCCCCTCCCCAGACTTCCAATCCCAGCCTTAACAACCATTTCCCTCTGGACTGAGTGCTGCACAACCCAGCTGAGTCTGCAACCCTGCTGACTAGCAGGAATCAGCTACTTGCATTACTGCACCATGTTGTAGCTGCTCCTACACTAGGCCAGGAAAGGTAGAATTTCTTGGCACTTTCCTGCCTGCCCTGTTGTGATCTGTTGACCTTAAAAAGAGTCTCCTACCAAAAGCAGTCTGAGCTGCATTGTGGACTCAATCCCATAAATACTTTTTATCATTTTAAGAATAAGTCTGTTTATTTGTTGAGCAGTGCTACTACATCCCCAGTTTAAAAATAATGCATTATTTAAAAAAAAAAAGACACAAAATCCCACAGAAATTATGCCTTTGCAGCTCAAAATGTCACATGAAATTATAAGCTTCAGCCATAAGAACGTCAAAAATTCAAAGTAAATCACATGTATGTTTACTTACCCTTTGCTGGGAGATCCATTTTATTTCTATGTTGAACCCAACATCTTTAGGAACAGACTCCAGGACCTGAAAAAAAATTTACTATGAAGAGACCCCACAGCAAAGGAGAGCAAAAAAGCACTGTGAAGATGATTGCTAGGTGAATACATTGGAATTTAATGCTAATGGTGTCTAACAGTAGGATTAAAAATGCTAGGTTTTATCATATTTTATACAACACACATACACACCCGTTTCCAGTCAAATTTATATTTCATGAATACACAAACGTGGATAAAATCTTAAGGAAAGATTTTGACAAGGTACAAATGGGAATCAATTCACCTTAACACATGTAAGAAATGCACCATTTGTACTCCTAAAGAAAAAATGGTTTTTCTTTCTTCAGAAAGTTCTTTAAAATGCAAAAAGCATCTAAGTATGAAATCCAGGAGCTTGCCATTAGGAAGATAACAAAAATTCTTTCCCGTGAAATTCTTGTAAAGGATTATTTGCAAGGTGATTTCAAAAGTCGGGGCTAACATAAACCAGTCCTAAATGGAAACACACTGGAAATCCACTCAACATTTCTCAGTGTCTGGCTCTGAGAGATGGCCAAGACACTGTGAGGAACTGCCAAAGGCCAGGTGTGGTTTCTTTCAAAATTAGAAACAACTGTCAGTGCATTAAAAGGCAATGTCCACATGTTAACCAGCTGTAAAACGGATTGCACCCTGAGCTACACAGCTTGGGCTCGTGAATTCAGAAGCTTGAAGTACACAGTTATTTGTATGCAATGAAAACCCTCCAGTGTCCAACAATAAAACCCCTGTTCTCAGTTCCAGCATAGATACCAGAGGCCTAAACCCAAAACTCAATATTCCTTGCTGATGTGTGCAAAGCTGAAAGTAAAACACAGATTTTCATGTTCCCCAATCATCTTGCTCCATATTCACTACTTACTGTTTGCAGAGAAGGAAATGGCTGCATCTCAAAAGCAGAGTTCTCTTCCTCTTTAAAAGATGCTAGAAAAAAATACAAAATATTGAACTAAAACAAACAGAAGTATAATCCCAGTAACACCAGCAAGAAAAGACTGGCTCTTTTCTAAAACTGTAATGAAATCAAGTCTCCCTTTTGATTACCTACGCCTTTTCCTCTAACACTGACATACTCCCATGATGGTGTTGGCAATTCCTGGTTTGGAATTTAAAACCTTGCCACAATATAGATCAGAATGGCTTCTCCCATCCCTCACCACTTCACTCAGTGAATTACATCCACAATAAGCCTTGGCTATCAAGGCTTATTTGTTTGGGTTTTTTTTAATTTTATCTTTTCTTACACAGGTAGGATGTGTGAGATAATTTGCTGTCCCTACAAAAGGGATAATTAAGGTCAAAAATTTGACTTATACGTCAAAGCACTGATAAGACATCCTACAGCAGTTACCAAAGTTCTTGTCAGCAATTCTGAAGAGCTGAAGGTATAGCTGGAGAAGCATAAGATGGAAACATTAGTGGCAATTTTGCTATGATTATTCATAAATATATATTGATCTACATATTTTGCCTTCTACCCTTCTGTCCCTGCTTCTCAAGGGAGTAACTTCTGTTCAGAAAAAAAGATATTTCCTTCCCAGTAAAGAACTCTACAGCATGCACAAAATTAACTACTTAAGCATTTAGAAATGTTCAGGACAAATGTGATTACAACAAGCAACTGCAAACACAGAATTTATATAATGACATGGTAATAAATCAATCCCAACACTCTTCCAAACTAGTACATACCATTGTGATCTTTTACTTTCAGGGCCGTCACGTGAGCCAGCTGAAGAGCATAAGAGCAACATTAACACTCCACCCACATCTTCCTACATGCAAAATGTAACTAATTTTGCTTGTAAATATTTTGAAAGTTTAAAAGTCCATTATAGGCTCAGTTTCAGTAATTCGTAAACGAATAAAAGACACACTAGTACACATCACAATTTTCTCTCAAACTTTGTTTTAAGGATTTCAAGAAAAGCTCAAAACCAAACTGAAAACATACTCACTGAAAATTCAAAAATCATGTAAAGGGTAGACCCAAAAAAGTATAATTCAACATCAAGATGTGAAGAAGACTGAACATTAATCCCTCCTCTGTGTTTCAATCCAGCGCAGAGGGCTGACCTGTTTTATATTACAGTCACACATACTGAGCTAGAATCAGGCCAGACACAGCCAACTCCCTTGCCCCATTCAAACTCTGTCTCCACAAAAAGGAGCAGGCCAAGTAATTTTAAGTAGAAAGAAACATATAGTTCTTGAACCAGCCAGATGTTTTCCATGATTGAGGGCAGGTATCTCAGCAGGGTCTTCAGTAGCCTGCTCATACCCTGACTTTTTTTATCTAGACAGGGCACTTCTGTTTGGAACGTAGAACAGTTCAACAATAATTCCTTCAACATTTGAAAATTAGATACCATATTTCTAGAGGATAAAAGTAATGACATTTATCCAAGCTGTAAAAACAGTGCAAAAGTATTTTTCTTGGAATTACCTAATTGTTCTGTTTGCACAATTTTAAAAACCATACTCTCCCAAACTATCTATAGTTACTCCCAAAACCTCCAGGCTTCATACACAATTCGGAATTCTACACACAGCATATTGTACTAGCCAAGGTAACAATACCTTTAATAACTGCAGCTGATCAAATGTGAGTTCTTTGACTGCAATTTCAAACAGTTCCAAAGGCTCAGTATCCAGTTTCTTTGAAGAGAACCAACACATAATTAAGCATCACTGAAAACAACAAAAAAGTCTATATACTTTTCATATAGTAGCATTAAAGGCAATTAGCAATTAATGCTTCCTATTTTATTAAAAAAGATACAAGTGATATCTTATGATTAAGATGATCAGTTTTCCCAAGACAATACAGGTACTTAAAAGCATAGAACAAGAGTCAGTTTGAAAAAAACCACAGTGGTTGGTTTTTCATGCAAGTCAAAGGCTTTAAAGTTCTTCCTTCTCAAAACTTTAGTATAATTACTCCATAAAATCTTGATTGGTTAATGCATTCATGAAAGATGTCTGCAAGTAAAGAAATGCAGTAAAAAATATTCCAAGGTTTATTGTTGTTTATCCAGTGTCTCAGGAACTAATAAAAAAAGACAAATGTCCTGGGGTAAAATTCACACACACAGACCACCCCCAAAATAAAGATCTGGGGTCAAAAAAATTCTGTCCATTTCTCACTTCCCCTCTTCACTAAGAAATTTTTACTGAGTAAGACAATACTGAGTGAAGACATCCTAAATATTCATTCCACTCAGTCAAAATTCCATTGCCACAGCTGTTCAAAACCAAGCTTATTATAAAGTGCAATACTGCAATGGGTGTGGGAGTTTGAAGACACAAGACTCAGTGCCAAGAAGACAAAGCAGTGTGCTCTGCAATCTCTCTCTGGATTCACTGCCAGAACTAGGAGGGAAGATAACCACAACCGGACAGAATGCAAACATTCAGGCCTGAGTATGAGAGAATCCCATAGGCATCACTGAATATAGAAGAGTTATCTGCTTTTTTTCTTCCAAATCTTAAGTCAGAAAAAAGCTAAATAGTAACTACAATGTGGCTGTGAAGAGTGCCAAACTATCTGAAATACAGTTGCTACAACATCAAAAGGAAAAACCTCAACTTCCCTACTCTATGCACAAAGTAACACTGCATATTTGTTCCCATTGCATTCTTTGAGTCCCCAGAATTATTTCTATTAGACCTTGACATCTTACATTTCTAGAATGGGCATATTTATACATAAAATACAATTATTATCTTCTTTACCTTTTTCATGGCCATGCAACATGTGAGATCATGGTATACTATAGGCACATGATCTTTAGAAAGATGTACATCAAACTCCACATATGCTGCTCCCTACAGAAAAATGAAAAACACACAGAACAAAACAAAAGCCCATTAACTACTTATGCCCAAGGACTACAGAACTCCATGCAGGTATTGTCAAGCATTCACAGGTCGTGGACATCAAGCAGAAGTTGAATACAACTGGCTGTTACCAGTTAAATCATGCTCAGCAATGGATTATTAATGATGAAAAAATTATATGGCAAGTTATCTTAATTATCATAATACAGACATAGATATAGATGTCTTGCTTAATCTTGTAAACCTTCTAGTAAGATTCAAGTCTTGTGAACCTGATTACAGAGAAAGACTAAGACAATATTTTTAGACGCAAATGTTTTAAACACAGATAACTTGGAGGCATCTTCTTCCTTCCTCCCCGCCACTACACCAAGAGACAAGGGATGGCTCCATATTTCCAAGGCTTTAGGGAGATATTCCATATAGGAACAAACTTCTGGAGTCACAGAAGTTCAGTGAGTAACACAGCAGCAGCGTGTTATAAGCTGTGCAAGAACAGAAACAGCTGCATCCAGCATTCTCCTGCCCTTTTCAGCTGTGATTGATTTTCTATTAGGCTTTAAAAAAGTAAGAAAGATCCAAAAGCTCTAAGTACAGCCTTCTGGAAAAGAGGGAGTGCCAGAAAGAAAGAGAAACACAGTAAGAGGTCTGGGGCTTTTTACTTATATTGACTGTCTGCAAATCATTCCTTTGAAGGCCTCCAAGAATATCATTCATCAAATTATCACCCCGACTTTTCAATCAGCTGGCCTGGGGTGACATTATGAGGCTTGTATCCCCAGTCACCATATTAGGCTGGATATGTTCTTTAAGACTGGCTTGGGAAAGTTTTGTTTAGGTTTTGTCAGCTTGCTGATAATAGTTGGAGGAACACAGACACATAGTGCTGCTTTTGCTTGCTTGCTCTTGTTTCTGCTTCAGCTCTTTAGTTAGTTTAGCTAGGCAGTCCGAATTTTCCCCAGACTGCTTTTTTTCCTTCTCCCTTTTTCGTGGAACCATTCGAACTTGCTCTGAACTGGAACCTGGGAAACACGCAGTCTGCACTCTGTGGCCTGCAGCAGTCTGCCCCAGCACTGGAGAGACCAACAACAGAATGACCACTCCACAGAGAGAGACTGTCTGAATTTGTTATCTCTTCAGAACAGTGATTCAGTATTGCTCATTTTGTGTGTTGGGGGGTGCTCTGTCTGTTAAATAAACAGGGTTCTTTCCACTTCTCTCCAAGGAGTCCTTCCCAAACCGGCTGTGGGTGGGGGGGGAAGGGGCTGTGTGGGTTTGCTCTCTGAAGGGACCCCTTTTGGAGTTTCTCCCAAACTTGCCCTAAACCAGGACACAGAACAGACAGAAAAAAGGACATGGGGTTTTTTCAGCCCTTTACTCAGCAGAAATGTTTTCAGAGTGATGGCTTTCAGTCTTTTCAATCTGCAAATAGATGAAAGCACTTCTCTGGTGATACCTGCTGATGACTTCACAGCAAATTTCTGCCTCAATGCATATTTCTTGTGAGCATTTTAAAAACTGTCTGCAAACCTGCAGTGTTTACTTGGGGATTAAGAACTACTGTTCAAAACAGTAATTTAGTAGCTACAGTTTTATTCAGTGATCAAGAGTACTGCAAGGAATAAAAGTGACCACCTCCATCACAGAATTTAGGCACATGGAGCTATTATCTCCCAAACTGGAAGTTCTGTCTTGGGATTTCAAGTCTTCACTGCAGCAAGCACGAGATAAAACAAGGATTGGTGTATTCTACCAGCTCAGCTCCCAAGTCACATTTTCAGACAGCAAGTTTCAGTACCCAGCAGTCCCTGAGCAAGACCTTTGCCACCTGAGAGAAAGCTGACAGACTCGAGCAGTGCCAAAATTTTCTTCATTTGTTCAAATTGCCTGTACAGGGTTGAGATTAAAATTTTCCCTGTATTAGAATACCACCAGAATATACTAAATGGAAATTTTTATTTTTTTTTAAGGGACTTGAGAATCGAAATTTAATTCTATTAACTTCCCATAACTCAGGCAATTTACACAGTGATTTTATCAAATTTACATCAGTGCAATTACCATTAACTGTACTGAATCATGCAAATGAAGCATACAAGCCAACCTAGTTTGCACTAGACAGGTGCTGTGTGCATGAAAATGTGTGTACATACATGACTAGCTGCACTCCTCAGGGACGCAATGGTGTTCTCTTGAACTTTAGCAAGCCTGAAATAACAGCCAAGAAAGCGGGTTTGTTAGATGCAGTATAGCACAGAATTGAAACTGAAATACAAATCAGAAGTTCTGTTTTAGAGAATACCCACAACTTGATACTGAAGTAAATGACTATGGGTTGCAGCTTTTTTTAAACTGTCCACTTCCTCAACTGATGTTAATGACACAAAAGAATTTCCCCAGTTGAAAATGCAAACAAACTTACTTAGCTGTTGTTGTAGAATTCCCTGCTCCCCTGTGCCCAACATCCAGAGTTGTTCTTGGTTTCCAGTATCTTGCATATGAAGCCTGCATATCACAAGTGTATCCCTGGATCGGTTTGATAATTATGTAGTCCACTGCAAGAAAAACAGCAATGCTTCACATGTCAGTAGGCAGCAGATGGCTTTGAGGAAAGTTTTCTGCATCTGCTGTTGGCAATCAACTGTACCTCTAACTTTTCCAATTGTCTTCCTTGGATTTCTGCTCATAATAGCAAGTGTAAGAATTCCAGCACTCTTTCCGAGTTCTGCAATTGTGGATGACAGGAGGCAGGCAGAGCCCACGTGACCTGGGAGCACATCATCTTGTACTACCTTCTCACCTAAATCTTCCTAAAAACAAAACAAACAAAACCCCAAAACCCCTACTGTTAGATGTGACTGAGAATTCTAAACAAACTCTTCTGGCTTGCTCCTCAGGACAAAACACAAGTTTCTTGTGTTTTACACAAAACACTAATTTCAGCTAAAATTGTTTAATGTAACAGTGAGTTACAAAGTACTATCAGGAAAATGAAAATTTTGACAGAAATCTACAAAACTCATATTTTTCTTTGACACACCTTAAATTTGATAAGTTTTCCAGATCAAAATAGAATTCATGGAATAATCTTCCTTCTAAAATGCCCAAGTCCTGTTTAGAACAAAAATTAACTGGAATAATATTTATGCTTAAAATGCTAATAACTTGGTATGCATTTGCAGGGAAGAGCTAATATACAGAAGGTGGATTTGACCATAGTCAAGTTCAGAAACTATGTAGACACTTTACAATTATGACTGTAAGTGATCTTGAAGGCATTTTCAGACCAAAAAGGGAATGCTTAAAAAAATTTATTCTGTGTAAATTGCTTTCTTTTAAAAAGAACTTCAAATATTAAGATCTTTCAGGGTAAAAATTAATGCAAAATAACAGACACAGTAGTGAGAATCCAGTTTTAATCTGCACGAGTTAGTTCAGAGAAATCGCTTTTGCTCATAATATAGAAATTTAGATTTAATAATTGTGATACAACCAGTTCATATACACATTGTCCAGGCTGAGCAGGAGAACCATAACTTAGCTCTGATAAAGGATTAATATCAAGCCAACCTAGCAGCATGCAATACTGCACACACAGAGATCCAAGTCTAATTTGTACTGACTTCTAAATAAGCAAAACTGAAAAACTTCCTGTGCTACATCAAGAAGGCTCATAAAAACCTTTCTACAAATGGGCTGGGAGTCAGTAGTCTTATACTTGTGTAAAAAAATCCAAAAGCTCAAGAACATCAGGTAGTAGCTTTGCTTCAACAGCAAAATCTACACAACAATCAACTTGAGCTCCAAAAGACAGACTGGAGTTGCTTCTTAGGGGTAAGGAGACATACCTCAAAAAAGTCAAATATTAACTCCAAGTTATCAGGCTCCATGGTTTGTATTGTGTATTCTATCCATCGGTCTGGCTGTAAAGCATAGCCACAGTCTGGCTGAGAGTGACGATACTTGTACTCATTGTCACTGATTAAGGAGAACTCCACCGTGTTTGCCATTTTCTGAGGGACAGTGGGGGATGTCTTCTCTTGGCCCTCTTCATCATCATCCTTCTCTAGGCCTTCTAGGGTCAATTTTACTCTACTCAACCAGAAACACAAAACAAATGGTTAAGTCACTGCAGCGCCTTTGTGAATGATTAAGATTTAGGAAGAAGCTTGAGCAGAAGTTCATACAAGATAAGAATTCTTCTCAACTCCATCACTCACAGAACAGCACTGTATACAGCAGGTCCTCACACGAGCAAGAGTTTGCAGCCATCATCTACATCCTATTTGAGTCAGATTTCAGTGCTCAAGTCACTGCTACAAGTTGAACCATGACAAATTTTAAAACTCTACTAATGGTCTGAGAAGCAGCACTCCAGACTATTTGCCAAATAGACAGATTTCCTGTACAGATTGACGCCGATAATGCCACCAGGCTAATAGAAGCACTGAAAACAGCAGTCATCATCAAGATCAAGTCTTGAACACTGGCAGCTGCTGCTATGTCTCTCTGATAAGGCAGATAAGTGTACTCTAATAGACATAAGCAATATAGGCAGAAGTAATTAAGTCCCTTGAAAAATCCTAAATGAGCATTTAAACTGAATCGGTTTCTGAAAAATCCTGGACTGAGAAGCATAAGCCTCTCTATAAGACTCAGAGTTTTTTATCATACAGAGCAGACCATCCAGACAAAATGAGTTATGTCAGTGATGCAAGTATACATGAGTAAACCAAATCCCTTCCTGCATCACAGACACAGCAGATGAGATACAGGATTGTCATTTATAGATGCCAAGTCACCAGTAAAACTGAAGTCATATCTCAAAGAAATAATTACAATCATAGAAATCTATTACACCAAGTCCACATTGAAATATATCCTCACAAAAAAAAAACAAAAAAAGAAAGAAAAAAAAAAAAAAAAAAAAAAAAAAGAAGTCACACAAAACAGGTACTCCAGAAACTTGAAAAATGACACTGTCATAGTGAGTGACAGTCACAGAAACTACTGGACAGATCTAACATTTTAGGACAGAGTATTTAGGGAATGCATCTAGTTTATCAAGTTTTATTTCAACTATTTAATTTAGACAAGAAGCTGACTTCTGAAATTGCTCTCTACCTGCTATAAATGTACAAAGAAAAAAGTTGTAGAGAACACAATGTAAGTATTAAATCTCACTGAGGAGTGTCATATTAAATAAACCTTCCCTTCCTTGGCAAATCTGGAACTGGTGGGAGGGGGAATCAAATTAAAACTGGAAAAAAAAAGAAATAAATCCAGTAGAACAGATCCATAGAATGGTTTGGTTTGGAAGTGATCTTAAAGATCATCTAGTTCTAACCCCCCTACCACAGGCAGGGAAACCCACTCAACCAGGTTTCTCCAAGTCCCATTCAACTTTGCCTTGAACACTTCCTGAGATTCAGCACTGACAACTCTGGACAACACTTGTGTCAGTGCCTCACACTAAAGTATGTCTTCCTCATCCCTAATCTAACCCTGTCCTCTTTCAGTTTAAAGCAGTTCTCCCTTGTCCTGTCACTCCAGGCCCTTGTCCAAAGTCCCTCTTCAGGGACTGCTACAAAGGTCTCCCCAGAGTCTTCTCTTCTCTTCTCTTCTATAGGCTGAAGAACACAGAATTTCTCATCCTGTGTCCACAGCAGAAGAGTTCTAGCCCTCTGAGCACCTTCATGGTCTCCTCTGGACTCGCTAACAGCTCCATGTACATGGGGGCCCCAGAGCTGGACGCAGCTCTCCAGGCAGAGTCTCACCAGTGCAGAGCAGGGGGCCAGAATCCCCTCCCTTGCCCTGCTGACCATACTGCTGCTGCAGCTCATGATTCACTTGGCCTTCTGGGCTGCAAGTGTGCAGTGCTGGGTCACATTGAGCTCCTCATCACCAACAACCCCAGGTCCTTCTCTTCCAGGCTGCTCTCAATCCATTCTCCACCTAGCCTGCACTTGGGATTGCTCCAACTCAAGTGCAGGACTTCGCACTTGGCCTGGATGAACTTGGTGAGATTTGAACCTCCTAAGCCTGTGGAGCTCTCTCTGCATGGCATCCCTTCCTTCCACCAGCAGGCTGGTGTCATCACCAAACTACTGAAGGGACACTCAATCCTATCTTCCATGTCCCAACACCACCAACCCCTGAGGGACACCCCACATCCCTGGTTTTCACTTGGACATCAAGCTGCTGACCATGACACTCATAGCAACCACACAGCCAAATCCTTATCCACTGTGTGCAACAGTGCAGTCCTCTAAACACCAGGGCTAAGATATCCATTTCTGACAATTAATTGTGGACTTATAATAATGCCAGCTTTTTGAGGTACCTCTGCAGAGAAAAGCACCAAACTGATTTAAGTAAGAACCTAAGAACAGTACAGTTCTAGCCAAATAGAAAGAAACACCAAGACAAGTATGGAGTATTTGTGCTTTAGCACTTGGAAATTGGGCTATTAGCAACCCAAAATGAATTTAGAGGCTACATTAACTAAGTTTAAAAAAAAAACATCACCAGTATTGATAATTAACATGAGGTAAATTGCATACTTAAATGAGCAGGTTCTTACCTAAACCTTGATGTTTTAAATTTCTTCTTAGATATCAGTACAGGGGGTTTCTCAGAATAATGCAGACGCAGCCTTATTTCTGTCTGACACGTCAGCCACCCAGCATCCACAGTTTCAATACCATCTATCAAAAGCCAAACAGAAAGGAAGAGACATTTTAGTAACTTATCTTAGGGAGATTTAGGCAGTTCCTCCAGATAATCCTTGTTACTAGCCTTGATCCACAATAATGCAAGAAGTTGGATGCAGCCTTTCCCCAGACTTTCTGAACTACCCAGAACAGCCAACAGATCGTGCAGCTGTCTGCTAGCTTTTAGGGAGACTAAAAAAGAACAATGATCACGTGTAAACGATCTGCAGGACAGCACTGAGTAACAGTCGCTTGTCCTGGGATCTCTCAACACATGGAATAATGCTGACAGCAACTCTGAATGTTCATGAGCAATTAGAGGATCCCTGTTTCTGAGGAGATACAGGTGTGTGCATGAGCGTATCACAATCAGTGCCAGTAAAGCAGTACAAGTCTGCAGGACAGGGTACAGCAACAGTTGGGATGAAAAGCATCCTCAACCTGAACATCAAAACAAGGGAAGCCTACAAGCAGGAGGACCAGAAACACAAGATGCAAATCTGGTGCTGAAGCAAACCCCACAGTTTGATGAGTTTCTAAAGAGCCAAACCCATTGTTTGATGAGGATGCAAGGGGAAAACAGAAAAGCTTGAAGATAAAATTTATGAGGTACGATAAAGTGTTACTTTCACTGTCAGAGGACTGAATATTAAGTGAGAGGTGGGTCAGAACTGCCAGAAGTGCACACACAAGAATATGAGGTGGGGGCTTACAAAAACCTTTTGGCAGCTGCATCTACATTCAGTGTGAGTGATTATGTTTTTCCAGGCATGATGAGTTTTTCTAAGGCTAGGTACTAAAAGAAAGCTAAGTCTATTCTGTATTTTCAAAACATGCATGCTCATGATTTCAAGTGTCCAAATATCAACTTTTAACACCATCAGAGTGATAACACTTCAACTCTTTCCTGGCAGTCTTTTATTAACATTAGAAGAGATAACAGCTTGAGTATGAATTCACAAATGCTGGACACAAAAATAACTGTAACAGCAGATAAAACTACCATAGGCAATTCTTCTCAAAACCTATAATCTTAAACATTTTTCAATTACAAGACTTAACCTTGTTGAAATTAAATTCATGGTAAAGAATAAAGGTTAATATATCTCACTTACTACAGACTCCGAAGTCTCCGTCATAGACAGTAATTTCATTTTCTAGAATTAAAAGGAATGGAAAAGAACGGGAAAAAAAGTAATTAGTATTCACATTTAAAAATTATTGCCAACTTAAAATAATTCTACTTTTCCACTTCACTTCTAGAAAGTGTATCTAAGAAAAGGTAGAAAAACTGAAACAGACAAAGCAGCATGTTTTTTGCAACCTTCTATAAAGATAGATCTCAAATTATGCTTTTTCTCAGTTTCTGCACGGAAAAAAACAACCAACGCACAAAATACCACATTTCACTTCAAGTGATCTGAACTGAGAGTAAAAAGGTTGCACAATTTTCTGACTTGCTGCGGTATTTTGCTGATAACTACATCCCACTAGTATCTAAGATGCTTTACTTGTCAAAGCAGTGTCAAAGACATTAAATTTTCTTGCAAACATACAAGAAAGCTGTCCTTTAAAAGTTATCCTGCACATTTAAAGCTTTTAAATCAAGTTAGTCACAATTAAAATGCTTATTCTGCCTACTTGACAGAAACCAACCTACCATATATTTTCAATATAGAAATATTGAAAACACTCAGTTCACACTTTTATCCTTACTCTTTCCAAAGCTTTAAGAACTGAAATCTTAAGGCACTAAGTAAATTCACCAGCATTAACAGAACTGTGACAGTCTAAACAAACCATGCATTTCTCAAAATATAAAACTTCACCTAATTTTGCCTCTACAGTGGTTATCCATTTTTGTTCCTAAGAATCATTTGGCTCCTAACCTAATGTCTTAATAACCACAGGCAACAATTTAGGATCAAAACGACCCAGTGCTAACATACTGTAATTGCTGCATTTTCTTAAAAACTTCTTATGAGGAATTGAGTATTACTTGGGGGAAAAAAAAAATAATCCTAACTGTTTGAAATGAAGTAATCTAAATTTAGAGATAAAGTCTAGGCCCTAGCAGAGGATGGGCTGCTTCTCTTATCAGTTACTGACAAATACAGAAATAACCTTCTTACAGGAATGCAAACACTACAAATTCAACAGAAATTAAAAAAAAAAAAAAAAAAAAAAGCAAAGCAAAGGGAGAACAGAACGTGATCATGGTACTATTAATGACTAACAGTTTCTCTGATACCACCTTCTTTCAAAAAGACATTTTTTTAAATAGTTAGAAAGTTTCTTAACAAATGTGAACTTTTAAGTGTGGAGAAAATATTTTTCATGTGCTAGAAAAGACAGTGCATAAAACATGCCATAGCAGCATAAGAGATCTAAACTACGAGCTACATTCAAAGGTTATTTCAGTCACACTTAAACCCCAAAATTTTTCCCCATTCAGAAAAGCATTAGTAACGTATATTCAAGTCTGCATGCCACCCTTTCTTTCAGCAAAATACATTTCTGCTAACTGCTGGGTAAATAAATCCATTCATGTTTCTATTTTCATTAATCCATTTACTTAAAGAAGCCTAATTAAAACATTTTTGGTTTAAAATTTTACTAATCAAATAGTACTTAAATAAAAACTGCAGTGACTTCACACCCTCCCCCCAATTTTCTTTAAAAGATAATATGGATCCTTAGTCTCAAAGAATTAAACTTACAGAAAATTATTACAATTCCAAATTAATGAAAAAACTACTCACATAATCTTAGGATGACAGCAAAGAATTTCACATCCACTCCATTTTGAAGCCACTTATGTATATATACATATATATTTTGAGAGTAAGGCCCATGTTGTGCATTGAAAAAGTCTATACCTCCCACACATTAATAAATTTAAGTATTTTAAAACTATAGCTATCCATCCCTCTAAACCAGTGTGCAGCATATCAGCAATCTTATGCATATGCCTCAAACAGATGCAGTTGATGCCCATACCTAAAGGGGTAATTGATCGTGGTTGTAGATGAGTCTCCCACATGTGAACTATGACTTCGCAGGGACCATCGATAGTCTGTAATTTAAAAGTTAAATGTCTGCAATAATTTCTTTTGTTAGATCTGACTTTGTACCCATGAAGCTGTTTGGAATGGTTGTGAACTAAACTTAGAGACTTAAGGAAGTAACAGAAGAAGGAGAGGGGAACAGAGAGAGAGACTGACAGAGAAAGAAAGAAAACAGATGAGGCATCTTACCCTTGCACCTGCTGATGACTCTGTTTGATGTGTTGTGAATACATATGACAAAACTTGTGACAGTCTGACATGGCAGAGAAGTTACATGGAATCATTAAACCTTTACTGCTAACAGTTACTCTGCTGGACTACTTTCGTTTCCTTCTGATACCAAAAAAAAAAAAATCTCTGAACTCATTAAGAGCGCTCACTTTGTTCTCAAGTTACAGCAACAGTTTATGAAAAACATACCCCACAATTCTAATTCCAAACAGCACTCAGCATCTACTCATGCACAAAGTAGTTGCAGGGGTGGGTTCTCCTTCAAAATTTGCCTTACTAAATTCAAAGACTATGAAACACAGCTATTTTAGTTGTGGTACTGGAAAGCAAGTTATTTACCGTCTATTAATCAATTAAAACATAAATAATTGATCCAATCAGCCAGCAATGAAGGCCCTGCATTCTATTCCAGCTAGAGCAAGATAAATTAGATTCTTTCATTAAAAAGAAATATTTTCCACCAAAAGAATACGTTTGTTGACAAGACTCAGATAACCAGAACAGTAACACAATTCTCTTCTTTCAGGATAATTTAACATTGAAATCGCTTTCTAGGTAAAAGCTCTTTAAGTAGCCAACAGAGAGAACATGCCTGTTTCCCAGTTCAGTCACCCTGAGAAGTTTCCCCTAGCATGGCACAGTTGTTACTAACAGGTATAAAAACCTCTGTCAAATAGCTGCAACTTGGCATTTTGAAGTTTTGGGGCCCAAGTAACTCTTATTTCCAAAACAATTTGCTACTATTGCCAAAGGACATGGAAACTTCAACACCAACTCATCCCAGTACTTCTGGTTCTTGTTTGAACAGATTTCAGACCCCACAGGGACATCCAGACAAACTTCCAACTCAGCGGTATAATTACACAGGACTGTAATGCTTTTGTTCCATTACAGTTCACCCAATAAATTCTTTATATGCAGATGGGATTTCTTGACATACACGGACCACATTTAATCTCCCATGCCTTTGGGTGAGCTAACAAGCAATGCCAAACATTTAACAAGTGCTCAGTAGGACAGGTTTGCCCTGTGAGTCTCAGCTAAAGCTGAGTTCAGAGGCATCCACACTTAAAGGTCATGTCAGACTAAAAGTTATTATAATATAATAAAAGTTAGTTATGCTTTAAAAACAGAATGTATGCAAAATATAAATAAAATTATATTACGGCTTCCAGTTTATTCCTGTTACGGGGCAGTTTTAGTTCCCAGCTTCTCACTGCTGCCACAATGACCAGGCTTAGGATTTGCAGAAAAGTAAATAAAGAGGAGTTTCTTTCCCCTTCTTTCACAGCACAGTGGCATTTGCCTGTCACAATGAGAGTTTCTAAAGCTGCAAACCATGTTTGTAAGCAAGGAGGCTGCCATTTACTCCCACCATGCAGGCATGCAAGATGTCTGACAGCAGCTCCCACAAACTCGTGCACAACTTTAGTTTATGAATCTGAGCAATGCAAATCTTCCTAACATGGATTAAGCTGTTTTCTTCAGAAGGTAAGCAAAGTTTTTTCTTTGTAAACCCCCCCAATACATTGTATGAAAATACCAATTTATTTCTTATACTACTGTAACTGTCCATTCAAAATTTAGGTTTTAAAATGATGAATGAATTTGAAAAGCATTATCCCAATAATAAAGACACCATGCTGGATACACTCAGCACAATTTTCTCTCCTGAAAGGAATACAATGGACTGATTGTGCATTTAATCCCAGTAACCCTCAACACTTTCCATACTAAGAGGAGCCAAGCAAAGCTACCTGGAAAAAAAGGGCAATTGATTAGAGAACAGGAACAGACATCACTAAAAACCCTCTCAATCTGCTCAGACCAACTTTTGAGTTTACAGGCATTTAAAAAACGTTTTAATTACATGTAACAGAAGCCATTGCTACAATGAGGTCAAAATAGTAATGTCATTTCTGTGGCATATACTGACCACCTCTAAAAAGCAGCGCAGCTGAGCAACAGAACTAAATGATGTGTCATTAATATTAATAGAATGGTAATGTTGCCTAAAAGAAGAGTTTCTAGAGGACAGTCTTAAAAGGGCATCTATTCAAACGTCACATCAAGCATCTCACGGGCAGTACACCGAGGTAAGTGGCGCTGAGGATCCTTTTCTACAAACACAGACACCTTTATTTTTTTTAAAAGCCAACACAAACATTATGTTGCTTGATCTTGATTAGCTGAACATCTGATGCAATTCTAAAGCTTTTAAAGGACATTCAAGAACTTTTCTTTAGAAGTCAAGTCCTCTTCCATTATGAGAAGTTGGGGCCTCCCTCCCCAGCAGTGATTATAGACACTTGCCTATCTAGCTAACAGTTCAGAGAAAGCAGATGCATCATCTGCATAAAGTGCCTGGGTACTCAGTACAGTTAAGTAATGAAAACACTTTTGTGGATGTTTAAATGGTAATTTTGGAGATCAGTTCCAAGGTTCCTGCTTTAAGGCAACACAATAGAGTAGGCATTAGAGGGGGGGGAAACCCAAACCAAATCTTAAAAACGCCACACAAACACATTTATCCAAATGCACATCACTAATTAAAGCTATATTTCAAGAATAATAATCTACTTCAATCATATGAAACAGCTAAATTAGACTTAATTGCTAAAGCTTCATTTCTGACCAAAATATCTGTGGATTTCTGTACCATGTAGAAGACAATAATTAAACTGAATAAGGCTGCAGCACAGAAAAATCACCTGGCAGGAAATGCTGAACTCAGTAGAGATGTTACAGCTCTAGTACTTCCAAAACACAATCTGCTATTTCAGCAGATAATAATGCCTTTGTTACTATCACAATAACCATGGGTTCTTAATCTACAAAAAGCTTTTCTAAGGCATTAATTTCTAAGGTCTAGGTCTAAGTTCCATCTTTATTACTATAGCCCAGGCACTAAATGGATTTATTTACTTGCCCTTTAAAAAAGTGAATTTAACTCTCATTTGAAACCTCTGTAATTAAGCAGAAAGTGCAAATAATGTCCTCCAATCCCGTTTTTAAAGTCCTGCTACATGCACAGATAGCTTAGTTACTTCACACTTATCTTGAAGGAAGTAACCCTGAACTTGCATGCTTATTTACAGTTTTAAAAGTAAATGCAGAACACAGCTGAACAGAATAACGTGTGTTCCTTACCAGAGTTTTCAAATATGCATCATGCAAACAATGCACGCAAAATTATTCTTCTAAAACATAAAATACCCAGAAAACAAATTCCACCAAGGGCCTTTTGGTGTGCCTCACACAAACCCCCTCATAACCCACCACCTCTACCCCTGCCACAAACAGAAGGGGAGTGTAGAATAAAATCCAGAAAGATCCTTACAGGGAACTCACTGGTACCAGACTATGTTCAAGGAAAGAACAACCTCGAGTGAAATAGTTTAAGTTATTGTATTATTTCATCCAAGTGTGTGTATTTATTTTTCTTTTTAAATGTTTAAGATCAAAATGTTCTCAACACAGTAAAATCTTTTGATATGCAGGAGCCAAGACCTGATGCCAATTTTATAGTAAAATGTTCTTTGTATATATATTTGTATTCATGCAAAAATTCTACGGATTTCAATATATTGATTATTTTTTAAAAACTGCTGTATTTACATAACCACAATTATGTTAACACAAATATGTTTCACTACAAACAAGACTTTCCATTACATCATACTTCCCTTCAAGTAAAAAAAACATTATGATCAAAATTATGATCCTCCCTTAAAAGGGAGGTAAGAAAAAGACTTCACTTTTTAAAAAATATAATGTCAATTATTCTGTCTACTTTCATATCCAACTTGTACCATACTATGGGTAATCTAGGAACTACCATTTCTCTGTGTAAACATGTACCACCCCCACCTTTGCCACCATGTCCAATTCAAGCATCTTCACAGATGCAATTGCTGTAGAATGGAATGCTAACTTCAGGTGAATCTGTCTTCAGCATGATTTACTAATTATGTGATGACAAATTCATATACTCAGATTTGAACATATAGTTAAGATTACACTAGTTTTCTACTACACATAAAATTGATGTAAAAAATTAAGTGTCAGATTATATATTGCTAGCTAGTCAAATTTAGGAGATTTATCACATGCAATGCCTAATGAAAAAAATTCTGAAATAAAAATAAGCAGAATAACTTAACAGTATCTTTTCTTTATCAGCATTTCCCTATTGCTAAAGTTCTCCATATACTGTCTCACACTACACTGTACATGATATTCCTTTACTTTTGCATTATTCTTCAAAAGGTTTACAAAAGCAGGAAGAAGACATTGTACCTGGATTTCTCTTCTTCAAAAGATTTAATTTTATAAGAAATAAAGTCCTGTGCATTTAACAAGTACAAACCAGACATCACTAAGCTGATAACCCTGTACCACAGGAATTCACATATTTTTCTTTGGTTAGGGTGGTTTCTTTTTTTCCTGCTCTTTACATTTAGAAGCTCTTTATGCTGGTATTGCATAAAATTCATACTTACCCTTGGCAGACTCTGCATCACACGGTGCATAAAGTGTGCACGATACAGAGCACCTACTCAAAGAAACACACTCACCAATAGAGGATAAACTTTTGCAAATGGTAAAACAGAATTTGTATTTTCTATGGCTCAGCCTCTGCTCACTAACTCTGCTTTTTCAAGTGTGCTATTGCTTACATTTAAACTTAAGGGCATTTGCAAAAAAAAAAAAAAAAAAGTAAGAGTCCCATCAGAGCTGCTGAGCTGTAAGAATTAATCTACTTTTGGCCTCAATTTGACCTCAGCAAAAGAAATTTATTATTTGCCTTCCCTTCTTTTGCCTCAAAGTGCCAATTTAAATACCAGCTTCTGACTGAACTATTTCTCAGGCTGTAATGAAAAAAACAGAACTGTGTTTCATTTGAAATTAGTGTCCTTCACTGAAATGATGCCTCCATCAAATGTGGGTTTTGTAGGTGAGAAAAAGTCTGACAAAAACTTACATGCTCTTGACAGTAATTTGAAATTTTTAAAAGATATTGATGAGATGATTCTGTAACTCCTTTGCACATTTAGCTACATCCTTCATAATTCCAGTTTCAATGAGGAACTAAAGCCCAGAGGGAATAGCTACAGGATATTAATAGAATAAGAAAGACAGCAAAGGCAGCATTAAATTTCTTAAGGTTATTACTTTTTATCATGAAAAACATTTCAAGAGTAGCTACTTATTTTCCCAAATTAGCCCAGCTTTTTCCTGGATGCAGCCTTATCCCATCTGAAGAACTTCCCTCTGCCCTAGTGCAATGTTTACAAACCAGTACAATGCCACATACATTAAACTCTAATTTATTTAACTTTAAGTCATATGCAACCTTGACATCAATACGTGTAAAAACACCTCTGTCTCTTGGGTGTTTTTCTTCCCTCCAAGTTGTGCAAATACTTATATATAAACACACAGAAAACAATGGAATGCCTCATCCCTTGTTTCACCTTGCCACTTCAGGTGAAGAGATTAACTTACATTAATTATGCAGCACAAAATCTGGTTAATACTTCTCATGCTTCACAAAAACAAATCTGCAGTAATTTTTTAAACTTTTAGAATTTCAATGCACCTCCTACACTAACCATTTTTCTCCTACAATCACTTGCTTCCATCTTATCATATAGCATGGAAGCTACAGATATCACATAGTATCACATTCCTTCCATGGATCACTTTAGATCCATGCCCTGCTGAAGTCCATATTCAATTCTAACTATGAGAACTTCACCATATTATTTAAGCTTTATAATAATGTCAGGGATTTCTTCACCAATTTTTAGAACACTAACACTGGTAAAAGAAAGAAGAGAATATAATTAAAGTTAACAGCATATGGTCATGTATTTCTGGAAGTGAACTGGAAGTGAGTATTTCCACAAATGTTTTAATGTTTCATGTGTTGCAATTCAAAACTTATTTCTAAAAAATCCTCACATTTAACTCAGGATATCCTTTTTTTATTATTTCAAGTATGGGAATTTTTTCTAGGGATGAGCCAACTTGAAGTAGAAAAGGTTGTACATACCTTAGGCTCTAGAAAATATCCTTTAAAATACCGATACTGAACAGGAACTCCTCTGGGAAGCTCTACAGTAGCTTTCCATGTTTGCTCAGGGAAACTGTAGAGAAAAAAAAACCAAAACAAAACAAAACAAAGTTTCAAAACACAGCCTAATAGCCACCTCAGACACATGTCTAAGTAATATTCTAAAATAAAGTCTAGTATATTGTTGCAAGGAAAGTTATTACAAAGAACCTTAGCCAAACCTGCACAGAACACGAGATGTACTTAGAATTGAAACTGAACTGAATTGATCTGAAGTACTCTAAAAGAGCAAGAATTCTCATCCCTGTTGAACAGATGGGGAAAGCATGGTGAAATGATTCAGAGACTCGTCCAAGATCACACAGCAAGTCACTGACAGAATTACCAACACATCCTGCAAACCCTATTTTCCTGCATCACAGAGCTGCCATAAGCTGGCACCATTTTAAGAAAATACTGAATTCTTCCACTGCATTTAAACTTTCTTTATGCACACTCATGCTTATACACACATCCCCTCCTCTTCAGAATTTTAATTCTGTTTAAATAATCTCTTCCCCATCACTTTCTAGCATAATAGTAACTTGTTTATAGTCTTTACTTTCTTTTTATCCTATAATGTCCTCTAACCTGCTGCACAGCCATGGGATTAAGAATTGCCCCAAAGCAGTTTCTTACTCCAAGTATCTACAGCTGAACTACTGAAATGCCAGTCACAACAGCAGAAGCATCATGTGTAACTAGAAAAGCACACGCAAGTTTCATATTTTCTTAAACATATTCCTAAGCATTCAAAGTGCTCAAGGGTAACACAAGAAATTTTGGAGTTCTAAAAGTACATGCAGCTCAAGAGTTTAAAAATTTAACGTCAGAATAAATTTGTTGCTCCAGAACTCCAGCTACTTCAAATGGAACAAGTACAAAAAATTCAAAGAAGAAGGAAAAAATCCCCCAAAGAAAACAAAAAATCACAACCAACTTACACATCCTTAGTCTGGAGGACCACCGCAGCTTGGGGATTCCAATTTCCCAAAGCACTGCAGCTCCCACATATTGCAAAAACCTCTCCTAAAAAATCCAAACAGAAAAAAGCCCACAATCATCATTACTCCAGGCTAAATGGCATTAAAAAGTACAGCCACAGTCAAACTTTCAAGTATTTTAAATATATACATCAGAATCACTCATCTAAAAATCCCTCCTGTCCAGAAAGGAATCTTACCCCACCCAAAACTACAAGAGCATTTTCTTCACCATCCCAAGGACCTAAGAGAGGGACTACTGACAACGCCAGCCCTTAAAAGGGTTGGCTTCCAAATCATTCTTAAGGAACAGTGTTCAAAACATCTCTGGGAATGTAGCAGGCAAATTTTCACAGTAAAATGTTTAATCTTAAAATAACAGTTATTTTCCTAGATACTCTGCATTTATTAATGTATGTCCATATTCCCTCAAATTCATACCAACAGTTTAGAAAGCACAGACAAACAGCAGGATGCTAGCATTACTCCCAAGGATACATACCCAAGTAATTTGATTCCCAAGAGAAATAACATTAATTTTGCTGCTATGCTTTTGGTTTTTACTGGACATCAAAATATAACATTGTTACACAAAAAACCCACATGAAATTGTCACACTTAATGCATACATACACATAGAACCCAAAAGGTCACAACAGTATATTTAATTTTGGGATATCTCAAAGTGACCATTGTAACTTACCCTTGCTTTTAATATAAAACCTATATGTATCTGACATTAAGAACAACAATGATAAATACTAATGGAAAGAACAAATTAGTATTTTGCTCTTACAGGGTTTCAAGAAGACTTTCAGACGTAATAAAAAGCTGTAGCAGAATGAGAAAATATGGAGTTTTAAAGTACAGTTACGCACCACAAAAGAATGATACAAGCATCTTTGACTTATTTCCTGTTCTCAAAGTGAGCAGTGGGGGACACAACAACCCCAAGATACAAAGTAAACAAGCTGTATGCAACAAGGGTACACTACCTTTTCCTTTGCCACATATCACAGATTTGAGGTTACAGTTACAGTTTTGAGGATGTCCTTATGTCTCTAAAATTGTGTCCCTTTTCTCCAGTTGAACTAATAAGGGATACCTCCAGGCCTGTTTATGAAAGAAACCTCTGCAGACACAGGGGTTGGAAAAAGTCTACAGAAGACAGAAAGTAAGACAATTTTTCTCTGAAAGCAGCTGACTGAAAAATTTTTAGATGACACCTTGAACTTCAGTAGTTATAAAAAACAAACAAACAATCTTTTTCTGCAATTCATTAAAAAAAAGCCCGAGCTTTCTGGATGCTCACTGTAAGCATACAAAAGCAGACAAAAATCTGCATTATGAGTAAATTTAGTATGCAATTGCCTATGTCAGGTGCTTTCCCTTTTCCACCCTACCCTGAAGCACGTGATGGTTTTCTTTTGCAGGGAAGAGATAAAGCAGGGAGGGAAGACCACCTGTACACCACACAGGTAGAATTTCTGAGATATTAAAAAGAAGCTACAATTCTTTTAACATCCCTTTAAAATAGCAGTACTTAATACATCTTCCTGTATACACAGCAACATTTGAAGTGCCATCTAACTATATTCCTTAATAGGTGCCTGCTAGAATAGTTCTCTGGGCTCCTATTTAAACAAATGTCTGAAAATCCAATTGACCAACTCTCACTCAGTAAGACATCACACACAAAAGGCAACACTTTAATAGGATGTGCAGCCACCCTAAACTGCCTCCAACAACTGCACTGAGGCTAAATTAGGATTTGTAAAACAACAGCTTTAATTATGTCAGTAAAGCCAAAGTGCAATGCATGACAAACTGCCTTCCCATAGGCAATTCTGAAGTGGGGTTTGGGTTGGGTTTGTGATTCAAGCTCAGGGGTCCTCAGTTTCTCCCTTCTCCTTGTCATGGAATACGAGGCTGCTCCTGGCAGAGCTCCTTCAGCTACTGCAAAAGAAGGTTTATCTAAGCCTTCCACTCCAACACAAAGCTTGCAACAGCCTCACTGAGCCAACAAAAATAACAAAAGCCCAACAATATCAATATTGTCATAACCAGAAGCACCCTTTTGTGTCATCTTTTATCCTGTAAGTATTTCCAGATAATTCTTTGTGAACAGCAACTGAGGCAGGATCTAGTTCTCACTAATCCTACTTTTCATTGCAGATATTATTAGTACAAGAAGAAGTTATACATCCAAAGTCAGCTTTGCTAGTGACAGTGCCATTACAGCTGTGGAAGCAACAGTGTAAGCAGGACAGTGAACAGAGTTTGCAATACTCCATGGTACAGCTATACCAGTCTTGAGCTAAGGTCAATTTACTCTAAAATTTAATTTTTTTTTTCCAGAATGCTGTAAAAAACTCTACTCCTTACTAGCAGTTTTATGTTGACATTTAGCATCAGTTTTCAATTCCCAAATGCCAAATCATGAGGGATAAATACAATAGAGGTTTAACACAAGGCAGATGTCAAAACCTGTAAAATGTTTTTATGTTTTTCTTCACCATCAACCACAGGAGACTCTTCTGCCATCTGGTATTGGCCTGGCGAAGGAATTTTGCCAGTCTGCTCCCACATTCATGTGCTTTTGTTAGGTAACCATCAGCTACTTTTTTGGTGTAACTTCTGTGCTGATTTTTGGCTGGGGTTGAGTTAATATTCTTCCCAATAGCTAGTAGGGGCTGTGTTTTGAATTTGTCCTGGAAGCAGTGCTGATAACAGAGGGATATTTCAGTTACTTCTGGGCAGTGCTCACAGTATCAAGGCCTTTTCTGTTCTCTCCCTACCAGAGGGAGGGGGGCTGGGGGTACACAAGAAGCTGGGAAGGAACATGATTGGGAGCAGTTGTGTGGACCTCAGTTACCAGCTGTGGTTAAACCACAGCTCCTTCCTTCCAAGTTCCTGAAGGTCAATGTAATATTGCACAATTTATTAACACCAGAGCTTCATGTTCTACTTGATGTGACACCTTGTGTTCCTCATCTGGGTTACAGAAGTTACTTTACACTTTTTTTTTTTATGCATAGACAGAATACTGAATTAAGCTGCATATTTTTTCTGTCTGTAACTTCTGATAGAGGTCACATCTTGTGAGAATTTTCAACAGGGATGCAGAGGGAGTAAAAAACAGAATAAACACATCAATGCGTGCCTAAATATCATGGTTCAGAATACAAATGCTTGTTTCCATGGAATAAAAAGATACTGAAGAGAGAAGATTCTAAACCAATTATATCCATTTCAGTTAGCATCAAAATCTCTAGCACATTATGACATTTTTGTTTGGAGAAAGAGGCAAAATTTATTTCCCAAGTCTCATTTTCAAATTCATAGGTGAAATGTCTTAACATATTTGAACTAATATGTTCTTTTATCTCTGAGGAAAACAGAAAAGACAGCCTTTGAACATCTCCTCTATTAAATTTTCTCCTATGCCAACCATACAAAAAAGAGAAAGCATGATTTGAGTACCTGATGCTGATGCCCCTTTTACTTCAAAAGTGACTTGACAAGAGGTCATTTCTGCAGTACTTTTGTCTTGGGGTCGTTGAAATCTCCTGTAGTGGGAGTAAAAAGATACTAATTTGAGGAACAATCACTACATTTGTTGCTGTTCTAAGTAAGGGGAAACAGAAATCCCACCACTTACAGGGAAGCAAGCCACTTGTGATATTACTGTTTGAGTGAGCAGCAGAAGCAGAAAGCACTTAAAAAGTGGCTGCAGACCCAGAAAACAGCATCCAGCTGCAACATTGGCACAAGAAAAACATTACTAAATCAAACATCATATGCAAGTATCAGTATCCTGCAGTCTCCAGCTGAGATTTTTCAAAACTCTCTTTTTGACTAATTTTGCTTCCAAGGAGGCCATTGGAAGGTTTTAGGAGATTTAAGATTAGGACCCTTGGCAAACAGTAACTTCTGTCTCATCTGTGCTATTCTTCAGCATCATCTACAAAGCACAAGAAAGTTTTCACAGGGAAGCACAACCACCTTGAAGGAAAAGGGGAACAACCCATAACAGATGACAGCTTTCTGCTGTCACTTTGTCCATCACTGTAGACTCTGCTCCCCTACTTCCAGGTTTTCACAGGAAACACCAGTAGCAACTGGAAGCACCAAGCAGTCATCATCAAAGAAGCACAGCAGGAAGGGACTGCCTTTAGCCAGGACAGCAGCAGAAAGACTGCCTCTGCCTCAGCTTTCTCCTCCAATACACAACAACTTGATTGAAAAAAAATGGCAGAATCCCACTTCTACCATTACAGCAGAAACATTGTTGATGTATCACATCCTTTTATTTTCTTTACAAAAGCAGGAAAGTCCACGTATGAATGTTGCTAGACTGTCATCACCCAAGCATATCCATCTGGACATGGGCTACAAAATAATTACACTAATTAAGCGCAGAATAAATTTTGCAATAGTTTCAATTAATCTAGTTCTTTACATCGCTGTGGGGGGCATTTTATTCTGTGTCTGTTTAGTTTGTTGGGCTTTTTTTAACCAAAGAAGTAGAATGTTACTACTGCTATTTTTGAACAGGATCAAATCACACTTTATTTCAGTACAATCTTGGTCAGCAATCCTTTAATAACAACATCAGGAAGAACTAACAACACTGAAGAAAAATTTGCCTTTCATTAGCTCTACTACTAAAAGGGAAGCCCTTGCCTTCAAAGGTCACAGGACAGTTAAACATGCCTTGAAAGCAAAAGATAGATATTAAATAGGAGGGGGAAAAGAAGCTTATCATCAAACCTCATTCCTTGTGGACCTTTAGCATCTTAGTGCAGTACTGAACTTTCAGAACTGTTTCTTCTGGATCTTCATCTCCTCCTCCTCTCCATTGTAACTCTCCTCCTCTATTCCAATTGTAACTACAGCTGCCTTTACTTTACATTCCTTTTTCTCCTCCCTGATTTTCCCTCTCCATGTCAAGGAAGATGACTTTTCAGTAGTAAAATGAGAGCAAAAAAACAGTAGAAATAAAATGGTTTCTGGTCACATATTCCAATTCTGCATTTGTCTTTCACAAATTTTATCATTCTGCAAATGATAAAACCCCAGACTAGTGAAGCTAGAAATAAGCACAGCTGATAAACAGGAATTCCATGAAGGGCACACCCTTTAGGAACTTTCTCATGTGTGTGTCCATCGCTGTGCTGTTAAGCAACACATTCTAGCACTTGTTTTTAGCAGTTATTTATAGACAGAAGCACAGCACGTTTCAGTGCTGAAACTAAGACTGGACTTGTGAAACTCGTCTAATATGACCAAAAAAAAAATCTCAGTGTAATGCAGAGAATATAAATTACTAGCGTGTGCATTTTGGATGACACTGAGCAGTCAGGCTTTGCTGTGTTCACCAAATGCCCTTGCTTGGACAGCCTTTAACTGAAAGGGCAGAAGAGCCAAAGGGGAAATGAAGTAAGCAAAAATGCCTTGCTAAAGTCTACAAAGCAGGAAAGCGAAAGGTGACGTGTGCACCCCATTCCCCAAAGCAAGAATATGCTTTTGGCTTGAAAAAACAAAAAAGAAGTCTGTTTGCAAAGCCAGTGCAACAACTCCAATTTAAACTTCACAAAAACCAAGCATGTGTCCTACTGCAAATTAACTAACTACCCAGCTCTTCCTAGAGAATCATCCAAAATCTTCCTAAGCCTATAAAAATTTTAGCCAATTTGGTAAAAATTCTATGTACCTACTTGCAAGACTGGTGTGGGCTTTTCTAAACTGCTTAATAAAGCAATTTTACTTTTGTATATAGCAGTAGCCAGTTGTAAGAAGATTTTGATAAACTGACTTTGCAAAATTGCCAAAATTCTACCCAAAATGCATTTTATCTCAAAAACCTACCCAAGAGACGTATATGAAGAAAAGAAAAATTCCACTTCAAGCAAGTGCACGTTTTTTTCTAGCAGAACTGCAGGTACAGATATTGAACTTATATTTAGAGCCCAAAGTACCACATCTCATTCTGAAAAAACATCTTTTCTAGCACAGCACTGAATGCAAACACACATCAAGGAAAAACCAGGCCTGCTTTTTGTTAAGGAATCGAGCCTATGTGTTATATTATAATGCAGTTATATTATAAAAGTGGTATATTATAAAAGCAGTCTGTGCTTTCAAGGCACAATACCAAAAGATTTTACTTTGGGGGGAGGAAAAAAGAAAACCAACCTAAGTTTAGCTGTCTAATTACTGATGGTTCCTGAAGAGATAATTTGATTCCCAAAGGGAAATGGGAAGCTTTAACAATCAAATCCTCGGACCTCTAAGTGTCAGGCACCTTTGAAACACGATGTTCCTTCCTTCAGATTTTCAGCACTGCTTAACCAAAGAAGCTGGCAAAGAATTAACAAAATCCTCTTTTGCTCCCCCCTTCTGCAATGATGGATTTTTAGGAAAATGCAAAGAATCCTCAGCTCAGAGGGGTCATGTCATAACTGCTTAGGGGAACTGAAGCAAATTAGAACAGCTACATAAAAAACAATAAACACTTCCAGATCAGCAGATACTAATAAAATCGATTAAGCAGATTTACAAACTAGAAATCACTGTGCAACAGCCCTTTTTAAACAACTTGTGAGTCCAAAAGTAATGAAGCTGAATTCACATCTGCGGCAGCAACAGGCATCCTGATGCTAACCTGGGCGTAAACAATTGCTCCTCTTCCTATGTTACACTTCCTCCCTCTCTTTGGTCAGCTTTTATAATCTACAACCACATGCAAAAAAGCAGTGAACACTTGATTAATCTCAGTTTTCCTCACGGGAAAGACATATCACACAGGTAGAGGCTTATCAGCATTTCACTAAGAAAACAAACAAACAAAACAAACCCCACAAAAAACCAACATGAAACATTAATAGGAAGAAAAGAATAGGAAATCCAAACTCTCCCCTCTCTGATTCTAAAAGGGAACTTCTAGAAAACACAGGTAAAAAAGAAAAGAAAGAAACGCATAACACAATCAACTATTAAAGTGTCCAAAGTATCACAGATTTCCTCTAAAATGAGGTAATAAAGATCATGGTGGATGGGGAAGACCAAAATATTTTCTGGTTGTGGTTAAAAAAATACCAGGACAGGCACTCCGTTTATTAATTCAAATCTTGAAGTTCATTTGAACCTTCTGGCTTACAGGACTGGTGATATATTAAAACCCTTCACAAGCCTTCAGCTTTAGTGGATTATTCTGCCCCTAACCTTTCTAATATGATTTAATAGGTGCTGCCTGCTTGCTGTACCATATCTTATGTTTTTTCCTGGATTAGCTAAACACACACCAGGTAATCTAGGGCAATCCTGGAATATAACAGCCTATCTGACAAACACTGAACAAATTCCAGAGTCATAAAAATTCATAGCAGCCATGAACCCAGGTTACCTGCTCTCTACTCAATACAAGCAATATTTTTAATAGCAACTTGAACAGGTTTTGAGGCTCTCATTCTAGTGGGCCAAGGCTTGAAGTACAACAGGATTTTTTTTTTTTTAACTGTGCGGACTTACAAGCCTGAAGTCCTTGAACTTTGTTGCATAGACAGAGGGCTTTCAAAATCAGGCAGGGAACACTTGAGCAACTACCTTGACAGATCTGAATGAAAAGCTGATTTTATCAACCCTAAGTTGACTGTAAGGGCTTCAGAATGGCTGGTTACACTTAGCATATCCATTAAGGAAAATCAGAATTTGGCAACGTGCTGGTAAGAAAGCCAAAAAGTATCAGACACACCAAAGTGTCATATTTCTCCCCTTCTCTCCCCACAAAAAGCCACCGATTTCCATCTAATAAACTAATAGCAAGAAATTCTGATGCAAAGCTATCAACCCAAAATTCTCTTGGGTAACTTTACATTTTAAAATGACAGGATAATACGCAGCACAGCTTTTTCCAATGAGATGAACAAATACAGCTTACAGAGTATCTTCTTAACAGCAGATTTGGTCTTTTTTTTAAGCTAATAAATCTTATAGGTACTTGATGGGATTTTTCAAAGGTAATTAGACAACTAAAATGAGACAACTAAGTACACAGGTGCCACGAATTCCTGGAATGCATTTTAGTACTTTCAAACATCTGATGTTTAGTGTAAGATGACTTCTGCCTGCTCTGTTACTGAATTTGCTCAGCTAGCTGCAGAAAAATGAAGCCCATTGTAGCGGGTCTGGCAGAGACTGAGTTAATTTTCCCTACAACAGCCTTCAGAGTGCTGTGCTTTGCACTGGCAGCTACAAAGGTGTGGATAACACAGCAGAGTTTCAGCTGTGCTCACACAGCATCGTCTCTCCAACATTCCTCACTATCATCAGAAGGCTGCAACATCCTGGGAGGAGACACAGCCAGGACAGGTGACCCAAAGTGACCAAAGGGACATTCCTTGTCATGATATCTGCCCAGAGATAAATAGATTAAAAAAAAAAAAAAGAAATTTAAAAAAAAAAGAAGCTTAAAAAAAGGAAAGCATTTGTTATTTAAGACATTTGTCTTCCAGACCAATCCCTACACACTGAAGCCCTGCTTCCCTAATGGGGATATAAAGAATAAAACCTTCTGTTTCCCCTTGCTTCTGCATAAATTATTTTTGCTTTAATAAACTGCTTCTACCTTGACCCCTGAAGCTTTTTCCACCTTTCTCCCCCTGAAGAGAGGAGTGACAGAGCAAGCTGCTTGGTGGGCAACTGGCAAGCAGTCAAGGCCAACCCACCAGTACTCTGTGTGCAAACAGGCTCTTTCATAATGTTAGCACACATTTCATCACAGATCCTGGTGCACAGTCCTGAAAGTGCACAATCCAAAAAGTAAACATGCTCAATTATTTCAAAATATCTCTCCATTTTTTTGCATATAAAGATAAAATCGGCAATGACTAGAAGGCTGGAGTATTTTTGCTTTTAGCTTTGTCATTTTGAGCTGACATTTGCCACCTTAAGAGAAGAGGCTCACGAGATGTATCAACACCAAGGAGAGTCCAACTCCACGCTGAAGCAGGGGAAAGGTGCCACAGTCCCAGCCAAGTCATTTGACAGCTGGGAGGACACACTGGTAGCACTGGGGCTGACACACAGCACCCCTTGCAGCCTCCCTCATGAACCATGAATCTGAACACAGCCCAGCACTGCTGGAGAAGGTGCTCAGATTTTACCTTCTTAAAAGCTATGCTACACACAGCAATAGAAAATCCACCACACATCCAATCTGCTGCTGTGCTGAACAAAGAGATGCGAGCCTAAGACACAGATTGATATTTCAAAGATAAAATCGTATCTGATTAATCTTGTAGTACGATGAACAGATTTTGTTGCTTGTGGTTGGTCCTAACGAGGTATCAGATATTACAGAATACATCTAAAGCAACAAATTAAACGTGCAACAAAATTATGTAACAGTGGTTGACGACACCTGGGCTTTAGAACAGCGTCAGAGGATATATTTGTCAGGGCATTCCCTCTAACAACTGCGAGAGAATTTATAGAAACAGCATTACAGCATCAACTCCTTCATATTAAACCAAACAACAAGAAGGTTCTTCCTGCCCCCTCCTTTCCCCCCTGCTGCACCTTGACTGCAGGAGCAAGGACGACCAGAAAGTCAGCAGGTCTCTCCTTCTGCATTGCAGTGCTAATAATGAACAGCAAACAAACTTGCACAGAAGATCCGGACATGCTGTTCTGATTAAAAGGCTGAAATTTTACCAAGGCTTATGCTGACATTTAAAAAGCAGCAAAGCCCAAGTGATATCTCTGAAATTACATCACATTAACACAGAGCAAGTGAGGAATAATATCTTGAGGATTGTATTCTCAGGATCAGTTTGGCTCCCCATGTGTGGAGCCAAGTCAGCCTTGGTAATGAAACGTAAGACCCCTCTCTGTTCACCCACAATGGATTTGCTTTGTTTTAAGCAACAATAAATTGTTTTCAGTATTTGAAATACTGAAATATACAAATACCTGTCCGTGTGACAGACTCTTCTGCCTCAGCTATGCCTCAGCAGTTCTGCGAAGTTCTTGAAACAGACAGGAAACAGCTGGGGCACGTTTGTAAGTGAAACAGAGCAGCATCAGTCTGATTCCTCTTTTCTGAAGTGTTGTTTGTTATTAACGTATGGCTGACAAGATCATAGGCAGGGAGTAATTTAGCTCTCTGTGATCACACTAACATTACTCATTTAGCAATGACTTGGACAAATAACATGTATAATGCTCCCCACAGCTCTCAACAAAGAACTTTTTTAACGGGTTTCCTAAGCCTGGATCCGTTCTGTTGAGGAGCTACATGCTTTACTGAAAGATTAATTACGTGGCAGCTTAGGCTACCAGTGCCTATCGAAGACCATCGGCATTATCCTATTTTTTAACATCTTATATATAGCGATACTGCAGAAAGTAGGGCTACAATAGTAATATATATGATAAAAAAAATTCTACGCATCAACTATTTTGCCCTACCATTAACACTTAAAGTATACCGCAGGCTAGCTTCCATCTAACATTGCGTGCTCTGATGAATTAAAACACTAATACTAACAAGACAAACTACTAACTTAAAAGGAAAAGAGAAAAACGGAAGGACGAATCTGTGCCTGGTTAGGGTGCCGGTAACAGGATTCACTTTTAAAGTCCAGCTCAGTCAAGAGCTGCTGCCTCAGTAGCGCCTAGGCGATCAATAACATCAAACCGTGAGCCGGAAGCATCATCGCCGTGCTCCTTTAGTGCAGAGCCGAGACAAAGAACAGCGCAGCGCACACCTCCCACGCCCGGCAGAGCCCAGCGGCGCTGCAGCGCGCCCAGCCCGCCGCCCCTCGCTGCCCGGCCGGCCACGGACCGAGGGCTCCCGGGCTCTCCGCCGCCGCTCACGGCACCGCCCGCAGCGACAGCCCGGCCGGGAGGCGGCGCGCCACGTCCCCGGGCCCGCCCTGGCCGCTTGCATAATGCGGCAGCCGCGGGACCGCCCCGGGCCAGGGCTTTAGGCGGCGACGTAAACAAACAGAGCCGCCGGCCCGGCGCTGCCCGGCCCGCAGCCCACCAAGCCACGCCGCCGGGTGACAGCCGGGCCCGGCCGGGCAGCGCCGGGAGCGCAGCGCGCCCGCAGCCCTCCCGGCACGGCACCCCCGGGCGCACGGAGCCGCGTTCTTCCCGCCTCTCAGAGAACCGGAGAGTCACGGCCCGACGCGCCGCTGCCCCGCATCCTCTCACATAACACACCGGTCCTGCGGGGAGCGCGGCACCGCTCCCTCGGCGCCCTCTCCGCTCTGGGCTCGAACAGAGCCCGTTCAGCCGACCGTTCCCTCCTGCCCCACCGCGACACGCGGCCGGCGGCGCCGACTGACCTGGCGAAGCGGAGCGGCGCTCCGGACCCCCCCCGGACCGTGCGGGGCTGCGGACAGCGCAGCCCGGGATCCCCGCCTCTCCTACCGGGGCCGCCCGACGGGGGTGGGGAGGGGGCGGCGCGGCCACAACCGGTTCCAGCTGCCCCCCGCCAACCACGTGACCTATCCCGCGGCCCCGCCCGCCCCGGTGCGGCCAATGGGAGTGCGGGAAGGGCCGGGGGGGCCGGGCCCGTTCCTCGACAGCGGCGCGGACGGAGGGCGGGCCTGAGGGAGGCGGGCAGCGGGGGCAGGCGCAGGGGGCTCCGAGGGGCACGGGCGGTTCGGGGGCAGCTTATGGCCGCCTGCGCGCGGCGGGGGAGCTCGGCCCGACCCACCTTTACCGAGAGCCGAGCACCAGCGCTTCCCCCCCGGGGGAGCTCGGCCCGACCCACCTCTACCGAGAGCCGAGCACCAGCGCTTCCCCCCCGCCATCCTCCCGGTGCCATCCTCAGAGAGCCCTGCGCTGCTGCCCCAGCGCTCTCCCGACTCCGCAGCGCGACCGGACCTCCTCCAGCCTCCAAGGCCTCCTCAGGAGCGCGCATCGACCGCCCCTTGCCGCCGCCGACACCACCACACACCCCTACCGCGCTCCCGCTGGCTTCGGGCCCCTTCGGCCGGCGGCGTGCACTGACCTGGTCTAGCGCTGCAGCCGGCTGGCCACCCCTTGATCCGGGGCTGCGAGTGACGCTGTCCGGGCTCCTCTCGGCGCTGCCCGGGGCCGCTGCCAGCGCGGAGGAGGCGGCGGAGGGGGCGGCGTGGCCGGCAGCCGGATCCAGCTGCCCCCGAGCGCACCGGGGAGGCGGTGGCCGCGTGACCCGCCCGGTGACGCGTCACGGTGCGGCCCCGGCCCCGCCCCTGCCGGCGCAGCCAATCACGGCCGGGCGGGCAGGGCGGGAGGGGCGCGCGCCGTTCCCTTGAAAGCCTTGGCGCTGAGGGAGCGCTGCCCCGCGGGGAGGAGATGGGCGGCCGGGCTCCGTGAGGGCGGCCGGGCTCCGTGAGGGCTGCCCGGCTCCGTGAGGGCTGCCCGGCGGCCGGGCTGAGGCGAGTCAGGCTTCTGCTGCCCGTCCTCACGCTCTTTGAGGTCACCCCACCTCAGTCCGTGTCCTCCATATCCAGCTTGGGAGTGTAAGGGCTGGCCTAAAGATAGGGAGCTCTGCTTCCTTAAGGCTTGCTATGGTTGAAGCTGCTTGTAAGCCTATGGCACCGAGGACACGATGGGCCTTTTTTGTGATATAAAGGCCTATGCCCTTCTTCAAGGGCTTTGATCTGGCGTGTTTTGGTGGTGGCCATTTGTCCCTGTGTGCTTCCCTGAAGCCCTGCTCGTGTGGGTGTCCCCAGGCTTTAGTCTCTGTCCCCCAGTAAAATGTGGGGTGGCAGGAGCCAGCGTGCCCTGCTCCTGACACCTTCATCTTGGGGTTCCCAGGGACACCCCCTGCTCTTTGTGCAGGGTCTGTCTCCTTCTCTGTCTCTGTCCGGTTGCCCTTGTGCTGGTATAGTTTATGGTACAGCTAAAAACACGCCTTCGTGGCAGAGGTGCCAAGGCAAACCAAAGCAGGAATGCCCACACTGGAGTTTTGAAGCTGCAGGCAGAATGTAAGCATGATACTTGAACTTGTTTCAGGATAAATGTCGTGTGAAGAGCCTGGGGAGACTTGCTACACTAAAAGGTACAGCTGCATTTGGGACCACAAGCTCATAGCCGTGCTGAGACCTGATTTTGTGGCAATAAGTGTGGCCCACTGGAACTCACACAACAACGTATTAGTAGATAAAAGGAAGCTGGTTTTCACAGTGTTTTCGTTGTGCTCTGTTTTGTAGCTGAGCTCTGTAGTTGTGATAATTTCACCAGTTCCTCACTCTGTGCAGAGAAACCATTTATCCTGTCTTGTGTAGGAAGTTAGTGCTGTTACAGGAATGCTACTCTATGTTGTCCCTCAATCTGCCACTTAAGTCGAGGACTATTTTCCATTTATTCATGCCCTGCAGATCTAGCTGTGTTTATAGGTAATTTGTGACATTCCACTGAGTGTTGTAGGGAAAACTAGTGTTAATATCTGTTGCTGAATTTTGCAAAGTGTGTAATGCATCTAAACTGCTGAGGTCTCTGTGTTAGTGCTTCAAGGAAAGAAAGACGGGGGAAGCATGCAGTAAAAGGAAATTATAGCTTAAAGCAGCTCATTTTTAAGTGAAAAAGATGAGAGGAATTCCTCTGGGTAAGGAGGAGGGAGGGTTGGTGGGAAGTGATGGTTAGAAAGTGATTCTCTGGTTGAACACAGATGTGAGCTACACTAGTTACAAACCCTTGGTATTTAGGAAAACATAAGGAGCCATCACTTCTCCAGGTGAATTCACTGAGTGAAGAAAGAGGATAAAGGAACTTTAGAGAAAACAGTATTTAGAAAAACAATTGTCTACTTGTTTGCTGTTCCCTATTTTTAAGATATATTAGTTCAAGGAATTTGTGGTAAAGCAGGGATAGTATTGAACACTTTCAAGCCTAGTTTGGTGTGTTTAACTTTTCAAAAATTTGATGTCATGCCAGACATTTTATAAAATTGTGCCATCAGCTTTTTGTTAAAAACTAGAAATGTAACACCTGGTCTCATTTAGCCCCAGTGTTTATTTAAAAAAAAGAAAAAAAGGCTTTATTTTGTCAAACTAATATTGCATTTCCTTCCATAATTTACTGTAGCTAAAAATGACAGTTTAGGCCCTAAATGGATTCAAGAAATACTCACGTGTTCATTTCATTAGATATGTGCATCAGTGTGGAACAAGTAGGAAAAGGTGGGATAGAAAATACTATTTTGTGGTGAGTTACTTAACCTGAAGAAGAGTCTACATTTAATTAAGCTTACCAGCACACTTTCTTTTTTCCTCCCTAGGGAGTTGTTTCAATATGGTTGGGTCAGATAAGTTCATACTTTGCCATGATGCAGCAGACAAGTCTCAGCTACTCTTTAAGTGGATATAAAACTGTACATTAATTAGAGCACGTGGATCAGTTTATAGAACTCTTCTTAAATGTCTGTCCAAAAAGTTAAAGTTGATGATCTGCTTTCCTTTTTTATACAGAAAAAAAAAAAAAAAAAAAAAAAACCCACAAAACAAGGAAAATGGGTTTTTATATTATAAAATCTGCATTGACTTGAGGTGCTGTTTGCAGAAGTCCCAAAGAGATCCAGAAAGACAAGGTTATGAGATCTGTTTCCTGGGGGCAAACGCTATTTAAACTCTATTTAAACCATGTGTGCGCCTGTTGGAAAACATGTTTTCTTATTCAATAAAAATTAACAAGGTGAATGAGAATTGCTAATACTTAACCAGAGGGTAAAATATTCTGTCTTCGTTCTGGCAGTGACACTGCAGTGATGAAATCCCTGAGCAGGACTGAAAGAGCCAAAAGAAGATGCTAAAGATTCTTCCTTTAACTGTATCTTACTCCCTGCTGTGACAGCATGGATTGAGGTTACTTGGAGGTGTTGTGGGCTGTAGGTGGAATAATCAAAAGAGCCTTGAAGCTGTACTGGCTGAGATGTGGAGCCCAGTGGGACTGCAATGATTTTTATAAGAAGTGAGACAAATACTTGCCCAAGTATAACACTTTGAGGCTGATATTTACAACACACTGGCAAACCTATACTAAAAAGGTACTAGGAAATGCCTTCAAGGTTTTATATCTGTTTCTGTAGCCATATTTTCTTCGGCTGCCAGAATTATATATTCAGCCTATAATCAAGTTTCTTTGATACTACAAGTAGTTATAAAGATTGTGAACATCAAATTAGAGGTGTGCTTCCTCTTTCACAGCACACATTGAGTTGCAGTGATCTGGTTTTACTGACACCAGTGCTCACAGCTGGAAGCTGCATATACAGATGAATTTCACTCCTTATTTTACTGCACTTGATTTTTCTGCAGTTTTTTCTGGGTCTGGTGGGTGATTGTGAATAAAAATAGCTGGTAAAACTGTGCAAATGAAGGCACGGCATTAGGCATGTGGTGTCAAATTAACGTTCTTTGATCTTTTGTAGAATTGCTTATAATTGAAAATATACTTCTGTCATTTTCTCTGGCCCTAAGAATATTGCTGTATCACTACCTAATGTGAAATCTGGACAGTTTATAGGCACTAAAGAAAAGTGATGCTAACGGATGTGAAAAATATCAGGAAAGACCCATGCTGCTAGCATGGCAAAAGACTCAGTCTTGTGGAGACTGATGAGAAAGGATTTATTAGAAAAATTGCCCATTGAACAATGGCATTTTTTCTGTAGTGTTTACTGTAGTACAGAATAATGTATTTTTCTCTGTGGATGAGTCAGCAGTTTGTCATCAAAAGCAGGCTGAGGGAGGTGACTCTGCCCCTCTGCTCTGGTGAGACCCCCACCTGCTGTGCTGCATCCAGCTCTGGGGTTCCCAACAGGAGAAGGGAGAAGTTCCTGTTGGAACAAGTCCAGAGAAGGCTACAGAGATGCTCAGAGGGCTGGAGCACCTGGAGACAGGATGAGAGAGCTGGAGTTACTCAGCCTGGAGAAAAGACGGTTCCAAGGAGACTTCGGAGTCCCTTTCAGTCCTTTCGGGACTTCAGAGCCTCAAAAGAGGCTACAAGGGTAGGGAGAGAGGGATTTTTCACAAGGGCATTTGGTGATGGTGGAATGGTTTGAAACTCAAAGAGGGGAAATCTAGACAAAATGTTAGGAGGGAATTCTTTTCCTGGAGGTTGGCAAGACCCTGGATGCTGGGGGAAGTTGTGGATGCCCTGTCCCTGGAAGGGCTCATGGCCAAATCCATTCTGTGACTGGGACACTGATTTATGGATTGTTTAGGGGTTTTTTGCCAATATTCATTTTTCTTCTCTGCCTTCCCTGTCATCCTCCCATTCCCAATTTTTGTGTGGATGGGAAAGTTGAGACATTTTTCAGTGAGCATTAATGCTTTCATCATACTCTCTAGAGCTTTGCAAGGTGGGCAATGAGAACATTACTAAATATAAAGTGACAAAGTAACAAATATAAAGTATCATAAATATAAAATGAAACCCTCTTATTGTTGCCATTAACAACAATCAAATTTATAACAGGAAAAGAAGCATTTCACTTCCTTCTGTCAAAGATTCAGTCACTTTCAAACACTGTTAATTATTATGTATAATTTGGCATCAGTGATAGGCAATGTTAAAACAAAAAGTTTTCAAGAAAAAGCCTCACAAAACCCCAAGTGCCAGTAGAATATTACAGGCATTGCATTTTGATTTGTAATGAGATATGCTATGATCTAGTCTTGAGGATGTCAGCATGATTTGCTTCTTGATCTGAGCTGGTTTATAGTTTCTGAAATGAAACATATATAATTGGGAGGGGTGGTTTTGTGAATTTTTTTGTTTGATTTTGGGGCTTTTTTTGTTTGCTTAGTTTTGGTGGTGGTGGTGGGTTTGTTTGTTTGTGAAACACTTGAAGGACTCAAGTACCACACAGTCACAGCACCACATTTAAACTGGCCAAAATTAATTGCAAATGGGAAACTTTTTAGGTTTTAATACTACTGGAATTAAGTTCTCTACTCAGGGTTATTTTTATATATAAATGTAAAACTGAGGTTATACACATAACTTTGTTTTATTTGTGTAGATATGAATGTATATGTGGTGTATATGTTCTGTGAATTCCTAGCTCTGTTTACGTGCCAATTACAAGCCTTTCTCTTGTGTTCTTGCACAAAATCTTCTTGTGTTACGATCTCCATCTTGTTATCTATGAAACTGTACTCCTATGCTAGTTTTTCCAGCAGTACCCACTTCACTGTGTAAGAGACAATGAAAATGGTCAGAAAATAAAAGGCAGCTGTGGAATGACACAGATCATGGCTTTGTTTATTTCTGTTTGTTGTTTTTTTTTTTATCTCAGGAACAGTGAGGAACACCTTAAGATGAGGAGAGACAGCTGCCTATGACAGCAGGGAGGTTTGTCTCTGCTGTCATTTAAAATCCCATTTCAAAGGTCATGTTTGTGTTTTAAATGAAATGTGAGGCTGAGCTTTATGCTCTGCCAGATAATGGTAGTAGTGATGCAAGTGCTTCCTTTGAACTCTGCAGGTAAGGAGTAGCTACATTGTGGGGTTGTGGTGTGGTGGTGCCCAGAGTTTTGCAGGGGGGAAGGAAAATTATGTTCTCAGTGACCTGTGTGAACACCAAAGGGCACAACAGGGCCTGAAATTTGCTACTCATTGTCCATTGGGTCTCTACTTCCAGGCTCAACATTTCCTGAAGTGTGCCTCTACTGAATATACCAATGTGGAGAAAGAAAATGAGGCAAATCTAATCAGGGGGAAATGTTTGCTTTTCCTGTCCTACATCTCTTGCATTTTTCCTCAATCTTTGAGGAACGCCACACGTACTTCTAGTGACAGAGAAATGTGTTTTAAGTTTCAGTTATTGACATGAAAATCTTTAAAAGCAGACTGAAATATCATCTTCGTTTTTATGGTCAAGTAGATATCAATTGCCATGTTTACTGCAACACCCAAGGTTTACTGCACTGTTGTTCCTAGAAATGCAGCCATACCACAGAGACAGTTTCTTTCTTGGGAGCAAAGGCCAGCCTGAGGAGAAGTTGAGGGTGTCTCTGCCTTAAGCCAGCCTAACATCTGGCTGCAGCAGCATTTTGGCTCTGCTACATCTGCTCCTGCACTCCTACCTGCCCTTTGTACTCTCTCTGGCCCTTGTCTAATCTTTCTCTGAACTAGGACAGTTCTCTGTCAGAAAGTGTGCAGGGATTGCTTTGGGTTTTGTTTTGTTGCTGGTTGGTTTTTAATGAGGATAGTTCTGTGTTGAGTCAGTGGGCTGAAACAATCAAAATTCAGGTTGGATGAATGTTGGAGCTGTCTTGGTTTAAGTAGGGATGTCAGCAGGCAGAAGCTGAGTTGTCCTTAGCTTTGTCCTTAGGGAACTGCTTTTTGTGACAAAGAGCAGCTCAAGCAGAATTATCACTTGATGTTTAAAACAGAGGGTGAGCCACCTCAAAGTGGGTTTCTGAGGGGAAATGTGAGAACATGTCACTTACTTTACACTTACGCTGTGTTCTTAGCTCTCTCTGTTGTGCTCAGCCAGTAACTCTTGTAAACAAAACATTCCTATTCTGCCCACAGCATTGGAAATATTAAAAAAATTAAGTATTTTAAACAATTTTTAAAAAGGTTATTAAGAGACAAACCAAGAAAGCTTTTCAAGTAATTCTGATTCTTATTCTCCTTGCTGGAAAGAAGAAACAATGTTCATTTTCAAACTTCTGAGGATAGATACAGATATAAGTAACTTTAATGATGACAACATCCTTTGCTGAGTCTGACAGTTTTCCATGTGAAGCTGTTGGCAAGTTTGCCATTTACCTTTTAGTCAAAGCTTTAAAAGTTAAGAGCAACCAGTATGAAAATGCAAGATCGGTGATAAAAGACACATTGTACAGCTGAACAATGCATAGCATTTGTGTAACAGCAAAAACTGGTTTATCAGGTTCACCGCAGGTAAGCATAGATAAACTCTTGAAACACTGCAAAATCTATTGGTTTATTGGATGGATATTCTCACAAAAATCCCCAAGAGTACCAGGGCCAAAGACAGCAAAATAAGAGCTGCAAAGTCTAGGCTGTAACTGGTGTGAGGTAGTGAGAACTCAAAGCCAGCCTGTTGGTTGATGTGAGCACCCTTTTATGTAGGAAAAAAAAGCTCACAGAAAAGCACTGAAAATCCTGCCCAGCTGCCCTCAGCCATGGGAGTAAAAGACATCCAAATGTGCTGGAGTACTGGCCTGGTCCCAAGCCTGTGTGCATGGGCAGTGCAGATAAAGCACTGGCAGGCTCCAGACAGATAATTGACTGATTAACTAAAATGTGTGACACTCTGTCCTGGTGCTGCTGGCAGCTCTGCCAGTGAGGTTGCAGCTGCAGAGCTCAGCTGCTGCTCACAAATCCAGGGAAACTGTTTTTTGCTGGAAAAACTGCAGAAGGGCAAAGCCGCTGTGCTGTATTGCAGCTCTTTCTCCAGAAACCTGACCCTGCTGAGGAGTCGGGTGAAATAAAGACTAAAAGAGTTCCTGGGGAAGGCTTCCAGTCCTGCAGTCCCAGGTTGACTGGCCATCCTGAACCCACGCCAGCACCCCACAGATCACAGCAGGTTCCCTGGGAGTGCTACTGGCAGGGAAGGAGGCAGGGTTTTGAAGTGACAGAAAGTATCTTTTTGTTACACCTTGCAATTTTCTGGGCTGCCTAAAAGACTTCCCTGGGCTGCAAGGAAGTGACCTGTGGCACCCACCAATTTTGTTAGCAATTGCCTTGGGCTCAGGCTGTGTTACAGAGAGGCTGCTCCAGAAACAGCACTCACCTACTCCCAAGGTGAAACCTTTTTACCTTTCAATTCTGATAGTATTGGATTATGGCTGGTTAGGCACTATACAAATATTGCATATTTCTAAAGTACAGATGAGTGGGTAGCACTGAGGAGTAAAATGAGAGCACAAAAATTATCTCAATGTTAATGGCATGCCTGTAGTGTTTTCCTGCTCTCTTCTAGAACAAGATGCAGCTATAATAATTTCTGCTGTTTTCATTCAAAGTATTGATGCACAAATAGTTACAATCCTCAAGAACTGAACCAGTTTTTAACGTTATTAAACCAGAGTTCCAGTATCATGTGGGCTCAGTACATAAGCGTAACATAAGTGTAAAAGCATAATAAGAAACTCAAAAGACTTTTTTTGGAGACTAAGCCCTTTACCCTTGTTCACTGGAACTAGATCACAGAATGGTTTGGGTTGGAAGGAAGCTTTAAAGGACACAGACTCATAGCATGGTTTGTGTTAAAGAGGGCCTTTGAATACCATCTCATCCTGCCTTGGGCAGGGGCACCTTGTACTGGATCAGGGTTCTTGGTGTTCCATCTAATTTGGCCTTTAACACTTCCAGGGATGGGGCATCCACAACTTCTCTGGGCAGCTTGCTCCAGTACCTCACTACTTCTAGATGTCCAATCTAAATCTGCCCTCCTGCAGTTTAAAACCATTACCTTGCCCCCTGTTATTACAGGTCCTGGTAAAAGGTGTCTTTCCATGTTTCTTACTTCCTTTAAGTATTGAAAGGCCACAATAAGGTCCTTCAGATTAATGAATACTGAGAATCCAAGAGCAGAAACCTCTTTTTCAGCAGATCTCAGGACTGTGTGCATACAGTCAAAATCTGTGGAGATTCTTAGACGCTGACTGAAATGAGGACTCTTCTCGGGAATGGGTGTATGAGGTACCGGCAAAATTCCAGGGATGGAATTACTGAGAGGATTTTGAATGGAGCAGGCTGATTCTGAGACAGGAGACTGCCTTGCCTTAACAAACTGTTAGGTGAGTTTTCTGATTCCTTTGTCCAATGGATCTTCTGCAGAGGATCCTGAACCATACAAAGATTAGGCTGAATCAGATCAAAGTAATTGAAAAGACAGTAAACGAACCAGGGTTTGACATATTCTGAAGCACAGTTTGTGAATTGTGTACAGGAATTATCGCACCCAGTGTGAAGTAGAAAAAGTTTGTTTTCAAACCCTCTAGCAGATCAAAGGCAATAATTCAATTAAAGCAGGAAAGAAAAAGGAGGAATCACCAAAAAAATTAAGAAAGAGAGAGAGAGAGAGCGAAAATCCCTTGAAAAAAATACACATTGGGAAAGAGTACAATTTAAATCCAAAGCAAGGGGAACTGACCTTAAAATGTTGTGGCTACTTGGTCACTTATTTCCTGTTTGTTTTTCTTTGCTTTGTAACATGTTCCAGACTTTTAGAGCTTTCTAATATAAATAAAGAGGTATGGGGGTTTTGTCAAATAACTTCCCACACAGCAGATGTTTCTAGAAAAATAAATATTCAGAAAATCCTTTTTCTTTCAACAGGAAAGTGTTTTTCAAACTACTGCAGAAACAAAACGAAGGTATCTTGTTTTTCCAACCGATGCACTTGCACAGAACGCCTGCACTGCTCAGAGATGGTTTTATATTTATTAACTGAGTTGCAGCACCTTTCACAAAATGTTTTAAAATTAAATATTACAGATTATGGAGTAGAAAAGTTTTTGTCAGCATCTCTTTCCCACTTGTGTGTTTTAAAGACTAATTTTGTGTGCAGCAGGTTTTCCCTCAGAAGTGGCACATGAGTTCTGCCTCTGCTGTCCTGCCTGTGTGCCTTCTGTCCTATGTGACCAAGATCCTGCTCTTACCCTGGGAGGGTAAGTGGGCAAGATGGTGCATGGCTTTTCCAGATGTCAATAAGAAAACCCCAAGAACAAGTGGCATAATAAAGCAGATATTGTAGTATAGTAGAATGAAAATAGGAATGAAGATAGCCGGCAGATCCTGCATCCCTTCAGGTGCTGGGAATCTGGCTTGCAAATGACATGAGACAGCCTCATGATGAATTTTCCCATGGTCTTGCCCCTTTGTCAGTATAGTCCAAAACCAGTGTATGGATTCAGAATGTACTGGAAAGTAGGAAAATATAAACACACTGCCTAGATAAGTAAACCTTGACTTTTCTCAGGGTACTGGGCAAAAGAAATTAAGTACGTGAAAAAAATAAAGCAAAATTATCTGAGAGGATAGAAGGGAGAGTGACTTGAACAGAAAACAGTGAGGTCCTGTTGAAACTTTATGCCCTGGGTGACATTGTCACCTCCAGCTGCCCAGTCACAGATAGGTCACAGCCTCAGCTTATGGACAGTAGCTATATTTAAAAATGGCACTCTGGCTTTGCACTGAGAACAGTTTTGCTGATAAGCTCAGGAAGCAGTGAAGCTTCGTGACTCATGGCCATCCTGACTTCATTATCTGCCTATTAGTTCACATTAATTAATAGCTGTAATATCATACTTTGTTTACTTTGCATCTTATCTCATGGTTTCATCCTCTTGCCCTTACTGTATTGTAATCCCTGTGTTCCATGGGACTGTTTGCACAACGGAGGATTATTCATGAAATAAACTATTATCTGGAAAGCATGTCCACAAGTCCCCTGCACTCCACTCAGATGTTCCCAACTCACAAAATGATTTTTTATTTGCTAAAGGCCTGATCCAACATCTGTATCCATCAATTACTTAGTGACTTCTCCACTAAATGTGGAGGGCAAGGGTTGGGAACATTGTGGAGACTGGCGTGAGGGAAAGGAAAGGAACTAGTCCTTATTGTAGGTCAGCAAAGCCTACAGCGCCAATATAAGTTCAGAAAATTTGAGACTTCAACTCTATTTTCTGATGTTTGGCTGCTTTATATCTCAGTGTGCAAAGCTACTTTATGAACAGTAAACTACTATGCACTACTTTATGAGCAGTAAAAAAACCTCTTTTACTGCAATTGCCAGAATTCAAAAGGCAAGAGGAAGTAATTGTCATTGTTTACATCAAACATTGCCTTTCAGCTATTGTGAAGGAGAAGAAAGAGAAAAAAATCCACAATAAATCAGTGTTTTACAACTGTATTTGCTCCTTCTGAAGTATGTACTCATTGTATCTTCTTTATCTCATGGCATGATTGCATCTTGCACAAACTACAGATAAACTTTAGATAGATACAGATAAAATCTGGAGGACAAAATTAAAATTGGAAAACAGGTGAAGAGTTCATGAGAGCTAAGGGTTTGGGAGGAGCCTCATTTGTCTTTAATCATACTCAGATTGCAAAGAATAGACATGACTCTATTCTTTTCCCAGACTAAATACTGCACTGTATTTGGCATTTCTAACAAAGCAGTGTCTTGGATAGAGATAGCAAAGGAACCAAGGGGTATGAAGGCTGGCTTGAGAAAAGCAGCTAACAATTTTCTCTGCAGAGGAGGAAGAAAGAATCTTACTGAAAGAAAGAAACTGCATTAGGGATGCAGTTATCAGTGGGAAAGGTTTTGCAAAGACAAAAATACTGGATTTGCTTGCAAGTTTGTGGCACTCAATCTCAGAGGTGCTGCCCAAAGGCATATCCCTATGGGTACTGCTGGTGTAATGTGAATAACTGAGAAAATGGTACTTGGTTTTAGAACTAAGTGTATTGTCAGCACAAATGCACGGCGTCAAACACCGGGAGTTTTCTGGTGCAATGCAGGCAAGTTCATTCAGTAGCAGGGAAACTATCCTAGTGGCCAACTAGGGGAGAACCTCTGTCCTTTTAGCCCCCAGTTGGACCTATCTGCTTTCCCATTTCCGCAGTTCCCCTATCTGCTTCTGATTTTACTACCTTGGCACTTACCTTGTTTGATCTCTTCAGCTCTTCCTCATACATCCAAAGCAAGAAATTGCACTTTCATACTAAAAATTCACCAGTCAGGATATAAGTGACACTTTATTGGTGTTGGATTCTCTTTTAAAGAACTAGTGAGCATCAGCACTCTTTTGCCAGTAGAGTGGCACATTCCCAAAACAGGAATCAGATTCTTGCCTAAATATTGCTGCAGAGAAGTTTCCAAGTTCTCCCTGGCAAAGTGTGATGGGTGTTACCTCGATGTGACAATACCTGTGAGCGACAGGCATCTGGGACACACCTGTGCAGGAACTCCAGTGGGTGCACAGCAAAGCCTCAGGAGAAACCCTGCCTGGCTTTTTGGAGGCTGCTCTGTGGATGGAAAGCCCAGCTCATGAAGTCAAACTTTTCCAAGGTCCTTGTAGGTGCTCACGGGAGCCTGTTTCCAACAAGAAGGCAGGAAGAAACAGCCTCTATTTTAAGGAAATTATCTTCAAAAAAGATTTGTCAAGCAGAAGTACAGCGGAGGCTGAAGACAAGGCACATGTTCCTGTGACCCAGTTACCTTCCAGAAACCCAGGCAGGACAGAAAGGACTCTGGCTTCTAGCTACAAGAGAGCTGCTGAGCATTAACACATAGTAACCTAATTAATTTATTCCCCCAGTGGATAATTATTAGCTTTTGTTTTTTCTTGCTGCAAAGTAGCAGCCAAATAATGGTGCTGATTTTAATTAACTAGCCAATGGGAGTCTGGATGGGCTGAGGAGAGTTTTCATACAAAAATTAATGAATGCTCTGACCTAGTTTAAAGTGTTGCTTAAGTGGAAATTGGGGGGAAGCTGACATCAATCAGTTATGGATCTTTTCACATCCTTTTTACCGGTCAAGTAATGAGTCTTCCCATGTGCTCCACAACACTTCAATTGGCAACTTAAAATAATCTAGTGAACATACCAGAAATAATTAATTCCCAAGGCAAACATAATTTCTTCTTTATGAACACACCTGAGTTAGAAAAGGAGAAAGTCCTTCTTTCTCAAACCAAGCCCCTGGTTTATTGTTGAGCTCAGCTCAGGGCATGGGATGAGTATTATGAGCTCTGTTGTTTTTACCAAATTATAACTATCTCTGTGTTTCTTCCTTTTGTCTTTCCAAATTTGTTTTAATCCTACATGTCTCTGATTAATAACTCTCACTTTTATTTATATTGCCATTGCACTTCAGGATTTCATTTAATCTTTCTGTTTCTTTGGGAAGTAAAAGATTATTTCACTTACTGATCATTTGCAAATTCTTCCTATAAAAGCAGATTTTGCCTCATTTCCGAAAAAACAGGGTTCTTTGCATTTCTTGCCATGGGCCCACAGCAATTTATAACCACCAAATCACTTTTGCAAACTGATGCCAAAAATGCATGACATTGATTATTGCTTTAGTATTCTTCATGGGTTGTGCTTTGCTTTGCATTGTCCTGACTTGAAAAGTTATCCTCTGAACAGGCAGCATAACCACATCGGGGAAGAAATGAGGTTTTAGTTCCTTCCACTTTCACAAGCAGGAATACAAGGCACAATGAAATGAATTTAATGCAAGGTACAATGACATGAAATTAATTTACCAGTAGTGCAGTCAAACCATCCCATCCTTTTCCCATTCATCAGCATTGTAACATCTCCCTCTCAGCTGGCAAAGTGCAATCAGGATTGTTGCAGTTAGGTCACAGAAAGATACCATTTTAAAATTAGTGTATCAGATGAACTCTAGTCTTGTGAGAATCTCTTCCTCTCCATAAACAACTTCATCAGGGTGGTAGGGAGTCAGGCCCTGCACCCAAATATCGTGAAATGTTGACTAACAAAGCAAGCAGCTCCGTTTAAGTCACTACAAATCAATGAATCACTGAAGGAAACTTTTATCTGGCAGCTGAGCATCACATCCCTGTTTAGGTATCCAGAGATAAGTGGAGCCTCACAGCCTTTTCTAGGTCACTTCACTAAAACCCCATATAATTTGTCCTCTGCAAATCACAACATGATGGAAGCCTGAGACAACTGCTTTCTGGGAGGCAGGAATTACACACCCCTGGGATCTGACTTCTCCATAAAATGCAGCCCAATCTTGTGTGGGGAATATGTTTAAACCTTTCTGAATCCTATTAAAATCTGTCAAGGACAGACCAAATACCTATTTTCCCCTTTTCCTACAGGAACAAGTAAATAAGGTATTCATGGAACATCAGGGATGAAAAGGAACAATGAAATGTGGCCCTGCCTCCAGCACCTTATTTGAGTTGGGAAGGCAGTTTGTATATTACAGGAGAAGGGAGAGCCAGGTACAGCTGTCGTTAGGAATTGATCAGTATTCGTGTATAGTTTTGGGCATGGCAGAAGCTTTAGCTTCTTGCTGCTGTGATTTTGTCCTAAATAAGGGAACAATGGCTTTCAAAGAAGAGCCTAAAGGACTTGGGCGCTGGCATGTAGGGAAGTTAGGCTGCCCACTTCAGTGATCTATTTTGTTCTTATTTTAAATATTGCTGAGGTTCCCTTTCCCCCTCTGTACTGAATATAGAGCGTATTGGAATTGAGCTCTGTCACTAAAATTGGAGAGCTCTGAGTGACAGTGATTATGCCCACATGGGCAATTCCTCAACACTGGACTGTGATGCTTGTTTAGACTTAGCTCCACAGCAGTCTCCTTTGGCATGTCCTTACACAAGAGTTCTATGAGTATTACTGAGCCTTGTCCTGGAAATAAACAACCTTCAGTGATTCTTCTTGTCTTTTTCACAGATTTAATATTTTTTGTTTACATGGTGGTGCTTGATGAACCTCTGAGCTCAAGGCAATACAATCTCCTGTCCCTCCCCTCCACGAGGGATACAGAGGGACTGAAGGAGCAGCTGCTTAGAGATTCCTGGCAGAGAATCTTGCCCTTGGCACTCTGACTCAAGGCACATGATTGTGTAACACACCCACTGGTGTGGATGTTACGTGCCTTGTTTGCAAATGCTGGCAACTTCAGCTGAGAGGTGCCGAGTGCTCACAACCGTCCAGCAGGATCATCTTGGTGACCTCCTTTGTGAAGAGTGTCACATCTTTAGTGCCAGCAACGAAGTACCGGCATGACCAGGAGGTAAATGCAATAGTAGCCACCAGTCTCTTGAAGGGCAGCTGAAAAGATGACAGAGTCAAACTCTCCTTGATGGTGGGAGATGGTGCAATGAGAGGCAAAGATCACAAGTTGTGGCTTGGAATGTTGGGAAAAACTTCATCATGGAGAAAATGTGCAGCCCCAGGGCAGACAGATCACCAGAGGGATTGGGGGAACCTCCATCCTTGGAGGGGGTTCAAGTTTCTGCTGGACAAAGCCACAGCAGACCTGATTTAGCATTGACAATCATTCAGGAGGATGAGATAGTGACTTCCTAAGGTCCCTTCCAGCCAAATCCTCATGGGATGACAATCTCCCTGTTGGCATTTGCTGTGGGAAGACTTAGGGCAGAGCCAATGGATTTGTAACTGCGGGTCTGGCCATGCAGTGGAAGGAAGGAAAACCCAAATGGCAGCAGATGACCGGCTGGCTCCCAGGCAGCTCTCATGCTGTTCCACCAACAAGTGTCCCCTCTGGCCTTTCTTCAGACATGGGGCAGCTGCAATGACAGTTCTGCACTGTGGAAACACTCCTTGCAGCAGGGGATCCACTAAAAATACAAGCAGACAGACATTTGCCCTCTTCTAATGTTGCCAGGGGGGCAGGGGGAGGAAAGAGCTGAAGAGCCTGGTGGCCAGTGAGCCTGACGTTCTGTGCTGGTTAAAAATCAGTGTGAAAGCCCAAGTATTAATTAAAACCAATCTGCTCCCTGTCCATATCTTACCTAAGTCTGTCCAGAACATATGCAGATGTTCTTGCTTAAAGTTTGTGCAGAGATGTGACATTAACTTCTATAGCTGCTCAAGGCTGCAGTAACTGAGAAGCTGTATTACCTCCAGAAATGGAATGCCATCCCTAGAGGCATGTAACACAATATTTTGGAACTGTGCTGGACATAATTTTTGTCCAAAAAATGTATTTAAATGAATTTTTAAATATAGCTACTATATCAGATTGTTAGTCTCTGGCATTCACTGTGATGAATCAGTGGTCAGTCATTTCTTGGCAGGGAAGTAAAAATGACTGTCTTGAGAAATACTGAAAGCAAACAGCATGTACAACTGAAAAGTTAAACGAGCAGAGACCATGTAAACAATATCTCAATTATTTTTGGGGGGAGGTGGGGAACAAGGGAAGTGGAATAATTTGGTTTAAATCATGCTAGACCTTTGAGGAAGAAATTGGAGCACTAAAGAGCCTGCATGTGTTACAAGGAGGCAGTTGTATACTAGTCCTTGGTCTGGGCAGAATGAACCTTATCTGTAATTTTAAAGGTTTACACAACACAAAAAATGTGTTTTCAAGGGGAAAATTCATATTAATCCTGCATCTTGGCAACTGGATGGGTAACTGTTATTAGTGCTAATGTAAAAATCCACTGCACTTGACATGATTCAGGGGCACCTAAGTGTACCATTAGCACTAAAAAGTGTCAAATTAATGAATCAGCATTGATGCTTAGCTTGAATGAGGTAATGCTTTTCCTGCTCAGAGATAGTGACAGACAACAGGAACAAGGAGAAATCTTTGTGTGGCGAATTTCTGTCCCTCTGATTGTACCCCAGGTGAGAAGGGCAAATTTGGGCTGCTAGGGGTATCAATTGACAGCCTTCAGTGCAAGGAGCTTGCTGGCAACAGCCTTTGGGCTGTGGAAGTCCATCCTTTCCTCACTTGTTGGCACAGGGCAGCTGTCTGTGTGGCCTCTGGAGCAGACATCACTGCCAGCCAGCAGGAGCAGATTGCTCTTTTTTGGCCTTGTCTGTGCTGTTTCATCCCGAGCCATTTAAGGGCAGAAGAGGCAGATTTAGCTGTGATATGTTCCCTGCCCTACCTGCTACAGCTCAGTTTTGGACATCAGATCTAGTCTGACATTTTTAGCTCCGTGCCTCACAGGCTCTGGATGCTCTACTCAGGACAGGATTCCTAAAGGGAATATTTTCCCACTATCTCTCAGGGAGTTCCCAATAAGGGTATTCCAATGATATTTTGCATTTTTGTGCTGCTTCATGTGTGGTTTGGTTTGGTTTCAGTCCTTGGCAGTTCCTTGGGTTTGTGATTACAGTCTCCTTTAACATCCTTTGCTATGGAAACTGGTAGTAGTGCCAGGGAATTGCTAAGCAAATACCAATGCAGAGTTTATGAGGGCGAGGGAAGCATCAATAGACATGGTGTTTATGAGGGAATGTGAAATTCTTTTCATATAAACCCAAGGGAGGAGGAAATGCAGGAAGGGAGGATGCATCTATTGCCAAACAATGGTCTCACAAGGATCACATAGCTGTTTTAATTTCTGTAACATGGAACATACTGTACTTGCAAAAGAAAAGATTTCATTCCAATCTATGGGAACTTGAGGTTTTTAGTAACTCCCATGTTCCTCTGATGGTGAGAGAGCAGATTAGATTCTGTAACAGATCCCACTGAAATATTAAATATACCATTGCTCTAATTTCTGATCTAAAAGGTCAAATGAAGGTAAAAATATTTGGTACTTCTAAGCTACAGACATGCATGGTTTGACTGGCAGTTTTGCCATAGCAGGTACAACCACTTGATGCAGCAGGGTCTCACCCCGACTTGCTTTCTAAACAACCTTGTAACACTGGAAAGAAAGTCACAGACTTCCATGTGGCCAAAGTAGGAACTGACCAACCTCTCCCAGCTTCAGGAGACTTGAGCTGCTGTGTGTACCAAAATTCCAGCTGAAGTGGCAAACAAGTACTTCCTACCACAGATGAAAAAGAAAGAAGAGAAAAAGAAAGAAAGGGAAAGAAAGAAAGGTGCATGGTCTCTAGTACGAAGAAACAACGGTATAAACATAAAAATGGATACTATATAGAAATCATATCAGTCCTTGCTTTTAGTATTAGAAATTTTAAAAACCAACTTCTGTGCTGTTTCCATACAAGCTTCAGCAGTTATTTGGAGGCCTAAGTGCAGCTCATGGTTAGCTCCCCCTTGGTCTTCAAAAATGCACTACAAATGTCTTGGCTCGCTTGTCTGTACTGCTGCTGCTGTTTGGAATGTACTCCTGGCTTGAATCTTTCAGAGCTGCAGCAAAAATTGCTGTGGGTGGCATCTGCTCTGTGATGCTGGGCCCTGAGTGACCTGGGTCAGAGGAATAGGACCAGCTGGAGTCTCTGGGATATGATAAAGCCTTTTTCAATTTTCTCTTTGGTGTAGCTGGGGAATAGGGATTTTTTTTTTTAACAGATATTCATTATTGATGCTGTGGTCATGCATCAGAAGCCCTTCTCATGTACTGTTTTTCCCAGAGATGATTAGCCAAAAGCTGCTAAGCTTACCTTTGTCAGTCTGAATATGTATGACTTGTGTAGAGAAGTTAATCTACTCTAACAGCCACTGAAAAGTGATACATTTTCTTCCAAAATGCCTGCATTCCAGAAATTCAATACTTCTTATCAGTTCAGTCATCATGTGACTTGGAAACATTTGACTTCGATCTTCTGGCTTTGGATCTAAAAGCCTTGCAGTGCAAAGTCACAGTGACTGAAAGTGTGGTTTGGTCTCTGTGTAACTTCCAGACAAGACTGTGGTGCAGAATAGGCAGAAGGATGCTGCTTTCTCTACCGAAAAGCAGATTTGAGTGAATCTGAGCACTTGGGATCCAAGCACAATTGTCTCCATCAGGAGGAAAAATTGATAGTAACGGCCTGAAAAGGTTTTGTAACAAGCCAGGAGAGCATTACATGGGTAAACAGGGATTTTGTTTGCTCAGGTCGCTGAGTAGCAGAGAGATGTATCCTACTTCTCAGCTGTTTCTGATGCCTCTACACATAAATACCCCCAAACCTCTATTTATTATTGGAGAGGATCTGGACCTGCCATCCCTTGATTTTGAAGGCCTGATCAAAATCAGACACACAGGCAGCTCAGGCTCCTCAGATTTCAAGCTATGTTCATGTGTGCTGATATTTTTTCCTCCATTATTGGAGTTTTAAAAAGAAAGAAAAAAAACCCCAAAACCAAAACAAACAAACAAACAAACAAACAAACAAAACCCAAGAAACCAAAACAAAACAAAAAACAAACAAACAAAAAAACCCTGGTAACAGGTTGACAAACATTGGGACCACCTGACTGGGAATGAAGAAGTTTTTCAGCCTTTTTGCCCCAGGAGGGCATCCCAAGTACTCTGTAATGCAGGCTTGTGTTTTGCTGAAGGTTTCTATGAGCTGATCCCTTACTAAAACCACAGTAGAATCCATACCTAGGCACAGTGATCTTTCCTTTTACTGTATAAAGGGGTACAGAAATTCTCCAGGCTGAGGAGCTTCCTGCTACAGTTATCCCATGCTTCATCCAAGTCTTTGCTGCATGAGCTTGACCAGGTTGTGCAAAAGGTGTCTGTCTCCCTGAGCCAGGGAGGTCCTTGCAAGATCTTGTAGGGCCATCCACCTGAGCTGGGGGCAATGGAAATTGCTCCCAGTGGTGACAGGAGGGAAGGTCATGGAAGTGGCTGTGTGATGCTGAGAAGGGGCTGGCACTGGGAACTGAGGATGCATGTCCAGTAGGTCACTGCAAATTTTTTTTTCTGAGGGAATCAGGGTTCTCTCTTCTCCCCCCTCCTCTGCTTTTTAGGGGAAAAGTGGAAAGGTTGAAGTCACAATTGAAAATACAAGAGAAATATCTGTCAGTGTAACAGCCCTGAAGTACATTGCCAAATTCTATGTATTGCAACCTGGTTTTAAAAGTACTGAGAGGACTTGCAGATTGCATCACCCTTGGAAAAGAGGTTTTCACCCTGAGAATCTGCTGTATTGTCGGTGTAATGTGAACCAGTGACTGAGTCATTGCGGCTTTGATTTTTATTTTTTTTTTTTTTAAGTAACTTGTTTTTTTTCATTTAGAGGTCTCTGTTCCCATGCCTGCCAAGGTCAAATTCTGTGATCCAGCTAGTAGATAAAAAATTGGTGTGATGTAACTGCAAATAAAACAGCGTTCATTACTGAGAAATGTGAGCATCAAAAACCTCTAAGTAGGCAGCAAGCAATCTCTTAAAAATAGCTAATCCAAAAATAAAAGATTAGGGAAGGAGAACTCCAGAAGAGCAGTTAAGAAGCTTACATTGGAGACTAAGAACAGCTCTCTATCTGCAAAGTGTTTTTGCCTTTAGGCAATAAATAAGCCTTAGGCCAAAGGCAGGGTCTCTCCTGTTTCTGCTCATTTTCAGAGCTTTAAGGCAGTCTTAGTCTGATGCTTTCATCCAAGGAATTCAAGGCTGACTTCAGCTGACTCAGCAACACAGTGTATGAAATCATGCTCCAGCAGGGCAGAGGTCTTGTGAGGTTCTCCAGCCTCAGTGCAAGTCCAAGGCTTCTGTTTTCCTTTTCCTGAGCTGCGTGAGGGAATGGAGAAGCAGGCTGAGCTGCAGCACTGCAAGCCCTGGAAGCTGGGTGGCTCTTCCTGCTCCTAAAGGATGGACTCTCCATACTTGTGGGAGTTCATGGATAAATTCAGCTAGAAGGACACCAGCAACAGCAGCCTAAAGCCAGCAACAAGGCTACAATCTCTTTAAAACAAAAAAAGTTGTTGGTTTAAAACATCACAGGAGTAGTGGGGGCTTTTGGAGCTGTGAAGAATGAAGTGGGAGGCCAGAATGGCAGTTTACTGTTCCTTCTGAGATGCTCACATAGATTTATTGCACAACAATAAATATTCTCAGTGTTGCTGACTCTGGATCAGGGCAGCTCATGTGGATACTCAAAATCCAGCTGAAGGCTGACCAGGCTGAGGGGAAGATTAGTTTAGGCATTAGAACTTCACTTTGCCAGGTTTAGCTTTGCCTCCCTCTTGCTAACCAGCCTGGGGGAAAATTTCCATTGTGCTTCTATTCTGCTGACAGTTCAAAAAAGGAAAGCCCAAACCCACTTTCTCAGTTCTGATTGCCCCAAGAAGAAAAGAGAAACTTTTCTTTTTGTTCAGGTATTACTGCCAGGCCTTCCAGGGAAAGCAGCAAGGCTTAGTCAGCATTTCACAGCTCAGGAAAAAGTCCTGTCTTGCCTTGCCCTGCCCTGCTGTGTTCTGCCCAGCCCTGCCCAGGTGGATTCCTGGAGAATAGCTGGAAGCCACCTTCTCTCTGAGCATATTCTTGCCTCCTTTCCATGAGCAGCATGTCTCTGCAGAGAGTTACAGCTCAGCAGTTTCCCTCCTATGTAGGAGCACTGACACAAGCCTGACTTTTGGTGGGCTTTTGACTCACACAGAATGAGGGGGTTAGAGGTAGACACGCCTTGAACAAACCTCACAGAGGCCCAGACTTTATTCAGAAATTATAGGAAAAAGTGCAACTATGCCAAAAAAACCCCAAAAGACCCAACGTACCCAAACAAAATATACAGGGCAGATAATAAGACTGTCATCTCAAATCGAGAAATGCTGAATGGGATCACAATGGGGCCTCCCTTTTAAGTTATAAAGATGGTCTCCTAGAATTGGTGGGTGAAATTAATACCAAAGCCATGGTCAAATCTATGTCCTATGAGTGGAAACTCAATTAAAGTAATATTATGTGCTCACAACTGCAAAAACTCAGAAGTTCCCTGAAACAATACAGCTTCTGAGGGAGCAGAAAACGCCATGTGAGAGCAGAGGATGCTCCCACTGGGCACTCTACAATCTTGCCCTTCAGTTTCACTGTTCATCATCACCCACCTGCAGAACTCCAGCCCTTTAGATAACAGACCTGACTCTTTACTTTGATCTGGCTTCTAGGAAAAACAGGGTCAATGTGGACCTGCTTATCTCAGGTTACTTTTGAACTCTTCGATCCAATCTATCAGATTGTTAGGTACTGAGCTCAGAGCTGGTGTGCTGCTGGTAACAAAAGCCTGCTGTTGAACAAGGGAGACACCCTAGCAGTGTAGAAAGCCAAGGAAGTGAGCTCAGCTCCTAAACAAGGGAGGTCTTCCAGCAGAGAGAAGTGCATAATTACTGCAATTGACACTTGTTGTACCTCCATGCTATATCAGGTGCTGGAAGATCCAGGCAAGAAGCCAGACTGTGACTGTTCTCCTGTGACTGTTTACTTCAAGTGAGGCTGGGAGCATCTTTTGGAAATTCCCTGAAGGCTCAGCAGCATGAGAAGATGACGTATCCCTGGTGGGTATTTGTGTGTATAGACAGATGAAGGTCCAGCTGTAACAATTTTCATCCAGATCCCAGGAATAGAAGAACTGGAAACTCAGACACATGCTCCCTGCCAGAATTAAAGGAGTCCTGTTGCTGGATGCTATGTAGAGTGACTAAGAAGCTGAAGAGACTGTTGATCACTTGCTCCAAGAGTGCCAGGGGATAAACAGCAGAGGATAAACCAATGGTTAAAGGGTGAATCTGCCCCAAAGGGAGACTGAGACATGAACTTAAGAACTCCAAATGTCTCTGCTTTACATGCATTTCGATGGGCAGCAGCTGTGTCACAGCCAGGCAGATCGACTGGGATGAACAGAACTCCTGGGCAGCAGGAATGCAAGGGTGTGGGTGGGGGGGCTTAAATAGGAATGCAGTGCAAGAGGAGAAGTCTGGCAGAAAGAAACAGGATGCTAGTTAAGGGAGACACAAGTTGTGCTTAGGTGCATCATGAGAGCTAAATTACAGTGTGCTTCATGTCTACTCCTGAGTCATGTAATGCTTTTATTTTAGTGAATTGTGATGCAGAAGAGAGGAAATGAGGCCCCACAGAGCCCTACATCAGCATCCACAGCACTAAAATCTTGTGCAGAACAAGAAAAATAGTGTTAGGTCCTACAAAGCTTTCATTCAAAGTGGGTTCAAGCAGCGGCAGATGCCAAGGAGGTAGCCTAAAAAAGAGGGGAGGTAATACCACTCAGAGCACTGGAAGACATGCTTCTGCACCCATTCTAGCAGGGGATCTCAAAGGAGAGAGGTGGCATTGGGTACAGAATTGTAAGAAAAAAAAGTCCTGCCCCTGCTTGTACTAAAATATCCCAAACATTCACATTATCAAATGTTTGCCACAGTAAACTATGTTTTGAAGAGAAAACCACTTTCTCCTGGAATCACAAAATTCTAAGACATCATATGAATACATGAACCAGCTACCATGATTTTATGTTTAGTTTAGAAGTGACACCTTAAAAAGTCAGATACCAAAGTCAGAAAGAGCAGGCCACAGCCACAACAAGGGATTCATTAAAAAGAAAGAAAAAAAATAGAAGTCAATTTATTGGCACTGGTACAGCAGAAAATAACATTTGGTCTTTGAAACTTCCTGTACCTCAGGGTATTGACTGCAGCAAGCAAAAGGCTTAAACCTCTTGTTACTGAAGGAGGAAGCAAAAAGCATTACTTGTCTTAAGGCCAGGGAAGAGAAGGCCAAGAATGTTTTTGATTGCCTGGCTGACCCACTTTTTTTAATGCAGATGAGCTCACTGCTCGTAAACTTCACCTGTCTTGAAGAGAAGTACCTACAGTTACCAGAACAGAGCTTATGAGGTTGGAGCTTGGGAGATGCCTGCTTGACTGTGGGTGAGAAAGACCCGTAGATTAGCTTATAAATTAGAAAGACAGGTAAAATAGCTTACATGTTAACCAGGAGTCAACAAGTTCAGTCAGTTCTCGGTGATAGCTCAGTCCAAACTCTGAAAGGCATTAGCCCTGCAGTTATCACTGCTTGGAGATAGTAATGACCAGGAGGGGTATTTCAGTTTAAGTGGAACTGACCCTTCTGAGGGAGCTTTGTTGTTTTGAGTGATTGCCTTTGATGTGGCAGAACATGAAACACAATGTCTTTTTATGTGGGCCTGAAAACTTTGGCAAATTTGGAGGGGCTATAATACTCTTCATCTGATCAACTAACACAGATGGATAAATCAATGAGTTTTAGAGTAACTGACCTTGTTTTTCCCCAGGTAAGCAAGTATATTCCCACAAGTATGCTAATCCTGATCTGGCCTTGGTAGGAATCAGGATGGATAATAGAACTTTAATGTGTTTTGCCTCTGCAGCTTAGCTGCACTTTCAATGCTGTACTGCAGTGTGCACACAAAGGACACAGCTCTAGGTGAAGGAATGATGATCATGAAAAAAGTTACTTGAGAATTCCAGGTGTCCAGGTGTTTATGGGATAGTGGAGTGGTAAAAAAGAGCTTTTCTTACAGCCTTCCTCTGCTTTTTGCTACTTGCAGTGTTGACAGCAAACTTCACTGTTTTGGAAGGAGTGGAGATGAGTTGCTAGTTGCTGTTTGTCATCTTGTGGGTTTGAAGAGCTGTTTCTCACTCACACTGGCCTGAAGCCTATCAACACTCATTCCTGGGGTAACCACAAGTGGATTTTCCAGAGCAAAGGCACTAAAACACTGCAGTGCCTGGGGAAAGCTTCAGAATGGAAACTATGATGGAGCCTGATACTCCGTCTGTTTTAGTAACAGTCTCAAGCTGAGAAGTAAAATGCATGCAATTAATAAATTTAAATATACTGATATCTTTCTTGCTTTTAGTTCTGAGAACAAAGGACTAGTTCATGGTGAGGAGTGAACTCAAATCTCTGAAGTATAGACTACAAACTTTGGTTTAATCATTTCTGTTAATCAACAGAACAATCTTTGTAGATTCAACAGTGTAAGAATCAACCTTCTTCATGTCTCCTTAGCATCCCTTCAGCCCACTTCCTGGATTACCTTCTATTCACTCAGCTGTTACTCTGCTTTGAGGTACTAAATTAACTTTGAGCTATTGTGTAAGAAAGAAGTAGGTAGGCTTCCCTGTGGTGTGACAGTGGGAAAGGACTGAAAAGACATGAACATGCAAGCTCTGCTGTTTGTGAAGACTTTTTCTTCTTGTTATGTATTAAGTATTTAAGAAGGTTAGTTGGCAGGTACACGTTGTCTTCAATGACATGGAACTGTATAGCTTGTACAATCTGGCCCTGAGACTGTCAGCACTGAAGTATCTCATTGTGACAGAGCTGCAATAGTCAGAAAATGCCTTTCCTTTTCCCAAGCTGACTCTCAGTAGTCTGATCTGTGGTAAATGTCAAGTGTGGGGTTTAATTCTGAGTTTTCTGACTCATGTACCTTCTATTTTAACCAACTTCAGCCGTGACTGCTGGTATAGTTTTATCATGTGCTAACAGGATGCTGATAATAGAGAGCCCAGTACGCACTTAGAGACTTGCCCTAAATACTACAGGCAAACTTAATCTTTTTGCTGATAATGATAAATAAGATTACAATGTGTAGACTACAATGGTGGAGGCTCCTCCTCATTCTGGTGAGGGAGAGGAGGGAAAGGAAGTTCAAAGATTTGGCTGCCCATCCAGTATGACAAATAGAAACTGATAAGCTATGTATGTTTGTCAATAAGTACTACAGCTTCCTTGGCAGTTCTGTTTGCTGGAGCTCCTTGCTTTTCCAGGAGCCAGTGGTGTTCCCCACTGCCAGAGCTTTCCTAGTGGCAGAGACCTGTCATGATCCAGTGGGGTGAAATCACAGAGGTGGCTGCTTTCTGGATGCTGTAATATTGCATGTGCTCCCAGAGCTAAACAAAGCAGATCTGCTGATGTTTTGCATTCCACGGCTCAGCTCCAGCTCCAAACCCTGCAAGGAAATGAAGGGCTGGGGTGCTGCCTTCCAGGTCACAGAATGCCCCCAGAGAGGGATGGGCAGTTCCTAGGCACAGATATGACTGGCAAGAGGTAGCCTAGCACTAGAGCAGAGTCCAGGGTTAGTTACAGCTCAGGGTGTAGCTCGGTTTGCATCTCCACTTGCGCAGTGACCCCAAATCCCCAAGCCTGGCTCGAGAGATACTGTAAGGGCAAGGCAAAGTCACTGCTGTGCCTGAAACAGATCCAAAGGCTCTCCCTGTGGAGACCTTTCCCAGCTCAAGCCAGCGCACCTGTGGGAAAAACAAAGCCCTCCTGGCAGCCACGGCACTTCAAATATATTTTCCTCCTTTTAGTGACTTCCTCCTAAACACATCAGCTTGCCCTCTAACTCTGAGGTCCAAAGGTTCTTGGACGAAATTCCCCTCTCCTTCCCAAGTCGGAAGAGCCAGGCAGCTCTTTTCTGGCAGTACTTCCTCCCGGCAGGTCGGCCGGCAGCTTTCCTCCCGACTGCCCGGCCAGACGGTGACAGGGCGGATCCCTGACCTCTGCCCTGGGATGTCTGGCTGTGTCTCGCACACGCTCTCAGGCGACCCTGCACTACATTCTCCTAGCTGGAAAACAACACAGCATGTGTCCGCGGCACTCCCTTGCAGCCCTGGTAAAGGGAGGGTCAGGCTGTCTGTGTCGGTCCCCCGTAAATGCCCTTGTCACCACGTCTGTTGTGGCTGTGGCAGCACACACCGATCGTGCCAGATGCCGAAGCGATGGGATGCCCCAGACTGAGTGTGGTTTGCATCTCGCTGCTCAGCAGGGCCTGCGAAGCTTCCACTCCGCCGCCTGTTAAAACTCCTCGGTGGGAGCACATGGACGTCCTCGGTGCGCATCTCCTCCAGGAGCTCTGGAGGCCCTCGGAGGAAGCCTGCAGCTGATGTCCCGCCTGGGAATTGGGTTGTTTTTCTCTCAGCCCGCGCTATGATGTTTGCACCCTGCAGCCCCACGCTCATCCCTGCTCAGGGCTAGGGCAGGCTGCACCTTTGTAGGGCGGCGGGCAAAAGCGACCAAGCGCTGAGCAGCCCGAGACAGCACCCGGTGCGCCCGGCACGGGATAGCGCCACTACCTCACCTCTGGATCCAGAGAGACAAATCTCAGCTAAACGTGTGTCGAGGAAAACCTGGCTGGAAACATTTTGAAATCCACCCGCCCCCTTCCCACCTCCAGTCCCGCGGGGGCGGGCCCGGGGCCTGCGCAGCCGTTCTGGGCGGCTCCGGGCGGTGTCGGTATCGCTGTCGCTGCTGCTGCTGCCCGGCTCTGTTTCGGTGTTGGCCCTCCTAGCCCAGCAACACCGGGCTCGGTGCCCTCCGGTCACGCCTGCCACAGCCGTGAGGCTTTTCTGCCCGCTTCCCCTCGCCGGCGTGGGGGCGGCAGAGCCCTCGCTGGGCCCAGGCGCGGCTGTGTGAGTGCGGCCCGGCCCGCGGCAGCTGGGCCGTGCTTTTGATTTTCTCCGTATTTCCGCTCCCTCCTCCCCCGAGCTCTGGCTGCTCTGGGGCTGCTGCAGCGATATTTCCTCTCAGGAGGCGGTGAGGGGGTGCGCGCAGCAGCCGTGGCCAGGCCGCGGGGTGCTGAGGCTCTGGCCCGCACCATTGTCCTGGCTGGCACCGTGCCCTGTGTGCGCTTCACTGCCGAGGGAGTGGGTTTTGAAATAACGCGTGAATATTGCCTACAGGAAAAGGGGAAAGAAACAAGGCCGGGAGGAAGAGAACACCCCCCCCCCAACCTGCTGAGCAGGGCAGCTGGTAAGGCCAGTGCCTCACACCCTCCTGTATCCATCACATTCTGCGGCGATGCTGCCAGGCAGGCAAGCCTGTGCAGGACAGGCCTTTGGGACGTTCCTGGTAGCTGTGCAACGCCACCAGGTGAAGGTGGCCTGGAAAACAAAAATCCAGTTTCTGCCTGGCAGTATGTCTGTCATGATTGCTCACTGAAAAGAATGGAGGTAATGGCAGAGGAAACAGTATTTGGGTTTTGTGAGCCTGTATTGTATTCTACGGGGTGGGTTTTGTGGCCTTCTTAAAACACATTTCCAGGTTGAGGTTTGACAGAACAGGCTGTTGGCATCAAGACCCACCGCTAGATAAACCTGTTGGTGAAACACCTGCTCTCCACAGGAGGGAGGGAAGGTTGCCAGCTATTACTTGCTTCTCTGCTCGATGGGTTTTGAATAAACAGCCTATCCAGCAGCTTCTTGTAAAGAAAATCTTGCCTTTATTTCTAGGATGTACCAGCCCCTTTCTTGGAGATCTCCACTGCTGTCAAAAGGTTCAAGGGCGTAACTAGATGTGCCCTTTCTGATTCCTAGTAAAAACTTTTCCTCTGTACCAGACCCAGCAAACAGTGGTATATGTGATGACTGGCTGTTGACATTGGCTGGCATATGCACTTTGAAAGGTCACCCTGTCCATCTGCCAGATCAGCTGGCACAAAGCATCTAACTGACCTGTTTGTTTCATTCCAGCAGTCTGGGGTTGACAAACCGTGAAGGAAGAATAAGGGAATCCTGAAGCAGCAACAGAGTGTTTCCTCCTGGATTTTGTCCAAAGGGACTGTTTGCACATCAGTGCCCTCTCTTGCCAGGTATGGCACAGAGGAAATAGTGAATTTCTTTCATTTGTCTGGAGCCCCAGGGCTGAGCCTTTTCTCGCAAACACTGTGAGTTGTGGTCTCAACATCAGTTTTGGGTGTAGGACTAGTGGGAGCTAATCCAGGGGGAAACTACCTTTTTTTTTTTTTAAAGCTGCTTTGTTTTATCTAAACCTGATCAAAACATGGTTGCACATGTTGTTAGTCCTGTTGTGGCAAGACAAGGAAGGGGAGCAGCCCAGTCAGCTGTCAGAGACATCCAGGGCCACTGCAGCTCCCATCAGTGACAGCCTTAAGCTGCTGTGGTATCACACCAGCAGCTCCTCTTGCTGTAGTTTGCTATTTGCCCTTGGAGGGTTAGAATTCATTGGGCTTGTGGTGTGAGCTTTTGGGGTTTTCCAGACCGGTGAAGGGAATAGGTAGTTTAGTTCTCTAAAATACTGCTCTACTTAAAAGTAGCACACATTATAAACACAATATTTGAGGCAAGATTTTCCTTCTCTGTGTTCCTTATGCACAAATTATTTATATTTTGGTGTATGAAGAGCAATAGAGGAGAAGTTTCCTTCTGTTGGGGGAAGATGGTTGTGTACTTTGTTTTGTTTTTAACCTTCCACTGCCTTTTTCCTGGAATCTTTCTGAGTCCACAGACCTTTTCCCTCCAAGGCAAGGCAGCAGCTCTTCTCTGGTATCACAGCCATCATCTCCCCTCTCTTCATAATAAGTTGGCCAGAATTTTGCAAAGGTCAGAGGTGTATCTTAGCTGAAAGCTAAGCACCTAAGGAATTAGGTTATTTTTTTAAAAAATCTGTCTGGGGATATTTATTTTTCAGTACTAGTGCATTCTGTGGATTTCCTTGACCACTATGGCTGTCACATTGCTTACTGATAATACCCCCAAGACAAGAATTTGTTGTCTTCATTTTATAGAAAAGAAGATAAATGTGAGCCTACAGGGTTACAGGCCATTGCCTGACCACCAGATCTGGTTCCTCTGTCTTGCCACTCTTACCCCACCAAGTTATTCTTATTTCACTGCTCTTCTGGCCCAGACACTTGTGTGACTCTGCTTGGAGCAGCTGGACTGGAACAATTTGGATCCATCCTCTCCAAAAGAGCTGCCCATTCACTGTAACCCTTGGTGTAGAGCTGGGTGGCACCAGCCCAGTCTTGCTCTCCACCCAGGTGTGTGTTCTTTCCCTCTGTGGTGGTGGACTGGTTGAGCAAGCTTGATAAAAAGATGTTGGGATGAGGGGATGCTTCAACCAAAGCTTTCCAAAGTGTTGTGCCCTGATTATATAACGCAGCTGCCCTGGCGTCTCCATGCCAGGAAGTCTTTGCCATCCCTGTGAGATTGAGGCTACCGGGTTTTAAAATGCTTTTTCTTTTTGCTAGTGAGCATAAACCAGGAGGGATTGGTTTAACCTGACACTTTGTAGCAGCATCAGTGGAAAGGGACCCTGTGGAATATGTTTCCTTTTAAATGGCACACACAGGGTACCCCGAAGGGACTGTGCTCCCTGGTTTCCTAGTTTTGGAGCCTGAGGCTATACTTTTGGGAAGCCTCCAGGAAGGCCATATTTATTGTGGTCTCCTAGTTACCCTACTTAAGGCTGAGAGCTGTTATCTATGGGGCTTCCTGTTGTTCCTTCTTTACATCTTTAAATTTGTTTTTATTTTCACAATTGAAGTATGATTAGAAGTATGGTACTAGAACGATTTCAGAATTGAAGTATGATACTAGAACAGCTCCTGTCATCTCAAAACTGTACAAAAATGCAAGATCATTTGTGTTGACTTCTGCTTAGATTTTCATGCTCTAAAATCCCAGCTGAGTCTCATTTCTGCCTGCAGTGGGACCATGGAAGGAAAGGAGACATCACCGAGTCACTCCTCAGGGAGCAGCATATTGGACCTCCCCTCTGTTTGTGACCTAGCAGAGAGCTTTCTGCCTCTACACAGCTCTGAAAACAGCAAGGAGCTTTATCCTTCTGGGGATGTTTTTCCCTCTCCACCCACAGGTAACAGCTTCTGCTTCTCCACATGCTCTGTCTTTAGCCAGTGCTTCATCTGCGTAGGCAGTGTGTTGCTTGACTGAGTCACTGCAGTCTGGTACTGGTGCACTTGCCTGTCATAAACCACAGTTTTACCAGAACTACAGTCTGCTCCAGCTGGACAGATAGAGTGGGAACTGGGGGTTGATGTGACACAGGAGAGGAGCTCAGAGGATGCTGTCAGCTGCAAATATTCTGCAATGCTCTTCATGTTTAATGAGTTCTCATCAGGAGTAAACACTGTCTCAGATTACCATAGTCAGTAGGAAGAGTTCTTGAAGTTTTACTTACGTTTTTCACGTGCTCATCACAAGCTCAGGATGTGGCCTGGTTACCCCATTACTTTAATAATAATAATAATAATAATAATCATTGAGTCTTTGCTTGAGCTAATGACAGTAGTGTGAAGATTGCTTCAGCTCAACTCTTGTGAGACAGCAGTTTCCTCACTTGAAAGAGGACTGGCTGCTGGAGAAGTAGCATTTTAGGTCAGCCATGACTCTAGATTCTTATAAATAATGGTATAAATTGTATATCTGAGAAGATAAGGGACAACTGTCAAGAAATGTGAAATCAAAGTGTGCTGGCCCAGTGGCACTTCTTGCCATATATTCATGCTGGCTGGAATGAAGGTTCTAGTAATTATATTTAATACTGGGGGGAAATAAGTTTTGGTCAACAAATAATGTGTGGAGGATTTGTCAAGATACCTGAGCGGGTGAAACGTCAGTGACAACATTTCTGGTTGCTTTAGAATCTTAAGTAGTGTAAGAGTACTCATCTTACTCCAAAGTGGTTTTCTGTGGCCTGCTTCCAAGAAATTAGCTTGAAATTCAACAGGTGAGTTTCTTGCAGTGGGAATTTCACTATTTTCATGCTAAACAGGTGAGCAGTGGGATCTACCAACTGATCTCTCTCAGCTGATGTTGACTGATTGCCTGTGCAGTTGCCTTCAGCTCTAGGTGTGGGACATCCAGATCTGTAATGGAATCTGCCAGCAGTAGAGACCAAGCCTTGCTTTGGTTTTTCACACAGGCCAGGAAATCACATGTCTTATGTTGATAATGACGGGAATCTTCTGCTGTTAACTTCTGCTTTAGACCACAACTTGTATCACATTCCATGGTCCATGTTACACTGGAGCAATAGCATGTCTGGTTTGAGGTTTTGCTTTATTTTGGTGTGCAAGAATAGTGACCAGCACTGCAAGGAATGTCTTGAGCCAGTGTTTTCCACTGTCATGGGAGAGGAGGAGGGGGAAGCTCCTCCTATAGTAAGGCTGGAAGGCATTTGTCTACTCAGGTTTCACAAGCCCTGTATTGCAGGTATGAAGCAATCCTAGGAGCTGTGAGGCAGTTCCTGGGATGTGTTGCTCAAACACCATTTAGTGTGGCTCAGGGCAACTGGCCTTGATTGCTGTGTTCAATGGGACACATGGAATAACTGCAATGACCACTTGGCAGTCCCAGGAATGTCTGAGGCTTAGTGGGAGCAACACAAGCGGAAATGACAGTGCTGGGGAGGTGTCTGTGGTGCCTGTGTGGAGCAGGCAGCTGAAGCTCAGCACCAAGGTATACTGAGAGGCCACATCCTGCCTCCTGGCTGTCCCAAACATCCCCTGGTACCAGTGTGGATTCCACTTGTGCTGAGGAGGGCAGGTGAGGCCCAGGAACCCTCCCCTTCATTGCTTGTTGCAGAGACTGCTCACAACTGAAACCACTTAGCAATAACTGTGGGATGCTCCTTGTGCCCCTGGAGTGAAATAATCCAGGTGTCACAGGATAACCAATTCATGCTCTGAACATCTTGGTTCTTCTCTCCTCATAACATCTTCAAACCAATATACACACCCACTTAAACTCTCTCTTTTGATGCAGCTTCAATGTTCCAACCTGTAGAGTTTGGTCACTGTGGCAGAAGAGACAGGAAGATGGTTTTAGGAATATGTCAGATATTCTTGGAAAAGCAGGTTCTGTCAAATGTATCCCAGGAAAGGAAGCTCCTTTGCTTGTTGGTTTTGTCACAAGACATTGAGAGCTGCTGCTGTGGCACTGAGTAAGTGAGAAGAGTGGGAATGGCTGTGGGTTGCACCCGACAGTGTGACCAACAGATTGTATCCTGGGGCTTGGACAGGATGTATGAGGATCTTCCTTAGCATTTCCAAAAAAGCTGATAGGTCTCTGGGAATGTGGCAGCTTCCTTAGGAATGAAACAGACTGACAGGACAGGCTGTGTTTTCTGCCATCTGAACTGGACTGAGGCTGGCTGAAGTACCACCCCACCTGTGCCTCAGGAGGTGGAAATGGTCATGGGGTATTCCTACTGCCTGAGGCACCAGTAACAGGTTTTATTAGTCTAGAGAGGCTCCCTCACTTTTAATAGCAGATGATAGCAGTCATTAGCCATGAATACAGGCCCTTCTGAAAGCGGGCATCCCCAGGCAAGAAAACAGTAGTGCTGCAGGAGTATTACTAAATCTTTTAAATTGTTTATAAATTAATGGGTTTATGATTTGTGAGGAAATGAGGGTTCTGCTCTTGCAACATTCATACCTTTAGCTTATTGTCATAGAGAGTTCAAGTGTCTCAGTGGTGATAGATTGTGAAAATTAAATGGGATCAGTAAGCACTTCAGTATGCTTCATCTTTTTTTATCCCATACTGGAAGATTTTTTTTTTTAATTAATTGTTTATAATTTTTTAAAATCTGCATCACTCAGTTACTCAATATACCAGGAAGACCTTACCATTCCTCTGGATTAAGAAAAGTTGTCAGCAAAAGTTCTTGGCAGGCAGCACTCAAGTGTTTGTGTGGGAATGCCTTAAATGATTTTGATTAATATTTCATAGGAAGCTAATAATGGTTGTTTCCAAAGAAATAAATCACTGGCAGTGTGACTTCATGTAGGGCCCTGAACCAGAGAGGACCAGGGACAGTGGAAAAGTACTATTTACCTGGAAAAATAGCAACCTAAGAAAGTGTTAGAGAATAAACAGCAGATGTGTTCTACAAATTGGAAGAGCACAGGGTTTTGGGCTCTGCCTACGGACTGTGGTCATGCAGAACTGGGTTTGCCAGTGCAGCCCTGGAGAAATTCTACTAAATTTGGAAGCAGCATTTGAGAGTTGAGCTGTGGAATCATGCTTGGGAGACTGCCTGTCTGAAGCATGGGCAAAGCTCAGTCCCATCTTCTTTCACAGCCTTTCCTAGGGCTTGTGATCTTGGGCACATGGGTCTTACTGTTTCTCTCTAATGAAAAGCTGTGTTCTTAGGAAAATTGATGGGTGGACAGGGTCACCCAGTGGAAGAAAACGGTGTGTCACAGGAGCAGAGAAAATAAGAGTGACATAGCAGAGACAGGGTTAAAGAGTTTCCTGTGGGCATGAAGAGACCTGCAAGTATCTAAAACCTGACTGGCTTTTTTTAAAAAAAGCAAAATTAATTAAAGACAGCTTGGGAGGATAGAGGTGTTCAACCTTTAGTTGCCCTTCCAAAAGTGCTGTTTGTTTCATCATCATCAAAACTTCCTGCAGTTTGTTTCATGTTAGAGCCCAGGCTTACCTTTAGTTATTTCCCGTGGGCTTCCCTGACCTGGGTAGTGCAACCAGAGTCCCAGGCTGCCCCTGGCTGTGCTTATTGTTCCTGGTTGGTCCTTAGTATTGGTACACAGTGAGACATCAGCTCAGGGAACTGGCCCAGCTTTCTGGGCAGCCATGTGAACATTTGTGTGGATGAAGTGGGGACAGCTCCTCTTCCTGGCAGCAGCACAGGTGTGGTGTGAAAAGGGATTACAGGCAACCTGAGAAGTTACAGCTGTACTAATTATCTAAGAAGAGGAACAGCCTTGCTTTTGGAGGGTCACAGCTGGGACTTATAAAGATAAGTGTGATAAAACAGGTAGGTTGGCTGGTCAGATGAGCCCTTTGAGGAAGAGGACCTGGAGGAGGTAAAGGCAACCCTAGTTTAGAGTCTGTAGAGACAGTACAGTAGGAAATATCCAGCAGTCAGAGTATGCAGTTGGGCCCTACAGTAGGAGCTTGCTGTAATCAGAGTCAGGATGGTAGAGCTGTAAAGACAAAGTTCTTTTTTCATGTTGTTAAATTTCTGTGTTGTGGTTCATTTCTACCCCTGAGATGTCTACAGTACAGCACAGGTACAGCCAAGATCCAGTGCTCTGCACTGTGTCCTGGCTCTCACATGGGGTTACAGCCTTTCCAAGATGGTGGTTTCTGAAAAATGTGGTGTTGGACTATTAGTCTCTTCTCCCTTGTGGGTAGTAGGCTGTAGGTTCTATCTGATCAGTTGTGGAGTGTTGTATGCTTTCTTCAGAGACAGTCCACTTGGAACAAGTCATGAGTGCTTGTGGGAAATGGGACACGCCATTTCACTGGAGACTCTCTGGCTTCAAGCACATCAGCCTGGGCTGTGGCACTGCTACTGAACTTGCCACTCAAATCAAGGGGACATCTGATCACAAGGTTATCCCAGTTTAAAAGGCATGTTTTTTGGACTGTTCCAGTTGCTTTCTGGGTTTTCAGGCAGCCAAGCAACTATGTTGAAACAAAGCAGAAATTTTCAACCTGTTAACATAGCTGTCAGTCTTACAGGCAACTGGGATTCCTCTGGAAAAAAATGCCACCTATTCCAAATGGATTTACATGCCCAGTTTTTGTGGTGGTTGCTGTGTTTTTTATTAGCAGCTGAGGAGTGGTGCTGATGTTGGTGTGTGTGTTCTGACTTGTCCTTAAATGCTCTCTCCTCTCTCCCATGTCCTCTGGCCTGTCAAGTGTTACTTAATCTGTTTAGCAGAGGTGGATTTGTGTTTACTGAAGAAGTCTAGCATGACTTGTACTTTTCCTGTCCAGGAGCTGTTCACAAGTGCTGACATAGAGGCTGAAAATGAAAGGAGTGTGTTTTGTCACGTCAGCAGCAACCTTTCAGGGCTGGCTCTTGGTGGGTGCTGGGAGGTTCAGTTCAGCCCAGAACTCAGTGCTCATTACTTGGTGTAGGAATTACAGCTTGGCTGTCTGAGCTGACACTGCTGCCAACAGTTGTCAAATTTCCAAAAGGGCTCTTTTGTCTGACTAAAGACTTTCATATAGTCTCTTCAAGGGGTCTGTGTAACTTTGTAAATCCAAAACATGTGTGATATTTTAAATCGCTTTCAGACTGAGCCAAAGCTGAGCTAGAAAGGGTTCCTAAGTGCACTCCGAGTTAGATGTAGAAACTTCTGATAGTCTCCTTTGCCTAAAAGATAGAGATCACACTGAGAATATTTTACTTTTTGGTTTGCTCTAAAGGTGAAGGGAAGGGTGCTGTTGAAAGGTGCTTTGTGATGTGAAGAGTCTTTGACTGCAGGAAGTTAACATGGAAACCCACTCCTGTTTGAGCTGTGGTCCCAAACAACAGAAACAATTATTATTAACCACAGAGCAACAGAACTAATTATTTTTTTTTAAACCAGTGTGTTGGTTTGAAATTGGTTAAGCACAGTGCTTGCCTTGGCCTTGGAGAACACAGTCCCTGTTTTGGGAACTGGTGGATTTTTACTGGATTTAGTTTATTTCCTGCTGCCCTCTAGTGCTCAATGTTACCCATTTCTGATCCCACCAGCCTGGCAGACTTAAAACTGAAGAGGGCTGCTTGGTTTTTTAAGTGATGGGTTTTAATCAATAGGCTCTCAAGTATGTCCAAAATGCTAGATTTTTCTTAGACTCGAGTCTTATGAAGAGGAAAAAGAAAGGCAAAATGTTTCAACGCTGTTAATTTTGTACAGATGGTGTGGGCCAGTGTACTTGAAGTTGTGCAGCTCCACTGAAGTTATGAGCAGGCTCTTCAGTGGGTGTCTCCATGGCTCTGGTGAGTTTGGCATCGTGAGCCTTCCAGGCCTCTCTTCGTGGCCCAGCTGTGTTGAGTACTGGATAAAAAGACAAGATGGAATTTATGCCAGCTGACATTAAAGGAATACAGGGAAATAGCTCACAGAAGAAAGTGCTGGGCACCACTGGGTCACTGTAGGTCTTGCATCTTGTGTAAATTAGTTTTTCAGGGATGTGCTCATAAAGTATCCAGCCAAAAATAAATCCTAGAACAGAAAAAGGCAATGCTTTATTCTACACAGTGTGAGGAAGAAAACTGGTCCTTTTTTAGGAGAATTAGAGCACTGTGCATACATCAGTAAGGGAAAAAACTGAGACATGTGCTTTGCCTTTTAGACTTTATTGCTTCAGAATACGTCTGTGTTCTATGAAAGTGAACAGCTTGTATGAAACCATTAATAATTAGAAGTCAATGACAGAGAAAATGCTTCAGTAACAGAGACCAGGAGTTGCACTGCTGCACTGAAGTTGTCTGATCAGATTCTGTGTTTCTGTGCATGAAGGGGAGCTTGGGAGTTTTTCTCTTGGGAAGGAGAATTTGTTTTGCTACTTACCACCCTGCTCTGTTTTTGATTGGTAATAGGTTAATTTCCCCAAGCTGAATCTACCGTGATGGTATTCAGTGAGAGATCTCTCCCTGTCCTTATTTCAAGTCATGAACCTTTTGCTGTATTTCTTCACCCCTGTGCAGTTGTGGAGGGGAGTGTGGCTTTGGGGACATCCAGCCAGGGTCACACCACCACCATCGGTGCCAGACAGTGGGACCGGTCAAGTGTGTAGAGCTCTGTCTGCCCTCTGGTGGTACTGGGAGCTTTTAATATCACCTTGTTCTGCTGCTGTGCTGTCAAGAGTCCCAGTGGGCCATTTCTTCCTTACCTTTATCTAAAGTGTCATTCCAGCCTGGACTTTTAGTTCTCTCATCACAGCTATCAGTGTTTGTCCATTGCTGTGACCTAATCCAATTCTGACTACAGTAATGTCATTATGGCAATTGTTCCTAAGGTAGCTGTGAGGCAGCTTTGTACATGTTTGTGCAAATGTTGTTTTATCTTACCAGGCCAGTGCTGTTTTATCTTACCCGTGAGCATTAATCATTAGAATGAGAAGGAATTAAATCCTGTAAATAAATGTCAAGAATTCATTCAATGGGCAAGAATGGATAAGAGTTTGTTAAATTCTTTATGTATCATTTTTCATCCTCTGAAGTGTAGATGTGGAGTCCTTTGAGATTGAAAATTATAATTGGGAACAGAAGCTGTTCAAATGTGGGTTTTGCAGGGGAATAATAAATTCAGCCATCATTTGCAACCACCATGAAGCCATTAAACATTATGGGAACAAAGAACAACTTCTAAGCTAGTAAAAGGAGGCCTCAGGAGTTCTTCCTGACCAAGACAGACTGATGTCAGGCTGGGATGGGGATGTCTTTGGGAAGCCAGATGCTACTGGCTCTGTGAATACTGCAAAATACAGTGCAGGTGTGGCTGAAAAGCTGCTCCTTGCCTGGGTTCCTCCTTAATGGGTGCTTCCCCATTCCGTAAATATTTGTTCATCACATGTATAGTGCAAAGTTTCTCCTGTGCTTGAAGCTGCTTTTGTAATCCTACTCAGGCTTTTCAAAGCAATGATCTCTGTTCCTTGCCCCTGGAAGTCATCAGCAGAGGAGAATCTGTCCTGGAGCAGCTGGATGCTGGCACTCAGCTGCTGCTGCTGGAGGCAGCAGAGTGGTTGCTGAGTAGTCACCCTGCAAAACAAAGGTCCACTCGGGATGTGTCACTCAGTGTCTCCACTACACTGAGCTCCTATCTAAAACAGATTTGTCTGTAAATTGTCTCGAGCTGGGCCCTAGAATTTTCAAGCAAAGACTGTGTTAATAGATCTGTGTGGCATAGGACAACTTTTCAGCAGATGGATAGCATTCCTTGTTAGTCCTTCAGGAGCATGATTCCAGAGTGTACTACTGGTTGTGATTGCAATTTCAGACACTCGGGTTGGTGCTCTTCCATTTTTGTGTATGGCTGCAGGGGATACACTGAGTGCTGCAAGCCAGGGGGTCTGGCTTATTACAGGCAGGCAGATCAGAGGTTCTTATTTCCCTGGGACAGTTATTTTAGTGCAAAGCTGTAGTGGAAATTCTTAAAGTTCCATTCTTTTCTGGAAGAGAAAAATGCCTTGTTTAGACTCATCTCTATATCTTGCCCAGGGACTGCTTTTACCACTTGCTTCTTGTTCAAGTGCTGGCCTTGAGCCATTTCCTTCTCACAGTCAGATTTGGAAGCACAGGCTGATCTTGTAGAGATCCTCATCTGCTTCACTGTCCAGCTCAGCTTCCTTTAGCCTTATGGTGGCTCTGTGCAAAGGTGCTGAAGTGCCAATAGAATGGATATGGGTTGAATGAAAGTGCAGGATTCAGCAAAGGGAAAGAGGAAATTAAACTCAGGGTGAGGGAGAGATCAGAAATCCTGTGCGGAAGGGGTTATGTTGTTTAATCACTAAATTTTGGATAGCTCTGTCATTATTTTGAAGCCCAGGAGCTTGGGAAGAGTCCCTGATATAACTGTGGGGCTGGAAGGATGTGGGAAGATGGATGGCAGTCATGTCTCCATTGATGGCAGAGAATATTCTGCATGTGTGTGTGAGCTCTTTACCCACCACCATGTTAACTTCAATACATTTCCTCTTTTTCAGGCAAGTAATAGTTTTATATCCTGAATTCCAAGATAACCTTCCATAGATGCTTCTTACCTAAGATGCACTTACTTAGAAGTGGCTATTTTTTTAAGTGTGGTTGTGTTTTGTTGGGTCCATGTGTCCATTAAGTATTTCACCAAGCAGAGTGCTGGGTGAATGTCCCCTGCTTTCCTGCTGTAGTGGTGAATTTGTGTGCACTTGTGTCTAAACAAGGATAATATGAACCAGATTTCAATGTATGTATAAACAGCCATTGCTCAATGTTTGAAACGTTGTGAGAAAAAAAGTTCACTTTACTACTGTGGGGAAAAAGGTTTGGTTTCCTTAAAAAAAAAAAAACCCAAACAAAAAGAAACCCTTTAGGATGTGTTTTTAGCTTTGAAACCATGCAAGAAGTTTACATTACGAGATTGACAGACATCAGAATTACACAAGGGACAAAGACCACAGAGGAGAATGGGAACACAAAGGGGTTGGACTATGGCTCCTACAGACCCTCCTGTAGAGTCTCCAGGTTAGACTTGTCTCATTTTTCTTTCTGCTTTTAAAAGAAAAGTAATTTTTCTAACAGTGCTCCGATAATGCAGTAATAGCAGTTGTGAAACATTCTCATTTGTGCATGAATTATCTTTTTTCTTTTGGAGGGCAAGAACTGCTGAAACACCTCCACAAAATGCTTTATTTTTTCCCAGGGAGAAAGGAAAGTACATGCCATGAATCCTTAGTAATTGAAATAACTGTGGAAAGCTGCAGAGAGCTGTGGATGTTCCTGTTACCTGGGCATGTGTTCATGGCATCTTTCTATCAATGTTAAATTTTGTGTGGGACTTCCAAGATGTTGGCTCATTTCTTGTATAATAGAGTTGCTCTTTGCAGCTTGGTATTATGGTTTTGTTGTAGTGCAGGTGATGCAAGAATGACCCAAGATCATTGGGTGTTTGTGCTGAGCAGCCAGCAAGTGGCAAAACATGGAATGCCTGTGACAATGTCATTGTCAAACCAGCATTGCCCTTGTCTGCTGTCTGCAGAACCTGCCTGGGTGTCTCAGCTCCATCATTTAGGTGTGGGTGGTAAAGATCTGTGAAAGTGCCTTAAAAATGGCCATTTAAAAAATGGGGGGGTGTCTGGCTAAGGCAGAAGGAAAGGGCAAATTGACTTGGAATGCCACGGTGAGGCCAGCCTGTGCCAGTACTCAGTGCTGTGGGGTGACCCACGTTAGCATCAGTACATGGGGAAAAGAAGTATGGTTGCACTGGCCTGAAATGCAGCTGTACTCGAGGCAGAGAGCCCAGGTAAATGATGGTACAGAGCTTCCAGTAAACTCTGGGCTCCACACGTTTGTTCAGATGCTCTGGGACATCTCATCTCCAGTCCAGTTGTGAGTTGTGTTTGTGGTTTACAGGGTGATTTGATGCTCTGTTTATGCACAACACATAAATGAGAAATGTCACTCCTCAAGTCTCTTTAAAACCTCTTGTTTTCTTAACTCTTTTACTAACATTTCTACTTTTTTTCCCTAGTCTGATTCTAAATATTGGAGTTTTGTTTTGTAATTTATCAGATTTACCTATCCTGTTACACAAAACACCTTGGGGGACCCTTAATTTTGGGCACCATTGATCAAATGTGCACAGCCTGACTTTTTCATTTTCACTGGGAGCTTTCCTTATGTTTAGTTCTCAGTCATTCAGGTGGTTTTTTTTCAGATGTAGCCTGTGTAATTTAGTAGAAAGTAGAAAAATCATGGAGTTAATTGGACCCAAAAGGCCCTGCACTGGCAGCTGTTGAAATGCAGGAAAGAAGATAGTGTGCCCTGATTGCTGTGGTCCCTCATTGTCTCTGAATTTATTCCCTGAATTTGAAGCTTCTTTCAGAGCTGCTGTGAACTAGCAACAGAAAAACACATTCCAGGGGGTCCTCTGTGCTTAGTGGCAGGGAGGAAAACAAACAAATTGTACTGGTGCTGTTTAAATGAGGAACTGTGCTCCCAGGATGCTGCTTAGTGTAGAGGCCAGACTTGCTGCTGTGAAAGGATGCAGATTGTTCCTACCCAGTTTTGCCATGGCATGTTTGGAGTTAGCTGAGCAGGATGCTGTGGGCAACCTTTGGTCCATGGAGCAGAGCTCAGGGTGGGTGCAGTGCTGCCAGGGATGCTCCATAGGTGTGTTGAGGAGGAAGGACTCAGCAGTGCTGCCTGCCATTGCCCTCTGCTGACTGCAGGGCCTGTCTCTCTGCAGTGACATGGCTTGGATTAATGCCAGGATTGTGGGGGTCATTGTGGAGTTTTCCCTGGATTTGTGTGCAGTTATTTGGTCCCTGCCTTTACATTCACATGCTGCTCTCAGTGTTTCCTGGCTTCCCCTCTGTAACATCTGGCTTGTACCACACCACATGGATTGAGCCCGGTTGAAGTGTTCCTAAAGCCTCACAGACTCCTGTCACCGCTTACCTGAGGGGCATCTGGCACTGAATTCAAATTAGATCTCTGTCTTAACTCAGGCCTCATTTTTCTTCTCTTTCTCTGGTTTCCTTCACTGAGCTCACTGGTGTACAACTGATGAGACTGCAGCATAAAGAATAGTGAGTCATAGCCCCTTAGGAGCAGACTGCAAGTATAAAATACAGCACACATCATCATCCACAATATTTTTTTGAAACAAAACAACACAGGCCAGTGATTCAGCATCAGTGTGGGTTGCAGTACATGAAGATTTGTCCTGGAGCCCTCCTGCATCTGATATCTTCCTTCATTTCAGGAGTTTTAACATCTCCCACCCCACTGCTCTCCCTTCTCTGTGTTGTGTGCTGTGGATTCCGTAGTAGCTGGGCCTCGTGTGCACGCACATATCTATGAAATCTCCTCCCAGACAGATGGAATCCTGTCAGGATGAGCAGTGCTGCTGCTTTTCCAGCAAACCTCCATGCTGAAGGTTCTCTGTGAAGAGTGGCAGGCAGCTGGTTATTTATTGCTGCAATAAGCACTGGCAAGAAAGTGACAATGTTTTGTGCTGCGTGCTGCTTGCTGTTCTTTTCAGCCTGCCGAGGGGTTTCTGGCTATGCTCTCTTTGTGTTCACTCTGGGTAGAGGTGAAAGCAAGAGAGGGCTTGAGTTTTACAAGTTCACTGTGTTTTATAAATGTAGCACTGCCTATGTTAGAGAGGTTATCTTACTCCAAAAGTTATTTGGGTTTGTGAAGAAGGTAAGCCCTTTGCATTCCTACCTTCCATAAGTGCCTACAGACTGTTTTATACAGCTCTAAGTCATAAAATCATGAATATTAGTACTAAAGGAGGTCCCAGCTTTGTACAGGCTACAGTGCCTGACAGGAAAAGTTTTGGGGTTTGTGTGGGTTTTTTGTTGTTACTGGGTTTTTTTAGTTAGCTTGTTTGTTGGGGGTTTTTTTTTTGGCTTCTTAATCTGAAAATGGGAGACAAAAAGAACCAGAAAGACCAAGCATAGGAAAACAGACAAGTGTGCTATAATGTCTCCTAGATGAATAGGAGGCTTTGGTACTCTCATAGTGGTCTGTTTTTATATGTGTATTTCTGTCTCAAAGGATGATGCAAACCTTTCTTTTTTTCTATTTTTAAAATTAAATTTAAACCAGTAATGATCTCAAGAGGAATCTGAATGTTGGTTCTGTGTCTGTTGGATGAAAAGGAAAGGCAGTAGAATCAAAATCAGTCACTTCTTACACAGCGGGTAATTAGATTGTAAAACTCAATGCAGCAGGAAATCATTGAGGCAAAGAGTTTAGCAGTGAAAGAAAGGGGTCTATGCACTGATTTGGGTAATGAGAGCCTAGCTCAGTCAGTAGTTCTTGCTGATACAAATGTTGCTGAGATATTGAATACATCTGATGGTGTTTCATCACTGTGTAATTTCCTGAGTCAGGTCACACCCACATATATGCCCACCACGATGTTGCCACCTAGAACAGATCACAAGTGGAGGGCAGGTACCAGACTAGAAACTGATCTAATTCTAATCCTGCCTTGCACCTCCTTCCTTTCCCCTTTAGAAAAGAGTATTCCTGTTCTGCAGGTGGCAAAGCTGATACCAATGCTGTCCTAGCTACAACTCTTGCCTTCACTTGACTGTACCTCTTAAGCACTGTTACTTGAAAATAAATCTTTGGATAAGATGCCCAGAATCAGGAGCAGGAGGGGATTATTGGACTAGAGAAACAGGCAAGGCAGAGTTGAAGGAGGGGACAGACTTTTGGGGGGTCCACAGCATAGGTTGTGTTTGTATATGTGTAAATTTTGCAGTGGTACTTTATTAACGAATAAGTCACAGACAGATAAACCAAAATTCAGCAACTTGTACAGACCTAAGGAATGCTCATCCTTAATATGCTGACCCAATGCCTAGCCCAAGTCCTTCTGTACTATTCATAATACAAATTTATTTTGAATTCAATTATTTAAGCAGTTAACGTCTATTAAGATTGCATAGAAGTGTATCATCTCTACTTCTGGTCATGGTGTAGCGCAAGTGGGATCTGTTTCATGGTACCTTACCATTCAGTAGCAATTTCTTGAAAGGCTGAACATTCTGCTGAAGTGCTGAATTGAAGCAGAACCTGATTTATAGAGCTACCATCTGCAATCCCAGATGAATTTAACATTGTTGCTTCTCTGGATATCTAATGAGGTTTTTTCTAGGTTAATTTTTCTCCTGATGCAGTCTTAATTAAAACGTAATGAAGGCAGCAGAAGTTGCAAAATAAAATCACTTGAGAAGATCCTTTCCATGCTGCACCAGTGCTTAGTGGTAGGATGTTTGTTACAGCTGCTGAGTGTTATTCTGTACGAGGCACTTGCCCAATAGCATTTGTGTGTGTGTGAATCATCTGCAGAGCCTGTGACAGCATTCCAGAAGTGAAGTTAGCTCCAGTGCCTGAGACACTGAGTTTGTACCAGTGGGTTTCATGCCTGGATTGGGTTGAATGGAAGGAAATATTAGGATTCTTAAGCCCAGCAATCTAGGATGCTAAAGGGAAATATGTTTGCATTGTTAAGTAATCACCTATTGCTACTAGCTGTCAACAACCTGCTGATAGTTAATGGAGACAGTGGTTTATTTGTGCTGTAACTCTAGCTGGGATTTTTTTTTTGATTTTGAGGAATCATTCTTTTGCAGAAGATTAAAGCAAAAATGAGGTGATAGTTGGATGTGATATTCAGAATGAAGGCATCATGCTCCATAATTAGCAACTGAGCTGCAAACCCACCAGGGTGAGTTAGACTGTGTGGTGAGAGGGTACGGGGTGTTGTTGGCAAATGAGATTTGTCATGCAGAAAACAAAATGCTGTATTTGCCTGTGCTATTCCCACACACTGCACAAAGTAGTCAATAGTGTAAATTCTTTGGGACTTCTCTTTTATTAACAGTACCTGGCAATGGAATATTTGTAGATAAACCTTTGATTGTGGATGAATTGACTGCAGAGTTAGAATGAGGGAATATAAGACCTAATGGTATCTTTCAGGCAGTAATCCATCTTTAAAAAGTGCGTGTGGCTGGTTTAAATACTTCAGTCTAATAACAGGCTTTGTTACATCCTTTGTTGGCCAAAATCTTTCTCCCCCTATCAAAGAACAAAGCCACTGTGCTGTTTCTAGGTGCCAATGCCCGAATGTGTGTTGAAGTGTGGAAGCCTGTGCTTTCTGGGATTATACTGATGGTTCCCCTCTCTTGGTCCTCTTGTCAAGTAAACAAACAAATCAGTTTAACCACTTCTTAATATAATTTCTGAAGGAAATCCTTCAGAGAGGATCTGGCAGGAGTTTCTCACCTATTGACTGTAAGCAGAATTTGCCTTTCCAAAATGGTACTAAATGAATGTAGGGATCAAAATTAGCCAAATGCTCTTGCAGCAAAACCATGGAAAGAAACCCATTATTTCATGGCTGCACTATTTGAGCTAGAGCAAATTTTGGCCTCCTTAGAAATACTACAGTTCTATGTGCCACAAGATCTCAGTTCCTGTGGGATCTTGGAGCAGGTATTTAGGCAAGAGTGATCCCAGAACAGTGGGGTGGTCAAATTTGGCTTTCTTTGGTTTAGCAGCCTCAGTGAAGGTATTTACTTTAACTTTCCAAGCTTTTTGAAGCCCTGCCAGGGCCCTCCCTTTCTCCTCACCCCTGAAACAGACCTCAGTAGCTTTTCTCAGCCAGTAAGTTATTAGCTTGCTGCAGCAATCTGGTTCCCTCACTTGATTATTGCATGAGAAAACAATCAGGCTTCACTGCTGTTTTGGAAACTGTTACATCTGGTAATGTGTCTGGGGTTTTCCTTTTGCAAAACACTGTTGATTGCAATTGGAAAAGTTATTTCTGGGACCAGTGTGTTCCTGTGGATTTTACTTTTCTTCAGGACACCATAGTATCCCTGGTTGCTCTTGCTGTAGTGACAAATGAAGCAACAGAAATGACTATGCTGATTTAACTCTTGGTTTCTCTTTTTCTATAATACTTTGCCCAAACCCATCCTTGTTCTCCTACTGTGAGTGTTTGTGTGAGCATCTCTGGTCTCATTAACATTGATGTGAGTATTCCCTAAAGCTCGGTGTAGTCTTTAAAACATGTCCCTGTCCAAAATGTGCTTTGGTGCACATTAAGTCCTGTTTAAAGGCAAAAAACTAAGACAAAGGCAATGCAGTAAACCACCTGTTACACCTTAGCTGTACATTGGTACAAACACCTCTCTTGGGGAGAGCAGGTGCATCTAAAGGAACTGCAATTTGTATGGCTTCGTACTCTCTGGATAGCTCCTGAAATCCTACTGCTCAGGGCCCATCCACTTGATGTGGAAGATCTTGTTCATTCAGTGGATTAATGGGAATAAATAAAACCTAGGGCACTTCTTCTGTTCTACAGAGCTCCAGATACTAAATGCACTGCAGATGAAGACTGGTGGAAGGGTGTGGGGATGGATGCTTGGAAAAGAGTTGAAGACTTGCTCTAATCAGCAGTGGTCTGGGAAACAGCATTGGGACAGTTATTATGGAGATGTTGGCATCTCTTGCTAAACACTTTTTCAAGTCTGTGGATTTAGAGTATTTCAGAATATTATTACCTAGATGTTCTGCTCTTGGGGTAATATTGCAGGATGAAACAGCATATTAGCTGTAAGGGATTATTTAATTAAAATACTTCTTAGCTTGTTCCCTGGCAAGAAACTTTTCAAATATTTTTCCTTTCATATGTGCTCCATAATCTGTTCATCTTTTTTTGTAATATTTTTACAAAACTGGGGAGTGGTTGGTGGTTTTTAAAAGGAAATTAAATTCTGTTTTCAGCTAGGGGCTTTTCATTAGACTTAGTTTGTAGTATGTGTCTGTAGCATCAATATCAGCCTGATACTGAGCAATAATTGACTTTTGCGTTCTGTCTGAACAGAGTTCACCTCAAAACCTAAGATCTGAGGGAAAAGTAATTTGTGCAGATGGTCTTCATAAAACAAAGGCAGATTAAATCTGGAGCTGTCACAGAATTGCTCTTTTAGATGCATCTGCTGCAAAATAATTACCTCTCTTGAGCCCAGTAAGTTAATCAGTGTCTTTTGTTTGTGTCTGCAGTGAAAACAATTAAAAGCTCATTTCCTGATTTTTAGGTAAACCTACAGATTCTCTGACTTTTTTGGGGTAATTAGATTTATTTTGATGCATATCACAGTCCAAAGTGTTCCCGTTGGACAACTAGCTGTCTGTAATGTAATTTACTTGTAGCCAGGATGTCATTTCTTTTCAGTCACTTATTTCCTTGGGATGGTTTTTGCTAGAGTTAAAAATCCTTTTGTCTCCTCCCATATAAATTGCATTTAAAAAGCTTAGGTCGCTTTGTACAGTCATAAGAAACGCCATTATTTGTACTAATTTCAAGTTTCCTTTAAATTAATATTTTGCAACCTGAGGAAAAACTCCCTCCTGTAGTTGAGAAAATAAACACTGATTACTCACAGGCAGTGAGATGTGTGCACCAAGTGCATGTAGGTAGAGAGGGACCCCCCTGAGATGGGCAGTGGGTGTCAGAAAGCAGCCACTGACACTGGCACCTAATTCCTCTCTCAAGGTAGCAAATGATGCCTTTCTCCCTGCTTTGCATTCCCTGCTCCACCAGGACACACCACTCCTTTGCTGCCTTGACATTGACTCTGCTGCCTGCAATGGCTGTTTTGTTGACCACGGGCAGATTTAAACAACTTTTCCCAAGCCCTCTTGTCCTTGTGACTTGGCAAGAGCATGAATTGTTGAGCAAAAGTTGGGGAAAAAAAGCTCCAAACCCCGCAAAAATCCCCAAGGTCTTTTAAACTCTGTAGGACACGGTAGTGATGGTAGACTCTTAAAAAAAAAGTGACAGGACCACACCCCATGATTAACCATGCATGCCTTCTTTAGGATGGCTTCACTTTGCTCTTCATGCTCTGCTTGTGGCTTAGATTTTGGCATTAGATCACAAGTGCTATGTCACTAAAATACACCTTTTGTCTCCCTCTGTATGAATACCTTAATCTCTGAACTGTGTCAAGAGTGTGCTGCAGCAGACTGGCCTCTAATTTTTTTGTTACAAAGAAAGAGTCACAGTAGCTGCAGAGAGGGCACTAAACCTCTGAGCAGGCAGGTGGATATATTTGTATTATTTTAATTTTCAGTGGACCTTTATTTTATCCTGATTCAGTTGCTTACTCAAGGGTACCAGTTTTGGGCTTTTTTGTGTCCTTAATGCATTATACATTTTTCAGCTCAAGGAAGCATCAGATATATTTTCCATTGTCTTAAGAGTCACGACTAAGCTTCAGCAGTGAATGTGGCCAAGGGGAAGTGGATTTGTTTGTAGAGTGGAGGGAATAAAAAACTCCTGTGCTGTAAACATAGAGGTTTTAAACCCTCAAAGCTGAGGGATCTCCTCAATGTCAATTTTATTTTCTGACAGCTGTTCCTGACTTAATTTAATTAATGGAAATGCACATAGACACCTTTTTTGTAATGTAATAATGTTCAAGTCCAAGTCACTTTTGAATACGAGCATTTTCTGGCACGCTCTTGTATGTGCAGCTACACCTTCTTTAAGATGCTCAGGTGTTGATATTCTGTGCAGTAGTGTCCTCTTGAGAAGGTGCTGAGTCTTTCAGATGGCTTGTGAGGAAATGAAAGAGATTAAGGTAGTGGGTTGTCAAGGTAGTGGAACAGAAATTAACTGCTTATGTCCTCACATTGCCCACATGTGATCTCAAAAAAACTTATTAAGCAGCTTTTGAAGACAAATCGTAATATTTGAGCTGAAAAGGTTCACTGAAGCCCTTCTTTCAGAATTCCATTTTATTTAGAAATAAAGCAGATATATTTGCTACAATCAAATACAGACTCCAATCTGTTTGAATTACGTACTCTTTAGGCCTTTTGGAACAAAGTTCTTGAGCTGATGATGAACTTTGTGGGAATTAAAAAAAGTCTAAAGAAAATTACCCCAAGATGTGATCTGCTAAATTATGTGGGCTGTCAAATCCCACCCGCTAACTGGAGTCAAATAAGAACTTGAGCTTGTACTGGAACATAACTGTCAGGAGTATCTCCAGCTTATATATAAGAATTGCCCAGTCCTAAACTTCTCTTTTTATATGAAAAATGGAATCTGCCTTCACTGGTAAGAATCTGTTTTATGTCATACTTACATAATTTTATCATTGAATAAAAATGTAAATTATCAGGCATTCATTATGTTAAATATTTGCTTTTTCCTCTGAATAGCTGAATGGCCAAATTAATATGGTTAATACTATTAATTATGTTTGTATTAATGTTTACCAGGAGTGCTAATCAGTGTCATTAATTCACTGACATTTTTAAATGTGGTTGGCACCTGGGTTCTCACCTGGATGACAGAAGAGCAATGGGAATTGCTAAATGCCCCAATTACATTGATTGCTTCACATTTTAAAAAAAAAGAGCTGTGCAGTTTTTGGCGTCTGATCAATAAACTGCAAATTCTGAGTTTGCTGGTGTTTCCTCATACCTGCTTCTGTAGTCTCTCTAGCCCCTACTCAGAGAACAAATTCTAAATAAACACCAGCATTATTCATCTCCTTCTCTGTGAAAATCATATAAAGACTCCCACATCACCTTGAAAAATAGTTGGAGAGTGGTTGTTTACTGTTTGTAAATGATCAAAATATTTATACCTGCAAATACCAAATATTAAAGTTTTTAAAAGTTTTCTCCTTGCTACTTGTGTGATTTTTACTTTTGTGGTTATTTCTGAATGAAGTAGGTATTTTCAGTTAGGCAATCTTAGGGTATAAAGTGGGTGAAAAGTGTTTCATTTAATAAAGGAACAGTGGAGTTGTCCTAACTTGGTCTGGTTTATCTGTCCTTCTATTCACCTTATTTTGCAGGACTTAATTTTTCTGTTCACAAGTATTTGGTTGCAGTAACTATCACTAACCACAGTTCGTCAGTAGTTGAAGGAGTTGCTCAAAAGCTCTAAGCAAGTGCTTCAGCCACAGCACCAGGCTCTTTGCTGATGAAGTGTGTGCAGCCTCCTAAGAGAGCCATCCTGGTGCTGTGTGATAATAATATGGCACGGACAACGTAAGTTTTGGTTTATTTTGTTTGCTTTGTAAACAGGATTTTGGTTCTTACTTGCCTTCATAGTTTACCCAGAGTTGTGTCTGCAATTAATTGGGGTGAAATGTTTGATTTGGGGCAGAATCCTTGCTGCACCCAGATCTGATCGTGGCTAAGGAGTTTTCATAAAAGGCATGACTGATAGGCTGTAGAGCCAGCTAAAAGGATGTAAACAAGTCTGGAGTGACTGAAACCTTTTGCTGTTTGCCCTTTAAGGGCCAAGCTGGGAAATGGCTGCATTGCCAAGCCTTCCTTGTGACTGGCTGAGAGGACAAAGTGAGAAGATGGGGATGGAGAGTTGCTTGCTCAGTGTTTTTTCTTCTTCATAGCTTTTAAAGTCATACTCCTTGTCAAGGACCTTCTCCCTTCTGCTCTGTACTTCAGGTTTTCTCAGACCATTCCGAAGCACAGAGAGTATCACAGCCATGGCACCACCTAGAAAAAGTTAGGTAGGTGAGTGCAGCCCAGGGGCCTGAGGATTTGCTCCCAGTATCCTTCTTAAACACTTCCAATTTCAGTTTTCAGGTGCTTGCTTTATTAGCCAAAGAGCAATTCCTGCAGAAAGCTGGTTGATTAAATGGCAAAACAATGGTGCTCAAAGCCCAATCTTCTTTCAAGCTAATCCTGATGGAAGAGATTTTCCATGATTCCCAAAACAGCACGTAGATAATTAAGTAAAAGCCCTTGTGGTTCTCAAGCCGACAGCATTTGAACGGTGTACAAATATGGCTATTGCTCTAGTCCAATTTCTGTTCATTACTTGGTTTTTAGTAATACTGCAACAAAACTAGATGGTTCAAATATTTATTCAATACATACCTTTAAAGTGACAAGCCAAAATGTCACAGACTAGTGAGGAGAAGATATCTCCCAAGTTATTAAACTTGTATATCTTCTTTGCTTTTCATTGTAGTCTGTGCAGTTTGTGTTCTCTGTCTTGTGAAAATTTCCTTGATCACTGTTGATATATCTGACGCTGATTTTTTCAGTGTCAGGCTATTTCATTTATTAGCCTGTGGGAAGCTGATAGGTGGAGATTGGTATCTTGCTTCCATTCTTATTTTTGAGTCTGTTTTTTCATTTTTAATCAATGTCTGGTGCACAAGCTCACACTGGCAATGCAGAAGAAGGAAGTCCCAAGCTGATCTCACAGCCCCCATGGTTGGGGAGGATGTGGGTCTGCTCTTTTCTGTGTCAAGGCTCTGGAGGCTGGCACATCTCTACACAGCTGCATCAGGCCTGCAGGAAGACTGGGAAAATGCCTCATTCTGCCTTCAGATTTTCACCAGAATATCAGTAGTTTTCTTTACCTTTGTACCTGCAATTTGCCTGTGCTTTTTGAGATCATTTCGTTGTGGTTTTTATTTTTCTATTCCTGCTTCTAAAAGAAGAGCAACCCTTTTTGTGTTTGTCTGACGTGCAGCATGTTTTCAGGAGCGTGACACAGACAAGAAGCATGGTTTCAAAGCCATCTTATTGCAAGTAAATTCAGGAAACCACCTCTGCAAATGTTCCTCTGCTGTTCTTTGTGAACGATCAATCCTGACTGGAGGTAAAGACCTTTGATCTGAAAATGTACAGACTGCACACATTCAGCTGTTTCACTCCCATCTAGAGGGAATCAGTCCATCTCTAAGCATTTCTTGCAGTATTACCACACTTGTGCTTCTGGCCATAGACAAAAATAAAAGATCAGGATCTTAAAATCTGATAACCACAAGGTACCCTCTTGTTCTTCTGCTGTAGAACTTGCAGTGATCTGCTCCTGAAGGATTAGTAAAGTTAAAGCTTAGGAGGCATTGTTTTCCACAGAGCTAAAATGTCTGTGGCTTCTTTTGAATTTGGTAAGAGCATCTCTGTATTCAGCATTCCTGAAAATCAATACACCAATCTGAGATCTGAACCTAATTGTAAGTTGGTATAAAGTTGAACAAATTCACACAAGTGCACCTAGGAGACATACGCATCTGAAGGTTGGAAGGGTAAAATATTGAGAGGAAGATGCATTTAACTGAGTTTTCACTTTCCTCATCTTTATTTGACTCAGATTTCTACCTCTTTACATTTTTGGAGCGTTTTCCCTTCCCCACAGCAACTGGTTTACAATAGATCATCTGTGGTACCCAGGCATCAACTCCACATCAGTTTTCAGGTCTCCAAGTGCAGGGCTTCTAATGAGGATAAGTAATGACAGCATTGCAGGTCATAACTCTTGTTCTCAAAAGTATTTACAAGTACCATAATTTCACCTACAAGTAGAGGGATGCTTGAAAAATACCTTGGCTTTGCAGTATTTTCTTGGTCAAGAAACTACATTTCTGCCTGTGATTCTCAAGTCACTGGTGTCCACAGGTGTGCAGAGCTGGTTGGAAGCAGGGCTGAAATGCCTGTGAATCTCTTCAGTGTAACCTCTGTGTGTGTTTGTGGGTGTTAAGATTAGTCTGTTGGGCTTTTGACTGCTGTAATAGCAAGGGAAGGCAGAGTACACTGAACAACCCCTCACCCCATCTCCTATTCCAAGTTCACACAATCTGTATACAAAGCAAATTATTTTGCTAAATTTTATATAATATGTCAGTCTTCTAGTCTGTTCCTATTATAAAAGAAACACTATCGTGGCAGGCTCTTGCCCTTGTATTTTAGCTGTATGAATAGCATAATTCCTGTTTTTCCAGGCAAACTGTCATAAACATCACTCTCCGAGGGGATGCAGGAGGTCGAATTTTTGTAAGCTGATGTTGGGACTTGAGCAACTTACCTCCAGTGAGAGCTGTCTGCTTATTCTTGCCAAAGGCATTAGCTGAAGATTATTATTGGTCCTCTTGATTGCTGAAAATGTGTAACTGAATGAGAGACAAAGTATTTCATATATAAAGACAGGATATTGCTTTGGGTTTTCTTTTCAATAATTGCAAATAGACTGATACTTCCTCAATAGTACTGGTAATCTAGGGCTGTTTCCTGTTGTTGCCAGTGGCCATTCCTGAATATTACAGAAGAAGTGGCAATTTTCCTCTTTTTATGTCAGCTCCATCCTCAAAATGCTGTTTACAGCACTCAGTGTACTGCCTGTTGGGCCCCATTCTTGCCTTTATGAAAGGGTTTGTTAAAGCCTGAAAAATGGGATTTAATAACTCTCCCAGATTTTTTTTTTTTTTGCTAGTCTTATCTATGATTGCTAATTCTCATCCAGATAGATTTTTCAACTCCACTTTTAATTTCAGCTCACAACTTCATTAGTTCTGAATGACCACATCAGCAAAATGTATCAAGTTCAGTATCTTTCCTTTCTGAGCCTTGCCAGAAACAGGAAGGATTTCTCCCTGCTTGTCTTTTATCTTAGAACCATGAAAGTTGTCTTCAGACCCTCCTCCTCTCTAGGACAGGTATCCTTGGATGACCCAGGTTCTCAAGGGTCTTTCTCAGTTCTTGGCTGAAGAGGTGAGCATAGAAAATCCTTTTCTGAATTCTGGAGTTTCATCCCTCTTAGTAAAATAGGGTTCCTTAGGAAATGTTTCTTGGGTCAGAAAGCTGATAGTTCAGAAAGAGCTAACTCTACAGAGTCAGCTGGAGGGAAAATGAGAATAGACAAGACTGGAATTGGCAATTTCTAGGCTGGAAAAACATATAAACAGAAATAACTATCATTTGCTTCATCTGTGCAATGTAACTGAAGTGAGAAAGCTTCTTCAGGCACCATAGAACACAGATTTCCTCCAAAAAATTTTTGCAGTTAAAATCAGGTAGGCAGGATTCTCACCTGTTCCAAGCACCAGACTTTTATTCTGAAATAGGATGAGCTTAAAAACAAATATGATTGGGGTTAAATTAGAGCCATCCATGTATTAAAAATAAAACAATACTGCAAGTCATAGATTAAAAGAAGGAAAATCCATAATTTTTCTAAAAAATCCTCCTGCTCTCAGGAAGACAGAAGTCAAATGTGATTCAAATGGTGAGTCTTCCTTGTGGGCAGAGCAGTGCTGTGGTCGTGGTGATAAGGGATTTGATGTGGGTGGGCAGTTCTGATTTTCACCAACAGAGAAGGCAGAGGCTTGTCCTGGGGATGCTGGTGTTGGATCCTGTCTGTCAGAGCTGGGAAGCCTGCTGAGATGTTTGGCTGTGGGTGAGGAGAGGGTGCTCCAGCTCACACATGTGAGCTTGCATGCTGCTGTTCTTACAGTCACTTCCCTGTGCTCTCCTAATACCTAATTAGAAGCTGAACAATTAGCTCAAGAAGCCTTATCAGAGTTTCTTCTGGCGAATTGGTGCCTTTAGTGTTACACAGACGCAAAGAATCAGGCTGAGTCCCAAGACTTTGTATATAACAGGAAAGCAGCAGATAATTGTAGTTTAATAAAGCATCTTGATGCCCTCATCTCCTGGATGTTAACTTCAATTGGCAGTTGATGTTTTCAGCTTTGTAAACTTTTAAAAATTATTATTTATGTTTCAAAGAAGATTTACCCTAATTAATAGAATCTTTAACCTTAGATCTTAAGCAGTGTTTGAAGCAAATAGGATGCTTTAGGGTTTTTTACCAGCTCAAGAATCAGGTAAATTAAACCAGTCTAAGTATACCTATATAAAGAGTTCTTAAATTTGCTGTTTGTGTGTTTAGAATGATTATGAGCTCCAAGGGAAGGAGTTAGGTTGTGAAAATAAAATCTCAGGCGCCCCAGCATTGTGTTGTTGCCCATCCCTTCAAAGACACCCACGATCTTTGCAATGACAGAAGTCTCTGCATGCTGTTGCACTTACAGCAGCTGTTCACAGACAGTTACACCCAAAGCCCATGGCTCTGGAGCCTGGCTGAGGATGTATCATCCTCCTCAGGCTCTTGGGGCACTGCTGTAAGTGATGGTGTTTATGGTCTGCTCCTGCATTTGCCCATACCTATTGCCCTGGCCTGTGGGGCCTGGTTGCTTAGAAACAGATCTGTGAGGTGGCAGTGGTGTTTATCTCTTGGCCTTCAGCAGAAAAGGAGTGTTAATTTGTAGTTCATATTGTAGCTGACTTTCTCTGTGCTTTATTAAATCTAGTGTGTTTAACCAGTGTGTTCTCTGAAAGCTTTCATTGAGCTGAGTTTCCCAACTGTATTAAAAGCTCGCAGCAGCAGGCATCGGCTGTGTGCTCTCAGAGCAGGGCAGGGTTTAATACCAGTGTGACATTTGAAAGAGTGTCTGGGGGAATGCACTGTGCCTGCATATTGCACTTCAAGAGCACTTTACCATTTGCCAGCCTTTTTATTTTTCTTGAATTTCAGATTCCTAAGGGGGTTAGACTGAACGGGAAGAGGTTTTATGCTTCCCTAAAATAACTGCTTACGTCTTATTCCACGCAAATTGAAGCACCCCCCCCCCAACTTTTCACACCACAAATGTACAGCAGAAAGAAGAAAAAAAGTAGAGATCCCAACTCAGTACTGGGCCATAGTCAGTGCTATTCCTCTGTCACTGTCTCCCTTTTCTACTTCAATCCCCAGATTTCTCCCTTTTTGCTGCCTTTTGCCCACCCTTGCTTTCTGCAGGTCTCCTGTCAGAGCAGCCAGCATTAGCAGAGCTCTTGGCCAGTACTCAGCAGTCAGACACAGCCACATGTGCCACTCCTGTGGGCTGGGGAATGAAGAATATAGCTGATTATGTCATGTGTCAAGCAGAGTCTCACAGATCCCATCTTGTGAGCTGCAGCCTACTGCAGATGACAACAGGAGAAAGCTGATTTATGTGGCACTAGGGAGACAGCAGAGTAACAAGGCTTTTGTTTTCACTTTCAGTTCACAATTTAAATACCCATAAGGAAAAAATTTGCTTTGCTTGTAACAGTCTTTTTGAATGATAATGTCATTGGAAATCTCATTTTACCTTTACCCAAGAAGACAACAGCTGTTTTCTGCAAGGCAGAGGAATTGTAATCTCTACAATTATTCAATACTATACACCAAAGACTTTAGGATCTGTCATTTACTCAATGTAATAAATGTTTGTGCAGTATTTAGCAGATTGATAACTTATTTTCTTGATATTTGTCTTTTTGGTGCTATTCCAATTTAAATGTGGTAATAAAAATCCTACAATGCAAATGTGTTTCAGCTCATGTAAAGGAATGTGATCAACAGCTCACACATTGGTTTTTAACTATTGTAATCAGAGGAAATGTTCTTAATGCAAGCAAGGGCAATAGAATTTGATCCTCAAATGTCTAGATATGCAATTTCTGAATACTCAGGTGTGTGATTACTGGCAGGCCAAAGTGCTTTGTGAGATTGGGATAGAAAGAGCTCCTGACAAATTCTCCTGAAATTTCTTCTTGCTTCCCTGAGCAGAGAGGAATTGCATTCCCATGATAATACATCCACTCCCACTAGAAAGCAGCCAGGTGGAAAGAAAAAAAAAAACCAAACAAAATATGCTTTTCGATGCATCCAGTGTCTCAAGTGCTCAATACAGGTAGGGAGTTCAGCGGTGACATGGGACCTGTTCTCACCTCCAGCACAGATGAATGCATCCCTGAACTCGTGTGAACGGGCACAGGTTTGGTGTCAGATGGGAACTCAGTTCTAGTCCAAGCAGTATCAGCTCTCCTTGAGCTTTCCCCTGGACATGTCTGATGGAGAGGCAAGAAGGGATTTTCTAAGAGCAGGGTGAGGGCTAGAGCAGCTCTCAGGGAAGGCATCTGTTGTTTACTTGTTGCAGCACTTCATGGCAACCACAGACTCTTTCTTGTGGATGTTTGCAGGTAGATCCTGACAGGCTGGTAGGATAAGAGGAAAAATGCAATCTGTGAGAACTTCACAGTGCTTGAACACAGTTATAAAGTAACTCAAACAGCTACATTTTCTCTTAGTGCAAATAATAACAATGTTGCTGCACTGTTGCCTCATTGAAAGTGGCCCAGGTTCAAAGCAGGATTTGGTTATGTGCTTCAGGCAGTAGGGTTATGTGCTTGTACCAGATGGAGCTTTTAAATTTTCATCAGCAGCTTTATAAACACGAGAATATCCTTTTATCTGCCCCCACCTCTTTTACTAATTTTACTAATTAGCTGCAACTGCTGAACTTCAATTAGTGTGGAGTGCAGGAACAGATGAATTAATACACGTTCTTACTCATGGTTATCCGTCATGTGAGAATTAAATAGATGGTCATAATGACTATTTCAGTTTTTTGGGGCTTTTCTATTCGTGCTTGTTTTTCCCCTTGTAATACTCAGTAGTATAAATGAGTGAAAATAGCTAAAAATAATGAGCCAGATTCTCTGATGGAATTCTAGTGCAGGTGAAGAGTGAGAGTTTTCAGCCTTGCTCATCTTTGCCTTGACCCCTGTAGGTGTTGGGCCAAGCCAGCACAAGGGGGTGTGACAGCTGTGTTGTTAAGTTTGCCGTGGAAGGATTTTACAAAGGCATTTATAAAACTGTGTTTTGCCTGCTGCTGGGAGGTGGCCAGAGAGGTCTAAGCTTTGTAGCAACACTGCTATGTGTTAGGAGAGAATCCCAACTTTCCTGAGGGGTGCAGGTGCATGGAGAGGCAAAGAGTTGAATGCTCTCTTTGCCCTTAGCAGCACCTTTGTTGGCATACAACGTGTGCTTGTGTGCTCTGTGTCTGCCCCAGCTGGGAGGCTCTTTCTGAACCCTGCAGGCATCCAGCTACTGTGCTTGTTCCCTCTGGTTTATAAATCATTCAGGAGATTTGCACCTTTCAACAGCAGTACCAGCTTTTTAGATGGTATCAAGAAAGGATCTCTACTTTTAACTGCCAATTTTCAGGCAGGAAAAGGTTTTGGGTGTATTTTCAAACATCAGTCTTGGCACATAGTTTGAGAATGTATTGGAAAATTGTCAGGAAAGCTGAGAAAGGCACCGTTTTGCGAGGTATGGATTTGTTCTGGGAATTCTGCATCCAACTTTTCATATCATAGAATGCTAAGGGGTTGGAGTGGACCTTAAAAACCATATAGTCCCAACCCCTCTGCCATGGACACAGACACCTCCCCTTAGATCAGGTTGCTCAAGGCCTTATCCAGCCTGGCTTTGAACACTCCCAGGACTGGGGTATCCAACCCTGTTGGCTGTCTTGCCTTAAGAAGGCTTTGCTGGAAAAGTAATCCACTAAGAGGGCAGGGCCTGCTGTTTGAAACAGAGGTGCATAAATCTGAACCAGTAACTGAAAGAAAACTGTTCTCACAGTAATAGTAATGGAATGTGTTCTTCCTAATCAAACCCCAGAACATACCCTTGAGGCACTTACTGGTCACTTCTTTGGTGGGTTGTGCTTCAGCATAAGGATGTCAGCTTTATGGGCCATGCTGACCTTGGAATAAAATGCAGCAGAATCTCTAAAGTTGGATACAACCTATAAAATCATTGAGTCCAACTGTAAACCTCACACTGCTAAGTCCACCACTGAACCATGTCCCCAAGTGCCACATCTACATATTGTTTAAACACTTCCAGAGATGGTGACTCAACCATTTCCATGGGCAGCCTGTTCCAGTGCTTGGCAACCCTTTCTGTGAAGAAATCTTTCCTGATACCCAAACTAAGATGGCAGGAGAAAGGCAAAGCAGCATTGCTAAAATATCCTCTGACTACATGAAACCAACAGAATTTATCTTTTCCCGAGTCATGCCAGCTTGATATATGTAGCTGGAGGCAATTACTGCTCTGTCATGAGATGGAGGTAGTGGCTGTGAGCAGGAGGTAGCAAAAAGCCAGCATGACACAGGGGTCTGCAATTGCCCCAGGAGTCTTGAGTCCAAGTGCCACTTGATTGAATTATCATTATTATTGATGTATGAGGCTTCAGTTCTAACTTAGCACAGGCTGAGAGATTACTGAGGAAAAATGGACCTGTTCTCTGATCTGCTATTCTGATACCATAGCTCACTGGTAAAAGAAGGCCACCAAGCTTTCCTTTGTACTGCATAGGAAGCAGCACATTGCAAGGGGAGGGAAAGTTCTATTTAAAATTGTATAATCAGAGATGAAGTGCAATTGAGAAGAAAGATCAAAGATAGGAAGAAAGAGATGAGGTACACTGTGTCTGCACAGACAGTTTAATTTCATGTTAATGAGCCTTTGCTTAGGAAGGGAAAGGGTGGCTCTTTGTGTACCAGGAGAGAAAAACAGCCTTCTGCCACCACTCTGAGACTCCCTTTGAATGTGGTCTCCTACCAAAATGAAGGACTGCACTCTGCTTCACATTTCACAGAATTAGAAAAGACCAAGCTATTTTCTGACTGCCTGCATCCTGCTTATATAACTTGCAGATGACGGCTGTGCAACCTCTGGCTGAGCCCTGGAAAATTTCCTTGTCGGTGAGTCAGGTGCTTGGCAAACAATCTGGCGCAGTGGGCTTGGAGATGAGATTGCAGTCAGAGGCACTACCTGGCTACCAGAGCCCAATTCAAGGTCTTTTCATGGCACTTCTCCCTCCTAGAAGCTTGCTGATCATCCTGGTCTTGTCATTGCCAAGTGTCCTTGTTGCGCTGTGTTGATTAGTGCAAAGCATCTCCCTGGATTGCTCTGAAGCAGGAGAAAACCACAGCCCTGACTCTTACCCAGAGATGTGGGTCAGCAAGGAAGGAGGAGAAGGGCTAGGCAAGAATGAGTCCTTGGCCTTTGTGTTAATTTTATCCATAGAAATTCCATCAGAGCGTGGGGAGATCATTTAGTGCAGCAGGGCTGCAGAAGTGGGATTTCATGGGGAAGAACAGAGTCCCCCTTCACAGCCCTCATTCTGAAACTCCATGCAGTCCCCAGAACACTGTTGGTTTGGAGGCTGTGAATCTGGCTGAAAGCTGGAAGTCAGGACTGCATGGTGTGCTGTGGAAGTAAAATTGAGAACTATGAAAAGTAAGGATTAGACCCAGGGACGAGGGAAAAAAATGAACCAAATGCAGAGCTGTCTCAGCTGCAAATGAGACTTCCTTGTGTGTCAGCTGTCATCTCCAGGAGCAGCAAATCCCTATTTCCACCTCTTTGGAAGTGTAACTGAGAGGAGATCTATACCACCAAGTAGGTCCAGTCACTGCAATGTCAAGGCTGAGACAGCTGTGAGGTCCCCAAATCAGCCCATCTTACACCAATCTGTGCAGGAAGGCCCTGTGGCAGCCCAGCTGTGTTCAGAGCAGCACTTGGTTTGCTCATGCAAAAAGCCTGTTTGCCAGACTGCAGTGGGAGGGGGACAGAAAAAGACTTTGCCACAGGGATGACCTGGTGACTAATGAGTTTCATTGATCCTCTGCTTGCAGGAGAGAGCAATCCATCATCTGCAGCTCCTGCAGGCTGTTCTGCGGAAGGTTCTGAGGAAGCAAACGTGAGATGTTACCCAAAAGCAGGGCTGTGTGAGCCCTCTGAACCTAATGATGCTGGGCTCTCATGGATGTATGAATGTGATGGTGCAGAAGATTCCAGCATCAGGGACTCTCTGGATAGCTTCTACAAAATGTATTGCAGAAAGCAGCCAGAGAGAAAGGATCTGACCTACGAGGCTGCCTCACGGTGTCTGTCACAGAAGATTTCAGAGCTGGAACAAAAGGACGGTACAAAGTATGTGTCACGTTGCCTGCAAATGGCACAGTTGGTCTTGAACAGAGATGGATGTAAGATCTTTCCAAGCCACCCCCCTTCTGCTTGTTTTTCAAAGCCAGCTGAAGGAGAAGTTTTGTTGGAAAACAGGAGGAGGACACCTGGACTCTCAGATGACATCCTGCAATTCCTCTTGAAAAAAACCCAGGCAGAGCATAGGCCTGATGGCTCACACGAGAAGTGAGCAAGACACTGGCTTGTTTCTGTCATCAAAGCTTTGCTTTCACTCCAGAAAAAGGTGCCTTTCTTAGAAAGACATTGCTCTCCATGCACCACCTTCAGCACACGCTCACCCACACCAGACCTTGTGCCTTGCTTTCTGAGAGGCAGCACTGCAAAAGGAGCATCCGTGTAGCTGTTTGGAATGTTTTGACTACTCAGGAGGGATCATGCAGTGTTTGCTGCTGGGACATCAAATATGATAATTTATATCTCCCAGGCTTTTAAATTGGCCTGCATCCTTACCCCAGGTTAACAGTGGTTCAGCCCAAAATCAGGCCCTGGTGGGCATGGCTGTCCAACTGCCATTGGCTATAACAGACTGTTTGAATGGCCTTGGCGTGGTGTGCCCCAGCCCTGCAGAGGGAGAGTGAAGGTTTTGCTCTGTGAATTTGCCTCCACGGGGTGCCTGTTAGCTCTGTGTTTTTACCTACAGACATATAACCCCACAGTTCATGATTGCAATGCCAGGTGAGTTTTTCTGACAGAAAAAGTGTGTATGTGCATAAGAAAGAGAAAATACAGCTCTGAGTATATTCTCTGACAGTGCTTCTGTCCTGTTTACCTCCTCCTCCTCATCAACACCCCACCCCTCCCCCCAAGAACCCTCAGTTCCTTTCTGAGTTTCATGATGGTGCTAATGAGATCCCTGGGGGTATGTTCTCTTTAAAATGAAATAGATCTCTCTGAGCCCAAACAGGCTGATGTCAGTCAGCAACAGAGCAATGAACCCACACACTGCCACTCAAGGTTTCTCTCTCAGAAGCCTCCCAGCTCTGTGGCCTCTTTGTTGCTTTGCTGCCTCTGCCAGGCTGATAAATGTCTTTGTGCATGTTTTCCACCCACTGGCCTGTCCACTGAAAGAGCAGTTTGCTGTAGTGATGTTGTTTGCTGACTGGAGAGGCCATTCTCCAGTGTGAGTGTGAGCAAGGAAGCACAGAGTGCCAGAGGAAGGGATGTGTTCAAGATGACAGCAGGTGGGCAAATGAGAAAAAGAGAAAGAAAGGGTGGTTGGGGTCTCAAAGGTCAACATCAGTGTGGTTACTCCAGCGCAGCCACAGTGCTCACACCAATTTTGGTATTTGATATCCAGTGTTTGCCAGCCCAGCTGCTGAGACCTCTCTTCCACTGCCTGTCCACACTGGCCAGATATCAGAGTGGGTGTTTGTGTTCCTGCATGTCACATTCCCTGCTGCAGTCCCACATGGGGTTCTATTCCTGCCTTGCTGCCCCTGGCAGATTGGCACAGCCACTGTGCTCTGCACTCTGCAGGTGTTTCCAGCAAAGGCGATGGAAATTTGACTGTTGCCTTCAGTCAGAGCAGGAGGAGGCCCAGCTGGCTGCAAGTTATGGCCAAAATACTAGGACTTGGTGTAATCTCTCTTTGCAAATAGATTTATATTGAAAGCGCCTGGGTTTAGTTTCCTGTCCTTGAGTCATCATGGAACCAATACATTTGGCTTTGTGGTGGTCCTGCTCAATGTGTTGCTTGCTTGCTTTTATGGCAGAGGTGTTGTACGTGTGCTGGAGGGCACAGAATATTGGAGCAGACCTTCAGCTGCTCCTCCAGCATTACTCAACTTAGTGGTGCTAGGGGGAATAAAAGAGTTGAGGATGCAGCATCATTTCTGTAGTAGCCAACCCACAGGTACTTGTGTATCAAAATCCAGATGAAAGCATCCTGCTGGCAAAACTATAGAGAATGGTAATATCAGCTAGTTTAGCCACAGATACAGCTGGAAAAAGCAAACATGCTCCTGAGTGTGCTGTCAGTAATTACAGTAACATCACTGGCCCCTCTGCCAGCTCACACTGCTTAACCCCATGGATCTGTCACAGCCACACGGGCTTTGGTATTGATAGATGTAGGGAGATATTGCTAAGGTTGGACAGGGAAGAAGGAAGGTGTTCAGTGTGAATCAGATGCTGCTTTTAATTTTTGGCAGCGTTTATGCTGTTCCACACAGTTTAATTTGTTGCTGTGTAAAACCTCTTAACCACCATTTTAAGGGAAATAAGCTCCCATGAAGAGAGAAGAGATGGAGAATCAACTGAATCCCTCTAGTTGCTGTATTTGGTTTGTTGATGAGTTGGTCAGTGCTTTGGGTTAGCTCTAAAGCCATCTGGCCTCCCATTCAAACTTTACTTTTTTATTACTTTAATTAAAAAAAAAGCCAAAGACATGCAATTTCCACAAAGAAAGCTTGCAGAAAAATAGGAATTTCCTGCTCTTTAGGAGAGACCTGCTGATGATAATGTTTGAGACATCTCTACTGGGTTTTGATGGAAGAGGAAAGAAGTTTGGGATGACAAAACAGAGAAAAGGTGGCTGCTGAAAGAGCAAGAAGAGAGGTACTGGCAGAGGAGAGCATGAAACTGTTCAATTTTAAGGACCAACGTAGGCAGAACAGACTGGATGCAGCTGAAAAATTTGGATTATGATTCATATCTCCAAATCTTGGCTAGCATCTTGCAGAGGATGTGGTTATCTCTGCTGCTGAAACGTGCAGTCTTTTGACAACTTTGCACCCCTCAGAGTCAGGAGTGCTGCAGTTCTTTTGTGTGCTGCTCACTTCCAGTGGATCACAGATATGATTGTCCGTGGCTTCCTCAAGGTAAAAAGTCTTTTTGCATGGCAAGTACCAAGAGTGGATTGAAACCCTCACAGAAATGTCCCACGTTCTGTCCATTTCCCCCCAGCCTGTGCAATAATCCGAGAAACTGAGTTTATTCCTGAGAGGTGAAGTGCCTTCCTCCCTCCCTGGGTTGCACTTGACTCAGGGTGAGCTGAAACCACAGAACTGTCCAAACTGTCTCCCCAACTTGTTGGCCTCCTCTGCAGTGGTGGTTCTCACTCTGCTGGCAAAGCCAGCTGCTGTCACCTCTCTTCATGCCCCTGTGTGTGGAGGCTGCTTTGGCAAAGGCATTTGGAGGCTTATACTGCAGAACAAATCCAAGGGGTTTTTTCCTTCTGTTTGTTCCAGGCTCACAGCCAAGGAGCAGCTCTCTGAGCCTAACGTAGGACAACACCTGAAAACCTACACCACCTTTTAGGGTATACAAGATCCTCAAGGAAAGTGTGTAAGTGAAGTAAAAGATGGGGAATCAGTCCCATAGGTAAGACAAACAAAGCCAAAATTGATCCCCCATTGCCAAGTAGGAGGAGCACAGGACATAGTGAGGACTTGACGTGGGCCAGGGGGTTCCCTGCTGCACAGCACAGATCCAGATCCCACCCGAGGTGTGTTAGAGGTGTGTGTGCTTTGGGTTGGGTGTTTTGCACCTGAGCTGGACCAGCATCCCCAGTGTCTCAGAGGGTGAGTGTGCTGCTGCAGGCACTGAGCCCCTGCCCACACACACCAGCCACTGCAGTGGGGCTCAGCCTAGGACTAGGTCTGGCAGGCTGAGAGTGCTGCCTCTATTCCCCTACAGAAATGCCTGAGCCAAGCTCTTTTGTCATCCTTGCTGCTGCTGTTAAGTCATTCCCTGGGCCCGGAGCTGCTCCAGGACTTTTGGTATCAATGGCCTCTCTGCTGCTTACTCCCACAGCGTTTTTATTTTCCCTCCCACACGGCTGCTGGTGGGAGGTGCTGATTCATGCCAGTGACCTACCCAGTCCTGGAGCCCCAAAGCAGCCAGGGAGAGCTGTGTTCCTCCACAGCAGGCCCTGAGCAGGCTCAGCGAAGTGAATGGAGCCAGGGCTGTTTACACCAGCAGGGGGGTTTCCCCCAGGAGTTTAAGGTGTTTTGGAATGCCTGGATATATCAGGACATACGGTTGTTAAAACTGGTATACAACAGGCAGTATGCATCCTGTATAAATGTGGCTATTTCATTACTGAGCATTGGTGATTTTGTGGGGGGCATGTTTTCCCACAACACAGAAGTTCATTATAAAAATACCCTGTTCTGTAGGCTTTCCCTAATGACTATTTTCCCACACACATCGATTAGGCAACAACATATGCCAGCATTTCTTCCTTAAAAGTAAAATCTGGCACATAGCACACAGAGCATGAAATAATAAGATGTGATTAAAACAGTAGCTGGAGCTAAGCAAAGCCAGAAAACTTGTGGCTGAAAGGTCAAACCTTTTTTTAAATTGCCTTTGCAATGGCTTGTTTGTTTGCAGGTGCTGAGACCTGGGAGGGAAAGTCTTGTAATGAAGGAACAACTGTCATAGAAAAATTTCACCTCAGTTCAAGCCAAACAAACTTTCACTTGCATTGGAAGGTAGATTCTTGTAATGGGAAATGTCAGTCAGCCTTAGAGCAGGTATCACTTTCCAGTTTTATCTGTATTGCTGTGAGAGATGAGCCAGGAATGGTGCTAAATGGGTGCTAAAATCAGCTGCCTCCCAGCCAGAGAAGCAGGATGATTCTGTAATTAAGGATACTGAGGTGGGAATGCTGTGCCCTGCAACACATTTCCAGTGTGACTTCCACCAATCAGTTTTTTCTAAGTTGCTAGCAGCTTGTTTTGGTGAAAGAGTGAAAGGGCAGGGCATTTGCACCCAGATCTCTAACAGCAATTCCCCTCAAACCCTGCAATTAGAGGTTCAAACAATAATAGAGATTTTGCACCTGTGGTCCAGGCCTCCTGTTAAAGAAGTGACTCAGCATGTGTTCTGTGAGGCCAGCTTGGTTTTGATCCTTGTTTTTGCATCTTCCTTCTGTCTGACTGGTCCCTGAGACAAGTTGAGCACCACATGATGAATGTGTGAGTGCAGACAAGTCCTGTGGCTGGGTTCTGTCTCTGGGAGTGTTAATGTTGCCTATCTGGTGTTCCAGAATAGAGTGGTTGCACGTGAATTACTAGGGAAAAAAATTCTTCTGGGATGAGGAGACAGTCTGCTATTTTGAGGGCTGAGGGAGTCTTTCCAAAGGCAACAGTGAATGAGGCTGAAAATGCAATGGTGTGCTGAACAAGGATCACACTGATTCCTGTGCCTCTTCCTCCTGTTCCCATTGCTGTTGGGTGCCTCTGCAGCTGATTTTTCCCAAAGCCAGGGCACAACACCCTGCAGGTTCAGTGTGCCTCACCTGAGTGCTGGCAAAGCCACACACTATGGCTTGTTTTTTCTCATATCCAGTCTCTTTTAGGGTTTCTTTTCCTGTTTGGCTCACCTTCCCACCATCAGGATTACTAGGCAAATTTACACAGATGGAGCATCTTCCTGTTATTTTCATTTCCCCAGGCTGCCTTTAAGCTTAAGCTTTTTAAGCTTTTTTCGTAAGCAAACAGCATTTCACACAAAGGGCCTAAAAGTCTTAAATTGGGGTATGCATAAGGATATTCTGAGGGGAAGAGATGCTAGCAAAATATCCTCCTGCATTTTGTAGGCTCTGCTCTCTCTTTCCTAGGCCTCTTTTGCAATTGGGTATTGTTCTCTGTGCTAGTGGTGAGTCAAAGAAAGGTGATGGAAAAATTTTTGGGCTATTCCTTTTGCTGTGTGTATACTGATGTCATAAACTAGATCTCTGAACACTGTGTTTTAAGTCTGCAATTACATGCAAGGGTATAACTGGATTTTTTTTTCAGTGCATACATTGTTTAGTAATAAAAATTTTATTCTGAAATCATTACGGTCTGTTGCAGGAATCTATATATTTTTATCTTACAAAATGGAAATTTGCCTCTGAAATTTCCATGACACTATCAACCACAGAACAGTATTGTTCTTACCAAACAGAACCCTTGCTGAGAGTCAAAGTGCTATAAATATTTAAAGAAATTAATTACTAAATAAGCCAGAGTAGTGTCCCAGTCTTTAAATATTAAATGGAACATACACAGTTGACAAAAAGCAGGCAGAAACACTGAATGGGGCAGTTTAATGGCCTAAATGTAATTATTTGCAGTGCAAAGGCAACTATAAAAGTAATTTTTGCTTAATGACAAGCAGTACTCAAAATATGAGGGCTTAAGTCCACATTCTGCTTGCTGAAAGAAATTTCTATCTTGTTTTATATTCTGCTACAGAGGCCCTGCAGTTCACCAAGGAGGGTAATTAACCAGTGTGATTCAAAAAGGGCAGGGGTTGTTTCATGTAGGACTTTCTTTGGGGCAGCACCTGGGTGTGCCACTCAGCAGTGCCCAGCCTGCACGGTGAGAGGCTCCAGCAATCTCCGGCTGCTCTCTGGGCATCAACTGCCTGGGAACTCCAGTCCTGCAGTGATGCTAATGCTGCCAAAGCCAGCCCAGAGAGATGTGTTGGCAACTTTTGGGCGCTGTTCATTGTCCAGGACTCCTGGTCTAGTCAGGAGGGTGTTGGGATGCTCTTACTTTTCCCCTTGTAGCAGTGGAGGTCGCTTCTGTTGTCAGCAAGGCAGTTTGGTGACAGCCAAGGCTGGAAGAAGGTTTAGTCATAGCTGAATTTGTATAGCCATGAGTAATCATGTCAGGGATTCTTGTGCCCCTGCTCAAGATCCCAAAGCTGCATTTTAGCTTGATGACCAATTCATCTGGAGTGGGCAGTTTTGACTTGGTATCCAGCAGATCATTTTCTGACTGACAATCAGGTGAGAAGTGGCAGCACAGAAAAAAATGAAGTCTTACGACAAAAAATGCCAGTGGTGCCCACATTATTAGGCAAATTCCAGCTTTCTCTTCTAGGAGGAGATGTGCCTGTTGTTTCCCACCAGTGGCATCTTTCCCATGGAGACATTTACCAGTGGAATTGCAGAAGCTAACTTGCATTTCCTGCCTGGAGCAAATAATGCCAGCAAGTTGCTACTAGGAAGTGGCACTTCATGCTGACTGCAGTATGGAAAAATTGCCCCAAGGTCCCAAAGTATGCTATTTATTTATTTATTTGTTATTTTAAATTTATTTTTATATTGCATAATGAAGAGTTAACAAACTGAGAGAAGGGTGACTGGGGAAGAAGAGAGGTATGTGTGAGCAGCATATGGGAAAATATTCTATGGAAAACCTGGGATGTTGGAGAAATGGTTGTGTTTATGCTTGGTCTTCCGTGTCTCACCTCTGTCTGTTTTGGGTTTTGTTTTGTTCTTTTGTTGTGTAGCCTGTGAGTGTACCCAGAAGCTCTGAGGATTTATATCAGGTAGCACAGGGCTTTTTCCAGAAGACCACAGCCGAGTCTGTGCATGTATTTTTCATACCATTTAACAGTTATGACATGCCTTGTAGGCTTACTTTAAACCTCTTTACAGTTTGGCCATGTAATATTTGACCTCATTTTTGTGAAATAGATATACCACTGAAAAACAGGAGCTAGAAGGATCCTGCATGGAAGAGAATAGGGTTGCAAGTGAAGAAAATCAGCTTTTTTAAAAAAAGAAGACTAAGAAAGACAATTCAAGAAAAGTTGGACTGAACTTTTAAGGTTCTCAAGCAAAAATACCCTATAAATTCTTTGGATTTTTTTTGTGATGAAAGTCTTCTGACACTAAAAACTAGAAGTCAGTTTCTAGCAGCTGTTTCTGCAATGCCTAAAGAGCATGTGGCGTGAACAAAACCCCACAGTGTGAGGTGCTATATAATTACAGCAAAAGAAAAAAAAGAAGGATATTGCCCATGCCACAGAAATCATCCATCTGTACCACACAGGATCTCTCAGCTGCAGCTCAGTTTGCTGGGCACTGGTGCAACCTGCTAAGGCCACAGGTGGTGACAGTCACATTTCACTTTTGTGGAAGAAGGAGCCAAAAATGTGTCAGCTGTGAAGCTCCATCATCCCTTGAGTTGCAACGAGCACTGCATACGACAAGGTTTCTGAACGGATTTTGGTTCTGTTAGTGAAACTGGATATATGGTGGCCTTAAGTGAAATTGTCTTTCTCCAGACCCATCCTCTTAGCACCTCCTGAATGAGAAGGAGGAGTTTGTTCATGAAATGGGCTGCAGTGTTTTAATACCATGAAAACTAATTGGCATCCAAGAATGAAGATAATCCCCACTAGCACATCTAATTAGAAGAACAATCCTCATACTCCTCATGCAGTCTCCTCTCAATTTAGGAGGAGCTCAGGCACAGAAATTTGCTTGTCATCCTTTGAAGTTCCAACTTCTAGCATGAGCCAAATGTGTAATTTTTTAAAGCATTTGTATTTGAGAGAATCCCACAGGATAAATACTGTTTATTCATAGAGCAATAGATTGTCACAACATTGTGAGGCATGGATGTCACTGCAACTGGAGTACTGACACATCTGAGAAAGGAGGTTGGGGGGTGCTACTCACAGCTGATCAAATGAAATGTGTCTTTGCCTGCAGTAATCCTGATTTAGTGCAGTCACAGCTCTTTCCTGATCTGCAGAAAAATTCACCCTAGCTGATACCTGGCTGTAGAAGTCAATGTGAAGTGATGCTGCTTTGAAAATAGAGGCTGACTTAATTAACTGTGGGCAAGATGCTTGGATGCTCTGGTTTTCCATTGGTGGCAGAAAAGTCTGTGGGATCCTGTTTTGGAATCTTAGCCTGAAGAGTTGGATGTAGTCCAGCCAGTTCTGTCCCTATGCCTGTCAGGGGCCTCCTGCAACACTTGCAAATCTTTGTAACCTCGAACCTGATGGAATCTGAAGGAGTGAAGGTGCTCCCAGGTAGACCCTGATGTAACTGATGGCAAAACATGCTATTTATATGCCTGCAAAAGCAGAGAACGCATAAAAGGCACTTAAAATTCTTTCTCATGAGCAGCTGAAGAGGTTGAGGCCAGGCTGAATCCCCACAGAGGCAGGGAAGGACAAGGGGGCCTTGGAGCCAGGGAAGTTTGTCAGTCTTTTGAAACAGGCTCTTGACTTCCCAAAGCCAAGGCTGGAGATTGCCAAAGAAGCATCTGCCTGTAGAGATGAGGCTGGCATAGGCACAGGAACAGCATGCAGGAGGGGGGACTGAGGGATGTTGCAGATGGTTTGTATTTCATGGTGGCAGGTGACTGGGTTCTGGTTTTTTGCAGAAACTGTAAACTGAATGCAAAGTGAGCAAGGTGTTTAAATTTACTTCCAGGCTGTGTCCTGAAACAGGCTTCATATGGAGCTGGAATTCCTGCCGCCATTATGCACCAATGGAGCTGCTGATGAGTTTGATAGGAGCACTGTGCTTGTGTCCTGTTTTGTGTCTCTAAAGGCTGTGTGGTTGTAGTAGCATGCCATTTTTAATGGACAATAGAATGGCACACAGAATGGTAACAGAGGGAACTGCCAACTTGGTGTATGGATCCATTGTCCTCCAGGAACACTGGCAATTAGAGGGCCATCTGCTTGGCTCTGAGGACAAGCAAAAAAGAAAACTGAAAATACACCTCAAATGGGAGATGGCTCTCTGAGGGTTAATGAAAACCAAAAGGAGTTCTGGTCTTTGTCTGGCTCTGAAGGGAACCGGGTGGAGTATTCAGACTTCCTCTATGGAGACCTCGTTTTAACTTGTCTTTTAAGCTCTTTATTCCACTAAGGACTAATTGGGACAGCGGGGGCTGTTAAAGGAAACGATGTAAAACTTGGTCTCTGTACATTTCCTCTGGCTCCCCAGAGCATCATCACAGTAAATAAGAGGTTTGCCTGTGGAGATGGATGCTGAGAGCAGTGATTTCCCTGGTAGAACTCTTGGGCAGTACTGCGTGTCGTTCCCTCCCCAGGTGACATAAGTACTAGGATTACTTCCCAGTCTCTGGGTCTGGGTGTACTGGATAGGGGGTGGGGGGAAGCTGTGAGAGGAGGGAGCAGTGAGGGGAGGGGAAGGGACAAAAGCCTTGCACGAAGAAGAGGCTGCAGCAGCACCTGAAGAGGCTTTGATCGGAAAAGAACGTGGAAGCGCGGCGGTGATTTCTTGTGGAAGCTGTTGAAGAGGGATGGGTTACCGCACCTCCTGCCTTAGGGCAGAGGCTCGGCATCCTCCGACGGTGGGAAAGACCTAAGGATGATACCGCATCCTCTGAGCTGGAGAAAGAGGCAGAGAATGCCCGTTTTCCCCCTTTTCTGAGGCTCGGCGGGGCGGGGGAGTGTACGGGGGTCGTGGAAGTGTTAGTCGAGGGGCAGGAAGAGCGGCTGCGGTAGTTGCCGAGGCAGGGAAAATGAGCTCGGCTCGCTTAGCCTGCGCGAAAGTTGCCCTGCTCGGGAGGGGAGGGGGCGGCCGGGGCCGAGCGGGTCCCGGGCCGCGGGGGGAGGGAGGGAGGCCGGGTCCGGGGCCGCGGGGGCGGCGGCGGCACCGCCCCCGGGGGCTCGCAGTGACGCAGCTCCCGGCGGGGCCCCCCGCCCGTCTCCTCCGCCCCCACTCCTCTTTTAAACCGCGCCGGAGCCGCCGAGCGCAGCGCAGCCCAGCAGAGCCGAGCATGGGGCCGCGGGCGCTGCTCGCCCTCCTGGCGGCCGCCGCCCTGGCAGGTGAGCGGGGCGGGGGCACATCCCGCCGGGAAAGGAGGGGAGCGGCCAGGGGACAGCTCCAGCGGGCGTGGGGAGGGATGGAGGGGTTCGCTCCGAGGAGGCGACGGTGGGTGCGGGACTTGCAGCCCGAGGGACGGTGGGGCCGGAGCGTGGGGATGGCGCTGGGCGAGAGCTCCCGGCTGCTCCGCCTTTATTTTTATCCCAGTGCAGCATCTTTGCACAAAGACTTCTCGGTGCCGTTCGGTTACAGCGGTGCCGCTGGGTTTTTGCCAGCCGGTGCTGGATGCTGGGAGGTGATGGCAAAGTAGCGGCTCTGCAGGTTTAACTAACAGGATTTTTCTTTTTTTTTTTTCTTTTTTTTGCACGCGGCATTAAATGCTAAAACCCCCACTGTGAAATGAACCTTAAACACAATAGAATGAGGCGGTGGCTTGTCTCTATGGTGTTTTTGTGCATACTTACATCATTGCTTGAAAGAGCCGGTGTCATTCTGGGTTGAGTATTTTGGCTTTAGGTCTGTTAGAAGTCTCCACACTTCTGGGACTTGTACAGAGACTGTGAGGAAGTTGACTGCCTTCAAGTGCCTTTATTGAAGTCAAAGAGGGAGGCTGGAATACTCAGGAGAGAGACCCCAACACAGCGAAGCCCACCATATATATCATATATGGTATAGATACCATAGATTCTGTGGGGGTTTATTATCAATTTTTTTTTTCCTGTCTTATGCCCTCAAAGAGATCAGGTACTTCTTTACATCCTTTGTGGCTGTCATGCTTTCAAATGTTGAATTGGTTAAACATTAACTTCAAGAACTTTCTAGTACTCCTGCAAATCAATATGCCTAAATTTCAGTGATCCTGCCTAGGAAGACACTGTGACATTTTGATGAGGAATGACACTGCACTGAGTCATCTGTACTGATGAAACAAAGCTATGTGGGGGTTTCATCAGGGATCCACCCGAAGATCTGTTCTAATCTTGGAGATGCAAGCAAAAACCGTGTGAATTTGTCCTGTATTTATCATTTTTCACACTATTCATCAACTCTCAGCACTTAGACAAAATCAAATAATCTGTTTGTTGCTGCCTGGGCAGACTTGGTTCAGGTGGGTAAGGCAGAGCCAGAGCTTAGATTTATGTCGTGGGGCTGTGGTTTGTTTCTTGCTGTGCGTTCAGGTGCAATGTTTCCATACTGGCACGTGCTCTGGCTTTGCTCTGCTCTGGAACCCTGCAGAGTTCCTGTCTGCTGTGCTCCTGCAAGCCCATGGGTGGGTGCCCTGCTGCCTGACCCTGCTGTCCCTGTCAGGGGGATGGCCTGGGCACATGTGGAGAGGGAGGCAGCCGTGTTGGCCAGCACCTTCAGGTGGCAGGTGGCCCCAAGGGAGCTCTTGCCAGCTGGCGTGGGCTGGCACTGCCAGCACCTGGGTAAAGTGGGGCATTGCTGGCTCCCCACTGCCTTTCTGACTCAGCCCAGGAAGAGCAGCTGCCTCAGTGTGTTATTTCAGGCTCTGGCATGGATTGGAGGCTCATTCTGTTTTTCCAGGCAGGTTGGTATGACATATGTCCAATACCATTTGGTTCTCCTGACGTTGTTATGATGCTCCCTCTTTTGTTTGTGCTGACTTTCACCGTTAACCAAGCTCCCGTGAGCTTTTGAACAACACAGCAAAGGCCGTGGGTACAACCTGGCTTTGTCCTCCTGTGCCACTGACAGCACTCAGGGGGTGGCCTGAAGTAGGAAAAGATGTCCAGGAGTTTGTCTGTCCTTCATCCCATCACCCGGGTGTCACTCACAGGAGACGTCTGCATCACTAAAAGCACAAAATCAGAGGTTTGCCCTGCTGCCTGTCATGTTTTCTCAGGGGCTGGAGGAGCAGAGGAGCCTCCCCAAAAAGAGGCAGTGAAGGGGCTCATAACTGTGCTTTCATGTGAGTAGAAAATGGGAGCAGCTCCTGCTGCAAGAGCAGCATCTCCAACACCTGTGGGATTGAGAGAATGTCTTTTTTTAGAGTAACACTTTTTTTAGTGGAAGGGGTTTTGTTTCCTGCCCCCATGTATGCACGTCCTGCTCCTCCATGCATGCAGCAGGGTGGTAATTATTTGTATCCTGGGTTGGTAAAGGAACTCGGCGCCTGCCTCATTGAGCACTGAGCACCAGAGATGGGGGAGAGGGTTGGCTCTGTGCAGCACCATCTCTCCTCACACACCACCTGGCACTCTGGGGGAATGCTGGGGGAGGGATGCAGTGCTATTTTAGGGGAATCCCTTCTGTGCTCTCCTTGTGTGGGTTCCCTTCTCTGATGGCACTTGTATGCGCAAGGAAGGGGTGGGGGCTGGAGAAGCACATCCCTACGTACGTGTTTGGGGGAGAGCACAGAAATATCAGGAGTTATTATTGTACGATGCTCATCTATTACACTCTGAGTCAGTGCTCCAGGGGATGTCTGCTTCCTCTGCCAGCACAGAGAATAAAGGTTGTGTTGCTTTAAATAGGGTAAAGCTACATGCTCCTGTCTTCCTTGGGGCAGTGTTCATTCTGCTGATGTTGAGAGGTAGAACTGACCTCCTGTATCTACATGATGTGCTGTGTGTCCCTCTGTTTCAGGAGGTCTCTCACTGACCCAGAGAGAGGTCATGGTTGTATTTAGGATTCTCCTGACCCGTGTAAGGGCTTCAGAGCTGTACCCCAAGCTGTGTGTGTTTGTGTGCTGTGATTCTGCACCCTGTGGGAGGCCTGCAAAGCCAGGATTCAACAGGCCCTGCTTCCACACGCTCCTGTGTGGCTGGCAGAGGTGCTTAACCTCACTCCTGGAAATCTCCAGGTGGATGGGAACTGACACAGTTTATTAATAACACGCAGCAGCCAAGCTCATTAACCAGCTGGAGACATTGCAGCAGTGATGGCAAAATAAGGCAGCATGGAGGTTTTATTGGCAGTAGTTTCTTTCCAAAGCAAATTCCTTTGCCCAGGTACAGTAGAACTGGTGTAAGGAGTGAGTTATCCCACATGTCCTCAGAGCAGAGAGAGAGAGGGATGGGTTGTACTGCTTCCTTCCAGAGTAGTTTTCCACTGAGATTTGAGGGGGTTTTGCTTATTTCATGGAACGAAAAAGGACCACTTGGTGAATGGAAATTTTCCTGTCCTTTCTGGTTCTCTCCATCCTTCCAGGAGTCACCTCCAAGTGAGACAGCATTTCTCCAGCAGGACTGGGACAATAGCTGCTTTAAAGTCTTGAAGAATGGTCTGCTGTTGGCAGGGGATGCACCGAGAGCTTCTTCAAGAAGCCGAAATATTCTTGGGGTGCAAACAAGCCTTACTTGTTGGGTTTTGTTGGTTTTGTTTGGTTTTTTTTTTTCTTTTTACTATCAAACAGGTGCAACTACAAAAGGACCTGGTTTGAAGTAAAGTTTCATTTTGGAATTTGAACGTGGCTTTCTTTGGTGTTGCATTCTTTGTGGGTGGGATTATTCTTGGTGTATATTATTTTAGTGCTACAAGTGTTACCATGCCTCTTCTCTTGTGCTCTGCCTCAATTTTACATGGCTTTTCCATCCAAATAAGGAAAGATTTAATATGGAATGGGCCTGGTTTAGTTGGCTGCCAACCCAAAATTCAGGCTGTCTCATCAGACCAATTTGACTGAGGACTCCTGTCAGTGATGCTTGAGTCTCTAATAATTGGTTTTTCTTCCAGGTACCAGCGCAGTTCCAGTGGAAAAAGACCGTACTGAAGAAATGGTGAGTAGCTGCTTGTCAAACCAACCTCAGAAAATATCAGTGATGTATTCTCCATTTCTTTAAACTCTCAGGGCAATGCATCCTTTTTTTTTTCCTAACGGTAAATTTTTAAAAGCTCATGGCTGGTGTGGCACTCGGAGTGCCTTTAGCTGCCTGCCTGCACCTCAGTGTGTTTGGTGGAAATGGGAACCGTGTCACAGTGGGACTTGTGGAACTCTGCGTTGTACAGCTGCTTGAAAAGTCATCTGAAAGATTGCACATGTTAGTGCAAATTATTGTACTGACACCTTCAGAGAAAGACGAAATACTTCCAGCTACTAACTGTGTAACAGGCTTTCTGATGTAGTCCTTGCTCTCCTGCTTTGGAAAGAGAGCTTACCTTGTGTGATTAAATAAATGCTATCAGCTGCTCCCAGACGCTTTCACCTGACACCAGACCCTTTGCATTGATTGTTGCTGTGACCATTTAGATCAGCAAACACCTGGTAATAACCAAAAATTGTTAAAAGACAAAAGTAAATGTTTCATTGTCTCCTCCCAGGCATCCCCACAGATCGTCAGCCTGAGGCTCTTGTACCCCCAGCAAACAGGAGCACTTGTCCTCACCAACAACTCCTGCACTTGAAAATCATTTTATGCAGAGGAGATACTTTGGTAGTGCTTACAATTAGAGCACATTATGTGACTTTCCTAAATCAATCTTTTTTCTCTGCTTCCAGACAATCCAGTTTGAATGTTCAGTGCCAAAAACCAGGCAGGACTTAGAGCACGCACACGTGGAAAGGTGTGGAGTATATCCTTTGCAGAGGACATAGAGGTGTTTTTGTGTATTGGCAGTCCAAACTGCCTTTGCAGTATCCTCATTTGGACACATCCTGCAGGATAATCCTCATCCTTTGAATGTGTGTTGTGTCTGTTTATTTTGTACTGAGTAGGGTATTTAATATTTAAAAAGGTACAAAAGAAGCCCCTTGCCTCTGCAAACAAAAGGGGAGATAAAAAGTCCTGTCTGTTCTCTTCCTACTGGTACAGGAGTGAGGGACAAAGCCCAAATGCACAGGATTGCTCCAAACTCATTAACAGTAGCCTGAACTCTAATCTCAAACAGGCTTTTCTACCAGCTGGGTCAGAGTAAAGTTTCCATGTTTGCCATGAGGATTTTCTCTCCTGTTTTGTCTCTTCCAGGTAACCCGGTGCATAGTGGAGGTTCTGTCCAACGCTCTGTCTAAGCCAAATGCACCCCCCATTAATCCTGAATGCAAAGAAATCCTGAAGAAGAGTAAGTGCAACAACATCTGAACTTCAGAAAGGAATTTGGTGCATGGTTTCTCTCTGGTGTTTGGAGCTGGTGAACTAACATGTTACTTCAACCTGTGTGAAACTGGTGCCTCCACATTTCAGTGCCAGAATTCTGGTTTCCTTCTGTTCAGTCTGTCTCACTCAGGGAGCAAACAGCCTGACCTGGGAATTGTCAGGGATTCTTGGCTGACACTTGTGGCTCTCTCTTTGAACCACCTGGAGAGTCTGAGAGGTCTTGACAAACTCTTTAGGTAGCCTGAGAAGATGAAGCATAACTATTGCAAAGCATCAGATTTCAAAACCTTTTAAAATCTGCTAGAAATTTTGGGTAGCTTGGAATAGATGGTTGTCTTTTTATTGTAAATAAGCATCTGTGATGGGCCAGGTCTGACATTCAAAGGACTGAGCACAACTCCAGATCCCACTGATTTTTAATGGGAATGGAGCTAGCTTGATTCAATACTAAAAATGTGATCACAAAAAAAACTAAAGAAGGAAAACTATTTTGGAAATTCCAGGGGAACTTGTAAAATGCCTATTTAATTGGAATTAGTTAGTTAGTTAATCCTTTTCCAGGCTAGCATACAAAATAGTAGCAAACTAATGATTTTAGAAGCAGAATTAAGAAATCAATTCTGTCCAAATTTCCTTGGTACTTTGGGAAGCCAGTCATCTCTTTGAAATAACACTGCAGTGGAGGGTTGGATTACTCCATGAGACTGCTTTTTGTTATTGTAGGTGATAAAAATGACAGAGAGAGAAGCGAAAGTGAACAGCCTGAAGTGAGGAATCCCAAAGACCCAGCAGAAACCGAAAAATATCCTACTGGGAGCATGGAGAAGGAACAAAGGCAGGCAGAGGAGGAATCTAAAACATACATGGAAGGAGCTGATGAGGAGAAACTTGCTCGTGAGGAAGGCAGAAGCAAGGAAGAGGAGGCTGGACACCACACACCTGCTCAGGATGAGACACTTCACATGGAAGAAAAGAAGCACTACCGGGAAATTGGGAGAGAGGAGGAGAGGAATTACCACAGGGAAGAGGAAAGCAAAGAGGCCAAGTGTTGTGAAGATGTTGAGGCTGCTGTTCTCACCAAGAAGTCCCACCCTGAGGGTGTGAGTATGGATGACTTCCGTGGTGGGAACGATGAGAGCCCCAAGGCCCGCTGGCACCTGGAGGAGGGAATGCAGAGCCCTTACAAACAAATCCGGGAAGGTGAAGAGGGAGAGGAAGAAAGGAGTGAGAAATACCACCATGAGTCTCAGGAACGTGGTTTCTCCCACCAGCAGGAGCGTGAAGAATCTGAGGAGAGTGAAGAAAGAGAGGAGGGAAAGGAACCCTACAAACCCAAAGGTTATCATGGGAAGCACAGAGTGGGTGACTCCTATGAAGAGAAGAGGGGCCATGGTGGTGAGAGGGGAGAACCAGCTGGGGGGTCACACCCAGGGGAGGCCAGCCTCTGGGAGCAATGGAAGCACCGTCAGAAACATCAGGAAGAGTCTGAGGAGAAGGGTGGCTCTCCTGGGAGGCATGGGCCTAAGGAGCTGCAGGAGGAGAGGCCTGTAGAGCAGGGCAGTGAGGAGCACAGGGACAGCTGGCAGCAGAGCCAGGAGAGCAGGGAAGATGAAAACAAGAGGCATCACCACAGTGAGGAGAGCAATGAGAAGTGGCATGAGGAGAGGAGACAGCACGATGGATCACACCATTCTGAAGGGAGGATGCACCTTGCTGATGAAAACGAGGAGGAGCTGGACAGGTTTCTCAGTAAGGAGAAGCAGCGTCGTGCCAGAGGGAGATCCCACGTATGGAACAAGGAAGAGGAAGGGCCACAGAAGGCCTATGCTCAAGAGCACAAGGGGCAGGCCAGGAGGCACTACAGCACTGAGGACAGCCTGGAGGAGGAGGAGGTGGAAAAGAAGCATCACAGCAGTGACCAGGTGGAAAATGAAGAGGAGGAAAGATTTGCAGAGAGAGAAGAGTACAGAGGTCATCTCCCTGCAGAGAAAGAGAAGAGAACTGCAGCATCCTACAGGCCTTTCTACCCACTGCTGTGGTGGAAAAGTCAGCACCTGGACAAAAGAGACAGTGCAGGGGAGCAGCTTGTGGAGGGCAGGGAGGAAGGCAGGCCCATGCTGAGTGAGAAGAGCCTTTTCCCTGAATACAATGATTATGAGTGGTGGTCAGAAAAGCAAATCCAGAGTGCTCTGAACCACAGGCGCAGTGAGAAGAGGAATCCTGGCAAAACAAACAGATATGACGTGGAAAAGCAGTACAACAAGATGGATCAACTTGCACAACTTCTGAACTACAGGAAGAAGTCAGCTGAACTCCCAGAGCTGTACAGCTCTGGAGAAGACCTGAAGAAACGTCACGTGGCCGGGAATGACAGAAGGAGCCTAAGCCAGAGGCCCCTGACAGAAGAGGAGGTAAGTGCACAGCAGTTTCTCTGAAAAGCTGGGGAAAACACACTTCCAAATCCATTCCCAAGGCAGCTGGGAAACTGTGCATAGAAAAACACAAAACAAGATTAAGTCACATTTTGAGAGTATGTCTTCAGTGATTTGAAAATCTGCTTTCTTTGAACAGTGGAACTTTGAGTTTGCTGAACTGCCCCAGGGCACAGTTTGAGGCATAAAGACACAGCTCCTGTTTGCTGCAAGGCAGGCAGGGAAAGATTTTCTTCCTCTTTGGGCATTGCCTCTCCCTCGAGGCTCTACAGACTGACAAAACAAAGGTGCCACTGCAGCAGGAGCAGAGGGGAAACCGACAAGCACCACTTGGGCTGTCGGGTTGTTGAAAATACAGAGCTGAAAAGTGAGTTGGGCATTCAGAGGGAAATCAGCTGCCCATGCACCTCCCAGCTGGAATTGGACAGCAGAACCTGCTAAGTCCAATTCGTATGTGTCATTCACATGTAGTGAATCCCCTTTTTTTTTGTTGTTGGATTCTGTGTTCTGCTACAGTCTCCAGGAAAACTCAGCCTACACCCAATGAGCCCAATACTCCTCGTGTGTGTTGCTGTGTCTGTGCTTTGCACAAAGCTGTGCTGGGAGCAGTGGAGGCTGGACACGGATTTATACAGATGTTAATTGGTTAATTAACAGCTGCACTCCTGTTTACACCCATCCTGCTCAGGGACTGGGAAGTGGCAGGACAGAATCTGCCTTAGAAATGGCCTTTCCTCTCCTTTCCATGGAACAAAACAGTTGCCAGTGTTAATAATGATGTGTAAAACGCTCTCTCTGTTTTCACAGGAAAAGCAGCTGGAGAACTTGGCCACCATGGATCTGGAGCTGCAGAACATAGCAGAGAAGATCAACAGCCTCAGGAGAGGCTGAAGGTGTCCTGGCAATACCTGTGTTCTGTGGTAAATTCACTGCCACTGGATTGTTGTTTGCCCTAAACCCAGGAAATTCTATTCACTGTCCACTCTCGTGTAGTGATTTACACAGCTGAAAGTGTCTTTAATTTGCTGTTATGCTCCTGAGACCTGAATGGCATGAATTTTAGTAATATAACCTTTCATGTGGGCAGGTATTTTTAATATGCTTTTGGAGATAATTGTGTTAGTGTTCTTCAGGAATATATTTGTCTGAGTTTGCAATAATAAAAACCATTGATCTTGGACCAAACCTTCTCCTTATTCATGTGGCTGATGGGGTGATCTCAGAGTGAGCTGGATCAGGTGGGTAGATTGTGCACAAAATAAAGGTGCTCCATCAACATCTTTTAGAAGTTACAAGGAACCCATCTGTGCATTTTGTTTGCACGAGCATGAGAGGGAAGAAGGAATGTGAAATCTCAATAACGATTTATTTCTTGTTTCCTTACTCATTTTCACTAGATTTTACAAGTATTATAGCGTGTTTGCAAACTGGGACTCAGTGTTGAGACTGTGTCAGAGTCACTGCTGGTGAAATGCAGCCAGTTTGGCTTTGATCCAAATTAACTCTTCATGTGTTCCAGTGCTGGTTTATTTCTTAAACTGATCTATTATGCAAATATGTTTTTCCCATGTTATTGTTTTTACTGCCACAGTATCTAGGATAAGCAGCTGCCTAGAATGAAGAGATGGTGAAATCTACATCTTCTCCATTTATGGATTGTTCACATAAGGAGAAGATAGAAGAGAAACTTCCCAAAAAGTAGAAAAACAACACTGGGAAGTTTACGAAAAGCAGAGGTAGATAAAACCTGTAGTCTGGTCTCCCAAGAAAAACTTTTAACTGCTTCTTTACATGAAATACAACCCCTGTTTTGAGCTAATGCTGCCCTGAAAGAGTGTAACTCTTCTCAAAATACTGAATTTTAGAGCTTTATCAAGTCTCAGCCCTTGATCCCAAAGCTCCAGGTTCTGTCCAGTCAGTCCAGACTTTGATGAGGGAGTTCCAGAACAGAAGCCAAGCCCTCCTGGCCCTATGAGCTCCCACTGGGGTGTAATGGGGTGCAGCAGCAGACTATTGTCCTCCTAAAGCCTATGCTGGACTTCTTTGTCTTTTCCAAAAAGAGGGAAAAGTAAGAAATGAAGATAAATCACTTTAGGGAAAACACCCTGTAGTTTAATTGAAATGGCAAATGCAAAGTTAAAAAGAATTAATAAAAAAGCCTGACATCTGAAAGATCCAACAGTAGAATAAATAAACATACATACAGCAGTTTCCAAAATAGTACTATCTTAAAAACATACGGCAACTCTCAGAAAATGTCTTGGAAAATGACAGACAATACTAATAGTGACTTTATTTAAATATTTAGTATTTTAATTTAAGAACATGCACTTTCCCCTCTGTATTTATTTCAGGAAAGCGTGGAGTCATGCTGTAAGCACGGGGTCATCTCTACTATTAGGATTTCTCTTTTTATCGTTCCTTTGGGAAAAAATGTATATGATTTTTCATTCTATTTTCTTAAATTGCTGAACAGAGCCGAGTTTTGTATCCCAAGTGTGAGCAGATCACCACATGGACTCCTGAGGAGAATCCTCTGATGCCTTTCTGGGAGAATGGAAAGCTAAGTTGGATGCATTGATTCCGACTCAACCTTTTAAAAAACTACCTCAGATTCAGATTTGGCAACAAACAAACAGAATGCCTGCAGTGAGGCTTTGTCTTCTCTTGATCTTCTCTCCTTAAGTTCCTGTGAGTTCGGTGGGATGTTTTCTCCCAAGGGTTTCCTTGACATTCAGATGATGTGAACTGCTGAGGAGCACGACAGTCCTCCCTCCCCTGCAGTTCTGCTGCTTTCCCTGACAGATGCACAACAGGCACAGCCCTGTGCTGCCAACAGCACAGAAAGGACTTGTTATCTCACTAAACTTCTGAGATCTAAACCACAAGTCAGTTCTCCAAATGTTAACAAGGAAGGTCTTGAAGTTTGCATCTTTTAGATGATGGCTCCTCCATCTTTAGTGCTTCTGAGTTACTGGAATCAGGTTTGCCCCTCTCCAAGATGACAGTGATGCCAGACAGGAGGTACCCTCCACCTCCACTCATGGTCAGCTTGGGATGGCTGCGATCTGGTAACACCTTTCACACAAACAAACAACAACAAAACACACCCCACAATCAGCACCTGTAAAAATCCACTCTGTGTGTGCACATCATACTGTGTCATTTCAGTTTACAGGACACGATGTAAATTTTTTTTCCCAGTCACAACAACAAACAGCCATTGGGGAAGTGTGTTTATCTTTAAGTATCTGCAGAGGACAATCCAGTTGTAGAGATCCATAATAATACAGGCTGCTGCCTCACTGGTTACTTCTTCATGGCATTGCCAGCAAAATTACAAAGCCAAGGTTTGAGACCCATGGAAGTGCCATGATGTGCTCAGAAGTGAGATACTCTACAAGAAACCACAGCTGCTGCACAAGCCAGCCTGAAGGGATTCTGTGCTTTCCAGTCTGTCCCTGTCACCTTTCTGCAGCCACAGCACACCTTTCTGTAAGGACTGTCCCTTCAGCTGTGCCTCCTCCGTGCCACAACTGTCACTGCAGGTCTCAGAGGTTTCACCAATGTCCAGGACACTGCAGTGCTGTTCTTACTGCCAGGACCCCTGGCCAGGCCCACCTTGTGTGGACATCTAGCAATCATTAACCCTGTCACCTTCCTACAAATATTTCACCAAATGTCTAATAAAATGCAAGAAAGTAAAGTCTTCCCACTGGAAATTGCTACAGTGAAGCATTAAAGCCCTTCAGAATACTCACAACTCCTGGGTAGAGCAAATGCCTGAGCTTACACATTGTTTCAGTCAGCCCAACCTCCCCCCCATTTTCAGGGAATGTTTTGCTCCCCAGAACTCCCCTGGTTTTGGCAGTCCCGTGCTGCCATCCTTACCTGGTAGTTCCGTAGCCAGGTTTCAGACAGTTTCAAGTTGATGACTCCACCTCTTTCTCTCAGCTTGGTGTAACATTCTAATAATGGCTTAGAAAAACCAAAGAGGGGGTTACACAGCAGCATGGCACCAGGCTTCAACTGTAACAGCTGAAGTAACATCCTGATTTACCTCTTTATATTGGCAGTAGACAACAAAAGGCCTCGAAGGAGCAACAAATTCCAATAAAGAAAGTAACAATGGTGTGGGATGAAACTTGCTGGCCACAATTAAGCTGCAAAAAAAGTTTCAGGCACATTAGTTTGCTGCTTCTGAAACCTACTCACCTAGTGACATTTCCTCCTACTTAGCACAGCAATCAATTACAGCTTAGAAGTGTCTCATCAGCATGTTTTCATTGATCTGACAACTCCCCAAATGTAAAAACAAATCACAATTTCCTGCTGGCCTAATTAAGAGGCTGAAGCATTGCTCCCCAAAGTGCAGAATATTAAATGCATTGCAGGAGCACTCACTTCAGCTGTGTCGGGCTCCACAATAATTCTTACAAGCTAAGAAATTTGCTGTTGCTTTCTCTGCCCCAAGACCATTTTCCAAATACAATTTAAGTTTTGTGACTGCCAAATGCTGCTTAGAATGTAACCTCAGTTGTGACTCTTCAGACTGATTAGTCTTCATTTAATAGTTTTATATAAAAAGAATATTTAAAGAGAGAACAAATCCTTAATAGGCATGACTAAAAATCTTTTAAAAAGAAACTATGTCCTTGCCAACCTAAAGGCTTCATATTTTATTCTCCATCCTCATTTTAACATCACACAATAGCCTGGATCTACAGATGGTTGAGATTCTCTACCACTATGTCCAGTTTTCATCCAAAAAAATCACAGCTGAACTACACTGCAAGAAATGGTTGATAATTAGTTAATTAGTTATTAAGTTGTGCTTGTGCAGAAAGAACAGGCTAATTAAACTCCTTCACAGTGTACAGAGACTGCTGAGATGCCCCATCAATTAACATTTGTTCTCCAGGGGAATGTGCAGCACTGGAGCAGAGGTAAACTTGCCTGGCAAAAGGGAGGTAAAAACTGATGTTCAATTTTGAAAATACAACAGAGATAAGAGAGGTGAGAGAATTTTGTACTCCATCATGAACCAGGCAGGCTCATCCCGTGCCTTGGAAGGCTTGGACTACTGCACTGGCACTGCCAGACTCCAGGAAGGAAAGTGAGGGCTGAGAGACTGGGGAAAATCAAATGCTGCTCTTTCATATGGCAGCACAGCTTGCTGCCAGCAGGGAGCCTGGCCAGGCACAAAATCGATGCAGTGGCTGAGGGGGGAGCAGGAAGAGGCAGGGAAGGACAGAGGGAGGGAGGTGGTCTAATTTCCAACACATGGCATGTCTATGAACAAATTTCTGCTTCCATATTGTCAGGAAAATGGAACAGTCTCTCTCTAGAGTCTCTTCAAAATAATACCAAATACCCAGTGAATATCTTCCTTTTTCCCCTCAGTGGCCTGACATCAGACCTCAACTCTCATAAAAGGAATTAACCAACAGATCCAGTACAAAATGTTTTACAGCACAGAAGTAGAAATTTAACTGAATCTTCCACATTCAGTAATAAATATTATTAAATTCAGAACCTGAAGATTTCTCCTGAAGTTGGTACCCACCTTCACCTAACGAACAGCTTTTCTTTACTCTGCCAGTAAGTCCCAGTCATTCTCCCAACCCTCAATGTTAGCCACCTTCCTCCCTTATCCTTTCCCTGTTTCTCTCCTGCAAAAACCCCCCAAACCCTTATTTTCCGTGTCTGTTTCTACTCAGGTACAGAGTTGTTCATTTCCTTATTCCATGCCACGTTTTCTGTGGTTCCTGATCTCAAGGAGCAGTGGCTATAAAAGGCAGATGACTGAAGAAAGGGGATCAGGGCTGAGCCCTCTGGGACAGTGCTCCCAGGCACCATAAATTCTGTTTACCCCCACCCTGCTGGAGCCTTCCTACAGCCAGGAATCACTCATCCCTCCAGGAATGTAATTTCTTACAGGTTTCAGGCATTACAGAGGACAAAAGGAAGATAAAAGTGATTGAAAACAAGTAAGAGACCAGTACTAAACAGGCCTCCTTGAACTCAATCTACAACCAAATGTACTGTTCACATGGAAGGAAAAGACAGGTGAAGCCAAATATTAATTTTGCCTTTGCCAGATCATGGACAGATATTAATTACACAGACATTAAATAAGTGATGGTGCAGCAGTGAAGCCAGAGGCAAACACTGGCAGCTCAATGGTCACAGGCACTGTCAGACAGATGTACAGAGCTTTTTACAAACCTCCTTGACCCCTTCACTGCTTCAGAGAACACAGAATGACCTGGTTCTGCAAGTTTATAAATTCTACCACTTAAATATGTTACCTGAGGTGTATGAATGAGCCTGAGTTAAAACATTTCATAGTAATAAAACCCAAAAATTATATACAAGCATTTGAAAATAACCAGTAAATGTGCAGTAAAATTTATCCCTGCAGAACAGCTTCATTTCCAGTGAACCAATATTCTTTGGAGGAAAAAAAGTTAATATGAATGTTATTAAATTAACTAAATTAATGTTATGTGGTTAATTTGAATCACTGCAGCATTTGCTAGGAACACAGTGAAAAAGCTCTTACACTATTTTGGAGCTCAGTTTCTAGGAGTACATTGATTGTATTTGTTTTACATTTATGATATTAAATCTTTGTACTAAATTGTTCCTTGGGAATAACTGATCCTGCCTAAAGCAGGTAAAATAAAGTTATGTGTTTTTTTTCCTGCGTAAAAAGGAAATGAGTTTCTAAAAATAAAAAAACTAACCAAAAAAAAAATAAACCTAGAAAAACAGATTTAGTTCCACTTTAATGAACTTAAAACCTCAGGTTCTACTTTGCCAATTAGAATCCTGTGACTTTTTTGGCAGTCATTTTGAATTAGATTCTACCTGGATTCTGGTTTTCTTTGGATAGATTTTTTTTTTTTTCATTTGTAATATTTGCTTGTATTTAGTTGACTTTCAGATAATTTCAAGCCATTTAAATGAAAGAAAAAATCTCGACCAGTGCCTTTTGTGCCCCCAGTTCTCTGCTCCATCCCATGGCCCCCAAGGTCTGGGGTGTTTCAGTGAGAGCACTAAATTGGGAATACCATTCCCAAACTATGACAGCTCTAAGCAGACTCACCCATCAGCATTCTTCTCTCTCAGCAAAGCAGCAGCTTCTTTCAGCTTTTTTCTTCTCTCCCACTGTTTTATTTGCTTTTCCCGAACCTTTGAACAACAAAACAAACAGTTGGCACTTGTAATTACTTATCAAATCATTATTGCCTGGACTGCATTTTCATTTTTTGAATCTTGAAGTAAGACAAAAGACAACTTCCAGAGTTCCACTTCAACACTGACTAAGCTGCATTTCAGCAGAGCTGATTCAGACAGCAGAATTTTATGTCCACAGATGTTGCGGACTTGGAACAGCCACAATAAATATTCTTACATTTTCTTTATTTTCTTTTTCTTTGTTCTCTTTAAATTCTACATCTTCAGCATTAATGTCCATTGTGTCTTGCTCTTCTGTTGGACTGATCTCCATAGGTGCTTCAGGAGCAGGTTCCTCCTCTGTTTCCTGCAGGGAAGCCTGTTTCTCCTCACTCAATCCATTGCTTTCCTCTTCCACCAGTGCATTCTCCTCAGGGTCTGAAGGCAGAGTCTCTGTAGTGAATGTCCCAGACAGGAGACTCTGCACTTTGCTGAGAGGAAATTCATGAAGATTATCAAAAAAAGATTTGGGAAATCCAAAACAGCTGGTGGCAGCTCTAACAGGTCCCCCTCCTGGGTACATCTGAATGATGGATCCATAGCCTGTGGGAGGGAAAGAACCAAAACACATTGGAAAGCCAGAATTCTTAAAATTTTAAAATTATTTCTAAAATGCTTAAATGAAGGGTCCATTTAAGAAAAAGGAAGTAAATTGCCTGCTCTTAATCAAATCATCAAATTTAACAAGCTGTGGAAATATGCCTCAAAGTAGAAACCCTTTATTGAAGGGACAACAGTTTTTGCTGAAATGCAAAAGGACAAGGTAACTCATGGAATATTTGTGCATTAAACATGTATTTAGGATTAGCTCAGAACATATAAGCAGTGACAAATTGCTAGAAAAAGCTGATTTAATAAATAATCAAAAGACAAAATTTATAGTTTCTTTTAACTTATTTATGGAATTGCTTGGATAAAACCCAAAAGTTAATTTAAAGAGCTTTATTAGGCAAAGAATTTCTTCAATATCCAGACTCTAAAGGAAGAGCTGTGAGATTAGTTAAACACACACACACAAAACCAAAAACTTTTCAATAGTTAACTGAAATGGTATCTTATTTACTTCAAGAAGCAGCCTTCTGGCCAAAAATTGCTGAAATAAAACCAATCTGTACTAAAACTGCCTGTGTGCTTCCCTGACAACAGACAGCACATCTGTGAGCACATCACATCACTTCCTGCCTTTCCAGGCTTCTGGAATACAATTGACACCTCTACCTGGTGTCTTAGAATAATGAAATTCATTCTCTGGGTTTGAAAAACAAATCAGGAGTCAAACTTCTCCTAGAACAGGCTCAAGGAAATGTCACATACTTTTTAAACACACGTTTTGTACAACACACACAAAATCTGGTGCAGTGAGCAAGAGGAACAGCAATATTTCCAGTGCTGTCAGAATTCCAGTGGCACTATTCCTGTTTTATGTCATTCATTTTCCTGGACTTCCAGGTGTCTGGGAAGAATCTCCAAACAAGCTCCTTACAGCTTTTTCTGAACTCAGAACGCTAAGGGAGGAACTAAACCAGATCTACATACAAGGCTATCAATTTAATAAAAAATTAATTAGGTAAACAATGATGTGAAATTTAATTCTCAACATTTCACGTTTTTTTTTAAAGTACTGAAAAATAAATCCAACTGATGCAAAGACTTTCCCCAGTGGAAAACCAAGTTTCTCCTGGAGGTGGTAAGCCCAGATTCCACAAGCAGAGGAAGCACTCTGGAGTGCTGCCTTTCAGCAGTGTGTGCATGACTGAGGTGGAGCTCACCCCCCATTCTCTCCATCACAGCCCCCAGCACCAGGCCCGCACACGTTTCCAGGACAATCATCTTGTTGCCAGCGTGGATGTTTCCCAAAGTCAGCATCTGAGCCAGGGTGTCGTACCTCAGGTGGCTGGAAGACAAGAGGAGTTTAACAAACATCAGTTTGCTTAGAGATACTGCCTCCTAGACCAGGAGGCTGCCAAAAAAAGTTGGATTACAGGTAGATTCAGAAAGAGCATCAGTGACCTTCAGAGCTACCACACAGAAACTTATAATTAAACATCTGACAACAAAGAACTAGAACTGGAGCCAACAAAAAATCAGCCAGGAAAAGCAAAAGCAGCATATGCAGTAGGGTGCACATATCAAAGTGGAAAGCTTGTGCTGTGCCAGTCAGAGAAAGTTTTTTTTTTAACCTTTTGTTTGTTTTCTCTCTGGCATGTCACGTCAGCTTTGTAAAGAACAAACAGTAGGGATGCAATTCCTGATCCAATAATGAATCCCTTGTGGTTTTCACCTGTTTTGCAGGAGCCAGCTTTTGTCCTGCAACCCAACAGACTCAGTGATACTTAAAAATTACAACTGATCTTTAATAGTAAGAAGCAGCCAAGTGACAGAGATGGTGGAAGGAGAAGGAAAAAGGTTTGAGAAGCCTTAAATAACATGTATTTGAAGACTTTAAACCTCAGCATCATAGATCTACTACGCTGACATTAAAAAAATGTATCAGTCCACCTTTAATATCTGTAACAATGTATCTTTAAGGTTAGGTGAGTGAAAATCAAACAGGGCCAGATCTCTGTAGTCATGGCCTGGGCTGACTCTGAACTCCTTACCCACAGGTTTTTAAACTCTGGAGACTTCTGACTGAGGATTTTCAATCCCTGACATGTTCAAGACAACAGTTCTTGCCTGTGGTAAGTGGCTGGCTATATTGTTTCTGTGCCAGACAACAGAGATGTTTGGCCACCAGCCAAAGCAGGCGAGAGGTACCTTTGAAAATCAAAGAACTTCTGTCTGTGTGGGTAATGAGCAAGGTGGTGTTGATAGGGGAATGGTAAACTCTGGTGCTGCATGCAAAAGAGTTCTCCTGTTTGCCGCAATATTGATTCACTTTCCGGATCACAATCTTTGCGTTAACAGGAAAGAAAAGAGAAGAAAGGGGAGTATTGTATGCTTTGGCATAGTGCAAGTATTTAAAAAGTATCTCTGTTATCATTTGAAAAAGGAAACAAAATGAAACCTCACTTAATTTTTCCAGGTTCCCTTGCATAATACATGGTTGAAAGGATGCGAGTGGATGGTTTCACAATTGTAATAAGTGCCTCATATCTGTAAAAAAACACAGTAATGGTCTTATTTTAATCTCAACAATTTCGGGAATTATCAAGTATTTTTCACATTTTAAAATTCACTTACTTTTTTTTCTTCTTCTTTATGTATTTATCTTGAGCAAATTCTGTTTTGTCTCTGAATGTTGTACTGTTCTCTATTAACTGTTGAACTATTTCCTTGGAAGAGACAATTCATTTTTGTTACAGCTAGCATTTATTTCTCATTCATTTCATAGACAGTATTTTTTAAAACAAACACTGAAAATATTTTCTTCCAGGAGAGGCATGTACTTCTCCTGACACTAATGGCAAAGTCAATCTCTGTTAACCAACAGAACCAGGGAAGCATTACACTGACCATGTGTAGGAAATTTTTATTCACATAAAAATCATAGAACTGGCAATGTTCATCCTGGAATATTCAGTAATACTTTGTTTGATCCAACTCCCTCTTTGGGTCTCTCTGCAGCATCTCTGAGGGTGTCTTTTTTCCCTGTTTCATGTAGCTCCTCCCCTCTGCTCTGGTTAATCACCAGACATCTTCCTCACTCCAATAATTTTTTCAGTCTCACAAATTTTGCCACACTACTGTACCAACTCCTTGCACGATGTCCAACTCCTTAGCATTTATTACTTTCTGCAATACTCCTGATTTTTTCCTTCTCTAGCTCCCAGGTCTTCCCAGAATTCCAGTCTTGGTTTCCTGGTCTCCTTGTTCTAATCTCCACCCTTTGCCAACCCAACTCTTTCTCATGCTTTCAGATCCCAGCTGGAGGGATCATTAGGACCTGCAGCAGAACCAAACCAATCCAACAGGACTCTCCTTGCTCAGGGTTTGTCTCCATGCCAGCCACGCAAGAACAAAAATGCTGCTGTTTTGGATTCTGTGATCCAAGTAGTTAAACTGCTACAATTATGGGTTCTATTAAATATGAAGGGGACAAATGAAAAAAAAAAGGAGTATTTTCAGTTTGGGCACTGCAGCTTCCCTTGTGCTTTAAAAACCTGCTAAAAAATAGAGTGGTGCAAGCACTCCTCACTTCCTATTGCTGTTTTCCAGGCCATTAGTCCTTCAAACACTTAACATGTTTTATTAATGATTTGAAACAGAATCTCTTCCTTTTTTGCTTTATTCTAGGAAAAAAATAAATTCAGTGCCTGGGTTGTTTATGTTGTTTTGTAGGGGTGGGGTTTATGTTCTAGTAAATTTACAGTGAAGAAACAGGGAAGTATCCTGCATCACCAAGACATGCAATTCACAAACAGGAATTCAGATATTAACAGACATTCAGGGAGGAATAATATCCATTGCTGCTAACGTAGCTTAAAATGAATATTCAGTTACAGTCCAGAAATCAGAGTTAATAAAAGTGCAGGAGATGCACAGCACAGGCATGCTGAGGACACACAGGAAAGTCAGAGGGATCTTCTGCCATGGATAATGAAAAAAAAAAAACAGCAATACTGTCAGGCTGATTAGCACATTCTTCTCCAAGAGATAACATAACCAGCAGCACAAGCATGGAAACAGAAGGACCATCCCAAACTCCTTGGACCCAGCAGGCAAAAGCAGACAAACTGCTCCAAAAGAGCAAGATGCAAAGAGGAGATGAACTCAATGCAAGCTTGAGCAATTTCCTGGTTTTATTAGAAAGGGTAAACCAAAGATGAGCGAGGATTTTGCCTGACAGCATCTGCAGAACAGAACTGGCTGCAATGCTTTAGTAATAATTTAAGATGGCTTAAAGATCCCTCACTTTATGAAAGGTGCACACATGAATACCAACCCCTTTTCTAACAGAACAGATCTCTTGGGAATCCTCTTTGTTTTCCAGATACAGATAAAGCACTGGTGATACATTTGTTACACTGTGTTATTTGTTAAGACTTCATTGTTCGGCCATAATCTTTTCCTACACATTTTATAGTTTGATTATGGCACAATTTTAATACCTCTGTAGTACAGAAATTGTATTTTGAACTTCATACACAAGCAAAACTTAATGGTGATTACGTGAGCTGTACTTTTTTATCTGTTTTGACTTCTGATGCCATAAAAATTTATTCTTTCCTTTCCTCTGACAAAGTTGCCAACCTTACATAAAGTTTTCTCTGAAAACAGCCTTAGCATTTTTGTAAAACCAAGAAAACATGACTTGACCAGAAGAACAAAGAAAAAGCACTGAAATCTACGCACAGATCAAAAGAATGTCCTTTTTCAGAAACTAAAAGATAACCATCAAGGTAGCACAGAAATGACACCAAAACCTTATTTTTACCTGTCCTTTAATACCCTTGTCCTTCAAAGCCTTTATGTCATCATGAGTCAGTTTTTGAGACTTCCCATCGTCAACTATGTTACGATTATCTGTCCCTGCTTCCTTTGTTTCTAAAGGAAAAGGATATAGATTTGTCAAATCTAGCTCCAAATAAGTGGGAGAAACACATGATTTTAGTGTCACAGAAAGCAGATTTCTCACGGTTAAACACACACTTTTCATGGCCTTGCAAAGTGCAGCCTAAGCAAGGAAATGTAACATGTGAGGTAAAACAATGTAAATAAAATCACCCACACTACGGTTGAATTTTTCTCCCACATGAAAAAGATAATTTGTTACAGGACTAATGAAACCATTGATCAAGACAAAACCATGCACTTTTATGACAGAAGGAATACAAGTAGCATGAAGTTAACACATGATTAATAGAAAGCTTTCCCAATTTCTTTGGTATCATCAAGGAAACAAAGTAATTTGAAATAGTTTTTCCAACTGTCAATCCTCTGGAATACCTGTGGTAGTCTCTTCCACCTCTTGCTTTGGCTGGAGGTTTCCACCACTGGTTACTTCAAATGTAGTTCCATAAATATGTCCGATGGCATTATCCAGGTAGAACCACTGCTTCTCAAAAATTATTTTTCTGAAAGAACAGAGAAGTGAATGATACTTAAAGCATTATTTTTGGTATGTCTGAAACCCACTATACTCGAGCCTAAACTATAGCTTTACATATAACATTTTCATCTATATCCCTGAAGAAAAGCAGGACAAGCACAAAAAGTGAAATTATAACCACGAAACCCACATAAAACTGAAACTTGTCAGGAAAAGAACAAAGAACTTAAATAGACCATAGAGGAAGTAACTTACTTTTTCTCTTCAAAAGAAGTTTCAAATGACAGATAAAACAAGGCTATGGCACTTGTCAGCATCATTTTTTGACAGAGAAAGTCAGAAATACATTAAATCCAAGCCGGGTCATGCAGAGTAGTAGCTAAAAGATGAGTATGGTCCTGTATTTTATAAAGTTCCTCTGAAATAACATTTGCCAAAAGACTATGAAGAAAACAGACAGCAGAGTGTGCCTTGTAATCCTGGAAATGTGTATAATTTTTTAAAAATTTAAATTTACCATCCCTTTCATTTTGATTGCACCAAGGCTTTTTTTCTTTCTTCACAAAAAGCAGCCTCCACAAAGCCTTTAAGTTTCGGGCTGACCAACACAGCCTGCCTTGCTATCCCTGGAAATACCACTCGTGGCAAATGAAACAGGTATCCGGATCTACGCCCCACTCACATTCAACCCAAACCTTGCCAATATGAGCCCTAACGATGCAAATTTTACTCATCACTATTTCTGAGTTTTCAAACCCGTGCAATTCACGCACAGCACTTTCCCATCTCCATCCTATTGAACCAGAGATGTGCCCACGTTACCCAACACTGACTTTTACACACTGCTCTACACAACTCCCCGCTGCCAGGGGAAGAGCCCAGGCTGTGTCCAGCGATTTTCGCCTTCCCTGCCGGGCTGCAGGCGCTTCCTTGCTATGCCAAGTTGGCCCGGGAGGAGGGAATGGGCGATGTTCCGTGGCAGCAGCCGAGCCAGCCGGGGCGGAGTGCCAGCACCCTGCTGCGGGTCACGGCCTCACCACCGGGTACCCGCACTTCAGGCTCCTCTTCAGCACCGACAACGCAAAACCCTCTGAAACCTCTTCCATAATCTGATCAGAAACGCGGCCAGGAGATCCGCCGGGTTTAAGAGTTTGGGGTTGGGGGTTTTTTTTCCTTTGCCACAGGAAGCGAGGCAGCACTAAATAAAGCCCTTCCCGCCGCCTGTCACCGCTATCGCTGCCGGGCGCGGCGGGACAGCCACCGGCACCGGGACTCCCTTCCCTCCGGCCGGGCCCGCCACGGCTGCACCGAAAGTGGCGGAAGGGGCAAACCCCAGCCGAGGCGTCGGTTTGGCGGCGCTCACCTGCGGCGCAGCACCGACACCGCCTTGAAGACCTCGTCCCGCTTGAGCACGGCGCAGTCCCCCCCTCCCGGATGCGCGCGCTCGGGCCGCCCCCATGGCAGCCGCCGCCGCCGCGCTCGCGCAGCGCCCCCCGCGCAGCAGGCGCCCACCCGCGGGGGGCCGGCCTGCGCAGTGCGGCGCGCCCGAGGCGGGAGCCGGCGGCGGACTGAGGGCCTGGCAGGCGGAGGAGCTCGGGCGCTTTCCTTCCTCCGGCGCCGGGAGAGCTCGGCGCTTTCCCTCCGGCGCCCGGGAGAGCTCGGCGCCCTTCCTCGCGCCCGGGAGACGCGGCGCCTTCCTCCGGCGCCGGAAAGCCGTCGCTTTCCTCCGGCGCCGGAGAGAGCATCGGCGCTTTCCCTTTCCCGTCCCTCATCCCTCCGCGCCGGGAGAGCTCGCGCCTTCCTCTCCGTAGCGGCCGGGAGAGCTTGGCGCCTTCCTCCGGCGCCGGGAGAGCCTTCGGCGCTTTCTCCGGCGCCGGGATATAAGCTCGGCCCAGTTCCTCCGGCGACCGGGAGAGCTCGGCGCCTTCCTCCGGCGCCGGAGCGCCTCGGCGCTTTCCCTTTCCCTCCGGCGCCGGGAGGCTCGAGCGCTTTCCCTCCTGAGCCGGGGAGCTCGGTGCTTTTCCCTCCGCTCCGGGAGAGAGCTCGTGCTTTCCTCCCCGCCGGGAGAGCTCGGTGCCTTCCCTCCGCGCCGGGAGAGCTCGCGGTTTCCTCCGGCGCCCGGGAGAGCTCGGTGCCTTCCCTCCGGCGCCGGGAAAAATAGAGCTCGGTGCTTCCGTGCTTCCCTCTGGAGCCGGGAGAGAGGGAGGTTCCTGCCCCCGCGGGCCCCTCTGGAGACCAGCACCCTTTAAATACACGGCTCCGGCGAGAAATTTGTTTTCCTCGCCTCGTTTGTTGTCGCTGCGCGGACTGGCGTCCGGCCGCGGGCAGATGAGCGTGGACTCCGAGTCAGGGGTGGCGCCCGGCCGAGTATTCCAGGGTTTGAGAGGAGGATGGAGGGGCTGGAGAGGAGGATGGAGAGGCAGAGAACAAGGGAGAGCCCAAAAGGATTCCCGAACCGGGACCAGCCCCTGTGCTTTTTAACCTGCTTTCTGAGCTATAATGCTTTGCTTTTACCACACTGTGCTGCAAATTGCTGCTGTCTGTCTCCCTTGGTCAAATAGAAATCACTGCGACTAAAACTTTTAAATTTTACTGTCCGATTCTTCGATCCCGTTATGTTTTTTTTTTTTTCTCTCCCAGCAAACTCTCGACTAGTCCAATCACCGATGGCGCCAAATTTATTCCCTATAAAGGGCTGGAACTTTTAATTTTTCTGAATGTACTTTATCCCAAAATACTATAACAAGCATTTAAATTAATTTATTTTTTCTAAAATTGTTAACGTGTATTGTTACAGAGTTATAAGTTCATAAAGGACAATCAAATTCCATATATAAAACATAAATACCAATACTTTGCCTCTTCTGATGTACTATACCTTTGTGATCATTTCTGAGATCTGTGGAGCCTCTATCATCTTCCTTAGTTTTGCAATGGCAGAAAAAAATGGAAGAAAAATTATCTTTTATGTTTGTTGTGAAGTGGAAAATTTTTCTGTCACTAACATGGTGTGTTCCTAACTATTTACAATGACAATCTCACTTTTGTCCAAATGACGCAAGCCTTTGAAAAGTTCTTCATCGCCGCGCATTGAGCTTTATGACAAGGTCAACAACAAAGGGCCAAGGCGTCCCCCCCCAACCTGTTTGTGATGCCAAAACACTATATGTTTAGTGTTTTCTTCCGTCACCAGTACATCCATCGAACCCTGCAACATCTGGGACATAATCTGGGTGTTGTCAGTTCTAATTTGCAGCGTATTTTCATTTATGATGTTCCCCGGCTTAAAAGAAAAAGGAAGCTTCTCGTGGATATAAGGAGCTAATCCAGGACATCCAGCTGACTAAATCTATACCAAATGTATCGGCTGACCTAAGTATTGCAGTCAAAATATGCATTGTAGGTCTGGCAATTCTCAGGTAAACACAAGTTTCTGGGACATGGAAGCAGAGCCTCACAACAAAAAAGGACAGTGCACTTAGAGGACAATTGTGTTATAAGCCCCACGTCTCTGTGTTTTTCTGTCTTAGGGAAAATTACTTTTGTTTTAAAGCTCAAATCCTCACTCTCTCCCCCGTCCTCTATGACCCACACCATCCATTTTGAAATTGCTTTGGTTCTTGCTGCATTTTTTCTTACTCATCTCGGAGCAGTTTGACTAAAACTAATGTATTTCCAACACCTATGTCTCTCCCTTTTTGGGAGTTCTAACTCCTGTGAGCATCCTGTGGCCCCCTTCCTGTTCCACGAGGTGCTCCCAGGACCTGGAGAACATGCCGCAGAGCTGCAGGTGCAGGAAAGGGAAGTGCCCTTGGATGGGGAACCTATCAAAATTTGCCGCTCATCCAGCCATTTAAGGGGTGCTGTGGCAGTTCTACTTTTCCCAAGAGGCTGGTCTACTCCTGGCCAGTGGTCCATGGATTACTGTTTATGGAAACTGAGGCTCTGTTCATCTTTTTCCTGAACCTCTTGCATTTCCTTGTCTCTTCACCATGACTTCATGTCCTTGTGAAGAAAACAGTGAAATGAACCTCCTTAATAAGCTGAACAAACACCTTTGCTAAGATAATCTTTTAAGATAGAAGTGGCTATAAGTAGAACAATATTCTATAAAGCAGTATTGATTAAAATAGAATTATTTAATTCCCCGGTGACTAGAGGAGTCTTTAATGAAACTCCCTTAGAAACTTTTTTTCTTTATCAGAAGTAATAGCATCTGATAGCATCTTCAACTTCAAGGGTCTGAGGGAACGGGTTGTACCCCTATTTGAGTCATTGAACATTTACATTTTCCTTTCTACAAAAATTATTTTCTTTTTATTGTTTTTAAATTCCCTGATGGTGGTGCAGAGCTGTTACAAACCTTTGATCCCTGTGTCACAAGTCTAAGCTCCAGTCTTTATTTGAAACTATGGAAAAGGCTTCTTGTGGATGATCCTTACATTAATGTATTGCTCTTAGAGTGTCACCTGTATAAACAAACTGTACTGTTTGCGGCTGTTTGGGTCGATTTGTGGAGAATATTGAAAGTTCTGCTTGCCTTCTAGAGCAAGAACCAGACGGTGGCATGTGTCTTCTGAAAAAAACACCCTTCTTTTTCGGGACTTGGCCATTTTTAATTGGGAATAGGATTTTTTGTCCGTTTTATTATGGTTGGATTGTTTGGGGTTGCTTTTGTCCTTCCATTTCGGTGTGCTAATGCTGGCACTTTGGTGAGGGTGTACCACATGAGCCTCTAACCCGCTGAAAAACGTAGGCCAACTGCTATGGCAATACATTGCCCCTGCGTGCAACCGTTGTGGCGGGTCAGCAACATCAACCCCTGTGCACCACCCTGGCCTATTTTCGTCTGTGCCACCTTGGGGATTGCAGGGTGTTCCTCTCCCAAAAGCAGCCTCCACAACGCCTTAAGTTTCGGGCTGACCAACACAGCCTGCCTGTGCTATCCCTGTAATACCACTCTTGGCACAATGAAACAGGTATCCGGATCTACGCCCCACTCAACATTCAACCCAACCCTGCCAATATGAGCCCTAATGATGGCAAATTTTACTCATCACTATTTCTGAGTTTTCAAACCCTGAATTCACCGGCCCAGCACTTTCCCATCTCCATCCTACTAACCAGAATTGCCCACGTTAAACCCACACTGCCTTTCTACACACTGCTCTAACACAACTGCCCGCTGCCAGGAAATCCCTGCTGTGTCAGCGGATTTTCCGCCTTCCCTGCCGGGCTGCAGGGCGCTTCCTCGCTATGCAAGTTGGCCCCTGGAGGAGGGAATGTGCGATGTTATCCGTGGCAATCGCCGAGCCAGCCGGGGCGTAGTGCCAGCACCCTGCGCGGGTGCCGACGCGGCCTCACCACCGGGTACCCGCCTCATGCTCTCTTCAGCACCGACAACGCAAACCCATCTGAAAACCTCTGCCATAGCTCATCAGACACGCGGCCAGGAGATCCGCCGGTTTAAGAGTTTGGGATTGGGGGTTTTTTTTTCTTTGCCACAGGAAGCGAGTCAGCACTAATAAAGCTTTCCCCGCCGCCTGTCACCGCTATCGCTGCGCGGGCTCGGGCGGGACAGCCACCGGGCAGCAACCGCCACCGCCACTTCCCTATTCCCCCCGCCGGGCCCCGCCCCCCCCCCCCCCAACGGCTGCACCGAAAGTGGCGGAAATGGGCAAACCCCAGCCGAGGCGTCGGTTGGCGGCGCTCCCTGCGGCGCAGCACTCGGACACCGCCTTGAAGTACCATCGTCCCTCTGACCCGCGCATCCCCTTCTCACGGATGCCGCGCGCATCGGGCCGCACCTCCATGGCCAGCCGGCCGCGCGCTCGAGCACGCCCCCCGCGCAGGCGCCAACCCGCGGGGGCCCGCTGCCTGCTGCAGTGCGGCAGCGCGCGAGGCGGGAGCCGTCGGCGCTGGGGCGGCGGCGGTAGAGCTCGGCGCTTTCCTCCTCCTCCTCGCCGGGAAGCTCGCGCTTCCTCCCGGCGCCGGGGAGCCGCGCCTTTCCTCCGGCGCCGGGAGAGCTCGGCGGCGCTTCCTATCCGGCGCCGTGAGAGAGCTCGGCGCTTTCCTCCTGGCGCCGGGGTAGAGTCTCGGCGCTTGTTCCCCGGCGCCGGTGGAGCTCGGCGCCTTCCTCCGGCGCCGGGAGAGCCGCAGCCTCTTCCTCGGCGCCGGGAGAGAGCTCGGGCGCTATTCCCTTTCCTCCTGCGCCGGGAGAGAGTCGGGCGCTTTCCTCCGGCGCCGTGATAGCTCCGGCGCCTTCCCTCCGCGCCGGTAGAGCTCGGCGCTTTTCCCTCCGGCGCCGGGAGAGCTTCGGCGCTTTTCCTCCGGAGCCCGTGAAGCGCGGTCTTTCCCTCCCCCTCCGTGCGACCGTGAGAGAGCTCGGTTGCTTTCCCTCCGGCGCCGTGGGATAGGCTCGGTGCCTTTCCTCCGGCGCCGGGAAGCTCGGTCTTTCCTCTCTCCGGCGCCGGGAGAGCTCGGTGCCTTTCCCTCCGTAGGCCGGGAGAGAGCTCTGTGCTTTCCTCTGAGCCGGGAGAGAGGGAGGGTCTGCCTCCCGCGGGCTCCCTCCTGGGAGACAAGCACCCGTTTTAAATTAAACGTCTCCGGCGAGAATTTGTTTTCCTCGCCTCGTTTTGTTGTCGCCTGCGCGGACTGCGCCGGCAGCGGAGATGAGCGGGGATCTCCGGGCATTGGGTTTCTCCCGGGGCAGAGGATTTCCAAGGGGTGTATGAGGATGGAGAGGAGGATGGAGAGGAGGATGGAGAGGCAGAGGACAGAAGGGAGAGCCCAAAAGGATGCCCGAACCTGGTGAGCCAGCCCTTGTGCTTCTACCTGCTTTCTGAAGCTATAATGCTTTGCTTTTAACACACTGTGCTGGGCAATTGCTGCTGTTTGTCTCCCGTGGTCAAAAGAATCACTGAGAATAAAACTTGTAAAATTTTACTGTCCGTATTCTTTCGATCCACGTTATTTTTTTTTTTTTTCTCTCCCCAGCAAAATCTCGACTAGTCCAATCAACGATGGACCAATTTATTCCCTATAAGGGCTGGAAACTTTATTTTTCTGAAGGTATCTTTAGACCAAAATTATATGTAACAAGCATTTAAATTAATTAATATTTTTTCTAAAATTAGTTACATGTATTGTTAGCAGAGTTATAAGTTCAATAAAGAACAATCAAAATTCCATATATAAAAACATAAATACAATAATGACTTCGCTCTTCTGATGTACTATAACCTTTGTGATCATTTCTGAGATACTGTGGAGATCTATCATCTTCCTTAGTTTTGCAATGCAGAAAAACAGTGGAAGAAAAATTATCTGTTTATGTATTTTGTGAAGTGGAAAGAATTATTTCTGTCACTAACATGGTGTGTTCCTAACTAGTTTACAATGACAAGTCTCCTTTTGTCCAGAAGACTCAAGCCTTTGAAAAGTTCTTCATGCAGCGCATTGAGCTTTATGACAAGGTAAAAAACAAAGCCAGGCATGTCCCACCCCAACAACCTATTGTTGATCCAAGAACACTACAGATTTTTAGTGTTTTCTTCCATCAAAAGTAACATCCATCAGAAACCTGAAACATCTGGGACATAATCTGGGTGTTTCAGTTCTAATTTGCAGCGTATTTTATCATTTATGATGTTTCCCAGGATGAAATAGAAAGAAAAGGAAGCATTCTCGTGGATTATAAGGAGCTAATCCAGGACAGCCAGCTGACTAAATCTATACCAAATGTATCTGCTGAACTAAGGGATATGCCTCAGAAAATACTGCAGTGTATGGGTCTGGCAATTCATCAGGTAAACACAAGGTTCTGGGACATGGAAGCAGAGCCTTCACAACAAAAAAGGATCAGTGACACTTAGAGACAATTGTGTTACAAGCCCCACGACTCTGTGTTTTTCTGTCTTAGGGAAAATTACTTTTGTTTAAAGCTCAAATCCTTCACTCTCTCCCCTTCCTCTGTGACCCACAAAATCACATTTTGAAATTGCTTTGGTCTTGCTGCATTTTTCTTACTCATCATTGGAGCAGTTGACTAAAACTAAATGTAGTTCCAACACCTATGTCTCTCCCTTTTGGGAGTTCTAACTCCTGTGAGCATCTGTGTCCCCCTTCCTGTTCCACGCAGGTGCTCACCAAGGACCTGGAGAGACATGCAGCAGAGCTGCAGGTGCAGGAGGGATTGCCCCTGGATGGGGAACCTATCATAAATGTGCCTCTCATCCATGCCAGGTAAGGGGTGCTGGGCAGTTCTACTTTCCCAAAGAAGAGCTGTCTAATCCTGGCCAGTGTCCATGGATTACATGTTTATGGGAAAACTGGGCTCTGTGAAGCTTTTTCCTGAAGAACACTCTGCATTTCGCTTGTCTCTTCACCATGACTTCATGTCCTTGTGAAGAAAAAAGTGAAATGAAACCTCCTTATAAGCTGAACAAACACCTTTTGAACTAGAAAATCTTTTAAGTATAGAAGTGGCTTATAAGTAGAACAATTATTCTATAAAGCATGTATTGATTAAAATCAGAATTATTTAAATTTCTGTTGACTAGAGGAGTCTTTAATGAAACAAGCCCTTAGAACTTTTTTTCTTTATCAGAAGTAATAGCATCTCACACTTCAAGGGTCTGAGGGAACTGGGTGTGTAACCCTATTTGAGTTCAATTGGAATTTACATTTCCTTTCTAAAAATTGTTTTCTTTTTTATTGTTTTTAATTCCCTGATGGTGGTGCAGAGCTGTTACAAAACTTTGATCCTCTGTGTCACAAGTCTAAGATCCAGTCTTTATTTGAAACTATGGAAAGAGATTCTTGTGGATGATCTTAAATTAATGTATTGCTAGGCTAGAGGTGTCAATGGATAAACAAACTGTACTGTTTGAGGCTGTTGAGGTCGATTCATGTGGAGAATATTGAAAGTTCTGCTGCCTTCTAGAGCAAGAACCAAAGACTGTGCATGTGTCTGCTGGAAAAAACCCTTCTTTTTCTGGACTGCCATTTTTAATTGGGAGTAGGATTTTTTTGTCCGTTTATGGTTGGATGGGTTTGGGGGTTGCTTTTGTCCTGCATTTCTGTGTGCTAATGCTGCACTTTGGTGCAGGGTGTACAACTATGAGCCTCTAACCCAGCTGAAAAATGTGAGGGCCAACTGCTATGGCAAATACATCGCCCTGCGTGGCACCGTGGTGAGGGTCAGCAACATCAAACCCCTGTGCACCAACCTGGCCTTCGTCTGTGCCACCTGTGGGGATGTGCAGGGTGTTCCTCTCCCTGATGGGAAGTACACCCTTCCCACCAAGGTAAGCCAAAACCATTGAACTTCATGCTTTTTGTTGTGTTTTGACAAAAAGAAGCACTGTAGGCGTTTAAAAAAAAATTAAAAAAAAGAAAATAAGAAACCCAGTCTTTAAAGCTAGGTTAAACAACTGATACATTGAAAAACAATTAAACATACCATGCCGTTTTCTTGCTTCAGACCCTTGTTACTTGTAGAAAATATGTGCTACTGGAACAGGATATATGACAAAAAATTCATAGAAATTCCCTGAAATCCGGGAAAAATATTATCTCTTTTAATTTCCATTTTACCAGTTATATTGAAAAAGATTCTTCCACCTTGCTGTGGTGGTTTTCTGTGCTTACATTGCTTAGAACTTTTTATTTTAACTTTACTTTCTATTATCTGGACTTAAGAAGTCATTAGACATAGAACAGTGCCCTCAGTTCACTGAGGGGATCACACAATTCAGCTCTATTTGCTCCAACAGCTGTGAATCAGAGTTCAGGTGTCTGTGCTTGATAGATCCTCATTAATTATGTACATCCTAATTTGTAGCCCTAATTTAACTGGCTTTTTTCCCCGGAATGATACTGAATTACATTGCTTTGCTTTCCTTATTATTTTTTTCTTCAGTCAAATCAGACAATTTCACCTTAGGACTTTATAAAAGGCTGGGAATGAATCAGAATTTCTGTCGTTGCAGTGCCTTGTTCCCGAGTGCCGGGGCCGATCCTTCACAGCTGACAGGAGCTCTCCTCTAACCACCACAGTGGACTGGCAGTCTGTCAAGTAAGCACAAAAATGTGATGTGACAGAACACTCAAAAAGTGACAGGAGGGCTGTTCAACCCATATTACAGTGTGTAATTTTAATAATCTTACTCTTTTGCAGCAAGCACTCTCCAACGTTTGTATCACAAAGCAGTTGTTTTATCCAAGCACTGGTATACTTTGTAACCTCCCCACTGTAATAGTTTCCTGGAAATTCCTTCTGCTCTTACTGAGCTCTTGGAGGGATGCTCAGTTTGTGTTCTTTGCTGCTTTTCTCAATCATTTCTAATTGCATCCAGGATTTTATGATCCCCTCTAACGAGTCAGCTAGGAAAGCCCTATTAGGTTATATTGGTCAGCTGTGCCACTTGACCTGAATGAGCTGGAAGTAAACTGGAGGGTTAAAAATCTTAGTTTGAAGTGATATTCAGGTAAGAACTTGTGCTTGTTAGCAGCTCCAGAGGGCGCTGTTTATCACGGCGTCTTTGGTAAAGCTTGGCTTGGCTTCCAGGAAATCTCAGAGCTCCAAGTGCAGAGCCAGAGCTGGAACTCTCACAATCAGAGAGACTTCTCTTCAGAGACTACTCTTCTTGTTATGGCCTGAGAAATTTCTTGGGCTTTTTCAGGGTTGGAATTCCTATTAAGAATTCATGAGGGCTATAATGACTGAGCTCTTCATTTATTTTTTTTTTTTTAATATGGATCCCTTTTACTTCATGTACTGTACTAACTTCTATGAGAACGTGCTCATCAGTGGTAGAAAATCTGGATTTCAACTCGGAGTTCATAGTTACTGCATTTCTGGGTTTTATGCATAGATTGTACTCATTTAGTGAAGCGTGACCTGAAGAAGATGCCCAGAGCTGATGCAGGTGTTGCATGCTGCAGTCAGGCTGGAAGGTGCTGTGTGGTGTCTGAGCTTCCCCTCGTGTGTTGCAGGGTGCAGGAGCTCATGTCAGAGGACCAGCGGGAAGCAGGGCGGATCCCACGCACCATCGAGTGTGAGCTGGTCCAGGATCTCGTGGACAGCTGTGTCCCAGGAGACATGGTCACAGTCACAGGCATAGTGAAGGTGGCAAGCACTGAGGAAGGTGAAGTATAGCATCTGAGACTCCTTCTTTTTAGGGTGGGGCGCTTTGGTAGTGCTTCCACAAGAACAGCACTCACTCCCCTTAATTGGAGCTCTCAGTGTTGTAAGTGCATAAAGTGTAAATTTCTTCAGAAGTTACCAAACTTTTACAATGAAGAGTTATTTTATAGCATTGTTTGCTTAATGTTTTCCCTCTAAAATCTCCTTCAGACATTAGGAGAACTGTCATATTGTTGTGAAGGAGAGTTGCCTTAGTTTAGCCTCCCCAGATAAATTTTTCAACCCTTTTTATCCTTTTATTTCCCAAAGTGAAGAAATATGTCGTGCACTTCTCTGAAATAATACATTGCAGAGAACTGCAAGACTGTTTTGCTCTGAGACTTCATTCTCTGATTAGTAATCAGTCTATAAAGAAAATGATTAATTATTAATTTGTAACTACTGAGTAATTAGTAAGCTATATGTTTAATGCTTTTGCACCATAAGTCTTTTTTTGTCAAAATATTGAGTGGAAACATTTTATATCCAACTTTTATAATGTAATAATTTAAAATCCTTGGAAAAAATTATTTATTCTGGGACAAAAGTCTCTCTAGACATATGCCCTCCAATTCAGAAAAATCTTTTATGGTGTATGTAGGTGGAGGGAACTTCAAAGAACAAGTGTAACTAGAAACTTAGTTTGCATCAATTTTACAAAGTGCAGATGTTCAGTACTTAGATATCAACATGGCTGTGCACGGTATTTCTGAATTACTCTATGCCATTTGTGGATAACGTGAGTACTTACTGTTAGAAAAAATGTTCCATCATCCTTTCTCAATTTTTCTAACAGGAGCTTCTAAAAGTAAGAATGACAAGTGTATGTTCTTGTTGTACATTGAGGCAAATTCTGTCAGCAACAGTAAAGGACAAAAACTGAAGAATTTTGATGATGAGACTTTTCAGAGATCGTTCATGGAGTTTTCCCTTAAAGACCTCTATGCTATTCAAGAAATTCAAGCTGAGGAAAATCTGTTCAGGCTCATTGTGAAGTAAGTTGTGTCAGACCTAGGCTGGGTCTAGGATTAAACATGAATCTGTGTGGCCACCTTCAGACAAATGTGACAGCTCATCCTAAAGCTGTGAAATGTCTGAGCCTTATGCAATAGAAACCACAGAGATCTAACAAACTGCAGTGGGCAAGGGTCTTGGGAGGGAGTGAAAGTATTGCAGTGGGAATGTTGGGACTTTGGGAGGGGGTTTAGGGATACAGGATGTTACCTGTGTTCTAATTCAACCTTTGACAGAAGGCTCTGGGTAAAAATGCAGTTAGTTAATTTTGTTCCTCACCGTGTAAATTCAACTTACAAGTACCATTTTATCCTCCACATTTCTACAGTAGAGGAAAGAGGTGTAAGAACTAGACAGAGGGTGTGAAAGACCCTCAGCTCAGAATAAAAAGTACTCTTCTACCTGGGAGTCCCTCAGGCCTTCCCAGTGGAGTCAAAGAACACAAAACCAGCACTTCAAAAGGAGGGCTACAGGCAGTAGAGAAAAATAAGTGCAGATACCACTGGGAAGCTGGTTCTCTTTTGTCTTTGTGGGGACTCAAGTGAAAAGCTTTTCTTATTTCTGTCATTTCTGGTCGTCCAAAAATTTCAAGAAATTTGATGCTACTGATTTCTGTTGGAAATTCAGCAACAGCTACCCAAAAAGTTTAATATGTTTATTAAGGTGTTCTGTGATGAGAGAAAGGATGAGAGATTATTTATAGCAATACATGATTTGTCTTCCAGTTAATGTTACCTTGTGCTTTGCTTTTCAGCTCTCTTTGTCCTGCAATCTATGGCCACGAGGTAAGTAATTTAAAAATTCTCCTTGCGATTCCAGTTGGAAATATTTATGCCACATTCAGCTCCTGCTAGATTCACAGAGCTTATCTGGGACAGGGGGAAAGGGCAGGGGCTGTTTTTACAGGTGACTGTGGCTCACAGTCTCTTTTGGTGTCAGGGAAGTGGCAGCCTTATTCCCTTAAGCTCAGTGATCCAAAAGCAAAGGTTATTGCAGCCAGTTCTAAGGAGCTGTCAGTGTTGGTCACCACAGTCAAATACAGTGTTGGTCTGTACCACAACAGATTGTGAAGGCAGGTTTGGCCCTGGCCTTGTTTGGAGGATGCCAGAAGTTTGTGGATGACAAGAACAGAATCCCAGTGCGAGGAGATCCACATGTTCTGGTTGTTGGAGATCCAGGATTAGGAAAAAGTCAAATGTTGCAAGTATGGTTTCCTTTATTACTATTTTCTGTTTTACTTTATTTCTTTCTTATCTTGACTTGCAACCATGGTAGGGTAACTGTGCTAAGACCAAAGGATTGTCTGAGCCTGGCTGGAGCTATCTTTCCATGTAGGATGCCTCAAGCATAGGATAGTATCCAAAGGGCTCTCCTACCATCCTCTCCTTCCAGGGAGCCTGTTAAAACACCAAAGCATGTGTTTTAACATGTGTTTGGTCAGGCCTATGGGCTTTCAAGGACAGGCTTGCTGTCCTGCCCTTATACAGTTCTTGTCAACAACTCTTTTCCCCAGGGAGGAGGTTCTCCTTCCTTTCTTCATTTAGCTGATCCATTGTGAAATAAAGTAATTAATCACTGTAATTAATCACAAATGCAACTTTAAATACCCTGTGACTCTCCCCTGTGGGGCTTGCTTCCATTTCATACCCTGTTTCTATGTTGCTGGCACAGATCTTGGCTTTTTGGGAAAGGGACCTGCTGCTGTGTTTGGGTTTTGATCTCAGTAGGCATTTCTGCATGACTATGACAATAAATAATATAGGGTTTTTTTCCTTAAACTGAGTGATTTTTAAATTCCATGTCTTTTTCCACGGTTACTGTGAAGTGAAAGAGGGACAGAATTCACCTCGACCTTCCTTAAAAAGTCTTTCTAATGTGGATCTGTTGTGTTTGGACGTGATTTGCAATAACTTAGCCAAAGTGATAGATTTGCATGCAAGCACCTTAACAAACAAAATTTTTAAATTATTCTTTTGTTGAATGGGAACTCTCCAGCATAGAGTAATTGATTTGTTTTTTCATAGTGTTACCTAAAAAAAGAATGCCATCCAAGAAAAGTTACTCCTACTGCTTTGCAGAAGTATGTGTCTTGGAGTTGCAAGGAGTTAGAGCTTTACTGTTGGGCCATGTTCAGTAGAAAGAAACAAATTTGGGTTTACTTTGAATTGTTTCTCTAAAATGAAGCTTACGAAATTCTTCACTTTGGGGAGGGAAAAAGTATTTGTTTCTCTTCTAGGCTGTGTGTAACATCGCTCCTCGAGGTGTGTATGTTTGTGGTAATACTTCCACCAGCTCTGGCCTGACTGTTACCCTGTCCAGAGATGGCACTTCTGGAGATTTTGCCTTGGAAGCTGGTGCCTTAGTGCTTGGAGATCAAGGTAATCCGTGCAATGCCACAGGTTCTGTGTAGCCATGTGTGAGGGGCCAGAGTGTGTGTGTGGCTGAGTCTCAGCTAAGCCAAAGTACTCACTTAACTGTGGACTGAAAATGTCTACTTGAAGTATGATACTGGGTTTCCACACCATGGGAAGTTCTGAGCTTCTCCAGTGGCTTCTCTGGGAACAATTCTTGCTTTCCTAGAGTGTAGGGAAACTTCAGTTCTCCGGTTCATGTAACAGACATACTGTGTCAAAGAACAAGGATTTTTTTTTTATTTAGGAATCTGACTTGATGTCAGCTGCTGGACTCCTACTGGTTTTGAAAAAGGACTTGCTTATGAGATACGTTGTCTATTTTTAAAAAGCTTGCTTCATCATCTTAATGAATACTCAAAATGCTGCATCCCCAAGTCAGGCAGAGTTCACAGTGGTTTGGTTGCATTACTATGGAATGAAAACAAAGCTGGCTGAAATGGAGGTTTTCCAATGTCTCCTGCAGTCCCTAGGGTTCTAAGTTGGACTTCTCATGTAGCACTGGATTGTAGCTCACGCTTGTCCTTCCATTAATGTGTTGTCTGATAAGTCTTTGTGCTGTTTTAATTGCTTCCAGGAATTTGTGGAATAGATGAATTTGATAAGATGGGAAACCAGCACCAGGCTTTGTTGGAAGCCATGGAACAGCAGAGCATCAGCCTGGCCAAGGCTGGCATTGTTTGCAGTCTGCCAGCTCGGACATCCATTGTTGCTGCAGCAAACCCCGTTGGAGGACATTATAACAAAGCCAAAACAGTGTCTGAGAACCTAAAGTGAGCACTTTCTAAAATGCTGCTTTTATAATTCACATTCAGGAGTAGATGCTCCTGGCAGTCTTGTGGCTCGTGTGCAATTTTTTTTGGGAATTTTGGAGTGTGAACACAAGCTTTAATAATTTTTAGTAGCTTTTGAGAGAGAAATTGCTGTTGTCCTTTATTCTGAATGAGCAGGACAGGATCTTTTCACCTGTGTTTGAAGTGGAACAGAGTTGCTATAATTTTTCCACCTCTCCAAGCACTCCAAGTCCCTTGTCTTTCCTCCAGAATGGGGAGTGCTCTGCTGTCAAGATTTGATCTGGTTTTCATCCTGCTGGACACGCCGAACGAGGATCACGACCACCTGCTGTCCGAGCACGTGATGGCCATGCGGGCTGGCCGGCGCGCAGCCTGCAGCAGTGCCCTGGTGACCCGGGCCAGCTCCCAGGAGCACTCTGTCCTCCAAGCCACCTCAGGTCGACCCCTGCTCGAGAGGCTCAAGGTGGGACTTGTCCTGGGGCTGCTGCGTGTGTGAGATGCTCTAAAGCAAATTTGCTGCGTTGGCTTTCAGTAAGGAGCTACAGGAGCGGGCTGGGTGTGATGATTTGGTATAACGGGGTTGAATCCAAATAAAGCAGTGTGGAGGCAAATCCTTGGGCATCTGCAACTCCATGGGTTTGGGAAGTAGAGGAGAGGAAGCATTTTTCTCATTAGATTTCAGTGATGGCTTTGAGAACTGATGTGGTCAAACACCAGGTCTCAGGAGAGATACTCCTACTGGAGGTAAACCCATGCACTTTTGGACAAAGGATGTCAGCAGTGATGGTTTAGTCTTCTCTGGAGCTGTAACAATTGGGAATTTGGATTTTCTCTTTTTGAGAAAGATTTAACTATATATAATGAATTCTATCTGGTATTTCCTATCACTACAGATGAGAAGCACTGGCTGCTTTTTCTGAAATGGCCAAGTGTGTGTGCTTACATGTCTGAGCATAGTGTGGGGGCTTGAAGTACACTATTCATATACAAAGCACTAAAGCCCTTATATTGATGACTTCACCAGATAAAGCATAAGGATGATGATTTGATACTAAAATTTTTATTGTATAGAATTCTGGCAGATGGAAATCTAACTCTTTGTAATGGTGCTAGATCTCAACAGGAGAAAACTTTGATGCCATTCCCCATCAGCTGCTGAGGAAGTATGTTGGATATGCTCGGCAGTATGTGCACCCAACCTTATCTCCAGAGGCTGCACAAGTCCTCCAGGAATTCTACCTCGAGCTCCGGAAACAGAACCAAGGAGCAGACAGCACCCCTATCACCACAAGGCAGCTGGAGTCCCTGATTCGACTGACAGAGGTAAGTGCAACCTGGAATGCTTAAGGGATTGAAAGCAAAGAGATTATTTCCTACCCAAATCCTATCATTTTTTATAGCTTATTCACCACTATGCTTCTTTTGTTTTGTTTAAAAAAATAAAAAAAAAAGTGAGAATGCAAGAGGCTTAGAAGTGCTTAAGAGCTACTGCTCCTTAAAACTTCTTATAAAGCAAAACACCCTTGAGGAGATGGAAAGAGAACCTATCACATTCCCCAAAAGGAGAAGAAGTAGGTGCAGGCAGGAGCAACCTGCTGCCCACCTTGACCTTAGGACTCTTCTGTTTTCCCTAACAGAAATCATTATTTGTGATCTGCTGCTTCACAAGGCTACACTGCTAAAAAACCAATAAACTCCAAGCTACAGCCTAAGAGTTTGAGTATGCAGGAGAGGACACACTAATAAAAAAAAGAAAGATCTTCTAAGTCCTGTAGAATTACATTCCATTTCTGCTCCTAAAATTTGTGGTTGTAGCCCTTGCAGGGTGATTGTAGCCCTTTTTCACATCAGCTATGATATATCTTAAACCTTTGTGGTTTGGGGTTTTTTTTTCTGTTTTAAGGCACGATCAAGGTTGGAATTAAGAGAGAAATCTACCAAGGAAGATGCTGAGGATGTAATAGAGATAATGAAATACAGGTAATAGAAAAAACTGCTTTAAAAATAAATAAAGCATCACAGTACTATTCCTTTGAAACCTTTTTTTCTTTACATATTCAAAGACAGTGAAGAAACAACTTTTTCAAGCTTAGTTAGGCCTGTGATACTACTGTTTGGATTTGTTAGCTGCTCTTTAAAAGCTGCCAGCAGCCCTAAGTCAAATACAACTGCTTAGACTTGTGTGGTCACAGTGGATCTGTGTGTCTGGGCACAGTAACGCAGACATGAGGCTCTGCTGAAGGGTTTTTTTCTCCCCTGTGATTACTCTCCAGTGCAGGTGAACAATTCAAGTTTAAAAGTGGTTTGAATGAATGCTTAGTCTAAGTTCCCTAGAGAGAGACTTGATAGGGGTTAGTTTTCTACATGGCTCCTGAAAGCTCTCTCAAGCAGTTCTGTTTTGGGAGCCAAATCCATGTGTGTTTGCTTTTATCTGCTGTTGAGAGCTTTACCTCTTTTTGTAACCTGTTTGCAGCATGCTGGGGACTTACTCAGATGAGTTTGGGAAACTGGACTTCGAGCGTTCCCAGCACGGATCTGGGATGAGCAATCGGTCGCAGGCCAAGAGATTTGTGTCTGCCCTGAGCAGCATTGCAGAGAGGACCTACAACAACCTCTTCGACCTGCAGCAGCTGCGGCACATCGCCCGGGAGCTGCAGATAAGGGTGAGCTCTGCCAGCAGGCTGCCAGACCACCCACAGCTATCCATTGCCAAAGGGAGAGGAGCAAAGGTTCTTCTGTTGTGCTTCTTTGCAATGGCAGAAATAACCACAGGCCTGCTGCTGGGCTGAGCAGAGTTCCTGAAGTGTTGGTCTCAGTGCTTTGCTCCCTCTGGCTCCCCAGAGGACACGCCTCTTTTTGTCCCCCAGTTTAGACTTGGGGTGTCCGTGCTCTGTTTCAGCAGTGCAATGATGTTTCTGCATGACCTCTTCTGGATTAAATATCTGTTTCAGGCTTTCATTCCTGCTTCAGACATCCCAAAGTTGTACGTTGAAAGGAACATCATGTAGGACACATGGCCACAAATGTGTTCTGCCCTGTAATTGATTTGTGTTCTGTACTTGGGGGGGGGGCTTTATCCAAACAGAATTATTGATAGCTAACTCTACTGCTTGCCCCATCAACTACTTATTAAGCTTAATTTAATTAACTCTAATTCTCCCTTCATATATAGAATATTTTTGCCCATTCAAGGTTTTATACCTGGAAATCAAAGAGAGTTGTAGAAATCATGCTTTTCTGTGGTAGATACTTCTGTTTCAGAACTGGAATTTATACATATGTGACTGCATCCTTTCTTCATGTCATGAAGGAGAGAATGCTGCTTCTGTGTAACACTGCAGCAAAAACAGTAAAGTACTTTTTACTTTGTACTTTACTTTGTGGTTTACTTTATGCAAAACAGGGTGACTGATGGTATGAGACCTCCTGGAAGGTGAACAGTTTACTAATGAAAAATAAAAAGAAACTGACCTACTCTTAACCCACTTTATTTCACTAAATTCTTTCAAATGGTTTATGTTGTGTTATATCAGGTAAGATGTCATTCTCCAGTTTGAGGTTTTTGTCTTTATTTTCCCAGGTGTCTGATTTTGAAAGCTTTATTGGATCCCTAAATGATCAGGGTTACCTTTTGAAAAAAGGTTCAAGAGTTTATCAGCTTCAGACCATGTGAGAAGAGTCACTGTGATGAACTTCCCTGGGATGATCGCTCCCCTGGACTGATGGACCTGCAGCAGGGAGGCACGGCTGAGCTGAGCTGCACCTGGCACAGCACTGGGGTTTGCTGGGCTGGAGCTTCCCCTGCAGAAAATGAAACTGGAAAGCTGCAACAGAACAAACTGACACGTGGTATTGCTGCCTGGCTCATCCTCCAGCTCTGCTGTTCCGAATTGGAATACCTCATCATCCTCCAGCAGTGTGTTTTTATACTGTTACAGTGCCATAAGGCACTTTACTTCTAAAAGAGATGCTGGACCAGCCCGAAATTTCAGCCCAGAAATCTTTCAGGAGAGGATTATATGAGCTGTCCTTTTTGCACTGTAGTTCATTTAGAGTCTAGAAATGTTTCTAAAAGGTTGTGACAGCACCGTTTTATAGCTGTTACCAAATGCCACTTTACTGAAACTGACTTCATTTTCTGCTTTGAAATGTGGTCTTTGAAGCCAAGGTTTTCTTTGAAATACAAGTCTGATTTAAGAAAATATCCTTTTTACAATATTTAATTTGTAAAGCAGGGGTTGGATTTTGACTTTCATTAAACTTTCCATATGAGAAATATTATTTGTTGAAGGCTGTTTAATGTTCAAGGCCATTACAAGATCTGTAACACCAACAGGTTCTGTTTGTTTCTGTGTAACTGTTCTGACACAGAATAAGGTGTGTTCAGTGCAGTGCTGAATGTTTCCTGACTTTGATGAAATCAGAATCATGGTCTGGTGCAATGAAATAGCAGCTGAGAGGCTTTCAGTGTAAGAATTACAAATGACACAAACACCAACACTGTCTCCCTAAAGAAAAATATATTTTAAAAAATCGAGACTGCAGTATACTGATTCCTCTGTTTTCCCTCCTTAATTTCTCAGGTAAGATATGATAGATGAGAAAAAGCAGAAATACTGAAGCTTAGCCCCTCATCCTCTAATTTTAGGGACATCAGGGACCCTCAACTTTGAAACGGAAACTTGGGTCGGAGAGATGAAATGCTTTAAGTACGAAATTACAGTTCTACATCTGAACTCTTAAGGGGCAAGGTCTGCTCTATCGGCTAATCTTTAGTAGGAGATAGATCCTGATTTGGTGTAGTACGGTGCTGGGGGACAGGAACGCGCCTCAGGAGCAAACTGCAGCCGGAAAAGCGAACTCGTTCCTGTTTCTCCTTGAGACAAAGTAAACGCGGGCAAGCGAGGCACAGAAGGAAGTACCGAGCACAGGACACCACTGGCACTCTCAGAGAAATCTCTCAAGATACAGCAAACCTTCCCCATCCTCCCTCAAGGGCTTGCCCGAGAGCGGCGCGGCCCCGCCGTGCGGAGGAACCCGGGCAGCCGCCCACCGGGCCGCCACGGACACCACCGGGGGAGAGCCTGGGCCGGGAGATGGGGGGGAAAGCGGCGGGGCAGCGATTTCGGGGCAGCGATTTCGGGGCAGCGATTTCGGGGCAGCGATTTCCCGGCTCCGCCGCCGCGGCCGGCCGCCTGCCGTAAAGCGTGCGGCCCGGCGGAGGGGCGGGGCGGCGCAAAAGCGCCGCGAAAGGTTCGCGCGTCGCGGCAAAACGCTGGCGGCACGGAAAGCGGCCGCGCGCGTCGCGCGCCGTGCCCAGTCGGCGGGGGGCGGGGCGGATGGGCGCGGGCGGCCGCCGATCGGGCCGCGCGCTCCGCGGGCAGCCGCGGCCGCGCGCGTGAAGGCGGCGGGCAAGCCCTCTCACCGCGCCGCCTCTCCAACGCGCCATGCTGGCCGCCGCCTGGATGGCAGGGGCCACAGGGGGCTCCTCGCGGCGAGGGCAGGAGGCGGCCGGGCGGCGGCGGGCGGCGAGGCCTCTGGGCGGCGGGGCCCGGCTCGGCGGCGGGGGTGGGGGGGCAGCGCGGCGGGGGTCTAGCGCGTGCGAGTCGCGCGGGGCTTCCCGCGGCTGTGCGCGCGCCCGCCGCGCTGGGCATCCCTGAGCGGCGGGTTGGCCGCCCCCGGCCGGGCCCTCGCGGAGCGCGGCGCCGCGGGCCCCGTACGCCGAACTGGTAGTGAGGGGATGGCCGGGGCTCGGGTCGACGGGCTAGACGGGTGTGCAAGGACCACAGTGAAACTCACGCTCGCACGTAGTGTGCACCCATTACCTCGCAGATTCGTAGGCACACTACGGGCGGCTGGTAGGATCTGCTCGAACGGAGGACCTGACGTGAGCGAGCTGCTGGAGGTGGGCGCGGCTCGTTAGCTGAGCATACTAGACGCGACGCGCAGTCAGGGAAACCAGGAATAGTGGCCCACTCAAGTGATGCGATCTTCAGGCACGTTGCGTAACCAGAGCGCAAGCACGTTGGCTGACACGGCCTTCTCCCTGAGAAACGGTCCAGGCTGTTCTGTGTGGTGCAGCGCGCATGGCGACAGACGTGTGGTCGTGGTTGAATTGGTTTCGCCATGACATTAATTCTGGTAGAATGGTACACTCTGGCAATTTGAGCTGAGACAAACCCACTGCCTTGCTTCCAAGGGGCCAGAGTTGAAAACACAGGGAAAAACAGTATTGGAAGAGAGACACCAGTTCTGGGCTCCTCTGGTTACACCAAGAGGCATAAAGGCAAGCCAAAAAATTAAGGCCACATGCAGGTACATATAAAACCTTCCTGGGCCCTGCCACACAAAGCTGTAGAGAAGGACGCATGGATCTACATTAAACCTAAACAACTGCTGCCAAAAAACAAATAGTTACATAAGTCCCCTCATCCCACACCAATACAGCCAAGAACTGGCAGTGGCAAGGTGGAATACCGCACAAACGTGGGGACCAAGATGAATAACATCTGTTGTTCATATACGATTTGATGCTTTAGCTTCTGCACTCCATCCCAAAGATCAAGCACTGTGTGAGGGAGATTGGCATTAGCGGATAAGCTTAGCAGGAGTCCGCTTGATTTTTATATTGTCGCGTCATCTTCCCAGAAGAAATGGGGGAACAGCTGAACTGTTTAGCTGGCGAGGTCCGGGTGATTGGCTGGAGCCAGCAAGCGCCCTTGAAGCTCTGGTAGGGTTGATTGGCGTGTGCGCAGCAGCTGTGTTAGATTCGTGCCTGGCAAAACGTGCCAGAGGCTTTTCCAGTCAGACCCACAAGTGTTAATGCCATGGGTTAAACCCAGAACACAGGGGGCAAAAACCAGCCTCAGCTGGCAGATAGAGAGTGAGTGATTTAGCGGGAGCCCGCAAATGGCAAAATCAGGGAGTCACACTGCTCAAGTTCTTCTGATCCTTCTAGTTTTTCTTATATCTTTTTGGTCACCTTGTCAGCAAAATATAGAGTGTGATTGGCCACGTTTTCTTGAAGTGCAAGGGCATCTTTTGCCTTGGCACGTTGACAATATGCAGTGTAATAAATAGAACCTGCTGCTGGATTTGCTACATAGGAGGGACGTTATTTTATGCTGCACATTTTTTTTGGCATGACCCAGAGAACGATCTGTGAATGCAACAGAATGCTGCCTTGATAAGGCTGTAGAACCCTGGGTTGTGTTTCTTATTATGTTTCTTTGTACCGCGGAACATATACACAGAACTTAGTATTCAGGTTGATGTATTGTATTTCCATCTGCTGAAACACAAGAGATTGCACAGTGGCTACTTTGTTTGCACCATGGAAAAACATGCTGAATTTTGGAATGAATCTTGCAAACTAAAAAAATTTTCCACTAAGAAAACAATTATAATTAATGCCATAGGGAATTGGCAAACATGCAAGTTCCTTGATGTTCACCAAATGCCTTTTGCCCATACTCACTTCTCTTATAACTTCCATGACATTTTCGTTTTTTACGTTTGTTATTTTTCGCATGGTAGCCACATCATGAGAGTGGGTTTGTAGTTCATATTGGGATAGGAGGGCACAGGCCGGCCTGGTTGTTATTGTGTTTTTGTGGTGTGCTTATATAGTGAAGGGCGGCACAGATTAAAGAACCAGTCCACAGGCAGCCTTGGACCACATCATCAACAGATCAAAAGCAAAACACAGTTTGATTTTTCATACGGGACATTGCCTTTGGACAAAGTTTATTTCTCCTTGATAACAACAGTTTTCTTGAAAAAAAAAAAAAAAAAAAAAAAAAACAGAGAAAAAAGGAAAAGAAAACGGTTTCAAACTGAAAACCAGTTCGGATTCATGAAGCACCTTTCGGTAACTCCACTTGAGCAATTTTCTAATGGGTAGCCAAAAAGTTCAACTCTTTGGGTGCCTACATTTTTGCTCTAGGTTGGTACTCCAGGACCCATGAAAAATGTGGTCTGACTTTCCCCAAAAAGCATGTGAATATCTATGTCTTGAGGTTCTCTGGCGTGAGTGTGCTAAGGGTCTAGCACTGCAGATTACCATGCTAGATTAAAAACTTATGACAATCTGAACACTAGCCTTAGGCAGCTATGGTCTGCTCCAAAAGCCCAGTAAAGTGAATGGATAGTGATATTGCGCGGATTGATGGTTCTATGGGTGGCTAATTCATCTGCTGAGGTGTTAAGAGTGAAAAAACTGTTCTTTTATTGGGGCCAAGGTCAGTCTTGGGGACCACCGTTTGCTCGTCGGTGAGAAGTTCCTGCTGCACAGGAGTGCCTTTAACAAAGTCCGTGGGGATGGCAGAGGGAATGGGGAGTAAGGGGTCACCTGGGCAATCCTTCATGAGCAGGAACTGTGCCCCTGATGTCCTGGGCATGATATGTTAAAAACTTCTCGTGGGACAAAATGATGCCCATTACAAAATTACATAATATGAGGGGCTAACAGCTGGGAAAGCAGCCTCTGCACAGGACTGAGGGCACACTGTGGGACACCAGCGGACCAAGACCCAAAAATGGGCCCCTGGAAGCAGAAGCGAAACAAGCTCTGGGCTGCAATGCAGGCAAAAACATTTCCAGTTGTGAGGTGATCTTCTTCTGCTCAGAACTGGCGGACACGTCTGGAATGCTGGTCCGAGCTGGGACTTTCTGCCAAGGGAGACCTGCCGAGAGTGTCTCTAGAAAAGGGGTCATGAAGGTGGTGGGAGGATGGACATATGAAAAAAAGGTGACTGAAGGAAGCGGGATTGGTCATCTGGAGCAGGCAGGGGGTCTTCAGTCAGTGTATGTAACACACCATGGGTGGGAATGGAACAAGGAACAGAAGCCGACCTTGCTCAGTGAGTGACCAACAAACAATTCAAGAGGAATGGGAAACCACATGTAACCTAAGAAAAAGAAAACCCTTTTTTTTACTGTCAGGATAGTCCGAAGCCACTGGAACACTGGATTTTACACAGGGAGGTGGAGGGGCTACGCAGCTAGCGCTACAGTCTAAAGTATTGCTTTAATGAGTAATTTGCCTAAACTAATGTGGCACTGATAAATAAAGACACTAATCCACTGTTTATCACAGAAGCCATTGATGCTTTGATGTTCTCCATCTCTTTATACTGCATAAGGATGGAGAATCATAAGCAACTGCATCTCAAGAAAAGGCCATCATCTTCATCCAGGTGAGTATTTGGTGAGCAGAAGGTAAAGCAGAGAGTTTGAAGCCTTAAGGGATCACACCAAAACACATTACATTAAGGGTACCCTCAAAATAGGGAAAATTTCTATTTATAGGTCCGTACGCGTGG
>CM031859.1:99086847-99170719 GCA_018697195.1 Certhia americana
GAACGCGTCCCAGGATCAACTGCAATCCGGAAAACATCGAACTCGTTCCTGTTTCTCCTTGAGACCAAGTAAAACGCGTGCAAGCGAGTGCACAGAAGGAGTACCGAGCACAGGACACCAACTTGGCACTCTCTGAAAATCTCTCAGATACAGCAGAACCTTCCCCCCATACCACTCCCTCAAAGGGCTTGCCCGAGAGCGGCCGGCGGCCCCGCCGTGGGGGAGGAACCCGGGGCAAGCAGCCGCCCACGCGCGGGCCGCCACGGACAACCACCGGGGAGAGCCTGGGCCGGGAGATGGGGGGGAAGCGGCGTGGCAGCGATTTTCGGGGCAGCGTTTCGGGGCAAGCGATTTCCCGGCTGGCCGCCGCCGCGGACAGCCAGCCGCCTGCCGTAAAGCGTGCGGCCCGCCGGAGGGGCGGGGGCGAGCCGCAAAAGCGCCGCGAAAGGTCGCGCGTTCGCCGGCCAACGCTGGCGCAACGGCCGCGGGGCCGCTCGAGGCCTCGCGGCGCCGTGCCCGAAGAGTCGCGCGGAGGGGGCGGATGGCGCGGGGCGGCGCGAGGGCCGCGCAGCTCACCGGCGGGCAGCGCGGGGCCGCGCGCGTAAGGCGGGCGGGCAGCGCCTCTCCCAGAGCGACCCGCCTCTCCCGCGCGCCTGCTAGGCCGCCGCCATGGCTGCAGAGGGCCCCTGGGGGCTCCTCCGGCGGCGCGGCCTAGGAGGCGGCCAGGGCGGCGGCAGGGGCGAGGCCTCATGGGGGGGCGGCCGGCCCGGCTCGGGCGGCGCGGCGGTGGGGGGCAGGCGGAACGGGGGCGGCTCAGCAGCGTGCCCCGTGCGCGGGGCTGCCCGCGGGGCTGCTGCGCGCGCCCAGCCGTGCCGACGCCGGCCTAGGCTGCCTCCTGGAGTCGGCAGGGGCCGCCCGGCCGGGGCCCGTCGTACCGGGAGCCCCCCCGGCGCCGCCGGGCCGTACGGCCGAACTGGTACGGGTGAGGGAGGCCGGGGCCGGGGCGGGGGCCAGCGGGTGTCACCGAGGCCGCGGGTCCCGCTCGGACGGGCTGCCCCGAGGACAGGCTCTGGCGGGCGAGGGAGCGCTGCTGGGGCCGGCGGAGTTAGCGGTTCGGCAGGTCGAGGCCGTAGCGCCCCGGGGTGGTTAAAGCGCCCAAGCAGCGGGCTGCTGCCCGAGAACTTTCAGGCTTTCTGTGTGGTTCACCCAGGCGACGTGTTGGTCGTGAGTGAAGCTCTGTTTCGTGCCGAGGTGGGGTTTGCGTTCCTGCGCTGAAGCTTTTTCATTTCTTGCCTTGCAGTATGAGAACCCCTGGACCATCCCAAATATCCTGTCCATGGCGAGGATGGGTCTGGCGCCGGTTTTAGGCTATCTGATTGTTGAAGAGAATTTCAACGTTGCGCTGGGTGTCTTTGTGCTGGCTGGCGTGACAGACCTGGTATGTCTGCATCAGTTTGGAGAGGCTTTGGGTTCGCTGGGCTCACGGCCATTCCCATGGGCATGCATTGAAACAGACTCCAGTGTAGAATGGAAACGGGTAACAACGGATTTGGGTTTAGATTTGCTAATTTCTAGGAATGCTGTGTGTGTATCCTTTGTGGTGCCGCCAAGGGAATTCGCAGGAGCTTGGAGGGGACTTAGTGCTAGTAGAGGAAAGGGGAATGTCAGGGCTCCCTAGCCAGCCCCAGGTGGGCATTTCTACTCAGTGCTTGTAGTCAGTTAAACGGTACAAGTACCAGCTAAGAGATATCACATTTTATCCTATTAAACTCGCTGTTTTACCTGATGTTATTCATTAAACATCTCCCCTGCAGTAGCTTACATGGGCTGTTTATTTTGGTCCATACTCTTCTAACAGAGAGCTATTGAATTTTGGTTTTCCTAGTTGGATGGATTTATTGCACGGAACTGGGCCAATCAGAAATCTGCACTGGGAAGTGCTCTCGATCCCCTGGCAGATAAAATTCTCATCAGTGTGCTCTACGTGAGCCTAACTTGTGCGAATCTTATCCCAGGTGAGGAAATGTCAGTTGTGTGTTCTAGATAAGGTTCAGCTTATGTGTAGCAACATTTCTTGTGTTTCTAGAAGGAAAACTGTGTATCTCTTGGAGCTCTTGTTTTGCCAGTTGCTCTTTGCTGCCATTAAACATTTCCAAAGGGACCCCCGCGGAAAGCAAGTGCTGCCACAAACAAAAACAACTAGCGTGTTCTGCCATTTTTAAGTGCTCTTTAAAGCAATCATAGTTAGTAGCTCTATAAAGTTATTTTTCATGGACTGGATTGTTTCAAGACTTCAGCTTAAACCCTTTCAGGAGTTGTGTTAAATATCCTCAGTAACGCATACAACTCGTTCAGGAGAATTTGGGAGTGGTTATTTTGTTTTGCTTTATATTTTCTGCTCTTTTGGTTGTGTTTTACCTTCAATCATGGCCACAATTTTTCACTGGCTGCTGTTGGCTTGATCTTCCAGTTCCCCTGACTTCCATGATTATCCTGCGGGATGCGGCGCTCATTGCCGCAGTTTTTTATGTGCGATACAAAACTCTTTCTCCACCGGTGAGTGCACGGCATTAAAAACGTGTAATCATAACAAACAATAAGTTAATTAGCTTTTAGCAAAGATGTGGCCGAGAGATTTGTCATCTTGAGGCTTGATGGTTACCAGATGCAATGCTTGTTCTTGTGCCAGATAGATTTCTGAGCAGAGCGGTGTTTAATAAAATATGGTTTGTAAAGATAAATCAGAGCTACTGATAACTTTTTTCCTGTATTTGATATGTAATAATAAATCTTACAAAAGACCAGTGTAATTCTTTAGTGCTACAGTTACCTTTTCTTTATCATGTGAACAGGTACATCAAATTGAATGTACAAGGGTTGCATTTTTCTTTCCTCTTTTCTCCCCCAACAGAGAACGCTGAGTAGATATTTTAACCCCTGTTACGCTACTGCACAATTAAAACCAACATTCATTAGCAAGGTAAGAGCAGTGACTCATTACAAAAAACAACTCCTTGATACTTGGGGCATTGTGTGGTTTGGAGGGTGGGGATAATTTACCACTGCTGCCGAGTATAGTTTCAAAGTAGTGCCAGCTATGCACAGACCCTGAAAGGTTTTCAGCCATACTCTGTCAGAGAACATGCTAATTTTGAGAGAGTAAGATGCTTCATTTTAGGAAGGTTTCTAAATAAATTTTCTTTATGCAGACCAATCTTTAAAGCAGTAATAAAAGCGTACGTTGATATTCCTTGCACTGTACTTTTTCATGTTTCTCACACTTCCTGTTCTGTTTTTTTCAGATGAACACAGCAGTTCAGCTGATTTTGGTGGCGGCTTCTTTAGCAGCTCCTGTTTTCAATTATGTGGACAGCATATATCTGCAGACATTATGGTAACTAATACCTAAAATTTTCTTTCCCAGGTAATTTAATGTGCTCCTCAAAAAACTGGTAATTGAGATTAATTTGTGTGGAACAAAAAAAAAGTGCCCAGAAGATATAGTAAGCTCATATGCCTGAATTTTTACACCTTTAGTCTTAAATGACACCAGAACTAGATATTTATGAGTACTTAATTTACTATACAAGCAAAAGGTGGTCACATGAAACTAGCTAAAATCCAGAAATAGTAGCTTAGAAACATGTCTTTGGGGTAGGCATGGTGTACACAGGCAAAACATAAATTCAGATCAGTGGAGAAGAAAGGAGCAGGAAGAAAGGCTGTATGGATTCCTCATTTATTCATGCCATAAGTGTCCTTGAAGAAGCAACCTTGAGATCAATAAAAATAGTCATTCTTGGTTTTGCTTTGTACTGTACCTGCTATCTTGAAATCCAGGTTTCTGGAGCCTCTTTGGAAAGCAGATGGAGAAATGGTGATTCCTGCTAGATTTTAGGAAGGAAGGGAAGGGGTGGGATGAGAACAGGCATAAAGGAACTTCTCTCCATAAGTAATGCTGTTCATTCCACTGTCACTGGAGATCTGAACTGAGTCTGAACTGCAGCTGGCTGCAGCTATTACAAGTGCAGGGTTTTTTTCTTGAGCTGTTAGGTAAGAGTTCAGAACAAAGAATTCTGAACAGCAGATATCAAGAGTTAGTAACTTAGTTTAAAGCAGTGCAAAATCCAGCGTTAATTGTCTTCTAGGGAAATAAAAAACCCAACCAAACCGAAGAAACCAAAACCACCAACCCAAACCAAGAAGTGTTTAAGGAAGTATGACTGAACTTTGATCTTAACAGTCTGTGGTTTTTTTATCCTGGTGGTAAAACAAAATCTAGAGTTGCCTCGGGGTGTAATTTGCCAGGGTGTTGTTGTGTGAATACTCTTAGGAATTCCCCGGCAGAGTGCTCAGGGAGGGGCAGGCAGGGCTGTAGCAGTGACTCCCACCTCAGGGGTAGTGTCAGCCTTTCACAGAGAGGAGCACTGCTCATTTAGGGATGTCCATGGTCTGGGAAGGAGACAAAAGAGGCTGAGCCAGAACTTGTTCTTTAGCTTTGGAGCTTGGTGAAAAGGGTAAATTCAAGACTTCAGTGGTGTGAATGCTCCCTGTTCACACTACCAAGGAATATTTTCTCACATCTGTCAATTCTCAAGCTGGTAAGTTGGTAGGCTGCAACTGCTAAATCTTTTGTTTTCCCTTCTCTAAAACAAATGCTGGTGTGGTGAAAATTTGTCCTGGTATCCAGTTACACTGAAGCATGCTGCTTACCACTGGATGGCAGATGCTTTGTTTATCTAATCCTCCCCTCAGCACTGAATTTCAGCACATAAACCACCGAAAGCTGCATTTCTATGGGGCATGGTTCCTGCCTGTGTAGTTAAAAATAGGTGCTCAAAAAACCCCAATTTTTTATATTGTCCATAGACCCACGGTGACTTACAGGAACTCTTTTCCCCAAAGGTGCATCACAGCTTTCACAACGGTGACATCTGCCTACAGCTATTACCACTATGGCAGAAAAACTGTCCAAGTTATCAAGAACAAGTGAAGTGGTCCCGGTGATAAGAGGTGAAGTGTTCCTGGAAGGGCAGGAAGGTGCTGTGCCCCCAGAGGTGGTGGTATTGCAGCTGAGTTTTGGATCAAAGCACTCTTTGTTTTTCTGCTTAAACCATGGCATCACAATGAAGTGAAATTTGAACATGTACTGTGTATATATGTAGAGAGACTTTTCGATGTATTTTTAATTTCTTTAAAAATGAGGTTGTTTACAAAATCAAATAAATGACATTCTTAAAAACACGGGTTATTTGTTGCTGCCACGAGCATTCTGAGTAATTCTGTGCTGTTTTTAAAGTCAAGACACATGCTTGGCACCAGATTTGTTTTGCCATATTCATGCAAGGCACTGAGTATGCTAGGATCTGAGAAGAAAAAGCAATTTCAAGAACAATTTGTACCTCAGCCTAAGTCAGTAAACCAGCACTGCCCATTAGGACTTAATGACACACCTCAGGTTGCAGCAGAAGGAAGCGTGTCATCGAGGGACACTGTATTCACAAATTCAAAGCAGAGAGAAATTTTGCTTTATATTCCATGGGTGATACAGATAAGCTATGAAGCGTTTCTATGCTGCTCCCTTTCCTTCTTAAAGATGAGCAATGATGAGCTGTACTCAGAGTTTTTGAGAAGGATCAGCAGTGCAGTGAGGAGTCTGAAACCAGATGGAGTTAAGTTTCTCATCGTGTATATTAATTTCTAGTGATTGAAAGAAATTCCTGTATCTCCAGATGCTTTAAAGGTCCTCAGGATGTTGTTTAATCCCAATATCACTGGCTAAAGAGGACATTTAAAATACTGTTCAAATGAATGGAGACAGTGGAAGAAACTTCTAATTGCTGTTTGCTGTTAAATCTTCCTGTACTTCTAGCTTCAACATGTACTCTGTGCTCCCCCTCATGAACTTGTTCTTTGCCTGTTCTCAACCTACAAGACCGAAGAAAGAACAAGGCAGAACAGGTCAAGTTGATTATAAACTCTTATTTTCTCTTTGTGAGCAACATGCTTTTATGTCATAAAAAAGACTGCAACAATGAAGGGTTTCAATGATTGAAATCAGGAGGTAAACAATACCACTGTTGTGTTAGCAAAGAAAACTTTGTGGGCACCTCTGGAAAGCATAGAGTCTCTTTTGTGAGTGTGTGATTATATATACAAAGCATTTTAATCCTTTTTTTTATATTGAAACTTGTATAAAATGGTGCACAGAGACAACACTTGCTCTTCATTAGTACCTTTGTTTTAACTGGACCCGTGTTTTACAGTCTAATCCGCATCTTTCAGCAAAGGATAGAGGGCAAATCCTGTGGAAATTTCCTTGAAATACACGAGGGGTGGAGTATTTTCCGTGAAAGAAGTTCCCAAAGCGGAGATTGGAAGAAGTTCCGACAGCGCTCAGGCGGTCGCTGTCGGGTGTAACGGGCTCCGCGCTTTGCTGCGGAGCCTTTCTGGCCCCGCGCGGCCGCCGTACCCCGGAGCCGCCCTGCCCGCCATGGCGGCGCCCGAGCCGCCGCCGGAGGGCTGCAGGCCGCTGAGCGCGCTGCTGAGCGGCATCGCCCAGGCCGCCTTCCACGGCAACGCCGGCATCACCGAGGAGCTGCTGCGCGCCCAGCTCTACCCCGAGGCGCCGCCGGAGGAGTTCCGCGCCCTGCGCGCCAAGATGGGCGGCCTCCTGCAGGTACCGGGGCGGGGGAGGCGCTGCGTCGGCCCCGCTCCCGCCGGGTGTTCTGGGTGCACGGCACAGAGCGCTGCCCTGCCCTGTGCTGCCCTGGCCCCAACGGGACCCGAGGAGCGGGCTGAAGCTGTGCCGGGAGGGTTGGCTTGGATATCGGGAAAGGGGTTTGGGGGTTTGGGGGTTTGGGCACTGAGCAGGCTCCCCAGCGGGTCACAGCACCAAGCCTGACAGAGCTCTAGCAGTGTTCGGACAGTGTTGCAGGCACAGGGTGTGATTTTTGGAGCTGTCCTGTGCCGGACTGGAGGAGCCGAGTGGATGGATCCCGCACAGCTCCGCTCCTCGGCAGCCGCAGCTCCTCCGGCCCCGGCACGGCTCTGCGCTCGTGGAAACACATACCTCATCCTTTCTGAGAGGAACTGCAGCTTTCTTGGAAGAAAACCGCGTTTTGGGGGGAAGCACCAGCAATTATGGAGGAAGCCGGTTTACTGAGTCAGCAGATTTTGCTTTTTGTGCAAAAGAGAAGGTATTTTTCCCCGTAATGGAGCTTTTGGGTCTCCATTCAAAGGGAACAGCATACTGTAGTTCCCGACAGCTGTATGTGACTCTAGGAACCTCCAGGTGCTGAATCCTTGGATGCCCACTGCCACCTTGTGGGTAAATGCACAGCTTGGATTGGCGGATTTATAAACCTGGTCGGTAGTTTTGAATATGATTGAGAGATTTGGAATTGGATGAGGATGATGTCAGTCTCTTTCTGCCTTTATGAAGATTCTGTTGTTTACTTAATGTAAATGATCAGAATCATGTGGCACCCTGAGAAGCCTCCAGTGGAAGCTGAATCCTTAAGACTGATTCCTTTAGGGCTCTCTGGTTTTGTCTGTGGGCTTTTTTCTAGTGGAAAAAAGTTTCCTTTAACTTAAAGTGACACCTACGTTCTACGGATCCTTATAGGATCTGTGCTCTAGAGCATCCTAAAAAAGCCCTTTAGCTTTCTGGTTGCTCTGAGGGCCCTCTTTCCTTCACACCTGCCAGTTTTGGGGGGAAGGTTGGTACTAGAACTGTGCTTTGGAAGTAGGGAGGCTTAAACTTACCTTCCTCTTTTATTCTCTCTGACTTGTAACCTGGAGGAGTTTTATATCACTCTGTATTTGCTGATAACAACAAACTTCAATTCAAAAGTCAACACACCTCTTGGGTGCTGGTGTCTCCTCAGCACCTGAAGAAGCTAAATTTACTGCAGGATCTACCTTTTCCCTTCCTTGTCAATTGCCATGTGAATTTCTGAGCATATTTATTCCAATTTTGATACTTAATTGGTTGTGAAAAATCTGCATGATTAAATTACAAAAGCTGGGGGAAAAAAATTACGTCTGTTACCTTTTTGTGGTGTTAATTTTTTCCTTCCTTCTCTGGGTTGTGGAGGAAGGGGAGCAAACAGCAGGATGACAACAGAAAGTCTAGAAGCAGAGAGATTCATTGCCCCTGTGACTTCATTGGTGCAGTAGTTTGTGTCTTCTAAGCAGTAAATGTGGATCTGGACCATAAATCAGCCTCTTGGTTTCACTGGATCTGAGCTTAAAAAAGGTGAAGGACTTCCCAGTACCTCCTTGCATTTTATTTGTGCAAAGCATGGGGATGAATAAATGCCACGAAAGTCTATCATATTTACTGTAGCAATAAAAAAATTTACATTCCCCCCCCCTCCCCCATTATATAGGGAGTAGTTCTGGGTTTATGTTTATAAAATATGTCATTATGATCTACTTCTTCCTCCTGTTTCCTTCACTGCCCATTGAATATGCGTGAATCAGCTGACCTCTTTTGAAAATGCCAAATTTCCTTTGTAGTGAAATCATGTTTCTTTATTAAAATTACTTTTAAAAAAAATCTAATTTCTTGTGTGGAAGGCAGAACAAAGCCCTAGGAAGGCTGGCCCTGGAGAACCACACAATTTCAATGTTGTTCTGCTAATTGTTTTTTGCCCTCTGCCTTCAGCCTTCCCAGCCTCCTGTCCCTTAAGGCTCCAAAACCTTAAGAAACTGGGGAATTTTGCGAATTCTCACCCCCAGCTTCTTTAGGTTTTTCAAAGGTTATTTCATCCTGATTCAAACACTAAATTTGTCTCCTTCTTACATAACTTTAATTTACAGTATTAGTCCACCAGTCACAGTTGCTTTCCATGTGGACTAATCCCACTGTTTTCCTTTTGGTGGCAGTAACCTCTTGCTTTTGTTGAAAGGGATCTTTTGCTGCTGAGTTTATAGCGTCCTCCTCCACTTTTCTGCTTTGCAACAAAACTTTATGTAGGCTAAATAATAATAAAAATTGCAGCATGAGGAGTAGAAATATCTTATTAATTTGATTTATAAGGTTTTTTGGTTGTGTTTTGGTTGTTTTTATTGGGTTTTTTTTTTGTTTTTCACAAATACTGAGGAAGCTACTATCTGTAATAAATACCTTGGTATGTGAATGGTAAAATTTTAATCAAGCTATATAAATAATAATAAGAGCTTGATATTCAGCATATGAAATATGTTGTCTCTAAAGACTGTCACCCTCCTGCTAGGGACTGCAGCCCTCTCCCTATGAAGTTGCTGTTGTGACCTCAAGAGGGGTTCCCAAAGCATTTTTCCCCCTGTTTAAGGAGGAATTGACAAGTCGATTTCCATAACAGGGCCCTGCCCTTAGGAGAAAAATCAGAGCAGAACAGTGGTAAGGTTCCCTCAGATGTGGAGGATAAAGGCCTTTGCTTCTTCAGCAGGATTTCTGCTAACAGAAACATTTCTGCTAATAATTTCTGCTATCTGCTGGAAAGTAAGTGACTCCTTGCATTTTCTATATGGGAAAAGAGTTGCCATTCTTCCCTCTCCTCGGATACCTTGTGATTTCTCAAGTATATGGGCTGGGTTATGAACTGGGGAGCACTTTGCAGTGGTCCAAGCTTCTGGAATGCTGAGAAGGAGACCAGCTTCAGTCTGAAGACTGAGATAACATAATTTTGGAAGAGCTAAGAGGAGAAACTGCTTGGTTTTTTTGGGTTTTTTTTCTTGCCATTGTGCCTGCATCTACTAACTAAAAAGAAAGTATTTTAAGCAAGTTCATTCTTCTTGATTCAGGGAAAGGGAAACAAGTACTGTCCCTATTTTCTTCCCAAAAATATGTGCTATGTGGTGTTATGCTTTTCACTCCAGTGAATGAATGACTGGACTTAGAGTAGATAATTCTAGTTGTTATTGGGCTAGATGAAAACGTTTTAATGACTTTGCACAGAATTTTGTGAGGAGGGGAATGTCTGTGGTGTTGTAAAAGGATATACATGAGAAAATTATTATTATCTGAATTCATATTTGCCTGGAGCAACTAAATAAAAATCCTAGCCCTTTTTTTTTTTTTAATTTAGCAAAACACCACTATTATGTAGCTCACTAATCTGAACACAGCTCAGTTGCCAGCTCACCTGTGTCTGGTGTAGCAGCATACATTTTCCCTTATAAACTCTAATTCCCACAGTTGTTGCATCTTTTTTCCTTTTTTCCCCCCATTTTCAGCATTGGCTTAGGAGGATAGAAATGTAATGTTTACTAGAACTAGCACCTCCTGTATTGCAGTGATGGAAATGTGCGTGGGCACTATCCCAAAGCATTCTCGCTGCTTTTACTGTGAGTTATTTTAGCTTTTAGGTCGGTGTACGTGTGGTCACTTCACAAGGGGACTGTCACAGTTGGCAGGTCACCTAAAGTGGAGGGGGGAAACACTTGAAAACAATGAAGTGCAGAGGAAGGTTGGGTGCAGAATGTGACAGGCTTGAAGAGCTGTTGCCAGGAGTGATAAGAGCAGTGCTCCACTGCCTGGAGCAGCAATTTGTTGCTTAGGTATGTCAGCTAGAAAGAACAATGTGCCTGAATCATTAGGGATTTTTTTAAAATGACTTTTTCGTGATTTTTCAAGTTACAAAAGCTGGGATTTGTGTTGTTAAAGGCTCTCTCATCTGCAGTGTCGTTTTCACTGGTACTGTGATTCCCAAGGAGACGTGGTGCTGTTACTGCTAGTGGCTGTGGGATTTGGAGGCGATAGTGTTCTGCACCACCAGCATTGTTTGAAACAACAGGGTGTGAACAAGGAGCCTGTACAGTACAAACCTCAGCTACAGCTGCAGATCCTCGAGGCAGGCTCAAACAGAAGGGCTCACACCATTATGACATCGTTCATTTAATGAGTGGCATTTTCTGTAACTCACACGTGAGACTGAAAGGCTGGTTTCCTTTGGGATTGTCAAGTGTTGATATTCTGTGACTGTGCCCCTCAGTGAAAATGGCTCCCCTGAAGTTTAATGGTTTACCTGGCCTTTTGCAGTGCCTTTTTTTTTTTTTTTTCTTTTTTTTTTAAGGTTAGTTATGAAAAAGTGGTAAATGAAAGAAACGTTGTCAGATCTGCGTCAGTACTGATCTATAATAGGTGTGGTAGACTCTGTATTGCCCAAACAAGAAGCAAATCTCTCTCTCTCTCTCCTAATTACAGTGTTGATTATATCTCTGCAAGCACAGATCTGGTTGCTTTGCCCCAGTTGTGGAGGTTGATGATACCTGTGTGTTTCTAGAGCAGGCAGGTCAGTACTGGCTCTTCTCGTGTCTAATGCCTCTGCACTGCCTCTTAGTTTTAGAATGCCCTACTGCATTTTAAATCTGCTAATTGCCAGTTAATGGACTTCCAGAACAGCATTCTGCTGAGAAAGTTGGATTCCCTGGTGGTGGCAGTGCTTCATGTCCCGCCGATTCCCACTTTCCCATCCAAATGTATGGTTTGGTTTGTTGCATTTGTAGGACTTCTGAAAGTACGTAGCATTCTCATCATTAATGACACCATTTCTCAAAAGAAAACAGTCTCAAACCCCACAGGTGTGATTGCTAAGTTAAACACGTGTGTGTCTGTGATCAGCATATTCTGTGTACATAGTGGGATGTGTGCACACAGACACTCATGCACAGAAAGGGAAATATATTGATTATGCTGAAATTCCAACCTGATCCCATAATGTATTGACTATGCTGAAATTCCAACCTGATCCCAACCTGACACTCTCATGCACAGAAAGGGAAATATATTGATTATGCTGAAATTCCAACCTGATCCCTACAGTGTTTCTCTTGACCTTAACAAGAGTCTGCTCTGATTGAAGAACAGTGTGTCAGATCTTGCCTTTGAAGATCATTATTCCAAATTAAATGCTTTTACTATGCTAATTAGTATTCATCAAACACGTGCTGTATGGAACATACCTGAAAAGAGAGAAGGACTCTCTTAGGCTTCGTGTGCAGTGTCATGCCTTTATTTCAGTACCACTAAGGCTCCATTCCCTATTCCCCAAAGTGTGTGGGAAATGCTGAAGAGATGAAGCTCAGTGCTATCATCTCACCACACTGGTGGTTTTCTGGACTACTTTGAATTGTCATTCCTCTTTTAAATGTGGGAATCTGAAAAGGGGAGAATTTAAGCTGCCTCGCCTTCAATTTGATGTAAAAAAAAAAAAGACTTAAAGGAAAGGAAAGGCTCAGTGCTGAAATTTTGTTCTTTATTATATGATACTCTAAAAATGGTGTCTCTTACAAATGGTGTGAAGGAAGATTAGCTCTTGCTTGCTCCAGGAGCCAGCTGGTGGTGTCAAGGAAGTAAAAATATTAATTTCAACCTTACTGGTCTCAAGTGAGGCTGCCACACAGCTGAGCAGATAGTAGACCTTGCTTTCTTGCTTGCTTGCTTGCTTTCTTGCCTGCTTTATTTCTTGCTTTCTTTCTTCAGAGTGGTTAACACATTGAATAACACTCTATCAAGGATGCAGGAGCTGTGGTATGCATTTGAACCAGTGAAGTTCACAGCTAGTGTGTGAAAAGGAAATTTGGATGACACCTACAACTCAACCTTTTTACAAGCTGAACATCTGAAATTTTTCATTCCTTGCTACAGTCTTGGTGTGATGTCATTTTGATTTTCAACTGTGCTAGTGTGTAGCAACTGGGTGCAGTATATCCTACAACTTATTAAAAAGAAAAAAATGCAGACAAGACCAAGTATATATTGTATATATATACACTATATATTGTATAGTATGGCTAGAATCTACTTGTATGGCTAGAATTATTGCAGTTTGAAGCTTGTACTCTGGATTTCTTCTAGTCTTGTGACCAAATAGAATGGAGCCTGACTTCTTCAATGTTTGGATGACACTTGTTTTTTCAATAGTTTATTTAATTAAAGAAAAGGAAAAGCTTTAGTGGCACAAAGTGCCAGCACTTCGAATGTTACATGAAGTCCTTTTTCATTGATATTTTAGTCCTAAACTCAATGGGACAGAAGTTGTCAGGTAAGAACATCTGACAGCTGGAGCTGCTGAGTGGCTCCTGTGTGCTTCCCCAGGAGCCTCCCTGGGCAGTCAGGATTAGCTGCAGCCTCCTGGGGGGGCTCCAAGGTCATCCCTGGGGAATGATTGATTTTATTGCAAGGTGAATTGAGTGATTTTATTTAAAGGCAGGGCCTAAAATACCTAGGGTCTAATTTTATAATTGTCATTATAAATGTATGCTTTTACAGTACAAATTTTAAGGAAGGGATTTAATTTATGGAGTAAGTAAGAATGAGTAGAACATTGATGGCCTCCATTGTGAAGGATTAAAGGTTCATTATTGGGAAAACCAAACTGGTTTGGTTGGTCTATGGGCTTTGGTTGGTTGGTTTATTTTGTGTGGTTGTTTTTATTGGGTTTGTTTTGTTTTGGCTATTTGTTTGTTTTGAGGGGAAGGCATTTTTGTTTTCTATTCTCAATAGCTGGAGCTTAAGCCCAGTAGTTTTCCTTAATTTTGTACCGTTGTATTTACCAGTCATAAACAAGGAAACCAAATCTTCCTTTATTTATTTTAGCCACCCAACGATTTAAAAATCAGACTGTTTGAACAAACAGCCAATGGGACTTGCCTTTTGCTTTGTTTACAGTGCACGAGCACCTGGTTCTGGTTGATAGCCCAAGATCTAATTCAAAGCATTCTCTCTTTTATAAAGTTGGTAGTTTTAGAATTGTATAGCAAGCCTGGGACTCCCTCCTCATTCTCAGTTCCCAGTGGAGTTCAGTATCTGTTTATCTCCTGTGCTTTAGGACTGCAAGTTTAATTTTTAAAGGTGACAGTGATCTTGGAATGCATTTTTTTAATCCCTCTAATTCTTTGGCATATTCTTCATTTACCTCTTTACAATGCTGGTTTGTGTGTGATTTCATGTAAGTAAAAATAGGCTGCAACAATGTCATGAAAACCAGATGTAAAATATACTGCTCAGAGAAAATGTGAAATAATAGCCAACTTGTCCAAACAGTTTTTAGCCTTAAGTGTTTTTCTAACTATTTTTAAAATATTTTTGTAATCATGTCATTGTGCATGTGTTAATACATTTCTGAAAGCATGTTTTTTCACATCTCTCTCTCTCTCCCCTAACAATAAAAAGTGGCAATACAAATATAGTTGGAGCAAATTCTGTGGGGTTTTTCCCAAATAAGGTTAGATTTTTTTTTCTGCTTGAGATGTTTTGGGATCTCTGCCAAGAGATTTCTACCTCAGTTTGGTGGGTAGTTTTTCCTTTCCTTTCTTTGCAGTCTCTCTGAACTGTGATGCCAGGATTATGAAATATGTTTTGAAGATACATGCAGACACTGAGGTGGTATCTGTGTGAAAGGCAAGTAATCAACAGACATTTTTACTCCTTGTCTGACATTTACACACGGCTTTGTTGTCTCTCTTCAGACTGTCACATCAGATGTGCTGTTCTCTCAGACTCTTTTTTGCCATTTCTGGGTCAAGAGTAGTTTTTTATTCTCTTCTGACAAGCTGTTTGTATAAGAACCTTTTAGTTTCACACAGCCACACATGGCAGAAATATTTTATGTACTTGGATTAGTTGTGATTCCTTTTTTATTTTTTCATTTAACTGAATATTTTAACATTTTTGAAGTGAGAAAAATGTTTGTAACTCCCTTTTTCCGTTAAATTAAAAATGGTACATTTATGATTTACATTTGCTGGGCAAGGAGAATGGGTTTGTTCATTTTATGACATGTCAGGAAATCTATAAAAAGTCTCATAATGAACAGAAAGCTCTAATGAAGTTGTCCAGTTCATGTGAACAAATGGCAGGGAGTTTATTGAATATGAGTAGCCCCCAATTTGACTAAAAGAAAAGCCACAGGAAAAATTAATTGACTTCTTTTTGATGCCCTGGGTTACAGCGTCTTGGAGCAATTGATTGCTGAAGTTTCTAGCAGCTGAGGCCTAAAACTGAAATCTGAAAGCAGATTTTGAGCACGGAACAGTGTTCACTGGGGGTGTCCCTGCAAGCTGTGCCAACCACAGTGGGGTGTGTGCAGCAAAGCACGTGGGCTCTGGAGCACAGGGCTGGTGAGGGGCTCCTGCAAGCTTGGGAAATTCCTGGGGGCTTGGCCAGCTCTGCTGGTAGGTGACTCCAGCAGCCCAACCCCACAGAGACAGAGAACACCCCTCTCTGGGGTAATCAAAGCAGCCATTAGCATTTAATGGGATTGTATTGGACAGTGCTTTGGTGGATGTCTTAGCTGCTTCATCACATCTTTAGCTTTTATTCCCCCACCCACCCCCCCCAAAAAAAAAAATGCTTATTATATTTAGTTATTTAGTGCAAAGATAATTTTTGATACAGGAAATGGCAACTAAGTCTTTATGGGAAAGTGAGAGATGGTTTCTTCCGAGCTCCCTGCTTTGGCCTTTGTTCCTGATCAGGTGATGTTTTCCAGCAACAGGAGTGGAAAGGAAGATTTAGTTGTGATTCCTGTGCTGAGGAGTTTGATGTGCTGCTTCTTTCTCGTCCTAAAGGCTCGGCTGTTCACAGCTACCATGGCTGCTGCTGGTTTGGGGAGCATGCTTTATGTTTCCCTGAGCTTGACAGGAGGGAAAACCATCTTCCCTGTGCTGAAAGGAAGCCCTGGTGGTTGGGATCCTGAGAATGGAAGCTTCCCTCTCACCTGTCAGCCCTGTCAGCATGTAACATGAGTTGTCAGAATAGGTGTTGAAGGAGCAGATGGCAGGGCACTGGTGTTTGCTTCCTGTGAAGCTGTGTAGTCTGTAAGCTTGTCTCCTTTCCTGGCTGATCCATTTGCTGCTCTGAAACACGTCTGCAGGGTTATGGGCTAAGGCAGGGCTGTGTTCCCAGCCTGGGCTGGGAGTGCAGTAATCCTGCTCCTTCCAGGTAGGAAATGGAACTCCAGCTGCTGCTCAGAGTGGCAGTAACAGGTAATGCACAATGGTGCTGGAAAAGGATTGCAAGCAGAGATTGGAGTCAGAATTTGGCACTAAAAGGGAGTATATGTCAACAGTGGAGGGATGAGACTCATATAGTTCATGTTTTTCACTGCTAGAGCATCTCTGCTTTATGTCCAAATGCAAGCCAAAAGCAAGGGACAGACTAGCTGGGTCTACCATTAACTTGTAAGATGCAGACAATCGAGTAGACATTTCTACTCTGAGTAGAAATGGAAATTTAATTCATGATACCAATTCTGTTTCTGTGCTTGGTTCATAATAAGAGCAAGTTTGTGCAGATTTCACTGACAGGATCTCTACTTGCAAAGCTCCAATAAGCTCTGCTAATGTCTCCACCATTACTGCACTCAGGGTAGGTCTACAACTTTTTTTTTTTTTTCCCATGCCTTCAAACTGTGAAGTGCTCCAAGTTCTATTTTTAACTCCCTAAGTGAAATGAGATTAAACATGAAGCAGTATTCCGCAGCAGCAAGTAATTTTCCCAGAATGATTGTAGAAACCTGATAAACACAGATCTCTTTTATTGTAAGAGAACAGAGGGGGAGAAGAAAAGGCTGAGCACGTGATCTCCTAAGGGAACAACAGGTCATGTCACCAGGACTGTCACTGTGTCTGTATCTCTTTTCCTGCTTTTACTCTCTCCCTTGGATTTATTTTTTTTTTTTAAATTTACCGTCTGGTATTTTCTTTCCTACCTGGATTTCTTTATGCCTTTTATTTCCCTCTCTGTCTTTAGCAATAGTCCATTTAATGTCTTTCATCTGTTGAGGGTTCTTGCTTCTGAATCCAGCTCCTTCAAGACTGAAGAAGAAACCATTTTAGACTGAATAATGTAACCTCTACAGGCTGTATGTTCTCCGAGGAGACAGCTCCCTTCTGCTGAAGCAGAGTTCAGGGAGCACATGTGTGTGTACATTCATTTTGAAAGAGGTTGAACCTCTAAAACTTGTCTGTATTCTGGTTGCAATATTTAAGAACTACTGGAAATGTGACATTTCTTTCCCTCCAAGTGACAAACTGCTTTCTAAACCACAGCAAAGAATTGGACTTGAATGGGGAGAAAACCAATGGCAAAGTCTGGGATTTTTTTTTTTTTTTTTACTTTGCTGTATTTCAGTAGAGTACAGGTCAGGTTGGACAATTTATATTTGTATTTTTCATTTCAGTATGTTTTTAATCCTCATATTTCACCTTTGTTTTTGCAAGTGTGCCTGCTATTAATAGAACTTTTGTTTTGTTCCATGTTTTATCTCCTTTCAGCCCATCCAACCTATCTGTGCTCTCTGAGAAGCACTTTCCATTGCCTTTTTTTCTTGTATAACTCTTCCTCTTTCTATTTTAAATAATGCAAGTGGTTTGAAAACTTAGGAAGGAAGGGCTGGTGCTTTTTTTATGTTTATTGCTTAAAATCCAAGCTTTTAGTATCTGTTCATAATCTGAGTCTGCAGGCATCGTTTGGACATCTACCTCAGACTGATGTTATCCGTGGGTGGGCTTGTTCTGGTTTTGTTATTATTGTTTCTTCTTGTTTTGTATGTGCTGTAAGGCCTAGACAGACTGGGTCCAGACTGAGTAATCCCGATGATTCTCAGTTTTCCTTCAGCCAAAAATGTTTTCTGGAGTGGGGGAGCCACTTGTTGGGTGGAGCTCAGCCCAGCAGACTTCCAGGAAGCGCGATGTGACCGCAGGAACACGGCTTAGGTTGCAGCTCTTCTGGTGACTGCCTGTTTTCATCAGCCTGTCATCCTCCTTTGTCATCAAATGCATCTTCACGCTGCAGAAAAATGACACCTTCTGCAAATAAATTTAGGAAGTGGTTTCCTACGGTGTTGTGAGTTCAAACAGGTCATTTCTAGCAGCTGCATAAACTCCTGGCAGGGGCAGGCTAGAGAAAAAATGCTCTGGTCGCTTCACATGCTTTTAAAAACTAATGCTAAGGTGTCTTTCGTGTTCAGTTGTAAGCTAGGTCAAAAGTAGCCAAGTATTCACTCCCCTGTGATTAAACTTACAAGCAAAAAGAGTAATATTAACAGAGAACATAGTTCAGTGAGCCTGTATTAAAAAAAAAAAAAAAAAAGTTGGTATTTAGAGGATTTCTACTTGGTGGGAGCTTGGGAATTGTGGGGTTAAGATGGAGCACTCAGTGAAGATGCATGGAAGTCACCCATTGAGATGAGTTTTTTCCTTTTGTGTGCACAACTGACAAGTCTGTGTGGAATCAAGCTTAATAAGATCAGGAACACAGGAAGGATGTAATTTTGCCTGAAACTTCATCATCCACACACACATTGTTCCCATCTGCAGTAGCAGTTCCATAATTTTTATGTTGGTGTGTGTTGCGAGTCTTCCCATCCAAGAAGAAAGCTTGATGAAAATCAGAAGTCAAATTCAAAAATATTTACAAGTCTACTGAACCTCTGTTGACCTGGTGAGTGCCTCCTTGGCAAGAAATCAAAAGGTTGGAATAAAAAAATATTTGTTGCAGAAGACCTGTTACATACTAGAAAAAAAAAAAGCAAGCTACAGGTTTTAAACAGCATATGTATTTATTAACCTCTTAATGGTTCACAGGTTTGGTGATTCTTTTCCCTTAGCCAGGTTCTTTTCCCTTTTATTTCACTTTTAGCTTTCACTGCAGCTCCAGAAGAAGTAAATAAAAGTAATATTTGGATATGGTATGGAATGTGAATAAAAGAATTTGTGTGATCTACCATGGGTTCGGTGAAGACTTATGAGATGAGTTAAGATCTTTCTACTTTGTGGTAGAAATACTAAATGTATTAAGGTCGCTTGTGATTTCTGACTTAGAAATTTGTGGGGGGTGTAGAAGCCTTTAGTTTTGGGTGGTTTGGTTTTGTTTTTTTTTTTCCGAAAGATGAATCACCATTTCCAAGTGCAGACAGGCTGCAGGCTGTTGTATCTAATTATATCTTAATTCTGATTCTCAGGGGAGCTCTTGGACTGTAATAAACAGTGTTTGTGAGGCACAACCTACCAACTACTTGAAAAGGTCCACAGTTTCCAGAAACGTGGGAAAGTCTTCTGGACTTATATCCAGAGAACATCTGTGGGAACAGCTCATTTATTACAGGGCTGGATATCTCAGCAGCCCTTGGGAGATAAAAAGGAAGACCCAGAAACCACAGGGTTGGGAAGATGCTGGATTCCTCCTGTCAGAAGCTGCTCTTTGCAGAGGAGCATACTGAGCTGACTGACAACTGGCACTGTGTCAGCAGCACCCGTGTGCTGTTCGGAGCTGCTTCTCTTCCCCTGCAGGCAGCCACTGTTTGCCCCCAAATCCAGGGAATGTTTTCTTCTGGGGCTGATAAACAAAAGAGATGCACGTTGTGTGTGGTGAAGGTGTTCAGATGAGCAAGGTTCCTTGGTGTGTTCCTCCTGTCTGCAGCTGCTTCCACATCTCCCTGCATGCATTCCTGGGGTCTGAGAAATGGCTTTCAGGATTCTGTTTGTAAAAGCACATGAAAGAAGGGCTGTGATGGAGGAATAGCCTTTTACCCCACCTCCCAAAAGCTGAGGAAGCGAGTTCACTGGCACTGAATTGTTTGTTTCCTTGAGCCTGGGATTTCTTTGTGCTACAGGCAGGCAGCAGCCTGCAGTCTGGGGGTCAGCTGGAGAAAAATGCTTCTACATGCTGGTTTGTCCAGCTATTCGAGCTCTTCTGTGATGGTTGACAAGTAATGTTTTATTTCTGAGAATGGAATGTGTTCTTTTTTTCCCCATAGGTTTTACCAATTGTTATTTCTCACTAGTACTACATGCTTGTCAGGCTTTATTTCTCAGAAGAGATAATGAATTTAAGTCTGTTTTCCTGTTCTGTGTACCAGGGCACATGCCTGATGGATCTAATTAGGCTAATACAAAACTCTCCAGATTATCAAATATTGTTTCATTAAGGAAATGGTATTTGAAGTCGCATTTTTATTGGCTGAATTGTATTTGAAGACATAGTGGGTATGTGTTGAAGGAAAACACAAGGAGAATTCAGTATGACCAAAACTGTTTCTTGCTGTTCAAAAGCATCTGCCCAGCCTCTGAAAAGGAAAGTATTGCCAGTCACTGAGGGCAGGATTTGTATGCCTGTAATATGACATACTGTCCATAAGCTGTGCTTTCTAGGAGGGAAAAGAAAAAGTATGTTTTATCAAATCACAGAATATATAATGTGAGGAAATTTTTAGTATCTAATGGTGTCATCTTAGAGAGTCTAGTTTTGAAATAGGCTTTTCTTACTTAGACATTTAAGTGAACAGTCATAGTAAAGTTAATTTACTTTTTGCACTGGCATAGAACAGCTGTGATTCTATACATTCTTAAGAGAACATTTCTGCTTTCTGTTAGTTGAAGATTTTTACGTTGAAATGGTAAATTACTTGTGATTACCAACAAAACCTGAAATTAGCTCAGAGTATAAAGTCTCTATAACATAGTGATGTGTCACTAACAGTACAGTGATTGAAGGTATGGCAATTATTCTGCACTTTAAGGTCTGTCTGGGCTAAGTAATTTGCATTAATAAGATGTATCACTGTAGAACCAATGCTGGCAGTGATTCAGCCCTAGCAGCAGATGGATAAAACAGGTTTCAATACCTTTAAGTTCTGAGATTTTCAGTTAGGATGCTAAACTTTACATGTTGTTTATTCCAGCAGTGAAGCAATCTTCACCATGGCAGTCAGAGTTGAACAGCAGCTGGTCATTGTCCTGGTGGTGGTAAAAGCCATCTGAAGCTCCTGGGGTTTAACACCATGAGAGGGAGACTCATAATCAGATATATTTTATCTGTCTCTAGTTATAAGCACAGAAGAACCACTCATGTTCTAACTTAAATCAATCCCTAGAAATATCAATCAGATGTATTCACTATAATTTGATATTCTGTGTAATAAATGAGCAGTGTTAAAAGTAATACAAAGAACTGTTTGTAATGCTATGCAGAATATGACTGGAAATATAATTTTTTGCCAAGTTAAATTAAAATATTTCCCCAAGTTTAAAAGAATTCTGAACTGAGGCCCTTTATATAAGCAATGGAGTAGAACTACATTTATTTAAGGAATGAATTGTGTAAATGTTCATGCAAAAAGAGACCGAGAAATTCAGCAAAGACTTTAAATATTCTTTCATTTTTTGTCCACAGTGAAATGTTTCCAAGTTAAGATGAAAAAGAATACTAAAATGAGTTACTTTTCTTATGTGACTTGAAAGCCATTTTAGCCGGTGGGATTTGTTGAGGAATTTCAAAGAAAATATGTCTCCATTAATTAATATCTTCATGCAGCTGTACCAAAATATAACTCATTGGTTGTTTTTACCCACTTCCAGTTAATTTTTTAAAGGAGTTTTTAGGTAGTAGTCATATTTTCAAGAAGGGAGGGATTCTAGTCTGGCTGATGGATTAAAAGGCTGTATCATTTAAGGTATACATTATCTGATAAATACTCCACCAAAATACAGTATGATTGTTACCTTTTGTGTTCCTGGCTGTGTGCAGTAAGGTTATTTCATGTGTAGATTATAAAACCATCCATATTGTGAGTACATGTACACATGTGTGTATGAGGGAGGTATAAATGATGGCTAATTATCATGTGTGGTTTCCTTCCTCTGGTTTTATGTGGCACTCTTTTGGTAACAAACTGTATCAGGGTGCTTATAATACATAAAAGTGTGAAGTTTGTAAATGTAGCTCACACCAAACCTTAATTAATTGTCAGTCTCTTGATGATGTTTACCAAATAGCCAATTTCAACTGTCCTGTATATGCTCTAGTAATATTGTTTTATGTTCCTTATGCTTAAAACTTTAAGTTTGGTCATAAGCTTCCTCATCTGGATACACTTCAGAGTAAGATTTATGTCACGTGTCAAGCACAATAAGGAACTTTGTGCCTGCAATTTCTTATCAGCTTAGAAGGGCACTGCCAGAAGTCTTGCTGCATCTTGCAAAAAAGGGTTGTTGTGAAGAGAGTGATGTTAAGAAAAAAATTCTAGAGGATTACAAAAGTGAAATGTGTGAAGGTTATGAAATCAAGCCTAGCAAAGGGCAGCTGGTATCACCATGAACCTGCATTAGGTTCACATTTAACACAGATGAACTGTTTTGCCATGACACCTTTGCTTCACTCAGTGCAGAGGACACAGTTTGTGTTCCTGGTTTCTGCACAGGAATAAAACAGAAGGCAATTTTCTGCACAGCTGAACTGAGAAGAAGGTCTGCATCTGAACTTGATCTTGACAGGGCTTGCATAAGGTGCTGGGGTCTGTGCTTGTTGATTCACCTGCACTCCTCTTCCCATTCACATAACCCAGCTCAGGAACAAGAGCAGTAGCTGGTGTCACACAGCACACAAACACAGACGTAGTGATGTGAAAAATACTAAAGCAGAAAGTACTCCGCACTGCTGTTAGTAGACAGTGTAAGGTGTGGCTGTAGGAAAGGACTGTGAGTCTGAATAGCTTTTCTTCTAGAAATGAAAAGAAGTGCTGTTTTCACTTCCAGCATAATGAGTTAGTGCAGGATAATTACCTCTTAAGTTAAATATTTTTGATATAAAGCAAGCAGTATGTACCAATATGTCAGATGCCCTATAGAAAAGCCAGAATGGTGCACTAGGCAGCTCAGATTTTATAATAAAATCACAGATGCTCCTATTAAGCTGGAGCCTTAATATAGCCGAGGGTTTACTCGTAGCGTTGATTGCCATTTCTTTTCTCAATCCCATAACAGATGGCAGCAGATCTATTGTGAAAGCAAGGCAAGGCAGCTCATCCCTCGTAAAAAAACACTACAGCCACCTCAGTTTTTAGATCAGCACTGCCCAGTTTTGCAGACAGGCGATGTGAGGTGCACAGTGGTGTGTGTGTGTCCAGCCCAGAGCAACACACTGTCACGCTCCTAGCTAAAAGAGTGAGGCTGTGGTTTCCCGGAATGCCTGGAGTGCAGCTGTAGCAGTACCATGTCCAGGAGGATTAAATGCAGGCAGATCCCAAGGACTGGCTGCGCTTCACCTTGCTGTGCTTCGTGTCATCGTGTGCTTGGAGGTGTTGTGTTCATTGTGGAGAGGTTGCATCCATTTTGTGTCAAAAGGAAACAAAAGCATCTGCTTGAAATGATGATGGGGAAACTTAACCACAGTTTCCTCTCTCCACCTCCCATCCTCCCCTCGTGGCCATTGCCTCTTAGGCAATGCAAATACAAAGCTGTGGGTTTATCAGTTTTGAAAAAATAGATGGAAAAACTGGATATCTATATAAAAAGGGGGGGGGGGTAGGAATAATAATAATAATATTAATAATAATTATAATAATTTCTATTTCTGCACAGGGAGGAGGAGTAAATGACCCCTTCTCCTCCTTTGCAAAATACAAATAAAGCCTGACAAAGTCCACCAACGCTCTGAAAGAAGCTGCAGTTGCATTGTTAAGGCATTTTGGGCCTTATGGATAGAATAGTACGGGTCAAAAAATGCAGTAGCACTTTGCATTTTGACTCTCCCTTGAAAGACTCATGCTCTGGCTGCAGCAGGCTCTGCTTTAGTGGTTTTGGTTAGCATTTACCAGTTTTGCCTCCTTGTGTGTGGTGTGGAGGCGGCAGATCTATTTACAACTGTGGATGTTGCAAGGAGCTGGGCTGTCCCTTCATTTGTTCCAGCCCAGGAGCACACCTTGTTTGTCCCAGCATTCCTGCTTCCTGGCCCATCAGAGCAGCATTGCAGTGCCAGACCTGACACAGCATTTGTAGCAGTGTCCATTTGGCAATGCCTCTGGCACAGTGGGGAAAGGGCCAGGAGACAGGGAGAAGCCTCCTTGCTATCCCATACCGGTGCTGAATTCCCAAAGGTGCTCCCAGCTCATTGCTGGAGCCAACCCACTCCCCTCCAGCTGCTGTGGGGCAGGAAGCTGGGATAAGTAGTGGACACTTGCAAATGGAGTTTTAATGAAAGGTGTCAGGTTATTTTCATAACCTAGTTTGTTAGTACAACCCCTTTAAGATCCAGTATTTGTCAAACCCTAAAGATGTGACCTTTCCTCAGTTAAGCAAGCTTTTCCCTTTTACTCCTTTTATTTTCCTACAGTCAATTGCTTCAGCAGACATGGATTTGAATCAGCTGGAAGCTTTCCTCACTGCCCAAACAAAAAAACAAGGTGGCATCACAACAGATCAGGCTGCAGTCATTGCAAAATTTTGGAAGAACCACCGGACTCAAATCCACGAGAGCCTGATCAATCAGAGCCGCTGGGATAATGTCTTGAAAAACATGAACTGGCGAGTGGACCTGAAGTCACAGTTGAGGCACATTGATCAGATAAACACTCCTGTTGCAATAGTTGAAATGGAACTAGGGAAAAGTGGGCAGGTAAGCTTCCTTTTGCAAAATATATAAACCTGATGTAGCTAATTATGCATGTTACCTATTGCTGAATTCACTGCATCCAAATCAAGCCAGTTAATTTGTCACCACTGGCCCTTTAATGGACTTGAAATTGGGGTCTATCTTTGGATACAAAGAAACATTCTGGGTAGTGAATGCAATTTTTGCTTTTTTTTCATGTCTTCATATATAGAAATATCTTTACATTAAGCTTGAAAAATCAGAGGATGTAGAAATCAAACATGATCTTATATTTCCATTTATATACCATGCACTGCAAATTTAGTTAGTCTTTTTTTTCTTTTAATTCAGCACTAAAATTAATTTAAATATGCAAAGTAGGAGCTGAAAAAGAGTAAAGTTCATGAATTACATTTTAGAACAAATGAGGGGAAAGACTCCTTTTTATTTTACGTAACACCCATTCTTATGTTAGAAGTGCATCTTCATTACCTGTCACATTATGCAATCCGGCCTTATCTGCCTGAAATATATCCTATATATAGCTCTATCAGTGCTGAACATTGCTTTCCTTTTTTAATCTTTATAGTCCATAAGAATGTACAGCTAAAGGTACAGCTTCCCATCTTCACACTTACTGTTGTTTTCCGACAGGAAGTGTGTTTCAATTTGGTATCTTTTCTCTCTGCAATGTTTTAGTCAATTTTAAAACCTCATTTCTTAGCTGTAGCTACTGCAAATCATGAGCTGACTGGGCATTTTGATGTTAATAGTTAACATCTAGCAAGGTTCCTTGTATTTTGTAGTATTTTAATAGCAAGAGGACCTGAATTAGGAATACCTCAATCCATACATACGTGCACACACCTGGAATATACTTGTGCATAGGAATGATTGAATTCCAACTGCATGGCTAAGCCAAGACCAGGATGAAGATACCTGTAAGTTGGGATCCTACAGAGACAGAAGGTGTAGTTGGAGTCATTCTGTTAGTTCAGTTTTCCTTGCAGTCAGTGGAAGCTGATCTTCCCTGAGCCTTCCACTCATGGATCTCTGCAGTGACCAGTACAATAAATGGTGTGTGGCTTCAGGTTTTTTCCTAACCTCAGAGAAGTGGAGTTTTCTGCTCAGGATCTTGAGATTGAAAATGATTGTGTTCTATTAGTAGCAAATGGAAAAATGGTTGCTTTGAATAAAAAGGTTACGGGGAGCACATTATAATGAGTACATTGAGTACATTAGTGAGCAAATGGGAGAAATACCTACATTCATTTAAAAATGCATACTTTTACTCAGAATTCCTGTTGCGTTTCATAAGGGGATTTCATAGTTAGTGACTCCTGTTTTGAAGCTGTTTTTCCCACCAGTAATGGATTTTTACAGTAACATCAAGCAGCAAGGACATTTACATTTCCTTTACCCTCTGCAGAGAGAGTCAGGGGATGTGAACATGGAGGAAGAAATACATTTCTGAGGCACTGTAATGTCTCTTAACAAAGAGCCCCACAACTGAATCAAAATGAATTATTTTTGCAGTGCCCCTTCATGCTGCATCCCTTCCTTCAAAGGGAAATGGTTGTGTAAATGCAGTTTTGGAACTGCCATCAAACACAATTTTGGTATCCTCCTTCCCTTGGTGTGAGTTAAACTGGTACTTACTGAAACAACCATGGACTAATTAACATTGTCACCACTTGAGTCAATGTATGTTTATTCTAAGGAGCTCTGGTTTCACATAGCTTTTAGCTGTGTATTGAATGGGTTCTCTGCTGTAAATCTTTGGGTTGAGGCACTCTGCATCAGGCTGTATGCTCCTGTGGTGGCATGAGTTTTGGGAAACCACAGGGATTTGGGGACCTCCTGGAAAGATTGGTCGCAGAGACTCCTACTGGAGGCTGAATGAGTTGTTGTTGCACACTGGATCCAGCCCACTAACTTGAGACTGTCATGTTTTGTAGTCTTTATGAGTATTTTTACTTTATTGTTAGCACATCTCTTCTAAATACCAAGTTTTCTAGCACATCAAATACACATAAACTGGTACCTTTCTTATGTTTAGCAGAGAACATATTTTCTAAAAAGTTGTCAGCTGTAGATGGGATTTGATGAATAATGAAGATCTGGCTTTGAAGAAGAAAGCTGGCTGATGTTTTAGGAGTCAATTATTCACAACAGACTGTTTTCATTTGGACACATGATAACAGGGAATATACAAATGCATTGATATGTAATGAATTGATATGAATATTTCATGGTTCAACAGAAGCAAAGAAATGCTCTGTAGAAAATGTACCTTTCCAAAAGTCACTCTGATTCTTCTCAGTGTCTCTGGGTTGCATTTAGATCTCTGCCCTGCAGCAGGCCAGGCTGTTCCTTCTGAGTCAATAATTACCTTTGCTTCCTGCTTGCCTTCTCTGAATTTCAGTCATCTCTTTCATGAGGGGAAGACTCTGTGTGGGAGACCTGATGTGGTTGGGAATGGGGAATTGGAAGTGTCTGGTTCATAAATGCTACTAGATCGAGTTTACATGAATTTTGTTAAATTTTTAAAATGTTTTCTGACTGAAGAGAGATGTTTCTGGGTTTGAGAACCCAGCACAACTTGCATGCATTAATTCTTGCTAGCCTTGCCATTACTGATAAGAGAAAGAAATGAACCCTTTTTCCTAAGTGCTCTTAAAAACACTTCTAATGAGGAACATTTGAAAATTCCATGCTCCAAACTTTGAAAATTTTGATTCAGAATCTGTAAATTGGAGTTTGAACTCTACTTCAGTTAAGATTTTACAGCAACTTTGAAAGTTTCCTTTTTGCTGGTGTTGTAGTCTTTATAGATCCTGGTTAAAGGCAGATGAGCATGCTAGCCATTAGCTTTGAAAGCCCATTTTCTTTAACAATATGACTAAAAATAAAATGATAAAGCAGTTGCACTTTAGCCTGCATTTGCCTTCATCTTGTGATATTTAGTGCTCATCACTGCTGGTTCATTTTTTCCATTTGAACAGCCCATCTTTTCTTTGGCACAATGGTTTTATCCTCTTGGGTTTTTTATATACCTTGCTGAGTTTCTCTTAAAGCATCTATAGCTACCTGCCCCCTTCTTTATGTCCTTTTTTATCTTGTTCTCCCTCTCTGAACATATCTGTAAAGCTCTTTTGGCATGAAATTTCAGCCAGACATGAATCTGCTCAGAGGGATGGGAGAGTGAGCTGGAGCATTCTCCTTCTCATGCCCTTCCTGCCCGTCTGCACCAGCACTGCTCCACATGTGGGCAGCCACTGCTGTGCAATGTTGGCTTACTGCACATTTCAGTCCCAGATTTATACCTGACCTTGCCATTGATAGAAAATTAATGCATTGGTTTTGCACTGTGGCTTGGCACTAAGATTATATTTAAACTTGTTTTCTCGACTTTGTCGAGTTATTTTCCTCATGAGATGTACCTCTCCACTGGGGCTTTGTTCTTCCTGTGGGATGATTTGCCAGTAAGTTTTACTTTCTTTTTATATATATAATTATATATTTTGCAGTTTAATGTCTGAGACTGATCAGATATTAAAGTTTAGCTGAGAATTTGTTCTTGGCTTTTTTGCTTTAACTTATTTACAGAATGTCTGTGGGTATTTCCACAGACATTTCAGTGTTTAGAATACCAACAATCCATGTAATATCACTTCTGTTGGAGCTTTGCTGGATCCTAAAGCATGTTTTATGATCAAAGAGTATTTTCTGCCCTGGTTTAACATGAAGCTGGGATTCTACCGCAGGATTCTTCCCGGAAAGACCTGAGGTAATCGCATCAGGATTATGGATTAGAGGTTTTTTTTCCAAAAACATTGAATATCTCTTCTCTTTCCTTTTCTAAAAGCATCTACCTGAAGAGGGATCATAACAATTAGTGATATACAGTAAATAAATACCACAGTGTAGAAAATACCAGAAGCTACATATTAGGTAAGGAATTAGGATAATTTCTTTCGAAGTTAAGGGCAAACAGCAGCCTTTCATTCCATATACTTTTTCTGGTCTGAAATCAGCAGGGATATATATCTTCACAAAAAACAAGTGTTTTTCTTTAAAGAACAGGCAAGCATTAGGAACAGACTTTTGAGTGAAACTCTAATACTTGATACTTATGACTGTATTTTGATTGTCACTTTAAACTCTCCCTAGTGAGCTAAAATACTTTCTGATGAAAGGACTTTCTAGGTGAAGTGCACCTTGGCCAGTGCAGCAGCATACTTGATGCTGAAAAAGTAGGAACTGTCAGCTGGCAGTGTACCTACTGTCTGCTAGTGGCTGGGTCCAGACCCTAGTAATTCAGAGAAAATAATACTAGTAATAGTAATTCAGCTAATAATCCTATTAGTTCATGTGTGGAAAGAGTTGATAAGGAATATAGACAATTGTCATGGGCTATATGTCGTAGATAAATTGCTTCCATTATTTTGAATGTCTGGAGCTTGACATTTCATCAAGTTTTAGTTGCAATGACTATAAAGATTTAATTAATGTTTTGGAAAGGAGTGAAGTAGGTCTCAAAGTAAACTTCTGGGAGATGAATTTTTTTTCTGACTTGTTAATTATGTCTGCACAAATTTAGGCTGCAATTTCTACCGTCTGTGCTATAAACAAATTATATTTATTCTTAGCATTCACACATGAGGATGCTTTCACGATGTAATAGAAAAATCTTAGAATTTATCTTATATAAATCTCATTCTCCTGCTGGGAGTACAGACTGGGCGCTGCTGAGAATGTGGTGGTGCATTTTTCTAAGCTATTTTTCTCTTGGCTTTTGTCAGCTGCAGTTATCCCCAACCATAGCTGTTGCTGCTGCAGAGAGGTCAGACTAAGAGAACATCAGGAGTAAACTCATGCCATAGGGAGGAAGGATTATGGCTGCTCCTGCTTTTGCCTCTGCATGACTCCAGGTCAGGCTGCTTCAGAGATATGGCTGAAAACAGCCGTATGAAGGATCTCCAGTCTTTTTTATGTAGGAGCTGTTTGAAAAGGCAGATTGCTTTCTGTGGGATATCAGTATGGGCAAAGTGATGCGTGGGGAGATGAAAAGCAGCTCCAGGTACCCAAACCAAAATAACACCAGCCTGGCCTGCAAAGAGGGAGGAAAAGCATCCACCAAACCATTTTTCCTTTCCAGTCATAATCTGTCTTAATCTTTGTAGCTATTAACATCATCAGAAATTATGTTCCTGTTGAAAATGGGGAAGCATGGGCATTTAGAAGCCAAATTAATCAACTTAACCCCAATGGGCTTAATATTTTTATGTGATTAAAATGAAAGAATCTGGTAAGTGGAAGTCAGTTGGGAAAAAAATCACCTTTGTGGCCAAGCTGAATATAATCATTTGAGCTTTTGTTCACCTTGGAAATTTATGAGCTGGAGGGAACAGTTACATAAGGGCAGTACAGTGCAAAAGCAAATTAAAAAATGGAGAGGGCAGCAGGTCACTCAGCACAGAGGAAACGAACTCAATTGACTGACTTATCTCAGTTATTTACTTAATCCTCTGCATGGTACCCTCTGTAGTCCTTTGTTTTGACAGGTCAATTTTTGTCACCTTCTTGGAGTGGAGAGAAACTTGGGGAGCAAGAAGAGAATTTTGTTATTTGTGGTTCTTGGGACGTGGTAGTGTAATGAGTATGTTAAGGAGATAAGAGCATTAAATGGAGGTATTAAATAACTGTCTGACTCTAACTGTCACTTTTCCACTGAGTATACTTGACAGTATTTTTTACCTCATGTGTGCATCCTATACAGAGCAAGGATATTCTGTAATCAGTAGTGCTGACAGTTTCAGTGCTGGTTTATTTGTGCCCTGTATATGTGGACGTGCAAGTGCACATATACATTCCCTGTCTTTACTCTGGAACTGGATTTGCTGAAGTAATTAAATAGAGTAAGTTAACTAAGATATAAGTATTTTTGATTGTCACTGAGCTCAGGGTATTACAGGGAAAATTCTGCATTAATTGAAGGTGAGCTGTATGAAGCCAGCAGTGAAGCCTATTTACTGCCTTTCATCTGCCTGAATTCAGATTCAGTCATGGACCCTTGAATTTTTTACCTTCTGAGGTCTTGCACATTATTACAGAGAACTTGAAAGCTGTTATATATGATATCAATGATATCAACAAATATTTTGCAATCTAAAATCAATCTGGCATTCACACAGAGCAATAAAATGTGGGATAGCTTTGATGAAATCTCCTCCAGAACTTCTCTTGCAGCTTTGAGAAACAGATTGCAATGAGGCTGGGACAGGGGCAGCTGGGGTCAATAGACCTGGCTGTTGAAAACTGTCCCAGCAAAAGTGTTTCACCACATACATTTTCTTGGAGTTGGCTCTACAGAGTCAGAGACTTGTAGAATTGCATCTCCCCCATCACCAAAGGAATTGTTCTGTTTGAGGCAGGTTGGCAGAGCAGTTCCTGTGTGACACTTGCACTACTGGTGTGTAAATAATCACAGGCAGTCCCACTGTCTGTGCATTCCCCACCACCATGGACTTGGGGCTGTGTGAAGAAATTAAAAACACTGAATTTGCACAGAATGCCACCTGCAGACTGGCACCATTTGACTGCATGACCTTGCAGCAAAGCCAGTCTATTATTGAGGTGAAATGTAGTTGAAGAGCCAAAAAATTGTAATCTCCACTACTGTCTTTTTAACAGTCAAAAGTTTTGTATGATTCTTGAAAAACATCTTTAAAAGGGGAAATTTCTTTGCTGGAGAGCCTGTATGTATCAAATCAAAGCCTCTTTGCATCTTAGCTCTGGTGGTGGTGTTGATCTGTGTTCTGCAGAGGACTTGCATATCAACATGAGCAAGTCATTTGTTTATAGGAAACTCAGGGAAAAAAGGAATTGTTATGGACGTTAGTACCTAGTGCATTGGCTAACTAAGTGTCTTGTTTTTACAGGCCTAGCCTGGCCAAACACATTTTAAATTGTTTTGTCAGTTGGACAGCCTTGCCCTCTTGATGCTGTGCCACGCTGCTGCTGAGAAGTGCTTTGGAGATCCTTTCAGGTTCTTTCACGTGATCTCTTTTGAGATCTCTGAGCATTGGCATTCAGGGCATAAATAAAAACAGGTTCTTGATTTATTTTAATTAGGAAGGGCTACTGCAGGAGAAGGTGTTAGAACATACAAAAAGGAGAAAGCTGGTACATAACTGGGGAGAAACACTTGCAGAGCATTGCACTCTTTTTGCTGCTTAATCCTTTGGATTCTCTTTATTCTATCTTAAATATATGTGTGTATGTACATATATTTATATACTTTTCATAAAAGATGGACCCCAGTTTTTGCTGTGCAAGAATTGATGCAACAGGAGAAACAACACAGTCCACACTGGCAAAGCAAAATCCCTTCAGTTCATGACTAGTTCTCAGTGTAATCTTTTCACTGAGCAGATGCTTCCATTCTAGTTTCTGCAAACTGGGGCTTTCCAGCCTTCTAGAGCTTCTGCTCATCCTAGTTAAAAATGAAAGAAGATAAGCATTTTTTTCCCCTTTTCTTTTTCTCTTATCATTCTATTTACAAAACTTCCTGCTGCAGTTGCTCTTGCTGTTACAGACCACTAGCAGTGCTGCCTAGGGACTTGTAGAGAAGTCAGAGAAGTACCAGCAGAGAAGTTTTGGGAGAGGCTTGTGCCCCTTCCCTAGGGAGTGAATGAAGACTGTAAGAAACAAGGCCTTTTTTTGCATGTTTACTTCCCCCTATATTAAATGGATTTGTCTGCTCCTTGGTATGCTGGCTTCATCTTGTCAAAATAAAGACTGAAAGAAAGGTAGTAAATGACACTGCCACTTACACGTGGGTCACACATGGGTTTGAGAGGGTGGTTTTGGTGTCAGGTCTTTTCCTTGATGCAAGGTGGACTTGGAAAGTTCCTGACCTTTGCTGTTTGACCTTTGTGCTGCCCCAGCAGTGATGTGTTCATGGAGCTGAAAGGGGCTGTGTGAGTCCAAATGAAATTTTTGTGTTCCTTCCCCACCCTTTTTTTTTTTTTCACCCACATTATTTGTAGTGTGGATCAATTTGTTGAAGGGACAGGTTGAAGGCAAGATTGAGCAAAAGAAATTGAGAGGTCTGCCTTGCCTTGAAAAAAATGTTTATATGTTGATAGAGCCACCATTTTAAATTCTAGCTAGTGATCTCTTGAACAGAAACGAAGCAGCTCTCCTTGAATGCTGAGGATAGCTTCTCTGAAGTGCCAATTTTTCTTCCAAGGATGGAGGAGGAATAGAAAATGAGAGACACGGCTGTTGGATGAGTTTTGTATTGTAGAGTTCATCTGGAGAAGGGTGGAAAAGGTATCTGATATGGAAATGATCTAAAAGGGTATCTGGAGGTGGGAATCTGTGCAGATTGCAAGAACAGGGGAATCTTGGTACTTTAACGACGTTGATATTCTTTGTTTCTAGAAAGTTTCTGAGCTATATGGATTTGTGACAGCAGCAATGAGAAACGTGATTGAAATACTGGTCCTATTCCTTGCCTGGTTATTTTGTCTAGTGTTAGTGGGAAATGTGGTGAGCTGAGCCACAGCTTGGTTGAGTTGCCTGAAGTGATCCTGAAGTCTGAGAACAGCATCAGAGTCCTGACTTACAGCTTTAACAAATAAACTCATTTATTGTTCAGGGTTCATTTTTTCATTCAATGATTACAAGAAGTTGGTTGGTGTTGACAATTTCGTCCTTAAAATAGCTTTCTCTGCTTCCTTGCATGTATCTGGTCCAATTTTTTTTCCCTTTTGCTTGCTTTGAAAATACTTACTGAGGCAGTGGGATGAAGTTTCCCTGCTTTTCTCTGAAAGAAGATGCCTGGGAGGAGAGCACTGGTGAGTGCTTTTGGTTAAGACATCATTGTCCTATATGCTACTTGAGGAAATGACTACTTTGAACATAATTCCTGGAGCAAATCCTCTTCCTTTAAAAAGGGATTCTAACTTACAAAAGATACAAGACAATCCTTTGATTAAAAAACCTGTTGCAGCTGTAATTTTGACAGAAGGGGGGTTTTTTTCTGTCCTCCTTTCAAATTATCAGTTGCAACACTCCACAGATAATCAGACATGCAAATCTTCAATATATTTTTAGTTCAACTCACTGATGTATATTCATTAATATGTTAATGTTACAAGGAAAGTATAATTTAAATTGCATATGCTTGATTTGGTTAATAAATGCTTGAAATACAGTTCTCAATTTTAGAAGTAGCCATACTTGGTACCAGTTTTTCAGGGTTTGGGGGGTTTTTTTCCCTGTTAAATTACAAGGAGAGTATAAAACCTCTTGGTTTATGTACAGAAATAACTTTGTGGTGCTTTTTACCCTGACCATGCACAACCAGAAGACCTCTATGCTGGGAATCAGTGCTCCTTGTATACATTGTCACATTCCTAATGATTGAATTGTAATAAATTGCATCAGTGGAGACCTAGTGAGCATTGTGGTATTGTAATTTGAGTTCCCTAACTGCATTAGGTGGAGTTAGAAAGGGAGATAGAAGATGAAAAGAGCAAAGTTTCTTCATGTTCAAATATGGCCAAGCTCCACCAATGCAAATCAGGGATGTGCTTGCCCTGTATTTAATTTGCAGTGGCCTAACTAAATGAGATACAAATTACTGCTGGAATTAGAATTAGACAGCTTCTGAATCTTGATTGAACATGCAAAGCTGCTATAATATCCACTTTTTTTTAAAAACCCCTGAAGTGGTATTTGAATGCTTACAGGCAATAAACTTTTCAGTCAATTGATTCCATTTCTGTTGAATCATCCTCAAAAGTGAAGCTGTGCTTTAAGGACTATTAAAAAATTTCATTCCATTTAACCTGTAAATACGCCACAGGACTTGAGAAAATGAGTTTGATAATTGCTTTTTTTTGGAAGACTTCAGCCTGGAAGGCAGCATCTTAAAAGGACTCAGCATTGAGGAGAGTCTCTAAGGTATCCAGTTAGAGCCAGTTACACTGGCCTGACTTCCTTGGTCTGAAGTAATGAAGTGTGACAGATCATGAGTGCAGTGCATCATGGTGAGGACCAATAACTCCTTTCAGAAAATTACATTCCTGCTCTAAGCAGTCATTTTGAGTTATCTGCAGCTAATTGTAAACCGCCTGCTTTTACGGAAATGGAACTCTCTTGTTTCCCAGTAAATATCACCGTGATGCTCCGAGACAGCTATGAGGTGTAATTGTCTGGGAGAAACCTCAAGTCTGATCAAATTTAATTAGACTGGAACCTGTTCCTGCCTACAAATATCTTGATTTTACGAAGTGAACAAACACACCACTTGACAGAATTGGCTTTTGTGATAGCTACTGCTGTGAGAACGTGAAAAGGAGGTGTTGGTTCACATGCTCCTTCTCTCTGAAGATTGAGCTGAACAATGAGCCGTGTCTGCATCCTGCTGGTCGCCCAGAGCGCACCAGAGAGGAGATGGAGAGACCCAGGCTGTTTGAGGGAATGACAAATCTGTCTGCCTTGGACTATCCCTCAAAGAATATGGACTCCAAAGGAAAGCAAGCATTACTAGGTCAACACAAGGAGCCTTAGGTTTGGTGAATTAGATTCCACCCTCTGTCTGAACTGGTGATAAATATAGCTTGACAACTCCTCTCAAATGAGTATGGATAAAACCTCGTCACTTTGTTCAGCACAGGGCAGTGGAGGCATACTGCCTCAGCCTTCGTTTTTTAGGAAGCAAAAGCAGAAAAGTAATGCAGCACCTCCCATTACACTGTGGGAAGTATAGTTGAATGAATGTCATTGAACTGTCAGCCAAAGAAGTGCAGGCTGCTGGGTGAGAGAGGCCTGTATTTACATTAAATCAAAACTCTTGGGCTAAAAATTAATGCAAGTTATAAATGAAATTATAAAGAAAACCTCTTTAATTATGAGTTTCTTTTTTAAAGTCATATTGAACAAGCACTGAGTTTACTGAGCAGAAGTACTTACAGGTTTAAGCACACCAAATGCTTTGCATGACAATTAATATCATGGATAAGCTGTGATGCAGGAGCACTGAGATATGTCCTGGTCTGGGTATGAGGTGTGACTGAGCCACTTTATTTCCTGACACTTTTCTCTGCAAGCTGGGTGTATGCTAAGGGAGAAGAAAGACAATACCTGCCGCTGACAGCCAGGGTTTGAAAGATGCTGGACAAATGGATTGGTTTCAAGGACTTGAAGCTGTTCTCTGGGGAAAGAGGCAGTGAAGAAAAGGCTTGTTTTCCCAGGCACAGAGCTTGGAGATCAAAAGGACTCACTCACCTCTGAAGGGGATTGTTCTCCAGAGCTGCTGGAGGAGAACTTAGTTTGAGGGACTTGGATGTTAGATGGTGCTGTCACATCCCAGTGGCCTTTGGGTTGTCTGAGAGACGTTGGCTTGCTATGATCTTCATGCAGAAGCTACCTGGTTAGAAAACTCTGTTCAGCAAATCTTTGTATTTCATCCTAAACCACTGACTTTTGCTCTGAGCAGGCAGTACTTTCTTTCAAACAGTGTTGGATGTTGCTGTTCTCCAGCACTGCTTCTTGGAAGAGGATTTTTGGAAGGAGCTGTGAAAGGTGGGATGCTGTGCTCCAAGCCTGGTCCTTCCTTCTGCCCCTTTTGGTTCGTTTGCATGACTCTACATGGAGTGTAGAGCTCCCCAGAAACTCTTCTGGCTCCCAGGAGAGATTTCAGCTCCTGTCTTTCCGTGGGGTGCAGGCAGTGCTCCTGGCTGGAGGGCTGAGAGTGGCCAGCACTTTTATGTGCAAACAGAGAGTATGAGATTTGCTGCCAGCCGGCAAGTTACACGTGACTTCAAGTACTTGTTGTGCAGGGTCAGCTTGGCTCATCACCATCACATCCCATCCTAGGAAGTGACAGCAGTGTCCAGCAGTCCCGTGTCCTCTCAGAGGGCTGGGCTTTCTCCTGAAGACAGGGAATTATCTCCAGGCCTCTCCCTTTGCTGCCTCACGGCCTTCCCCAGTTGGCAGCATTCCCTGCCTGAGCATGGCTCCTCCGCGCCCTCCTTTCTTCTGTGCCCTTTGCTTGGCTCTGGTTGTGTGTTTGTTTTCTCTCCCACACTGACTCTGTTTCATTCACTGCCCAGAATAATAAGAGGTTTGTTGAAAGGGTGCTGCTAAGTAATTTGTCTTCTTCATTCATTCTCCCTTTGTTTAATGTTTGTTTTCGCTGTGCTTTGAATACAAAATTATTAATTTAATTGTAGTTTATTTCAGTAGTATTTATTATTGTGGAGGCTCCTACACAACCCCTCTTACTGCCATAAAAATCTTGTAAATGAATACTTACAATCAGTTACGATGGGTTTAATTCCCATTTCAAGGATTCAATCTGAAGGTGGAGAACGTAAACACAAGGATTTCCATTAATTCTGGTGACCGGTGTGAAAAACCCTCAACCCAAGTTCCCAGAGTGCAGAGCCTTTGTGGTATTGCCAGGGTACCTCTCTGACAGTGCAGCCCCAGCATTGATGGACATTAGTCCTGCAAACCCAGGCACCTCTGACTAAGCCTGGAAAGAACATGGAACACACAGTGAGTTATCACCTGGACACATTTTGGTTTGGGCCTCCTGTATGCACACAAGAACATTTACCTGTGGGCAAAGAAGTTTATTTAATGACTCCATGCATTTTAATGGCAGAATACTCATGATATTTGTAAGCCAGTGGAGAAAATATTAGTGGGATTTTTTTTCAGCCAGAAAAAATCTGAAATGGAGGTATATTGGAGCAGATTATTATTATCCTCCCCATCCAAAATCTGGGAAATGGCTTTTAGTGCTTCTCTTTCCTTTCCCCGTTGTTAGAACCTACGTCAAATGCTGCCTTTTATCTGAAGTGGTTTCCTCAGAGACTTGTGCTCCATGCCAATTCCAGGTATTATTCAGCCTCCGTCCTTCTTTAAGCATCTTTCTTTTTCCAAATTTCAAGTGTGAAGCACTAACATTTTGCACCTAGTAAAATGTAGTAATTTGGTTATATTGCATGCACTCTAATCAATAAGGTCATTCCCTCTCAGGAGTTGCTAAAGGAGTAAGCAATCATGCAGTGGGCTTGGAGTCCAGCTGGTCCTAAGCTGCAGGTCAGTCACACACACACTGCCTGCCTTGCTGTGTGTGAGGCCTCATTTCTCTCTTACCTTTCTCTTCTAGTTCTGCTTTCATTTCTTCTGCCTCTCCTCTCTTCCCTCCTACGTTTCTCTTCTAGTTCTGCTTTCATTTCTTCTGCCTCTCCTCTTTTCCTTTCTGCCCCTCAGGCTGCTATCCTCCATTTGGCTTCCTCCTCACTCCCGAACTTCGTTCCTTGTTTTGTATCAGCAGAGCTACTGGGTTTTTTTCCTTTACTGGAGTTGTGCAACACAGGAAAGGACCAGAGTGTCCCAGGTTGAAGCTGCCTATGAGCACATGAAGGTACAGAGGCTGTCCTGGGGAAGGTTCAGGTTTGCAGGATGTCTCCCTGTGCTGTTGCTTTACATTATCCTGCTGAGCCCCAGTGCTGTGTTATGGAAATGGTGTGTGGTTCTTGCTCTGCAGCACAGCTGGTTTTTCTGGGAAGCTGTAAATAGATTGTATTCTTACAGTTGTGTGGTTTGGTCTTCATTATTTTTTTAAAGCAGTGTATGAAATCTTCACTTGAAATTTTGTGTGAAACTCCTTGTCTAAAATTCTGTGGATTTAGTGAACAGAGCTTTAAAACAAGGATGGAATACCGAAGAATTACTTGGCACCTGCATCTTCTAATATATTTGAAGTAATGAGCTTTATGTGATACATTTGTGTAGCTAAGCTGTAAAATTTTGCTCATAGTGATAATTATGCTAAGACCCAGCTTTGCTAGCTGAGGTGCACGTGAACACAAACAAGGCTTATTACCCTGGAGACTTGATTGGAATTGGGCAGAGGGCAGCTTGAAAGTAAGCAGCCTATTTGCATTTCAAGTGAGCCGTAGTTGCAATGAGGACATGCACACCACCACTGTCACTTAGAATTGTCCCTCAGTCCGGAGCAGTGGAACCTCGGCTGGTGACAGGACACGTGGCTTCGGGGTGCATGAGGACACTGCTTCTCCTTTCTGATGTTTTTTCCCCTTTGGAGCAGTGAATCATGTGGCAATCCCAGCTTCAAACAGGATGCTGTCAAGGGGTTTAATGGATTTACAGAGAGAATCGATTGTGCACGCACTGGATGAAGTCTTCAGATGCCTCATTGAACATCAGCAAACCAAAGGGTCATTATCCCTTCCCCTCTCCCCCCCTTACCTCATCTGTCATCTGTTCATAGCCTGCACTAATCTCCCTCTTTAGACCTTTATTGTGAGTTGGCCTTACTTGAAAATAGATTTGGAGAAACAGATATGAACAAATGGGTCCGTTGCACATGGAAATAAGTATTTTTTTCTTTTCCTCTCCTCAGTGGTAAACATGCTTCACAGTATAGGCATTGTTAGTGCAAATCCCAGCATGCTTTTGACACTCAATGGTATTTTTGATGGAGGCAAGGGTTGGGTCACCGAAGTGGATGGAACATGACATTTTGTGCTGAAAATGAGAACATGGAAATCTCTTACACTTGAAATTATGAAGATGTGTTTTGTCCCTGGTTTCACACTCCTCTGTACAAGCAAATCTTTATCTCTCAGGCTTGTGTTTAGTCTTTAGACTTGGCTGGTACTAATTAGAGACAAATCAGGTGGAAAAACAATGAGTCAGATGCTGAAGAAAAGATGTGGACTTTTTTCTATTGAAGCCAAGTGCTTTACATGTACAGTTTGTATTTCTGGTTAAGCAGGAGGAGATTTTCATGTGCTGCCAATTTTTGAGTATTAAAGTAATAGCATAAGAACCTAAACAGAAAAAAAAAAAGTGTTTTATGATCATGGGTATGTTACACCACTAAAGAAGTTGCCATCGTGGCTCTGTAAGTTCTGTGCTGTGCTCATGGGCTGAAAAACTCACACTGTACAAAGCTAATGGCACATCTTCACACCTCTGATAAATTCTCAGTGTATTTGGTTTCCTGTGCAGCCTTCCATTTGCACAAACAGCTGGATAAAACAAGCTGTTCTGGCTTTTTCTGCTCTTCAGTTTGTCTCCTGTTCCTCTTTATCTTCCTTCTTATTTCCCCATGTGAGTCACTGCAATGTGTTAGGTACTCGTGTAGCTCACCCCCTCACAAACATACATGCCCATGGACTTTTTTTGGAAACTTGTGTTCAAACTCACAAGGCTGCACCCCTGCCAACTTGCTGTGTGTGGGTGTGCCAGGAGCAAATTATCAATTACTGACAACGAGAGAAATCTCCAGAGTGGAGGAGGCCCTGGAAATATGCAGAGAGTGTTCCTTCCGAGGTTCCTGCAAGGATAGAAATCTGGTTATTTCAATGGGTTACAGAGCATGGGGTGACATCAGGCTGGCAACCTGTACTAGTGAGGTTTCACTCAGGCCCAGTGCTCTTCAGCATCTGCATAAACACCTTGGACATAGATTTTTAAGGGACACTAAGGAAATTTGTTGATGGAACTAAATTGGGAGGAGCTGTTGATTTCTTTACAAGGTATTTCCTGGAATTTTTAGGAGGAATTTCTTCACAGAAAAGGTGACTGAGCATTGAAATAGGCTGCCCAGGGAGGTGGTGGAGTCACTGTCCCTGGAGGTGTTTCAGGAAAGACTGGACCTGGCACTCAGTGCCATGGTCTGACTGACACCGTGGTGTTGAGTCATGGCTTGGACTCAATGATCCCAGAGGTTTTCCCAATCTAATCCATTTGTGTGTCTTCAAAGATATTGGTTCTCCTCTAGCATTTAATTTCTAATAATTCCTATATTAAGCAGATGTTTTACTGGGAAGGGAGGGAGTACATGCTGCTTTTAAAGCTCTGAGTTGCTTATTAGTGTAAGCTGCATCACCCTGGAGTTCTTTCAGCCCCCAGGGACTCAACACAGTCATCATCATCACGCCTTTGGGGGTTTTTTTGTGCACTTTACTCCCCTTTCTTTTTCTACCCAAGGAAATCAGAAACTAAAAGGGAGTCTTGGAGCTTGTCTTGTTTGAAAAACCTCCAGATTTCTGGCTTGCTGTCACTGTCATCATTGAACAGCATTGCAGTCAGGTACCATGGTGATCTTAAACAGTGTCACACTGCCTGCATGTGCTTGTCAAATAATTTTTCTAAGGTTTTTTGTATTGTTTTGATTCCAAGATGCTGTAACAAGAGGCATATCTAATCCCCACTACAATGTCAATGCTATTTACCTGAGAATAAACTAATTTTTAATTATTTGCTTAGTGCTTATCAGCTCCTGACTCCTTTACTGCTCCAGCTGCACAAGAGCAGCTTCTGAGGTGGGAATCTGCCTGTACAAAAGTGCTGATCACTGAAATACAAATGGAGCTCTGCTTCTGGACATGGTTTCAAAGGAACACTGGTAAGGACCTCTCTGGAAGTAGGAAAACAAAACAACATTCTCCTAACTTCCCTAGCCTTTGACTTGTTCAGGAAGCAATTCGTAAGAGTCATGTTCAGGGCTTGAAACAATTTTCTAAAACATGGAAAATGCATTGCACAGAGACCTCAAGGTATGGGCACAGGCAGAAGAGCAGAACCAGCTCAGAATTGTGTTTAGATGTCCCTTGTGGCAGCAGGGCTATGTAATTTCCCTTCCCTGTGATTCCAGAACCATATTCCAGAACCTGGAGTCCCTGGTACAACAGTATCCTCCTCCTTGGGGAGGAGTGGTTGGTACCATGATCCAGCTGATGTTATCCTGTGAGGGATGGTGCTGGCAAGGGTTTGTGCTGTTTCTAACCCAGTGAGGTTGGAGCATACCTTGTTCTCAGCAATCAAAAAAGCTTCCTGTGGAGGGGCTGTGAAGTTTGAGAAAGCCAACAAACAAGTTAATGACAACGTAAACTATAAGCATACCATAATTGTTTCTTTTTTCTCCTAATTCATGGCTCACGTAAGGATCAAGTGGCCGGAAGCACCAGGAACTAACTTACTGGGAAACTGGGGCAGGAGCTGGAAATAAATCTTTGAGTGGGAGCGCTTTCTTCAGGGAGAACTTTTACAAGTATAAACATTGAAATACAAAAAGTCTGGTTCTGTTATATCTAAATAACTTGTTGTGTTTGCTTGACAAATTTTCAAATTTTTACTTGCTAATTTTCAGCTTCTAAAGTAAAAGGGGACTTCTACTGATTTTTGAGAGGGTTATTTGTTATTCAACTCAGCATCTGAGATTGAAAATAGTTTGGGTTTTTCCCTCCTACTTCAAAAAGGCGACCACAGGCTCTTCCTGGGGCTGATCCCTGCAACACCTGCCTGAGGTCAAGCTTCCTGGGCATATCCCTGGGGTTTTCTGTCCATTCAGCTAAAGCTCTGTCTCTAAGGCTGGCTGTGAATTTTGTGAAAGAGTCCAGAAAGCAAGATAAGGCTGGAGGTGATGAATTACTGTTGTACTAATGGCTTAGTTTTCACTGAAGATGTAGCTGAAATGGGGCAATATCACTGCCTCAAAGAGGTCTTGTTACAACAGGGATTCTGAAAATATTGCAGGGGTTTTTTTTACTTCCAGAAGGACTTGAATTCCAGCTTTTCTGTGTGATGCTCATCTTCCCTAGCATAGCCTCCATACACTGGGCTGCCTGTTTTCCTGCCACCCAGAGGCTTGGGATGATGTCAGAAAATGTGAATTACGGTGAAAGGAGTGGAATTACTCAGGGTTTAGTTTGTTCCCCCTCCCAGAAGCTGAAGGAGAGGATTTGTTTTCCAAGTTGAGTGCCAGAAGATCAGTGAAATTTGTGACAGATGCTGTTCTCCTGAGACATGGCAGTACTTCATTCTTTTCCAGCTTGGCTGGGCCCACTGAGTCTCAGTCTGCAAGCAGAGTGGTTTTTCCCCTCTGTACTGTGGATCCTGATGCACACCTCTGGACTCTTTCTTCAAGTTTGTTGATAGTGGGAACAGTTCCCTGGAGCTTGTATCCAAGGTGCCAGAGGTATCCTTGGAAGAGATCTTTTCCCTAGGAGGATACAAAATTAATGTGACCTGATGGGCTGTCGGAATAAAAACAGCGAAGAGAACAACAACAAAACACAAAATTCAAATGGCTGCCCCCAAGAAGTACAAGGTGACATCTGGGAAGATTTATTCCCCACCTAATATCTGGCAGTCAGGATTGCTTCTGAATGGTGTGTGTTGAGCCTTGAGTCTCTGTGGGTTCCTTGTGTGGTCAGTGGAGGGAGAGGCTTCTCCAGGGAGTGGCTGGGGTCGGTTCACAGGACAGATTCAGCCTGACAAAGACTGCCTTAAGCAGTGCAGCTAATGGGGCTTGGGGTGAATACTCCTCAGTGTGGCTTATTGCACAAATATTTGTAAAAGCCTGTTGGTTGCTCAGCCAGCACCTCGAAAAGCCACCTTCCAAGTTCAACTGATGCAGCAAAGAGAAGTTTTTGTTTGTGGTGCCCGATGCGTGTGTTTGCTGTCCATCCTCGGCAGAGACAGCTGTTCATCATCGTTTCCTGTCCTGCCCCTTGATCCTTCCAGTACCACACACACCGATGCTTTGAGTGGCAGCATTCTCCTGCCTCTTTTGGGAGGTCACACTACTTAATCTTTTTGCCTTCAGTGGAAAGAAGGGGTGAAAAGAAAGGGTTTGCAGTGAAAGGAATTTTTAGTGATGCGTTTGTCTCCTGTTAACTCGGTGACATTGTAGTAGCTGTGCCTGTAACATTATCCTTTAGTAAAAGCTGAGAGTTTGCTGATTGTTCCCCTTCAGAGCTGGAGTGGTGTCCTGTTCCCTCCTGTGTCTTTTACACTTTACTTCTCAGTTCTTAAAACAAGAAAATTCAAGGCGAGTGCCATTTTTGGTGAGGGTTGCATGTTTATAGAAGTTGTTATACAAATAATGGAAAAATACTTTTACAGCAGTTAAAAATGAGTGAATTTGTTCTTCTAATGCTCTAGATGAAGCAAAATCTTCATCCACCAACTGATATTTGTGTGGCTCTGAGTAGTTTTCTAGATTTGCAACCAAAGATGTCAACGCTTCTGCAAAAACAATTAAACCTCTTTAATTCTGTTTTCCTTTTTCTTTCTTCCTTTTGCCTGAAACTCTTTTGCCTTTATTAGTCTTTAACAAGTGTATCTTTATATCTTAAAAATATGCAATAATTAAATCTAATATATCATATCAGTATTTTTGCTGTGAATACCCATTACAGTAGAATCAGTTTATCATAGGGTTAATAAAATTACTTGGACACTCTATCTTGCAAAACTGTAGGAAACTGTTATGTATCCAGTTGCTGACTGTGTGGTGTTTGGAGCAGGAGGGACTGGAATTGACAGCATGGCTGCGAAATTAAATCACAGTGACAGAATTAAATCCAGGTTGTTTTATCTTTTCATTGGAAGATGTCAGTGTGTTTTAAAAACCAACCATCTATTTGATGTTGAAGCATCACCTCCAAGGGCAACATGAATTCCTTTCCATCTGAGCAGGAAGCTGCCAGCACAATCTGTGGAGCTTTTTCACCAGGGATAAATCCACAGGAATGCCTGCTGACTTCTGTGTCTTAACTTTTGGCTTAACTTAGCCTGCTTTCCATGTTTATCCTGGGCACTCCTTGGGTGAGGGAGTTTCATGCCAGGGAGCTGCCCTGCTGATACTCTGAATTCAGAAAATGCCTGAAAAAAGGATACCAGGAAATACATAAGTCAAAAAGAGGGACGTTTTAGTCAAGGTTCTATTGGTAATATTTTTAATATTCCTTTACAGGAATATATGTTGTACTTGTAAACTAGCAAAAGAGTTGTGTGCCTTTGTTTTTGGGAAATTTGTAAATATTTCTCTCTGGAATTACATATCAGATAATTCATGGCTGAGGGAAGACCTCTGTATTTTATTGTGTAATTTTCTGTGGAAAGAGCTGTCTGGCCACACCCTGCCGTATGGCTGATACCAACTTAAAAAGACTTCGCAAATCCTCACATTTTGATATGATCAGCTGTCTGTGTTATCCTAATGTTGGATGTATTGATGTGAACAAGAAAGAAAAAAGAGCAGAAGGCCATGTTGAAGTGCTGGGCTGTATCTGTTGAGTGCAGCCTGGGAAGGATGAGCAGAGTATTTGGCTTTGGGACAGGAGAGCTCAACCCACAGCAGCTTGATTTTAAAGTTACGGGTTTGTTTCTGTTCTTCTCAGCATGCCGAAATCTTTGTTTCTGTTGCGTTTCTGGAGAACAAGGTTAAATTCTTTCAGGACAAGTTCATTGTATCTGACCTGGAAAGAAAAAAAAAGTCTTTTATGCTTATCTCTAAAGTGTACTTGAAGTGAAAATTAAAGAAAAACAGTAAACAATGATGGAGATAGTGCTACTGCTGTCATGATATTCTGCCCTTTGTCCCCTGTGCACACACTGTAATTTATTTGTACCTGGGTGAGGTGACTTCCACACCAGGCTTAAACCATTCATGAATTACCTCTGCAGAGAGACGCTTTGCAGGGAGTGCAGGGAGGTGAAGCCCTTTTGCCTCATGTTGTGGCAGCTGGGGGTTTGTCCTCATTCTAGCAGGGAAGATGTTTCCCTGCAAAATTCAGCTTCTTCCATGTTGGCTTGCTCAGTACCTGGTGATATGAGTAGTGGGGGAGATATCTCATAAAGAGGAAGAACACAGCATCTACTTTATTATTTATTATCAGTGTTTGAATTTAGTACCTTTGGTGACAAACATAGCTCAAGCTCAGCTTGCCTTATGCTTTATTCCTTCAGATCGCCATTTGGCGTGTTCATGTGGGAAGGATCAAGTGTTCTGTTGTTTTCTGGGCACTGAATTGCAGTCCTTGTTGCAGTGCCTGATTGTAAAGTCACACCTCCCAAGAGAGGCGTTTTTGTCTGGTGAAGTGCTGGTGGCCAAGTCCTGACCAGCAGCGCTGTCTGCCCAGCTGGGCAGCACTTGGGTTGTCACAGCCTTGCTGCTGCCCTGGGCTGGCATCTGATGGAGGACATAAACTGTCAAGATGCTGATGCCTCACTGTTTACAAATGGGTCCTTGAAGAAGGGTTTGGGACAAGGGCGTGTTTTCCCAGGAACAGGGCTTGTTTTTCCAAGGCGTTGCCTGCCATCCTGTTGCACCAGAGCTCTGGCAGCTGTCGTGGTAGCCACCCATGACACATCCCAATGTCAGAATGCCCTGTGGTTCCTCAGCCAGGGTATATCCAGGTCACCTGACAAGCTTTAGGGACACTTTGTGATCTGAAGCCCTGCTTAGAGCATGAATCCAGCCCCTCACCCTGTAAGGGCCCCAGGCACGTTCGCTTGCATTCACCCGGAGGGTGGAAGGTTTACATCAGCTGCTGTTCAAATAAACATAATTGGGTTGGACTTTGTTTTTTGGACAATACACATGAATTGTGTGGTGAGGCTTTTATTGGCAATTACATGTTTGCTTTCCCCTCATAAAGTTACTTAAGCACTGACAGTCCTTTGATATAAGAGACCAGTTTATTGGGCAGACACATACTGCTGTCACCTCAGGTTGCCCCCTGTGAGATATCCATCATCCATCCCTGACAGGCTAAGCTTCATTTTCTAAGAGGGGATTTTAATGAATTTGTGTTTTATTCTCAGTTAAAGTGCCTATTTCTTACAATACTGTTCGTTACTTTTGTGCTACATCTGATAAAATACAAAAATATTTAATTATTACTGTTGACAGGAAATCTGGAATTCATTGCATATTTTGAAAAATATTCTGATATTTCATGCTTAGTTGATGACTAAGCTGTGCTTCAGAAATAATTTTGGTAATCCTTCAAACAGTACTTGTTCTTAGAATTAGCTAAGAATGGGTACTCTTTGTCCTAAAGGAGGGAGAAACTGATAGTGTTCAATATTTGTCCAGCTGTCTTCCCACTCCTCCCATAAGTACTTAAACCATACGTAAATAATCACTTACAGTCCATTTTACATTGTTTTAATTAAAGCCATCTCTGCTTCCTCTGTAATTTCTCATAGAAAAACCACCTATAAAAAAAGTTCCTGTGACACGTTTGGCATGAATAAACCATCAGGTTTTACTAACTTTTTAAACCTTTTTATTTAACTTCAAGAAACTCTTGGGAGAAAAACAGATTGTTCAAGAAAGGATGGTTTAAGGAAAAGCCTCGTTGAAGGTCATGGTCTTTTCCTACGTTCACTTCGTATTTTTCACAGTCATCTGTTACTTAAAATATCTTCAGGTTTGGGGCTGTTCTGGAGTTTATTTGGAATGCCTAATGACAAGCTTCAGAGGGAATATTTGTAATCCTGTGCCTTGGGGAGAGTGTCAACAACTGATTATCCAGGACCAGGAGTTCAGGGTGAACCTGGGGAGTTGCTGACTGTGAAATATCATGCACTTTCACATACTTGAAGAGCTGAATAACCATTTTCTGGCTTTCTTTCACAAGACTGTACAGCTGAGGCTGCTGCACTCCTCTGCACCGGAGCTCTGTCAGGAGCCTGTAGGTTTTGTAGTTCTGAGGAAGATAGAGGATAAATGCACCAATTTTTTTTCTAATTCCTTTGGCATTCATAGATGCCTTTTAAACTGGATCGTTTGTGTTGGTCTTAAGGGCAACAAGCTATTTTTAGAGCTTTATCTATGGTGTGAGTTAACTGAGGTGTTTTGAAGTTCAGTCCAACAGGAATAGGGATTGTTTTACCAGCAGACGTGAAGAGCTTTGTTTTGTAAGTTGAAATCAGTGTTTAGTTACTCTGTCCCCATTTTTTGTGGACCACAGTTGTGAGAAGATTCAGGACACAGATAGTGAACGAGGCTGCTGAAACAAACACAGCCAGGGAGCAAATTTGAAGGGACTTTGGAGATGCATTTTGCTTTTTTTCACATGGATTGCCGAAAATAACTTTGCTTTTCATGTTACAGAATATGGGTTGTTTTACATAACTTGCTGATGAGCTCATCAGTGTTCAACAGCATAAATGAATAAACCCAACCCAGATGCAGCATCAGCCTCAATTAAACCTTTCATTAGCAGATTCCATAGACCTCCATTTTCTACGTTTTTTGGGACAAACTTCTTAAGAGGTATCGATAAACAAAGTTATAAAAGGCAAATGCTGAAGCTTTCTGGTGATCCTAAACTAATTTCTTATGTGCAGAGGGAGGAAGTCCTTGGCTGGGACCAGGAGGGGCCAGTGGGCTGCAGCCCAAGTGTTCTCCTCAGATGAAACCAGGAGATTCTCTTCTCTTCCACCTTGCACTTCTTTACCCATGCACTGAGATTCCCAGATGATGCTTTATGGATAAATTTGCTACCAGCCTTTCGAGAGGTAGCTCACTGAGTGCTGTATTGATTAAGGTATTGAGTGCTTTGCTCTGTCCACCTTTAACCCAATAGATATTCCAAGATGTGCAAGTAAAGGCTTAAGAAAAACAAGTAATTATTGCTAATGAAACCTTCAAGTGGGAGTAGCGTTCAGCTGAGTGAGGCACTTTGACATCAGCACAGGGTATTACACTCACCCTTGCTCTCCTGAGAATGTTCAAGCCTTGAATTAATCAAGGTTTCTGGATATAATAGCAGAAGTTTGCAGTCTCAGGTTTGGAGCATACTTTGGTCTTTGATGGACGTGGAAGGAACTCTGATTAGAGCTCTGATTTCAAAAGGACACAATGTAGAAAACTGAAAACCAGCAGAAAAGCCCTTGTCAGGCGAGATGCTTCCCTCTGTTCTTGGTGGATGTCTGGGTGATATCCCTTTAAAAAACCAAAAAATTGAAATACAGATTAAAAATTCCTTCTGGCTCCAGGAATAATGTCTGGAGTTGCAGATGGGAGCCAGTCCCATTGTTTTTAGTTCTGCCTGGTGTTTCTTCTGGTCATTAATGGTCAGTCCTCTCCCAGCATAGGGAGCTTCAAAGGTCTTCAAAAGACACTGGCTTTTCCCTTATTTTGGATGGGAGGAGGGGTAGGTAGGACTGCTTGCTGCCAGGACTTCTGTTTCTAAGGTGGCAAGTCTCAAATGCAGGGTTTTTTCTGTGAATTTGAGGATCTGAAAGATTCCTTGGTCATAATCTTGGGCTTTCACATCTTTCACATCACCTTCCTCTGAGTTTTAGAATACAAAGCCTATCTTGCAGCTCTGAAAATTTATCCAAGCTTGAGTTTGGCTGTGAGCTGCCTACTTGTATTGATCTCTTGCTCACTGATGACTTAAAAACAAGTCCATTTACTAAAAAACAAGTCCAGTTGTTATCATCTGACAGAGGCAATTAATTTGTGTGAGAGGCAATTGATTTGTCAGGTTCTTCCCTGCTTCTTTAAAATCCTTTTTTATTTCAAAGGAAAACAGTCTGAATTTATGGGTATTGTCATTAATGGAACGTAAATACATCTAAAATTCATGTAAAACTCATGCTTTTTTGAAGGGTAAAAAGCAAGTGTCACATGAGTATTTATGCAAACGTTAAAGCATCACCAATATAAACATTCATGGGTAGCATCATCTCATCAGAAACTTTTTCAGGGTCTTTTTTTTTTCAAGAAAGAACTATAATGATATTTTTGGAAACTAGATTATAAACTAGACACATTGAACAAAAAAAAAATCCACATACAACCTGGTTCTTTGTAAAGCTTATGCAACAGGTTTGCAGCCTTACACGAACTGTTCCCATGCTGAATGTGATACAGCTTTGTATAACAGGACTCTTATGTCATCTCTGCAATTTTTAAAGCAGAACTGGGTAATCCATGAACAGAACAGTAAGGGCATTAGAGTCGAAATGGGAGACTAATGACTACTGATGGATTACTGAATTTCAGGTTTTGAAGCTCTCAGCATGGTCGCTTGCCCTGTGAATTGGCGTCTCTTTCAAATAACCAGCCTGGCTTGGACATTAAAGGAAAAGCTTTGCAAGAACTTCCTTGCTGCAACAGAATTCACATTATTGAACCAGGGATGTTTGCTTTGTTGTGCAGACTGCACAGATACTGCAGAACGTAAAATTCTGATAATAAACCCAGTCCTTGTTTAGCTGTTTAAAATTTATGGTTGTCTTACTGTTCTCCTCATATGAGTGGGGTACTTTGTACAGCCTTCCTGACTGTGCTTTTCCTAAGTGCTTCAGGCACGTGGCAGGGTACTTTAAACAACTTGTTGGGCTGAGGAAGAGGAAACTTCCAAGAAGCAGGTGAGAAGGACCTCAAGCAGAGTAATTCATTGCCATGGCTCTCCTTTTTCTCTCAGAGGTGGCAGCTTTCTGGTGGCCCTTTCCCAGGGAGGGCCATTCAGAAGGAGCCCTCTGCTCCCCAGCTCAGACATGGTGTTTTACCACGGGGAGCCAAACTCCTGAAAGGTCTGATTGTGTCAAAATCATGCTAAGGTATAGAAGCGTATTTCTGAGATAGATTTTGTTTAAAGACTGCTTCAGATTTTAGTTTCCCATCCTAAGCTGTGTTGTCCTTCACAGGAAGTAAGTTTCAGCGTGCTCCATTACATGCCTTGTCATATCTGATTGTTTGCTACAAGGAAAGAAAAGAAAATACGCGCTAATTTTGATTTTTTCAGACAGAAGTCTTTGGGGTGTTTTGGGTAATTTAAGTCTGTTGTAAAGGTTTTGAAGGGGTTTCTTCTCCTCAACAAGAAACATTTCTGTATTCACTTTAAAGAGTGCTGGCTTGTTGTGTCACCTATGAAAGCATTTGTTCTGATGCCAAGTTGTCTTCTCCCCAAAAAGAAACTGTACTTCCTTCATTTACTGTGAGCTGCTACACTTGGTAACTCCAAGGATGGACCGTTCCTCCATTCTTCAACTCTACTCCATATTTTTCCCCAACAACCTTTTTCCTAATACTGTTTCCTTTTTTGCTACATCTGTTCCTCTTTCCCATTTCATGCAAAAGCACATTAATCATTAACATCTGTATGTGTGGCTGAAAAATGGCCTTTTCAAAGCTGCTTTTAGCTGAGCTGGAAATCCTGAGCAGCCCATCCACCGGTACCTGTGGGTCACCACTTGTTAAACACTGCTGCTAGTTAAGTTTCCAGGTTTGTATCTGGGGGGTAATGACGTGTTGCTGCACGCTTTAGGATGCTCAACCTGTGGTTAACAGGCCCAAAAAATGAACAGCAGAATTAGGGAGAGAAGGGGCATGACTCAAAATGAGCGTAACACATGCTGGTATTAAGCCCCCTTCTATTTAATACAGCCCTGGGACAGTACCTGTAGCATGGGATCATCTTTTTGGAGTTGTGAAGCCTGAACTGTTTTGCTGTAAGTGCTGGATACTTTGGCTGTGTCACACACAGGTAGCTCCAAAACAAAAATACAGGTTTGTGGGTTTCGGAGTTTGTTTGGGATTTGTTTAAGGGAGAAAAACAACCCAACAACTCTGTTTTGCCCTTTGTAGCTGAAAACTAAGAGGACAGTGATTAGAGCTTTTACCTAAGACAAAAAATTAGGAAAGCTGCTTTTCTATCCATTTTATCTAATAGCAATAAATCTCATTGAGCTGAGTGCATCTGTCCATATGGATGTGGCTATTCTAAACTAAAGAACCTTACACAGTGCTACTGGTGCTTCAGACCGAGGTGCCAGACTCTTTTTGCTCCTGCAGCAGTTATGTTCTAGTGGGTGAATCTGTAGACATCAAATAAAACATCAAATGCCAGCCCCTCATTATTGCTAGATGAATGGGTGTTAGCTGGAGGAAAGTATGGTGATTCAGTTTTAATGAGAAGAAAATGGCTTCAAATGTTCTGTTTCTGGTAGTACAGTCTCTATTCAAAGTGTTGTCTTTTGAAAGTCTAATCCCAATTCTAAGCACTGGGGGGTTTGTTATTTGAACTTATTTCCAGCATGAGTATCCCTTCCAGGCTATTATTTTTACATGCTTAAGATTCTTGTTTAAAAATAAAAAGTAGGTAGCTTGGAGTTTAATGCAGCCAGGTCAGTAAATAAGAATAATTTTTCAGCATTTCTATCCCTCCATCCTCCCCATCCACAGCTCCTGTGAAGGGGATCTCTATTTTTATTGTCCCTTGCAAATGAGGTTATCTGAAGTTACTGTACCCATTTTAAAGGGGTGAGGGGATGGTCCAGACAGTTGTTACTGTCTTCATCCTGTTCATGAATGATCCAAAGAGCAGTATCCAATTCCTGGAAGCTCTGGAGCTTCGTTTTTCATTTTGACTAATTGTTTTCTTGAAATAATGAGCAGTAGTGACTTCACAAAGCGTGGTCTCCTGGCACCGAGATCATTAATGACTCACCGAATCTGTAGTTAAAAATATGCTTTTCCACGCTTTGAAAAAGTCCTGGTAGTTTTGCTCACAAAGGAGGTGTAATGTGTGGTGGGAGTGAGTGGAGATGTATTTCCTTGTAATTTTCTATTCATGACCATTTCTAGGCATGGAGTCCAAGGCAATCAAAAACTAGCAAGAAAAGAGGCATTGTTTTAGAGGTGTGGTCCAGATGAAAGATGTTGTCTGTGGTGGGGTTTTTTTGACATGGCCAATGACCCTCTTGCCTCCTCCTTAACTGCTCTACAGAGATGCAGTGCAAGGACTACTTCATGGTTTTGAGGCTCATCTGCAGTGGGAACACTAAAATTAGTCCCCTGTTCTGGAAGACTTCGGCTTTCTCGGAGATTTCATGATGGAAATTTCATCAGACACGTTCTTGAAGAGCAGCACTGGAGGACAATGGAGGGAGGGGAGTGCATTATCCACCTGGGATAACCTCTGGGAGAGGTCTCCAGCAAGGGAAATCCCTCATGACTCCTCTCAAGTGGTTCACAGGCAGCTCCATTCTCATGCCTACTTGTTTTTTCTTGTGAGGGCAAGTGATGTAGGGCCCCTCACTGTCTGAACTGCAGGTGCATCACTGAAGTTGCTGCTGAGAGTTCACCACTGGCTCTTTCCAACCCAAGATCTGTGGCTGCACTGCCCTTGGATCAGCTCTTGAGAAGATTATGTGACAGGAAAAACTCAGTGAGGTTAAAAAACAAAAATCTAAATCTGACGTTGTCTGTCCCTATTTTATTGTTCAAAATTCAGCCTGAAAATTCTATTAATCCCTTTGCACAGGATTCTGAGAGTGAATTCAGTGTTCCTTCTGGAAAGCACCTCTAGGATGTTTTTCAGCCAGGGTGTGTTGTTCTGGTTTTATAGAATACCAAAGATGTATTTGATTTCTTTGTGTGACTGCCTGGCTTTCTTAAAAGGTGTAGTGGAAGTTACTGTTTTGAAAGTTACTCTTTTTATGTTGCATTTTTGGTGCAGGGGATGGTCATGGTGCCTCCCCTGCTCTGCTGCCACACAACCACAAAAATCCCAAACCACAACCAAACACTGCCACTGCATTGGTTTGAAATTAAAAGCTGAGGTCTGTAATGTCTGTAATTTAAGGTATTTTATCAGCATTTAATTACAGTCCTTTGTTAAGTGGCTGCATTACCATTAAATGGTAATGCTGAGTTCTCTTCGAGAACTTGTTTATTTGGGACACAATCAAAGGAGGTCAGAAATGCCAAATTCTCTCTGTAGTTATTTCAGGAGCTCCATAGTACCCATACCTTTTTCATAACTCAGGCTGATATTTTAGAAGTATCTTTACATGTCTACCACTTGTTTCCAGAAATGTTAATTGGGCTTGTGGGATGAAAGGCCATTCCAAATGTAAAGCTGCTTCCCAGCACACTTCTTCTCAGGATGATCCTTTTTTTCCAAGGAAATTAAGGGACATTTTATAGCATCCTGCACTATATTAGCAAGCCTGCAGCAGAGCAATGTGAATGCAGGGAACCCAGTATGCCACCATTTTTCCTAGAACCTTTTAGCTGTTTATCAAACTTGGTTTTTCAATTTCTGAGCAGATTTGGCCCTTCTGAAAATGAAACTCCTTTTGGCTTTTCCTCAGGCACAGAGCAGGCAGGTCCTGTGGGTGTTGTGCCTGCACAGCACCCTGGGCTCTGCTCTCCCTGCAGATGCCTTGGCAGGCTCAGGAGGTTAATCCAAACAGTTCTGTAGTGGATACAGACAACAGGTAACATGACTTGAACCCAGCTTAGCTAATTAATGTATGATTTTATTTTAAAATCTCCAGAAGGGGGATGGAATGATGCTTGGAAGAAGCAGTCATTTGGGCATTGTAAATCCCACTGAGCTCCATGTGTGTTGTAAAGGCTTGAGAAGGAAGGGGAAACCAGAGGTGCAAGTGTTGGTTGGTCAGTGCAAATCCCTGTTCAGCATTCAGCAGGGGGTCAGATAAAAGCAAGCTTAAAGAATGGGAGGAAATAAACCTGAAAATTGAATTATTTATTGCTGCTGTAAAATATGTGCTAACTGCTCTCTTTACCTTAAAGAAAGATGTAATAGACATGGAAAGATGTAATAGGCATTAGCAGGCTTAGGAGAGACATGAAAATCCTGCAGGCAGGCAGGGAAGGTGGACAGACATTCCCTGATCTCACTTGCATTTTTGCCTTTATATGCAGGCCCCTTTTTTCCTACTAGCCCTCAAAATAATCCAAATCTTTCCATACAGTTTCCACCACTTCCCAGCCTTTTCACAGGTAAGGGCTTAGCTTCCCAGGAGGCAGGGAGTTTGAAAAAAACAGGTATTTTTATCACAATGCTGCACAGTCTTGCCTTTGTTAGCACCTCTTGGTCAAGAGGGCAGCAGAAAGAGCTGCCATCAGTACAAACTCCTAGGCTTGCCAGGATTAAAAATTCAGTGCAGTATTTTGATGCTTGAAGAAAAGAAGAAGCACATGTATTTTAGGAGCACAGGTCCACAGATTTTACTACAGTTCCACTTCAGGACAGATGTCTAAAACCAGGCAACAGCATTTGGCATTACACATCATCCTCCCCTTCCTTCTGTAGGGGGGTGGCTCTGATTTGTGTGATGCTGTTCTCCATCTCATCTCCACAGCAGCATTCAGTTTTCTTTTATCTGAGAGGTGCTACGTGACTTCTCCCACTCAAGAGCTGCAGTGGGAAGGCAGGAATTGATGTCCCTGTGCCCTCATGGCCACAGTGTGCCAGGACAGCATGAGGTCCATGAGCAAAGTCCTTGGTGCTTAGGTTGGCCTCCCAGGAGGATATCTTTAGCCTGATCCCAGGAATGGGGAGGAGGTGAAATACATTCTACTTCTCACAGTCCTACAGCAAGAGCAGTGACCTTATGTCTTCCAAGGGGAGCCAGTCACAAATCTGACATTTTCCTGATGCAGGAGAAATAGGCTACAGCATTGCAGATTTACCACAGTTGAGACCCGTGCCCACTCTGCTAAAGGCTGGTGTCCAAACTGTGGGTGCAGGCCAAAAAAGACAGGTTGCTGTTGTGGAGAATAATATTTAAAAAAAAAAAGACTTCTCTGCTTTAAAGGCACTGAAAGCTAAATGAGCTATTCACATCATCTCCATTTTCCTCAGGAGAAGTGGTTAAGGTATTTTATAGTAGTGGTTAAGGTATTTTATATTTCATTCTTCTTCTCTCCTTGTTCACAATGAGAAAAAGGAAGAGACAACCAATTAAGTATCTGATGTGGAAGAGCTGAAGCCTTTCTTTGTGCATAAGTATCTCTGATTCTCCTGTGTTTATTTTCCTATTCAGTTTTCATATGCTGAGTGGATTGCTTATTAATTGTTAAATGACTGCTCTGCAATTCAGTTATGGAAATTATTTCTACTTCAGTACCACTTGCCCTTGAATTGAGAACAGGAGAACCAAAATTAGATAACTTCTCTTCAAACCTTTCATCTTTCTGAAAAAAATACAGTTCGACATGATGCCTGTCAAGAGGACTATGAAATTCCAACCTTAAAACAATCCTTATGGCCAAGCTGGTTTGGGGATCATGTTGAGAACTGGTGTCCTGATCTGTCCTGATGAGACCTTGAAACAGATTTAATCCAGGTGTGATATTGACTGTAGTGCAGAGCTGGTGTTCTATTGCCCACATTCATTTCTAGAATGAATTGTGAAATCACAGATTGAATAAAACAAAGTTGTAATTTTAACTGAGGCAAGGAAAGCTGTGTGGGCAGTCCCTTGGTTTCAGTAGGATTCTGCTCAGGCAGAAATGTCCTCCCACGCTCGTCTCTTCAGGGTTGCACCTCCAGCTTCAGCTTTCACTGCGAGCCTTTGCTTTTCACCTTACACAAGAAAAGAGGCTGAAAAAAAGAAAAAGGAGTTAGGTATTATGCAGCAAATATTACCAAGGACATGTTCTGTGGTTTAAAAAAAAAAAAAAAAAAAAAAAAAAAGCAAATCTAGAGCTTTTCCTTTCTTTTCAGAAGAGAGCTGTATTCCTCTGGTGTCTCCCTGCTGGCACATAATGCTGATATTTCTGTGCATTTGAGCCGAAGGTCACTGAGGTCAGTGCAGAGATTCTCAGTATCTTCAGCAGACTTTGCACCACACTGAGCAGGAGCTGCTGTTTTGCTGATAAATCCGAGTGTGATGCCTGTCCCCAGGCTTTGGAACAGCAAGAGCAGCAGTATTGGAGGGGCTGTAAACCAGGCTGGACTCTGAACACGTGGCTGCCCCCTTTTCTGTGGGAGGTTTCTCATGGTGAATTAAAAGAGAGCAGTTTGCATTCTAAAAGTAACGAGGAATAAAATACCAAAAATTATTTTGACCGGGGTTGGGTTTTTTGGGAGTTTTTTTCCGATTTGGCTTTTTTGCCCTCTTCTAAGTTCACACACTCAAATTGCAGAAAAGAAACAAATGTAGTTATTTTGGTCCCACTGAGGAGATGTGTTTGCAGTGGCCACATAACTCTGAGTAGATTCTTTTGTCCTGATAAGTTCTATTTTCAGATCATTGGAAAGGTTATGGACAAATGCCATAAAAGCAGCAAAAATAAAAAGCCTGTTTGGTCTGACTGCTTTGTCTTGTTAAATATTTTAAGAAGGGAAGCCCAGCTGAATGCATGCTGGACTGCAGGCATATTTTCAAGCCTTTCGTACCCTGTTTATGTGTTTTTAGATGAGCAGTTCTGCCCAAATGGCAGAGACTTTTCACCATCCCTTTAAAGGTGTATTTACTTGTAATTCCAGATGTGTGGGATCAGTGTGCCAGGGACAGAGGGTTAATGTTTCTGGGAGGAGGTGGGGATGCTGCTGTTGGTGTGTGTGCCTGTCTGTTGTGTCAGCCTTGTGCTCTCCCTTCTCTGATGGTAAAATGCCCTGGAGCAAACGGATGCCTGGCATTGCTGCTTGCTGTGAACATGGCCAGGAGACAAGGGCTCAAACAGCTGCCCTTGAAAAATTATTTCTGAATAATGCCATTTTGTGAGCACAAAACATATTTGCTGTAGCTGGGTCATGCTGATCTCAGAGCTTAGGTGAAGAATATAGGGACTTTCTGAAGTGAGGCTTTTTGAGGTCATTACCTGTTGCTATTAAGAGGATTTGCATGGCCGTTATTCACTACTTGCAAAACTTGCAGCAACCAAAATAAACACCTTTGTACTCTCAGTTCAGCTCTGGGTGTAGAAGCATTTCAGCAACAGGATCTGCTCACCCCTCATGTGCTCTTGTTTCAGGCGATTCAGGTGCCTTTTAGGCCACGGGGCAAATGTGCAGTGTACAGAAAGGAGCAGAAAAGAGGGTTTTAAACACATCTTACTCCAAAATGCTGTTTCAGAGTAATTCTAATCTTTGGTCTCTTTCTGAAGAAACCAGTTATGGCCTTGACTGAAGACTGGTTGGAGTGGAGAAGCCAAGATCCTCTGGCCTTTGCTCAACAGGAGCCAGCGTTGTCTGCTCTCGTGGAAAATAAACTGTTTTAGGGTTACAGAACCATAGAATGGTTTGGGTTCAAAGAGGATGTTAATTTCTACTCAGCTTTTATATTTGGTGTAATACTTTTAGGCAGAGTACTAATGGATGCCTGAGTCATTTATGTAACACATAAACATGAAAAAGCTGTGAGGCAGCAAGAGTGATCTGTTTTGGGGCTGCTAACCAAATTATTCAGCCTGCAAGCCAGTAGTACTCTCAGTCAAAATATGCCAGAATCCCAAGTCACAGAGCCTCCTAAAGGTCAGGGATTCTCTGCTGAGGTTTTTCTTGCATTCTTTAACTGTGGGATTATTTCCAAATGCAGATTACTTTAACTGTGTTGATTGGTTTGGTAGAAAAGTAATTCTTACCCCCAGAGTTCATTGATGTTTTCCTGGTATTGTTTATTGCAGTAACAGAGAGGAAGGTGATTGATACCGATTGTATTAAATAAAAAGTTACATTAAAAGCCCAGAAATTTCCTTGTGTCCTTAGGAGTTAACCAAGTGCATGGTCTTGGTGATACCCTGCTACAAAAACATGCCCCAGTGGCAGGGAGAGTTTGATGCTGTGATAGGGCACTTCCCAAAACATTTAAGAAAGTGGTAAATAATAACATAAAGTCGTTGAAACTTAATTCTGAGAAAATGGAGGGGGGGGTTATGATAATGAATGATGTTTGATTTGAATATTTTTGCCATGCTAATGATTCCCATGTTAGGTAATAGGTAGATTAAAATATAATGAAAAATAATTCCAGATCTAAAGAATGTTCTCACTAGGAAAGCTGGATTTAGTGTAAAAGTAGAAGATGCATCAGTAAGGATTCATTTTCTTAGACTAATTTCATACTGCAATTAAGTGCTACAAGATTGAAAAAACAAAGGCTAGCCTAGGTCTAGGGAAAGCTGTAGACTGGTATTTCAGCTCCATGAGCAGCCTTAAAAACACCAAACCAACAAAACACGGTGCAAGAAAACAAGGACAGCTGTCAAACAAGGTAGAAAGATGCAGATCATAAGTGAGGAAGGGCATTTTCCCTCTAAGGTCCCCTGAAGAGGACCTTGAGAGGAGAGCACCTCACCTTGCAGTGGTTCCACTGAGAGACTCTGTTAGTGAAGAGCTGACACAGCAGGCAGGGCTTGAATAAGTGATGATGGAGCTTTCTCATCGCTGGTACCCTTGTGAGAGAGCCTGATGCCCTGCCAGAAATGGAGTTTTCAAATAATTTTATATAGTTTTCCATATATTTTATATAGTTTTGTATAGTTTTTATATATATATATATATGTATGTATGTATGTATATTCTTATATAGTTATATGTAGTTTTTCTTTTTTAATACATGTTTTATTTCAAATCTCACAGTGATACAAAGGTAATTTAATAATTTTTTTATGCTGGCTATATGTGCTTCTGTGTGCAACTTGACGAAGTTTGCAGGTATCACTTTCTTTTTTCTCTTTTTTTTCTTTTAAAATCTCTTCATGCATTTCTTAGTTAATGATTTTAGCTCTGTTTACACCTTTTTTAAATAGCAGCTGGCTCAAGACCCAACCAGATTTGCATACCAAGGTCCCCAAGACAGTGTCATTAGCCTAAGCAGGTTAATTGATTTATTTGGCATGCCATTACACCTATTTACCTCAAGCCAGCCAAGCAGCAGAGAGAAAACTCTCCTGTTAAAGATTAAACATTTCACATTCACTGTTTTAGGGTTTGAAAGAGCTGGAGCTCAGCTATGCTTTTCAAAGATGCTGGAATTCAAATGGAAACATTAGTGCTTGATGTGCTTTCTTTGACAAAACAGAGTCAGTAGGTGGAGGGGGTTCAGAGGAATGTCTGGTTTTCATTATTTTTTAGAAACAGTTCAGATACAGAGAGGTTTCACTTTTCATTCCTGCACTAGGAGTTAGATCACAACACTTTCTGTTCCTTTGTCTAAATTCCAGTCCTATCTCAGGAAGGCAGAAGTTCTGGCAGTGCCTTTGGCTGGCATTACCCAGTCCTGTATTTAATGGCCTTCAGCTATGACCAGTTTACATGGTCAGTATTTCCAATGCCAGACTGGATGCTTTCCCAAACTGCTTTGCCCATATCCAGGATCAAGACTATGAGAGAAAAAAATACTTTGGAGGTTTCTCCTTAAATACATTTTTTTTTTTTTTTTTAGTGGGAAGTGCCGTAATGGGGGGGAGAGGGATTGAGGAGAAAACCAAACCTTGGAAATAGTAAGCTCAAGGTTACTACAAGGTCAGAAAGGAACCTCCTGGTACCCTCATGAAAGAGAATTACCTTAAAACTTTAGGATACTCTGAACACCTCAAGGTAGAGTTTTTGTGCAACAGCTCAATTCCAAGAGGATTCAGCCTAAACTGAGCATGTTCCAGAGTGGAGATGCAGCGTTATATAGAGTGAAACATCCACTAGTCTTCAGTGAGGGAGAGCCATAAAGGGTCTTCTATTCTGTGAAGCTCCTGTGACTGCAGCAGATTTTATGGGGTGGCCTGAGTCTCAGATAGCTGAAGATGTTGTGAAAGGGTGTTGGAGGAACCAGGTGAGCAGGCTTAGCAAACAACAGTCGATTAGGTAAGGCCACACAAAAAGTCACAGGCATGACCTTGCAAAGAGTCATCCATGAATGAGAATGAAATCTGCATTTTGTCAGCATGAAGTCCTTTTTTCTGCATTGTGGTGGTACCAGCAGAACTGTGACTTTCATAACGTTTCCTGTCTGACCACAGCCAGCTGCCCTCAGCATTGGAATGTTTGCCTCCCAAAATCAGACGAGGGTCTGGACTGAGGGACATCCACAGTGACGAGCAGTGTCCTCACAGCATCTGGGAGCTGTGGTTAGCACTGAGCATCCTTGCAGTGGTGAACAGAGTTCAAGGCTCACTGATCCCAAACCTGTGCTGCACATCCACCTCGAGTTCACTGCAGGTTTTGAGTGGAGCAGTGGGTAAGAAACCCCTGGAGTCTGTGCAGGGGCAGCACACAGGGCAGGGCACTCAAGGTGGGATATGGGGAATGCATCAGGTCAAAAAGCCAGACACAGGTACGAATCAGTGTGATCTTTTTTTTTTAAATCAAGAAGAGATAAATTGTAAGGTTTTCAGAAACCAATGAAAGTTAGTATCACCGAAAACAGCAGAGGAAGAGGCTTGCATAAAAGTATTGTCCTTTTTTCTTGTTAATTATTGTTATTGTTATTCTTGTTAGCTCTTTAGTGTGAAATGTATAAAAGCTACAGAGTACGCTACCTTCTAATTAGTTATACTGATTGAATTATGGTTTGGCTTTTTCTTCCTGAAAAGAAAGCTGCACCTCCAAAAGGCACAGGGAGCAGCAGGTTAAAGCTGCATCCATAAATGCTCATTTTTCATGTAGGATATAGAATATGAGGCAGACTATATTCAGGAGGCTGATAACGTAAAAGGTGACATTACATTTGTTGTGCAGTATCAGGGACCTACTTTTATCCTCTGGAATTGTTCCATTTTCTGCTATCCTTAATCTGTTTAATCTGTGATATTACAGGCTTGATGTTACATTAAAAGTATTAAAAAATCTGCAATCGAGTTAACTTCTTTTTTTAAGGGGATGTAATAATAACTTGCTTAAGAGGTTCCTGGTTCATGTAATACTAAAATAATGGAGAATTAAAAGGCACTCACAGTTACAAATGTTTGTGCTTTATTTTATAGAGTATTATGGAAATGAATTGCTCTTTACATTAGAGTTTTTGAAGGGCATGATTGTAGATATGTAGCAAAAATGCTCTGAATTGAATTAAAAATAATGAACTTAGTATTGTCAGAAATGTGGGAGTATTAAATCAATGGATTGCAATCCGTTGCATTTTTTTGTGGAATTATCTAGATTTTGCTGTCATTATCACATGCCCCAGTGTACCTTGCAGAATATTTATGAATATAAAAATAACTCCAGAAGTTTGCAGTGGTGTCACGATTGATAAGTGATAGAATTGCAGTGTGATAGAAGAATCGATGCAGCATCTTACACTTTCTTCATTCTGCATTGGTTTGTGGCAACTTTTTGTGGTTTCATTTTCTTTTTACCATTTATTAGATGTTCTTAAGGTGAGAATCTAAATGGCAAAGATAAATTGGTCTCATAAACATCTGACATGAAATATTTCCACCCAGTGGAACTATCCAGTTTAATGTCCTAATACTGTGATTTTTGAAGAAGGACATATAAGCTAAAATGCAATGTTTTTCTTTTTGGATCATTCATGCAAGATGGATGTTGTGTATTGTGACATTCCTGCAGCAAATGTTTGCATGGAAGAGGGGATGGGAGAGAGCTCTGCACAGGGGACAGAAAGGGACAGGACAGGTCCCTCTGACCCAGGCAGCCCTGGGGAGCCACCTGGGAGTGGTGTGCACCAGGAGAGGCCACCCAGAGAAGGGTTTGGAAGCAAGTTTATAGTGAATTTACCAGGGTTTATTTTGTGCCATTGGGCAGCCCAATACCAAATTCCCCCAGTAATGAGTAAGAACAGTCTGCAGTGAAGGAAGGCTTCTGTGATAGAGCTTGGCAGCATCATTGCAAAAATGACTTCTGAATGTGCCTGTTCCAAGGAGAATGTGTCCTTGCACTGTTAAAAAGTGTCTAATTTCCATTTCGAATTTCTGGTTATGTTGAGATTTTGGGGGACCAGGGGTTGTGCTGTTTATTTTCTTTTCTCTTGCCTTTTTTCGGTATTGGGGAGGGCATTTGGATTTTTTTTCTATTTCCTCCCCCTGCCTTTTTTTTTTTTTTTTTTTTTAAATCAAGATTTGCATTTCTGTACCAGGCAAGTCTGTGGCTCAGGCAAAACTTACTCTGGTGAGGATCTGTGAGGATGGAGTCTCTTGGTTGACTATTACTGACAGTAATCTTCATGGACCCGCTGGAATGAGACCAAAGGAGAGTGAGGAAGATGTTGGCAGGGCTGGAGCACCTCAGCCAGGCTGAGACAGTTTGGATTGTTCAGCATGGAGAAGACTCTGGGGAGACCTCAGAGCCTCTTCCAGTACCCAAAGGGGGCTCCAAGAGAGCTGGAGGGGGACTGTGGATACAGTCCTGGCATGACAGGTCAGGGGAATGGTTTTAAACCATTGGTTTAGAATAAATGTTGGGAAGAAATTCTTGACTGTGAGGGTGGTGAGGCACAGTTTATCCAGAGAATTTGTGGATGCTCCATCCCTGGAAATGTTCAAAGCCAGGTTGGATGGGGCTTGGAGCAACCTGGTCCCGTGGAAGGTGTCCCTGCCCAGGGATGAGCTTTAATGTCCTTTCCACCCCAAACCATCCTGTGATTCTGTGATTGATTTTCCTGCTGAAATACAACTACACTTGCGACTTGGGATAATATTTACAGGGTAGTCCCTGCAGATGTTTGATTAGAATAGTATTTACACGGAATTAGTAAATTCAGAAGAGGTGGAAGAGTTGACATTACCAGATAAACCAGATTTTACCACTTTGTGACAACAGCAGGTTATACCTAAGCCCATGCATTCGTTTTCTTTTGCTCCAGAGAAGTAATCTCTTAACGTTGTTTTGCAAAACTGGACAAAAAAAAAAAAAAAGTATCAGCAGTGGATTTATTCTGAAACGAGTATTTTGTCTTTTGTGTTTATCTAATGCCTTGGAACCAAAATGACATTCGTTTCTGCCCGTGGGTGTTGCTGTGGGAGCTGATATGCTGTGAGTTCCCGGGCACGTTTGCTGTGTGCTGGCTCGGGGATGTCTTGGGAACCAGCTCCTTGTTTCATTTATCCCCCACCGGCTTTTGTGTTTGCAGCCTAATTTGCTGGTAATGGAACAGTCAGATATTCATCTGTGCTAACACGTCTCTGGTTTAACCGGAGCCCTGCCCAAAGTGTCCAAAAAGGCAGCACTTCTGAACTCTCCTACTTTTGTTAATAACTTCTATTGGAATTTTGACTTCTTTTTTGTCTCTGTTGACCAAAAAAAACTGGGGAGGCTGCAAATTAATGTGGGTTCTTAATCTCAATGAAAGGTACCAAGCTGTTTTGAAGGCAAGTTCTGGTGACATTACAGATGGGTTTTTTACATCTGCAAGGGGAAGCTGAATCTTCAAAACATCCTACTCTGAGGCACAACCTAAAATAACAGAAGAGGATAAAATCTCTTCCCGAGCAGTGCAATTGCATCGGTTCTCAGGCTCCGCAGAGAGCAGGGCTGCACTGCCTGCTCCAGAAGGATCAAACCTAAACCCCTCCAGCACTCCCACCGCTCCAGGATGCGGCTGCGTGGCTACCCCAATCCTGAAGCACTCGGCTGGCTGGCTGTGTTTGCACACAGGCATCCGAAGCTGATGCTTTTGCACTCTATGAAGAGCGCTTTCCTGGTAATTCAAGCTGGGATAATTCCTTTACAAAGAACCACTAATGATCTTACAAGCACCGCATCCAGTTGAGACGGCTTCTAAGAGTGGGTCTGGCGCCTTGGCTGGTGCCTTTGAAATGCTGAATGTTGTTGCAGGAGGCCTCCAAGTCAAAGGGAAATGAATATGAATAAAATGAAATGCGAATTCTGAGGGGTTTCTTTCTGTTCCAGTGTAGTGGCTAAACTTAAAAATACGACGTGTATCAAAGTTGCTAGAAAGCATTTTAAGTAGCTGGCCAAACTGGTGCAATAGAGAATAATTGTAATTTTTTTAAAGTTTTCAGTTTGTGGGGGTTGGTTTTCTAAAAATACATGGGGTTTTTAAGTATAGTTACAGCAAAAGTATAGAAACAGTAAAACAGTAAAAGTCGTGCTTCTCAGTCTCTCATATAAATATTTTTGCAGCACTCTTGTTGTTGCAGCTCCTAGAAAACCTGATTCAAGGCTGGGGGCAGTTTGTGTTTCTTGGATGTTTTGTTTTGCAGCTCCTTTTTATAGCCCGGGCTCGGCAATGAAAGGGGAGGAGGGGTGGGAAAGTGTGTAGGGACAAAACCAAGGCGGCTGCAGGAAACGGGTGTCCATTCCCACACCTTCCTGAGGGCATTGAGCACGGCTTCCCAGCCTGAAGCTGAACCCCAGACTCCAGCACAGGCAGCAGCGGTGCTGGGCTTCGGGACTTCGAGTCAGGGGCTGATTTTGGTTTTGCTTAACTCCAAGGGGGCTGGATTATTTTTTAGCAGTAGGAAGGATCAGAAGGAATGCCTTGTTTCCTGCTGAGGATGAGCAGGGATACCACGTTTGTCCTGCTCCTGGAGGACGCCTTGGGGAGGAAATAAGGATTTCTGTATTTCAGGGCTCCATCTTATTTTTGTTCCATTTTTTCATGGGGAAGATAAACTAACAAAACATTAAATAAAACTGAAGCTCAGTTCTGAGCAGCCTGATTTACAGCCTTCTTGGGTCAGGTTTTAGGTTGGTCCACATAAGAACGGATAACCAGACACCATCCAGCCCACATGGGAGGGGTTTAGCTGCTTTCTATCTAACTAAAGGAATGTTTCGTGAGTGCACTTACACTTGTATGAAGTGGCAGTGTCTTTGTGTAATCAAAGTTTTGTGTAATCAAAGAGTTTTGTTTTGATCAAACTTACATTCCTTTTGACTGACAAAGCCTGAAGAGGGGAACAAAAAAAAGGAAAAAAAGTGCTCCTTATGTCTTAGGCTCACGCAAAAACATCCTCTCCAGAAGTAGGCGCTTCCATCTGCTCCTGTCCACTCACATTCCCTGTGTGATTAAACCATGAAATCAGCTTTAGCAGATCTTAAAGGTTGCATGGGCAGTGCTGGCCGGATTCAATCTGTGGATGGGCTCACATGACTCGGGGTGCAGACTTGTGGCTGGAAAGCCTGAGATGTCAACAGGGGCTTGGCCTTGGAGGTCATCCCTTGGAAGACCAGGTCCGTGCATAGCATGGCACTGCCACTCCTTCTTCCCAAAGGTCGGGATAGAAACCAGCCCCTGGCTGGAACACACGTGGAGCAATGAGAGGTCCGGTTACAGAGAGCTCTTGTCAGATCTCTTCTGTGAAACGAGACTTGAAATGTGTTACAGATTCTGGGATTATTTTGGGGTGGTGAGAAAAGCCGCTCCTCCTGCAGTAGCTGTTCTGTGAAAGCCTGCTCTGGACTTTTCTAGTCAGGTCTGGAAAAACAAGGATGCTAAAACTGGGGAGATTCAGCGGGAGCTTAAGAGGCATTTGCTTTGCAGCCCCAGTTTGCAGCAGTTGCTCAGGGTAGCTGACACTGTCTGGGTCTGCTCATGTCCATGGAGAATGGTTAACTCAGCAAGGGTCTGTGGTCTGTCTTCTGCATGGTGCTCCTCAGAGCCTCAGGGGCTAGCTCATGGGTTGCTTGAGCTCTGATTTCTCCAGTGCTTCCTAATCAAGGAATGCTGTGAAAAATACTCCAGATTTTTGTTTGCACTTTCTTATGCAGTCTCCTGCAAACACGTCTGCCTCAGGCAGATCCCAGGTGGATTTTTATCACTGCTACAAATTAGCACTCCTAATCAGACAGGAAAATGCAAGAAAGTCCATTGCCAAATGGAGTTAAACTGTCAAATTCCTCACCAAACATTTCTTTCTGCACAGGGATCAAACATTATTGTTTTTCTCAAATATCGTTCTCTCTTCTTTTGTAGGAATCGGAGTTTCTCTGCCTGGAGTTCGATGAGGCCAAGGTGAGCCAGATGCTGAAGAAACTGTCAGAAATAGAGGAGAGTATGACTTTGTTGACTCAGACTACTTAATCAAATAAAGAGATTGCAACTTACAAAAAAATGACCCTTGGTACCTTTTCAAAATTCCTATTTCAGCACATAAAATAAGTGGTGCTGGTTAAATCCAGATTATAACCCCAAGAATAGGCTAATTCACACTGTGAAGCTTTCTCATCCCCTGCTCCCAGTCTGTTTTCCAAGGCAGCAGCAACACTGTTTCCACAAAGCTTTGCATAATCAGGCGTTGGAGTGTAGCACAGCTTTTCCCTTTTCCCCCTCGGTCACTTCTGGAGTCTTCCAGATGCTGTGGATGCTGGGCAGGAAGAACAGCAAAGGTAAATTGGCCAATTGTAGCAGAGGAGAAATGAGCAGAAGAAACAGGTAGGTTAGGGGGAACTCACGTTTATGCTTCCAGACCTTGGATTTTGTAGGACAAATCCACCTCTGTGAGCTCTGTCTGCTTAGAGTAAAGGAAAGCAGATGAAGTGCAGGGAGTTCAGGGAGCAGAGGCACAAACACACCTTGCTGTACCTATGAGCCCTGTGCTCCCAAGGATTCAGTGGTTCCCAAGGGCTGCAGGACCCAGGGGCCAATCAGGGGAGCATCTCCTGGGCAATGGGAGGTGCTGGGTTTCCAAAAGGAGCAGTCCTGCATGCACAGAGCACCTGATCCAGCTATTTGCTGGGGAGCCTTCAAAGCCACCACTGATCTGCTTCCCTGAAGACCAGCCATCCTCATCATCTTCTGACTCTTGGACTGTAGTGGTACAGCCCTGGCACGGAGCTGCACGGTGTGTTTGAGGCGCCAGTGCTTTGTCAGAGCTCAGCTGAACTTGGCAGCTCTTAGTCCTGTTTTTCATGCTTTGGATTTGACCTGAGAAAGCCTCAGATGGAACACAAGGTTTCTAAGTGTACATGCTCAGCTTGGAATGTGGGTAAAAGAAAATGCCCTTGGCAGCCTGGCAGGCTGAGGCCTTATCAGTACTCACTTGCGTGAGTGAAGAAATCTGCCAGAGGACGGTCAGGGGCACAGGATCCGCACTACCCAGATGGCTCCCGGCTGTTGCAGTGCCCATGTCTGTGCTGGAACACCCAGCTGCAGAGCAGCTGCTGCCCCTGCACTGCCAGGAGCTCCCAGAAGGGTTTCCAGTTCCCTGTGTTTCCCTTCAGGGCTGTGACCTTGCCAGCCTGGTCGCAGCAGGATGTCCCACCACGCTGAACTGGCTCAGCAGGAGCTGCAGGGGCCTGAGCACACCAGCACTTGTGCAGAACAGGATGGAAGGCTCTCCTTCCAGGAGAGCTGCGTGGTAGTCCATAAAAAGGTGACAATCCTGGCTCCTGGTTTGTTCTGTCCCTCAACTGGAAGGTGTGCACACGCGTTTGGTCGGAGGCTGCATTGCTTCTTGCCATTTTATATTTGCTTCGTAAGCAACCTCCTCCTGAGCTAAAATTACATTGAGGGCTTGTACCAATATAGAGATGACAACATCAAATGTTCCCGTGCCATAACTAAAGCACTCCTCATCACTTCTCCTTGAGAATTTATTGCTTGTGGAGTTGCCAGATTGCACTTGGATGTGAAATCTCTCCAGAGCGAGGGAAGGGCACCTTTTCCCATCTGCCTGGTCAGAAGGGGAAGTGTCCCTCAAGCCAATTTGTGTCACTGCACAGGGAATTAACATTTCCTTTGCTGTGCCTGCCCCACTGCTTCCTTTTGTCTTACAACCTCCTGGTTCTGCCCTCTCGTTTCACAGAGCCCCCAGCACCTCTGTTTCCCCAAATGCCTTCAGTTAGTCCTTGTCAGAGAGGAACTGGGCTGTGACCACAAACAGCTCCTCATGCTGCTCCCTGAGTCACTGGCTGCAGCAGCACTGTGAAATGAGTGCTTTGTGATTCTCTGAGCTTTCCGTTGCCTTTTTTCAACTAAGTTCATTCAAGTGCTTTCTGTGTTTTAGGACATACTTTAAAAAAAAAAAAAAAAAAACAAGGTCAGGGAAGGATCACGATCTTAAGTAACTTGCACCGTGTCAAACATACTTATTGTTTTATTTTAACATGGTCAGAGGATAGGAAAATGTGCTATAAATGGAAATTAAAGAGAAACAAACTGGGAACAGATGTCAGGAAGTATTATTTCATGCAAAGAATAATAAATATGTGGAATGGCTAGCAAGGCAAGGAGGCTTAGGCAAAAAGTCATGGGGACATTTAAGAAATAATTGGATACTTTCTTAGTTAAGGGGTATTTTTTTATGGGTGGATGCTTCTCTATCTTCCTAATCTTCCTTCTCCTGGATACCTAATAGTTCTCATTTTCTTCTTGGTGGATCTTTGTAAACTACTATGCAAAACAAACAAACAAAACAAAAAAAACCAAACAAACAAAACACCAAAAAAAAAGCACTAAGTGTGTTGAGGACCACACTGCCCATTCCTTGATAGTCACTGGACAGCAAAGTTGATCCTGCTTCACCAAGTTTGATGTGGCAGGGAAGGGGATGCTGTGCAGTACTCCTCAGCTGCTGAGGACAGGTTTGCTCCTTGGCAGGGCCATGCCTTCCTGCTGAGGTGGTTTCTGTCTGTGTACATCCATCTGCCGCTGCCTACGGTGTTCTGAGCCTGTTGGCCACTTCTGGCTGAACTTGGAGGGGCAAGGCCTCCGGTGCCACCCTGCTTGGCTTCCTTGAGTGAAAGGCACAAGCCTCCATTATGGCTTTTGTTGGGATGTTACTTGCTATCTGTGGTCCTGCGAAATATCTCTGTGGTGCTGGCAAATGAAAGCTCCTGTTCAGCAGAGGTTTCACAAATCCTCCCCCCAAGCCCAGATGTAAATCAGGCTCATCCTGAATGCATGGCCAGGCAACTCCTGCGGTGACTGGGGCCACATGTGTCCACTATAATCCTGCATGGATCCAGCTGAGCAGACATCCCCTGGGGCCTCATCCAACTTTGGAGACCACTGTGGTTCCTGCAATGGCTCCAGCTCCCATGTCCGTGTGCTAAGCCAGGCCAGCAGTGTAGCACCTGGGCCATCATCTCCTCCTCCTCCTCTTCCTCCTTCCTTCAGGGAAGCAGGCAGGTGTCAGCTGCCGGGCAGGCATCGCTTCACAGCAAGGGAAGGAGCACCCCAGCACGGCCGAGGGGGAAAGGGAGGGAGAAGCAGCGGGAAGAAGGGCTGAAACGAGGGAGTCCCACCTTAGGGAGGCTTTCCTGCCCAGTCCTCAAAGGCAGCCGGGGAAGGAGCTGGGGCACAGCTCCCGCCGCGCTCCAGTGTCCTTAGGCTTAGGGAGCTGCCCCTGCAGAGGTACCCGCTGCTCCCTGTGACAGACACAGGCCCGTGTGGGGCTGCCCGGGGGCTGGGGTAGGCTTGGTTCCCATCAGGGTCTGGGTGTTTGAGCCAGCCTGCGCCGTGCTGGCTGCGGCGGGGCTGGCCCGGGCAGAGCAGGGCAGGGCAAGGCAGAGCAGGGTAAGGCAGAGCCGGGCAGAGCAAGGCAGGACTGGGCAGGGCAAAGGCAAGGCGGCTGCTGCTGAGGCAGAGCCAGCCCCGGCAGCAGCGGCGCTTTGCTCCTGCCCTGCTTTGGCTGGTGTTTCGCGGGTGACAGCTGCGGAGGCCAGGGGTCAGTGTCGCCGCGGCGAGCAGAGGCAGCTGCCGCAGCCCCGGCTCCGTCCCGGTGACTCAGCCCACACGTGATGCTCGGCCCGGCCCGGCCCCGCCGCCTCTCACGGAACGCAGCCTTCAGCTTCTATTGCAGCCTGCAGCTTCCTTTACGTGTCACCTTTTGCTCTGCTGAAATGCTCTGCAGTTCAATCCTGCAGCCGCTCCCGGGGATTCCTCCAAGCTGTCCCTCACTACATGATCCCTGAAACATCTGCGAGCGCTGCCGCCTTCAATCACACTTTGCTCAACTTGGCAAGACCATTACCTTTAGTGTAATTTTCTTTTTTCTTGCTCTGCATATCTGCATATGCCCAGAACTGCTAAGGTTTTAAAGTGTTCTTCTAGTATGTCTGTATTTGGCAGGAAAAAAAAAAAAAAAAAAAAGAGCCTTAGGCACACCATGTTTTCCAAATACAAGCCAAGCAAGAGCCGTGTTTCATAATGTTTTGGGCTGTGGAAAGCAGCAGATGATGCTATACTTATTTTGTATTGGTGTTGATTTACTTTCCAATTATTCAGGTTGCTTAGTCTCATTTTATTTTACATATCTTTAATTTTTTTTCTTTCTTACAGGCCCTTTTTGCAGGTGTAAATAATAGCATTTGTGCTCTCATTGTGTTTCACAAAATGGGAAGGATTTTGCAGGAGCCCATAATCTCCGCATCTTACTGTGCTTAGACTTTTTAATCAACTGATAGATATTTTGAGAGATTTTCTTTTATGTATGTCAATTCTTTGCTACCTACTGATAAACAAATTGTTTACCATTTTTCTGAGGAGATTTCCTGATTTAGGTATTTACTGACCGTTTGTAGGTGCACAAGTATTTGAGAAGTTTTACCCCAAGGCTCACAACACTGGCCATAGATTGCTCACAGAAATATTTTCTTCTCCTTCTGGGGAGTTTCAACAGTTTATTCATTCATTACAAATATTTATGAAGAGGTCCTCAGTGCTGGGGACAGAGGGAGCCTTTTGAATAAGGGGAATGCAGTGGTCCTATAGCAGCAGCCGCTGATGACTTTTTAATGTGTTGTGTTTCAAGTGGCTTGAGACTGGAAAAACAGGCGAGGGCTCCTTGCCTTGAAGCTGGGCCTATTAAAATCCTCCTCAAAACTATTTCCAAATCCCAGGGAAGTGTGGCTGGGGGTGTCATTTAATCCAGTGTGAAGGCTAGAGCTGCACTTCTAGGTCTCTCTCACTGTGCCAGGGGGTAAAGATGCCAGCACAGGGGGACAGGCAGCCATCACCATCAGTGCTTCCTTCCCTTGGTGCACCAAATTCGAGCTGTTTCCACCCATCCAGGTCACACAGGTTTAGTCAATCTTTGCCAAAGCTGTGGAAGAGGCCCCCTCTCCTCAAAAAGGACACACAAGGCCAAAGATGCCTTTTCCCAGCAGCGTGAATCCTGTGAGTGATTCTCCAGGGACACAGAAGTCCCAGAGGACACCCAAGGAAAGGTGGCAAGAGGGATCCAGCTGCAGCCTCACCTCTGAACTGCCAGTGCCACTTGGGAAGTGTTATTTTGCGATATCACCTGAGCTTCTTGTCCAAGCACAAAATTTGGGTGGTGCTGTGGTGCTTCCCTCCAGATGTGACAGGGCTTACCAACCCAGAGCTCAAGTCCCCAAATGCTTTGCTCTTCCTCCTTCCTTTTAGTGGTAGGAAGGCAGATCTTTCAGAGCAAGAATTTGCAGGAAAACAGGTTTGAAGGCATGTCAGGGGTGGAGAGCCCACCTGGGGGGTTTGACCTTGGGGTATTTTGCAGGGTTGTGGCAGGAACAGGAGGTCCCTGAAATGCAGAGCTGTCAGAGGACATCTGTCAGCAAGGAGCTACAAGAGAGACTTCCCCAAAGATATTTTCCTGTTTATTATTTTCTCTGCACACAGGTGATTTGGCACTTGCATTTTAATTCCCTTAGTGGCCAGCAGCACTGGAACTCCAGCACTCAGCCATTAGCTCTTGTAATGGGATGGTATTGGAGAATACATAAAAACAGGTAATTGAATAAATGGCATTTTTGGATGCCAGCAGGTGCCTCAGACCCTCGAGGAGTGACATTTTACAGGAGTGGATGGGAGAAAAACAGCAATCACAGCACAAAACCCAAATCCATAGTGTTTCTGAGAGGAGCCTGGGAGGCAGCAACCATTTCCTGAGTTTTCTGGCCAGTTGGCAGCCCTGGCTGAACGCAGCACTGCTGGGAAACTATATAGTGCATTTTAGTAATTAGTGGCACTTTTCCTGCCTGGCAAACCAAACCACGGAGGGCATTAGAGCCTTGATGGCATCTCTGCTCTTGGCAGCAAAAAGAACAAAGAAAGCCACGTCAGGAGTGGATGGGTGGCTCAGGCAGAGAGAGAGAGAGGTGTCTGCTTGATCCCAGCCACCTGCTCATGGCTCAGGGCTCTCCCTGCACTCACAGAACACAGCAGCCACCCCACCACCCTCTAAAAAACATGTGGTGGCCTCCTCCAGGCATCGCCCTAAAATAAACTCACTCCTCTAGGACCTCAGAACAAATCTGCATTTTTTTGTGGCTGAGGAACACGGTGTGTAAATTTAATCCCCTGCTCCAAGATCCTTTGAGGCAATGGCATGCAGAAGTACAAGGTTAAAATATGCCTCTAGAACCGGTGGCTGGGAACCATAAATACCTTCCAGGCGGTCCTTAGGCACACAAGGAGATGAGCAAGCAAAGCAACTGGAATTTATAAACTTGCATAATTAATTATTCTTTGCCAGGAGAACAAACATTCCCATGTTCCAGCTCTCTTAGGGCCTTTGACAATTGGGCTCCTTTCTGTAAATAGTGTTATGTAAGTTTATACATTTCAGTTAGTGCTTGTTCCAGCCTCTTCACAGCCCAAGGATGTTTTCACTCCAGTTTATTATTTCAGCTGTGGACAGATCATTTTGCCCTGGTGCATCTATAGTGGGATTTAAATTAAAATGCTTGCAAGCAGTTTAGCAGTAGTGAAATAGGGTCTGGAAAACATTGGTACATACCCAGGGAGAACGAAAGAAATAAATTAGCTTTACATTGCAGCACTGGGCAAAGTGTCTGCACCCTTCCCCGCGGGTCAGGACCGGATTTCTCTGTCTGACGACACAACCTATGAAGCACCAGTGCTGTTCCCGGGCTGCGTTGCAAGGCTGCTGGAGACAGGGTGTAATGGCCATGGAGGTTTCTATTCCAGAGCACGGGAGCACCTTTGAGTCATCCAACAGCCCTGTAACTGCAGCGTGCTGCAATCAGAGCTGGCTGAAATGCTTAACCCTAACGGCTTAATCTCCAGCCATTGCAAATTAGTACAGCTCCATTAACTCCAGAGGACTATTTACGTGGGGGAGGTTGAATGTGTACAGGATCAGGCACAAAACCTGCAGTGATTCCGTACTTGGGGCAGTGGTTTACTAATTTACAAGGCCAGATCTCATCTCTGCTGGTTTCTGAAGTTTTATTTATTTATAGGGAGCACATCCATGTCAGGGGGATTTCTCCCGCAAGCAGCATAAGGAAAACCCTTCATCTACTCTGATTGTGTTGCTGATCCCAGTCCCTAATGCAGGAGGTATCTTCCCTCCATGTCATTCTTCAGTAACCTGTAGTTACGAGGCTGGATATTAAAACCTGATATGTGGATTATTTCATTTCCCTTTGTCCTTTTTTTTTTTTTTTTTAATTTCTGAAATTTATCTGCAGATCCTACAATAACAGGAGAAAAGCTTTGTGATCTCCTTCTTTGATCTATTGTAATTCTGATGCGCCGGGGGCCACATCCCGCACCCCGGGTGGGCTGGGCAGTAAATGAGTGTTTGCAAGTCAGCACTGAGGCGTGGCAAATAGCCAGTGGCCTCTGAGGTGGCCTTTACGAGTACAAATCCACCTGGAATGGTAATAGGAGAACGGCAGGTCCTGGGGGAAACCGAGTGAGTCATGAGCGCCCAGGGGAAGCCATCGGCAGCCGGATGGTGCAGGGCAGGGAGCTGGGAGTGAGGCCCCAGGGTGCTCTGCAAGCTGGGCACCAACGCGTTGGACAGGTCCCTGCACCCAGGGCCTGTAACTGCTGATCTCCATGACAGAGAGCCCAGAGAGTTGGCACAAATCCATCCCCTTCTGGACAGAGCCTCATGAGTGCCTTGGAGGGTGCTCAAAACAGCCCAAGTGGGTCCCACCCCAACATTGCTGCCATAAAAATGAGCCCAAGCCCTCTCTTCACCCTGGGTTTTGGTGACCCTTCTGCTTCTGCCACACAAAGAAGGAGCCCTCAGCCAGGAGCACCAACCCCAGGCCTGGTGGCAGAACACTCTATGCCTCTGCCACTGGTGTGCAGCTCCCATGGGCTGAACAGGATTTCACCGTGGTAGCAGCTGCGCCCAAAGCTGAGAGCTTTGCCCAGGGTTGGGAGTGTCTTGGAAAACCTCCTGCACATGGTGTTGGCACAGTTTCCTTTGCCACCCAGAATCAGCCAGCCTGGATGCCAGCACCCTCCCAGACAGAGGACTGGTCTTAACTGGAGTTATCCAAGCTGGCACTGTGACAGTCCAAAGGAGCCTCATCCAGGAGGTGCCTGAAATCAAGATGGTTTGGAAAAGCCTAAGTGATATGTGAGGACTGGCATTTTTCCCTTATCTGGGATTTAGCTGGTGCTTAAAAACGGCATCTGCTAAAAAGTAAAAGCCAAGCATAAGGGGTTTAGTGAAGTGGGTCCAGTACAATTTTTCCTAGGTATAAACACTTTTCTCCTTTCAAAGGAGAAAAGTGACTTTGACTCTTCACCTTTGAAGAGTCTTTGCTGCGGCTTCTTCAGTTCTGCAGCTCTTCAGATCTTGCTGCGAAATGCTGTGGGATGCCTCTGAACACAAGTAAGGAGAGGTGCAAGGAGGTCATGTTTCTGGGACACAAAAGAAGATGGTTTGTATAGAGCAGGTGCCTTTTGGGGTGGTTTTTTTTTTTTTTTTTGCAAAATAATTATTGCCCAGTTTCTGCTACTATGGAAATTGAATTTCAAGTGGATTCTTCTCCATCCTCTTACGTTCTGTGCTCTGCACTGCTGTGCCTGCCTTGTGTCTGCAAGGAAAAGGAGCCCCAGATGGAGGCAAAGAGTGTTAGTTACTGCAGCCTGTGTCTGCAAAAGGCAGGTACGTCCTTCCAGAGCAGGGAAACTGATTAAACTGATTTTAATCCAAGCAGCTCAGGGAGTAATTATTCTTGGCAAATGCGAATCAATACCAGCACAGTGCAGCTCTGCCCACAGCTTGCAAATGGCAGCACACAACACAGCAGGGGTGACTTTCTTTCCACAGTCTCTCTGTCTTGTCCTGCTTTTGCTAGAGCGAAGCTGCAATGCTCCGGAGGAAAAAAGCAGTGCTCTGAAGCACATGTGCCAATCTCTTCAACTTGAGTGGTTTTGCCAAAGCTGAACCTTCCAGCCAGAGCTCCCCTGTCTCACCAACGTACAAAAGCAAAGGGAAGTGGAGCAGAAGACATCTGTAGCACTTGCTGTGCTGGTTGGCCTGCATGTGGCAGGGGCAGAAGGTGGGGAAATGACTTTGTAAGACCACTGAAATGCTGTGCTCGTGTTGCTGGCAAGCCTTGCTGACAGACCCTGCCTACCCTGAGAGAGGCTTTTCACTTGTCTGAATTCCAGGGTTGAACATTTGGGTGGGAAAAACCAGGTTCATTCCTGGAGGAACTGAGATGCTCCAGCTCCAATCACATGTCATCTTTGCTCTTTTATTTTTTTCTTTCTGCTGCTGAAGAGCTTGCATGCCACAGGAGCAATCTTCAGTCTCTTGTCATTATTTAAATGTTAACCTCTTATCTCCTGTTCTTATCCTCTTTGGTCACAGGAGCACTCTCTGGTTAGTCCTGTGCTTTCCAGGTGTCCTCTAGCCACACCAACCTGTCCACAAAAATCACACAGATCGGTATCCCGGATAAGCTTTGGTCCAGCTCAGAAAATTAATTCCAGCTGTCCTGGCCTTATGGAAGGGTTTTGTCTCAGGAGAGCCAAGTGAGTGTTCACAGGGGAGGAGGTGTTTCAGCACCTGTGCCTGCACGGTTTTCAGCACAGGGGGTGGGTGCACATTTTGGAGCAAGGGCTGAGAGATGTGGGTGCATGTTCTGGACACATGTTCTGGGCTCTGGAACAAGCACTTCCATAATGGCAGCAACTACCATAAGGAGCTTACTCCGTGTTTGTGTGGAGCTGGGTGCTGGTCCCCTGTGCTGAGCTGCACTGGGGGCAGAGCCAGCTGCGTTCACAAGCGTGGCTGCAGGCAGGTACCCGGGAATCCCGGCAACAGACAGGGACATTTCTGTGCCGGTTGCTTTCCCGTCGCTGGGGGAGGACGTGCCGGCAGCCACAGCGATGGCTCCGGGAGCGCTGGGATGTGGCTCCCTTGGGAATGCAGCAGCACATGGCTCCTGGGGTGAGTGGCCCACAGCCCATCCCCTTCTCTCAGCATCTCGGCTCCGTCCCACCCCTCTCGCTCTTGCTTTGTCACAGGGACAGCGAGATAACCTTGAAGATTTTATAACCTGAATCTCGTTCCTACTTCTTCTTTGCTCCTGGCAATGCACCAATTATTAATTAACAGGCAAATGTTAGAGAAAAGGCCAGTGTACATAGCTCATTTCCATTGATGTAAAAACAGCAGTCCCCAGGTCAGTTTTTATTACAGTGAGCCCAAATACTGTGAATAAATAGCCTGGGGAAAAGAAAGAAAAAAACCTTTTAAAAGATTCTCTTTTCTGGCTGTCATGCATGCTACACTACCTATGGAAAAATTCGGGCAACGAGAAGTTGTGTCGCCAAATGATGTGACACCGATGCCCTGAACACACAACTTCCCAGTACCCAGCTCCTGGGAAATATTTGGTGCTCTGCAGCTCCCTGATGGGCTGTACACTGCATCTCATCATTTGCATCATGATGCTGAAGGAAGGTGGTAGTTTTGAATAGGCAGACAAAACCGTTATTCCAGATTCAGACCAAAAAAAAAAAAAAGAAAAAGCTGCTTCAGTCAAAAGGATTTGCTCTCTTTCTCAGGAGGAAAGAAAAAAAGAAAATAGTGCAATGATTTACTGTTGTGTGTGTCACAAAACTTGGCTTTATAGACCTGAAACATGAAAACCCTGCTCTTACATGGAAGCAGATGGCACAACAACTTCACATTCTCCAGGCCTCCCTTGGTTTCACCCCAGCACAAGCAGCCATCCAGGAGAGGCTGCACATCCCTGCTGAGATGTGGTCCCTGCTGCCTGCCCCATCCAGGACCTGTTAATTGGCAGCATCAGGTAAGGAACATCCCGGGGTTTAGGACTTTGCTTGGTGTGATGCATGGATTTGAATCCAAGGGAGGCTGAGTGGCCTGCTTGGGAGAGCAGTGCTGCAAAGTGAGTCCTGGCCTCCCCTCCCCTGGGGATTTTAGGGCACAGGTGCTCTGAGCACAGCAGGGGCATCACAGTCAGGTGGTGGTTTGGAACGTGCTGTGGCCAATGGCAATGCTGGCCCTAGGTATTTTCCTGCTTTCAGCCATCCTTTGAGGCCCGGCTGCCCAGTGGATCAAGGAATACATTTAGATTTAAACACCTCCCCCTGCGAAGGTTTCCAAAGGCAGCCCCGTGACCAGCCGACTCCGTCTGGTTATAGAGGAGCAGTCACGGCCTGGGTGTGGGACTGGGAGGAGAGAGAAGTATCCTTCCCCCAAAGGCAGCAGATCATTTCACCACTGACCAACCCTTTTAGCTTCAACGTGTTTTTCCATGCTCCTTAGCACCCAGTATCACAAGATATACTGTGCTAGTTGACTTTTGGGTCTTGTTGGTTTTGTTTTTTAGTTTGTTTTTTTTTTTTTTTTTTCAGTTGATCTCAAAACATATCATTATGAAATCTCCTGTGCAGTGGAGCCAAGGTCCTGTCTGCCAGACACTCAATTCTCCTTTCAAACCCTCCTGTTACTTAATGGGCAATGATGTTTGCAGATTTAGGGTAATTCCTCCCTTTGCTGTAATCTTCCTGCTCTGATGAAAAGGACAGCTTTACTCCAACGTGAAGTACATATATAAATATTTGAAGAGGGATGAAATATGCAACGTGTCTACCAATGCACTGTGAATGGGGATGTTTCTTCCAGACTCCCGAGCTAAGATTTTAGAGCAGCTCCAAGAGACTTGCAGCAGGTTTCCTATTGGCATCCACTACTTAACACGCAGAGTATGGGGAGCAGGGGATGTGCAGTGGGTACTGATGCTGTTTAGGGCTGTGCACACCAGCTGTTGAACACTGGCTAAAATGAGTGCTGTAAAATGGAAGTGAATAACCTGTATTTTCATGGATCACAGGGACATACTTACCCTTCGCACTGCAATGAAAACTATTTTTCAGTGATTGTGCCAGGTGACACTGAGACTACTCCTTTGGTCGGGCCTCTCCTTATACTCGATTAAGAATGCAGGTGCTAAAAATAGAAACAAACGGCATGTGTTCATTTTCATCCCGTGTAGGACGAAAAGCTGAGAGGTTCACAGTCTGTGGGAACTATCAATCTGTCTGCTGGTTGCTATTGATCTGCCCACGACAAGACGTGCCCTCTTTGCTGCAGCAGCACACATTTCTGTTTTATTCCAGCATCCTGGGTTCCTGAGTTTCCTTTGGTTTGTTTCCACAGGGACGTCTGGCTAGGATTCATAGGCTCAACCTACCAAGAAAGCAAACAACAACAACAAAAGAGGTTACTAATGAATGAGTCATGCATGATTTAGTATCAGCACTGGGAGGCGAAATTTCCAAAATCGGAAATTCTCACTAACTTTTTTTACTAATGGAAGCCTTCACAGTCGTTTAGGCTGTGCTCTTTGCTTCTCCCTCCCGGGCTCAGTAACAAAAGCTTTGAAAACTTCCACGAAAAGCTGAGCCAGGCGCAAAGAAGAATGCTCCTTCCAAAGAAGAAACATTAAAAAGGGATGTGGCACGGCACTTTTCGGCACGGTCGAAGGCTTTTCTTTCGATTGATGCCGTGTGGAAAAAAAAAAAAAAAAACCAAAACCGAGGGAAAACCGTCCTGAGGGAACGGCCGGCGACCGGCGGCGCTCACAGCCGGACACAGCGCCCGCTGCCAGCGCACTACAGCTGGCACAGGAGCCAGGTGTCACCCAGGAGGAGGGTGCCCGCTGCGGGGTTGTTTCCACAGGGAGGGAGAAGCCCCTGGACGGGCTGGAAGGGCGAACCCGACGGCGGCCGTCGTCCGCCCCGGTCCCTTCGCTCCTCCCCACTAACAAAGAAAAACACCTTTCTGAGGTCGAATAAAAAGAAAACCACATCCAGTTCTAACAGGAACATGGGTTGGAGAGGCGGCCGCAGGAAATATTTGCACGGAAGGGGAGCGGCTTTGAGAGAAGCACAGCAACACAATAGATGAATCACAGCCAGAGGGAAAACGTGCCCACGGTAAAGCGAGTCCCACTTCAGGCGGCGGGCCCCGCCGGCCCCACGGGGACGCCCGCGCCGCGCTCTCACCAACCCGCGGGGCGGCCGGGCGGTCCCGGGGGCGGGGCCGGGCCGCGCGCCCCAGCTGGGCGCCCCGCCCCCTGCAGCGCCCTGCGGGGAGGCGGTGGCAGTGCGCGCGCAGCGCGCGGGGCTCCGCCACAGTGGGCAACAAGTGAGAGGCGCTACGCCGGCCGCGCCCCCGCCCCGCCGCCTCCGAGCCCCGGGCCCCGGCCCCGCCGCCTCCGAGCCCGGCCCCGGCCTCCGCTCCGCTCCGCCCCGCGCAGGCGGGCACTCTCAGGCGGCGCCGGCGGCCCCCCCAGGAACGCAGCGGCGGGGGGGCGCTCGCTCCCGCGGGGACGGGCGTGGACGCGCCTTCCGCGGCCCGCCTCGGCGGCCCGCCCCAGGCATCGCCCTCAGGTGGCGGGAGCCGCCGCCCGTGCGGGGGTCCGGCGGAGCGGGGCCGGCAGCGCGGCGGCAGCGGGAGGGCGCCAGGGGCCGTTGGGTGGAGAGTGACGACCTAGGGCCAGGGTAGGAGTAAAAGAGGACCCACGCAGAGACAAGAGAGGAGACAAGACCGACACGGAACCGAGAAACAAAGCAATGGTGGATGCGGAAAAAAAAACAGGAAAAGGCGGCACGAGCAAAAGGCACTAAAGCAGCCAAGAAAAAGCAAAAACAACAAGGCAAGAAGACCCCCGCACGAGCAAAAAACTGGCAAAAAGGTTACGCGCGCGGGGCGCTCGGCGTGACGCCGGCTGTGGAATCGGCCGCTGCCGGCGCGGCTGAGGACGGGAACGGGGTTGCAGCAAAGAGCCGCATTTTTGAACTTCATTTTACCATCACGCGCTTTCCCTAGGGCGTGAGGTTTCACTCCCCCGTCGCCTCTCGCGTATTGCGTTAGCGCCGGCTGAGGCTGGCGGCGCGGGGGGCGGGGACGGCCCGAGACATAAATCTGGTTTTTTTCAGGGCTGGGTTTTTTTTTTTTTTTTTTTTTTTTTTTTACCCCCGGCTGGGAGGTGACAGGCGGACAGGCGTGGGGTCACAGCACGCCGCCAGGTGCGGAGTCTGCCCGGGGCGCAGGGCAGCCGGAACATGTTGCCGCCGGAGGCGGCGGAGACGTAGGCGGGGACGAGGCGCGGTCCTCGGGCAGGGTATGAAAACTCAGGCCCACCTCAAGCACAAGTATGTTTGTTTGTCCTCGCTTTTCTGAAATATTTCATTTTCTATAATAATACTAAAGCACGATGAAAGTAAAAGCTAAGAGAGTTAGGATGATGCGGTAAAAGACAGTGAAGAAAAAAAGAGCTTTCCAAAAGAAGAGAACAAGCCCGAGCCGTGGGGCTGCGGCAGTGCAGGGAGCGGTCTTGCCAGTCCGCTCTTGGCTGGGAGATGGAGGGACAGAGGGCGGCAGGTGGGGAGCAGGGGGACACTCGCCCAGCGCTCCGGGGGAAATCACACCCAAATTATCAACTCTCCGACACAGCTGGGTTAAGTATTAACATCCTGCACCGGGATTCTAGACGTGTAGTGCTGAGGCAGAGTTAGGGCGCTAAAGCATGGACTTTGGTGGACTGGAAGGGGGGAGATAAAAATTGGTATGTTTGCTGGAGTTCGCCTGAATATATGTGGCTTCTTTACGAGGGTGATTGACTTTTGTCTTTCGCACCTTGAAAAATCCTGGACACATCCTGTGACCCGTCAGCGAGGGGATTCAGGTCCTCGCAGGGATTGTGACCCTAAACTGCAGTGCGTTAATTAGTCATCCTGCAAAAATTTGTGGTTGAAAGTTTCTGGGGGCTTGACGTACCCTTTAAACCGACTTCCCAAATGCCGGTGCTCTTGGGGTGATATTAAATATCCTGGTTAGTTTTAAACTCATATCTTCCCAAAAATAATGCGTGGCTACGGTTATTGTTTATTGTTTGTGGGTTTTTTTTTTTCCTTGTGAGGTTTTCTCCGTCCCTTCCTTCCTCCCCTCCCCAGCACCACCTTTTTTTTTTTTTTTTTCCTCTTTAATATATTTTGGACAGAAAGTCTTGGCATAAATAGGGCACAGAAGGAAATATATAAGAATCTCAGCACGATGGAAAAGTATAAGCAAAAAGACACAAACATTTCAAGATAAGAACCCGTCCGACATATACGAACACGAGAGAAATTACTGCAAAGAAAAGGATTATAGCTGGGTCCTTGAAAAGAAAAAATGATTCTGGTAAAATTATAATGACTCGCCTTCTTAAGAGAAGAGACAGCCCGGAGAAATGCAAAAAAGCTACTCACAAGCTGCTCCGAAGACGAGTTTCAACATGTTCTAAACATTTGCAAAAAAGCTGACCGCTTTGGCGTCCAGGCTCTGGTGCGTCACGGCGAGCGCTTAGTGCGGAGCGTTGGGGCGGGGGTGGCAGGTGACATCTCGGGTGGGAGTGACCCCGATCGGGGTTCGGTTCGTGGAGGAGCCCAGGGCTGCCGCAGACGGCTGAGCTGCCGCTCGGTTCGCAACCCAGCGTGGATGAACCACCGGGAGGAGATGAATGGGCGATTCAATCGTTAGAAATGCGCGGATAAGGAAACGAAACGGAGAATCGGCTTCTTCGATCAATCCACGGCAGATTGACCGGTAATGGTTTTGGGGTTGTCTCTGATTGGCTTTTGAGTGGGTTCTCGTGGGGGTTTTTGGGTTTGGTTTTTTTTTTTTTCTTTTCTTCACGGGAGTTGGAAACAACTCGAGAAGATAAGGCAACCTTTAAAAAAAAAACAGTAACTGCCGGGAGGAGAAGCTGGATTCAAATACAGAGCGTGGACACTGTCCCTCGCAATGGAAGGTCGTCAGTTCGAGTCCAAACTATTGCGGCTAAAAAGAGAACCCGCCCTGACTTTGGGTTAAACCAGCTTACCTTACAGACACCGAGTGAAATCTCTATAGGAGAATAGTTGATAGCACAATATAAATAAGTACTGAGCCGTGGCAGTAGGGAAAGGGAAACCTGATAAAATAGAACATATAAACACAGAATTATAACAGTAATTCGTCCCCTGTATAGTGGTTTTTGCGTGGGATTTTATGTGTTCTTTTCCCCACGATAAGAAGAAAGCAAAGCAAAAATCGGTAGCACTGTCTGAAGGGGTTCTGTTCGTCTTTGAAGGTCATTGCTTTTACGATGTGTGGGAGAGCCTCGCTGGCCGTCTGGATGCCCTCGTTTATAATGGTATAAAACTCCTCATCTCCCAGGGCTCGTTCCTACTGAACAACAGTGTTCACTGGTAGTCAAAAAATTTATGATTTCATCTGAAGTAAAGACTATAGAACCTGAAACTATTTAAGTAAAAATAATATACTAGAGGATAATAGAAGACGCTGAACATGAGGAGATCAGGACGGAGCAGTTAGGTGTGCTCACAGAAAAAAAAACAACAAATGATATGATGAGAAATGAGAAGGGAAAAGTAGCGTCCAGATTCTGTGTGGCAAAAATCTGGCAATTGTCTGTCAAGGTAATAAGTCAACTGAGTATATAGAAGGGGATAAAAAAAATGCAAGGATTGAGTCTTCTTGCCTACCCTGGCAAAGATTGCTTGGAGAACCAGCCTTGTGGAGGAATGGCGTCGGTGATTGGCCAGTGCGAGAGACCATGCTGAATGTCCTGTTACTGCCATGATGCAGTATTTTCACAGGTGAATCCAGCTTGACAGTGGATTTTTTCCTGTTGGCCTGGTAAATCCATTGAAGCAGGAAAAAAAAATTGCATAGGAAAAAAGGTTGTGCAATGCTGATAGGTTTAAACCATAGGATGATCGTGATCAGTCTTCCCCGACACAACCAATATTGTCTTTATATACAGCACGCCAGGAAGCAGGTGGCCTCGGCCGTCATTGATTGTGCACTGATGGCACACACAAACTGTCATGGTCATTTTTGCACTCCAAAGTACCCCAGAGGATAGAAAAAAGTATGGGAGCAGCCTGTCAATAAAATCCTCAGCCGAGTCTTTGTAATTTGATCTTTTCGACAAGGCATCGCCGAATTTTGGACAAATGTGTCAAGATGATCTTGCAAAATCTTACTTCGGGGGTTGTGAAACTTCTCAGAGATGGGACTTGGGGACTTCTCCTGTGTGCTGTCAAAGACTTGTGATCTAAAGAGCTTCTGTCGGAAACGCACGAAGGTGACTGCGAACATCCCAGTCCCTTCCTTTTGACTGGACTCGGTTGAGTTTCCGGTGTTTACAGAAACTCACCTCGCCTTGCTCTTTTCTAAGCAGATTACAAAGTATCTGAAAAAAGTATAGAGTACATAAGTAGAGAATACTAAGCCAGGTCGAGCCTTACAGTGTATAATTCTCAAGTGGCAATACAACAGGCCAAAAGGTGGGGTGGACGGGAAGATATTGATTGGCAAGACGTGAACTTCCATGGAACAAGTTCTGTAAAAGTGCAGATATAGAAAAACAGTATTTCATCAAAATAAGAGAATTTCCACTTGAAGAGTAATACATAGTAACGCTAATACTTGACAAGGGACAATATAGGAATTACGATATGCATCCCCAAAGCTGCTGAAAAACCAGACATATGAAAAATGGGACACTACATACTACAAGAGTATGTTGAGAATTTGAGCTTATTATCCATAGTAGAACTACACTTATCTACACATTTTACAATACATTACTCTAGGTAGAACAGCATGATATATTTTGATTAACAATGTAGCATCAATTACTTTTATAAATCAACTGTTAAATTTTTTTTTCAGGTAAATGCAATATTATCCCTAAATATATTTTTAACCAAAAATGTTAACAGATA
>CM031859.1:99175621-99427789 GCA_018697195.1 Certhia americana
TCCTGCTCCCAACGCCATCTGCGTTTTTTTCCTCCTTCCTCTTTCTTTGTGACTATCCTTCCCTCCGCCTCCTCTGCCCCCCCTTCATCTCCCTCAATTTTCGTATCCTTCCTCCCGCGCTTTTTCCTGCTTATCTTGCTTCCTCTCTGATCTCCTTATTCGTGCCAGGGCCGTGGTGGGGGCGGCAGGCCGGGTGGGTGGGACCCCGCGGCGAGGGCAGCCCGCGGCCGGACAAAGCATGGTGGATGCGGAGGCGGCGGCGGCAGCAGCAAGAACCCCGGCGGAGCCCCGCGGCAGCCTGGCAAGGTACGGGCGGGGCGCTCGGCGGAGCCGGCGGGAATCGGCGCTGCCGGCGCGGCTGAGGAGGGACGGGGTGCAGAAAGAGCCGCATTTTTGAACTTCATTTTTACCTCCCGTGCTTTCCTAGGGCGTGAGGTTTTCCTCCCCCGTCGCCTCTCGCTTATTTGCGTAGCGCCGGCTGTGGGCTGGCGGCGCGGGGGGCGGACGGCCCGAGACATAAATCTGGTTTTTTTCAGGGCTGGGTTTTTTTTTTTTTTTTTTTTTTTTTTCCCCCGGCTGGGAGGTGACAGGCGGCACAGGGTGGGGTCACAGCACGCGGGTGCGGAGTCCTGCCCCGGCGGCGCGGGCAGCCGGCACATGTTGCCGCCGGAGCGGCGGGAGCGAGGCGGGGAGAGGCGCGGTCCGCTGGGCAGGGATGAAACTCGGGGCACCTCAGCACACCGTATGTTTGTTTGTCCTCGCTTTTTTTTTTTTTTTTTTTTAATAATCTAGCTATGAGGAGGCGGTGTTGGTGGTGCGGTAGCCGTGAGGTTTTCCCAGAGAAAGCCCGAGCCGTGGGGCTGCGGCAGTGCCGGGAGCTGCTGCAGTCCGCTCCTTGGCTGGAGAGGAGGGACAGAGGGCGGCGGTGGCGGAGCGGGGACACTCGCAGCGCTCCTGGGGTCACCTCATTATCCCTCTCCGACCCAGCGGGTTAATTATTAACATCCGCGCCGGGATTCTAGACGGTGTAGTGCTGAGGCAGTGGCGCTAAAGCATGGACTTTGGTGGACCTGGAAGGGGCGAAAACGGTATTTTTGCTGGAGTTCGCCTGAATATATGTGCTTCTTTACGAGGTGATGCTTTTTTAGCCCTTCAAACTTCCTGACACATCCTGTGCCCCGTCAGGAGGGGACTTCAGGTCCCTCGCAGGGATTGTGGCTAAACTGCAGCTCGCGACTCATTAGTCATCCTGCAAAAATTTGTGGTGAAAGTTGCTTGAGTAACCCTTTAATCCGACTTCCCAAAATGCTCGGTGCTCTTGGGGTTGATTATTAAATACTCATGGTTAGTTTTAACCATGCAAAATAATGCGTGGTTCGGTTGTTGTTTTTTGTTTGTGGGTTTTTTTTTTCCTTGTGGGGTTTTCTCCGTCCCTTCCCTCCCCTCCCCCCCTTTTTTTTTTTTTTTCCTCTTTAATATATTTTGGACAGAAAGTCTTGCTTTGGGCACAGAAGGAGTTTAGTCTCGCCGTGGAAAGATGCGTGCACAACATTTCACGCTAGACACGTCGCTTGCCGAGTTACTGAGGAAACATGATTATAGCGTTGTCCTTTGAGGAAATTTCTGGTAAATTATTGCTCGCCGTCTTAAAGAGAGAGACAGCCCGGAATGCAGCGCTCTCCACAAGCTGCTCGAAGCGGTTTCATGTTCTTCTTGCAGCTCCGCTTTGGCGTCAGGCTCCGGTGCTGTCACGGCGGGCGTGTGCGGAGGGTGGGGCGGGGGTGGCCGGTGACACTCGGGGGAGTGACACGCTCGGGGTTCGGTTCGGCTGGAGAGCCCAGGCTGCCGACAAGAGGCTGAGCTGCCGCTCGGTGAACCCAGCCTGATGAACCACCGGAGGAGCTGAATGGGCGCTCAATCGTTACGAAATGCGCGGAGGAAACGAAACGGAGAACCGGCTTTTCTCATTCGGCAGATTTGACGTGTAATGGTTTGGGGTTGTTTCGTTGATTTGGTTTTTGGTGGGTTTTTGGTGGGTTTTTGGGTTTGGTTTTTTTTTTTTCTTCTTCTTCACGGGGTTGTAAACAACTTGAGAAGATAGGCATCTTTAAAAAAACAGTACTGCCGTGGAGATGGATTAAAATACAGAGCGTTTGTCTTGTACCTAGAAATGGAATGCTGTCAGTTAGAGTCAAAATATTTCGGCTTAAAGGAAGCCCTGATTTTGGGGTTCAAAGCTTGCTTTGAACGTGTGACTTTCTACAGGAGATGTTGTGCAGTACTGAGCTGTCTGGCTGTAGGGAGGGAACCTGTGAATAGAACATAAAAACCAGAATGTATATACAGTAATTCTGTCCCCTGTAAAGTGGTTTTGCTTGGATTTGTGCTTCTTTTCCCCACGATAAGGAAAATGCAGCAAGGTAGCACTGCTGAAGGGGTTTGTTTTTGAAGGTCATGCTTTAGATGGCTGGGAGAGCTAGCTGGCTGTCTGATGCCCTGTTTCATAATAGGTAAAACTCACTAATCTCCCCAGAGGTTGTTCCTAATGAACACAGTGTCACTGGTAGTCAAAAAATTTATTATTTCCTGGAAGCTGCTCCTGGAATTTTTTAAATACTTCTGGGTAATGAAGACGCTGCTGAGGAGATCGGTGGAGCAGTGGTGTTTGCTCAGAGAAAAAGCAGTGTTTGATGAGAAATGAGAATGGGTAAAAGTAGTGTCATATTCTGTGCTGGCAAATCTGGGCAATTGTCTGTATGAATAAGTCACAGAGTATATAGAGGGGGATGAAAAAAAGGCAGGATTTGAGTCTTCTTGCCTACCCTGGCAAAGATTGCTTGGAGAACCAAGCCTTTTGGAGGACTGGTGCTCCATGGTGACTTGTCAGTGCTGAGACCCTGAGGAATTGTCATTTTACTGCCACCTGGTGCAGCTATTTTCACAGTGGATCCAGCTCTGACAGTGATTTTTCCTGTTGGCTTTGTAAATCCACTTGAAGCAGGAAAAAATTGCTAGTGACAAAAGGTTGTGTCAATGCTGATCATGTTTGAAACATAGGATGATGTGATCATGTCTCCTACCACAGCCAATATTGTCTTTATCACAGCAGCCAGGAAGCAGGGCTGGCTTGTCATTGATCTGTGCACTTGGCCAAAACCTGTATGGTCATTTTGCTCCAAATTACCCCAAGGATAGAAAAAAGATGGAGCAGCGTCAATTAAAATCCTCAGCCGAGCTCTTTGGTAATTTGATCTTTCTCGACAGATCGCTGAATTTTTGACAAATGTGTCAGATGATCTTGCAAAATCTTTACTTCGGGCGGGTTGTGAAACTTCTCAGAGCCGGTTACTTGGTGGACTTCTCCTGTGTGCTGTCAGACTTGTGACTAAAGCAGCTCTGTCGGAAACTCACTGAAGGCTGACTGACGTCCCAGTTCTTCCTCTTTTACTGGACTCGGTTGAGTTTCCTGTGGTAAAGAAACTCAAATATGAATTGCTTTTTTTTTTGAAGAATTCAGTCTGCATAGTAGAGGCTGTGAGATTTCTTGCAGGTAGAGCTTACAGTGTATAATTCTCAAGCTGGCCAAGAACAGGCCAAAAGTGGGGTGGAGGGAAGATATTGATTGGCAAGAGTGAACTTCCCATGGCAACAAGTTTCTGTAAAGAGTGCAGAATATAGAAAAAACATGTATTTCATCAAAATAATGAGAATTTTCACTTCTGGTTTTCATGTTAATGCTTCTTGAAGGCCATTAGGATCGATTGCGTCACAAAAGTTTGAAACCATCTTTGTTCCTCTCTCAGGTTGTTGGTTTGGGATTTTTTTCTTAGTGTATCTCCTTATTACATTTTCTATTACTCTATGGTAGAAATGCATCGATAATTTTGAAGCAAGTAGGCATCAATTTACTTTTAAAATTCAACTGTTAAATTTTTTTTTCAGGTAAATGCAATATTAATCTCTAATATATTTTTAACCAAAATGTTAACAGTTAATTTAGGAAGAAGGTTGGGTTCCTGTGTGGTCACGGGAATAGTGTTTGATGTTTCTAGTGTGTCGTAGGCTGTGTTTATATGAATGCTTATTATGGAGTCATAGTTGGAACAGGGATCCCCACAGGGATCATTGGAGTCCAACTCCTGGCCTTGCACGGGACAGTGCTTCATGTGGTTTGGAGAGGAATCTGTGCCTGTGAGTGCGGTTCACGAAAATTCCTAATATGTTATCCCTGTCCTGCCACGTTCTAACCTCACAGAGATATATTTAGATGTTTTTATCAGTTCACGGTCATATCCCTTTGTGTAAACAAGTGCCCTTCATGTGCTTAAAGAACATCCAAAAAAAAAGAAAGAGAAGATGATGATGGTAGAATGAAATACAGGCTCTTCCTGTCGTTTTAGGAGAGAGTGAAGGAGTCACCTATCAAAAATTGGGGAATAAATGTCAGACCAGTCCAGTCACATTTTGCTTCTACCTAGGAAGCACTGACAGATACCTGGGGACTCGATCCTAGTCTTTGCCTGTATCTTTCTCGCTGATTCCCCTGAGCCTTTTAGGATTTCAAAGGGGCCTAAGTATAAACCTCTCCGGTCTCCAGATCGTGTAAATCCCAGTGAAAAGACTGGATCATTAAACTGTCTTGTGATGAACTGTGCAGAAGAATGATTGAATTGGTGCCTCGTGAGAGGCAATTAGCATTTAAGTAAGGAAAAGAATCTCTGTGTGTGATTGGGTGTGGTGCTGAGAGTTTTCAAGGGAGAATTGATGAAGCAGTTTCCATCCGCAGTTGGTTAAGAAAGCTTTGTTGTTTGGGAGAAATACAACAATACGAGTTGAAAAGCGTTGAATTTGGAGACAGTTTTGTTTGTCTTTGTAAATAACTTCTGAAATTTAGCAGCTGCTGCATCTTAAGCACACTCAGAAGAGTTAGTCTTGAGAGTGAATTGACCAAATCCCTTCAGTTGTAAGCCAGCTATCTGGATCGAATGAGCAAGAAATCTTGACGTGTGGGTGGGAATGACTAATTTTCCCCGTAAAAGGATAATTCCCTGAGGCTCAGTGGCTTATGAGCCGGCAGACGACCTGTGTATTGGTATGGGATTTACTGGAGAATTTAGGGTGGTGGTGAAAGTTTGTGTGCTGTGGGATGCGCAGGCTCCTGCCCGAGTTTCCTGCCGGGAGCATCCTGCTGTATCCTGGGACAGTTCGGGGGCCGAAGCGGTGTCTGTGCTCCGAACCTTGTGATGGTGTAGCTCTTTGGGGTTTTTTTTGAATTGAGGAACTGAGCGGGTTGAGAAATAATCTTTTCTGTTTGCTTGTCTTCAAGGCTCCACATAATGTAACACACTAAGCTACACAAATCTGGGAATTCATGGCCTGAGAAAGGGTGGAATTCTTTTAACCGAGTTTAAGGAGAGCTACTGCTGAATGCCCGACCGTATCCTGCATGCAGTGCTGGTTTGTTTTACTTGAGCAATTGTACTTTTTTTAATCTGGTATTTGAAAGTTAGAAACTGCTAATGGGAAGCTGTCTTTGGGATGGAAATTGTTGTTGCAAACTTATTGTTGATCTGCTTTTGAATAAAAGCAATTAAAACCCATGCAGAACAGCCTTAGGTTGATGACTCAAACCACTCTCAGACTTTGTGGATGCTCACTTTGGCGTGCAGGTAACAGGTACAGAAGGTGCTACTCGGGTTTAGAAGTTTCTAATCGGGTTATCTTAGATAAGCAGATGCTTATCTGCTGTTAACAAAAACGGGTATTAGCTGTCTAGCCGTCTTAAAGATCCTTTACAAAATCCTCCTGGTACTTATATGCATCTTTAGCTGCCTAAAGCTGCTGGAGACATTGTTCCCAGTTCCATAAACTTGATAGGCTGGAACGAGATCTGTATCTTAGGTTTTACAGATTTAAAGCAGGACAGTGAACTTCTCTGCTTACAACTCCACTGATTTTTCTGAACTTTAAAAGAATTATTCAGAAAGAAGAACTTTTCCTGTAAATGTTAATTACACCTGAAACCAAAACCAGTTGAAGGCAGAAGTATTTTTCATGTATTTGCATTTTAAAATGTATGTTTTGCATTCTTCAACGCGTGTTTAGCTCAATACTGTAAGTTCAGAGGCAGATGCCAGAATTCTGACATGAATATTCACGGTATGAATTCAGTTTGAATTGACTTCTGAGTAACCACATAGCACTGGCAGGGAAATATGGCTTGAGATGGCTGGGAATTTTACCCTCCCAGTTGTGTATCCCATCACACAAAGGCAGCAGCTTGGGGAAGTCAAATTGAAACCCGGTGTTTATTTTTAACCCAAAAGGGCAGTGGTAAGCAGGGAGGGGTATGTTTCATCAGCTGTACCAAGTTACACTGTTCTTGTTCTTGAAACATAGGGTTTTAGTAGTGTCTTTTGTGTTTAACTTGGGCAAGAAGACAAAGCAGAGGTAAAATTTTGATGACCTGAGTTATGGTGCTTGAAGGATGGTTTTGTTAGTTGATTAAATAATGATTGCTCTCTGTGCAGACATAAAGTTGGTTGGAATATGGTTAAGGCAGGATTAATTACTGGTTTTAAGATAAAACTGGAAGAGATACCACGAGCAGATGAGTTGTCTTGTTTGTGGAAATCATGGTTATCTGCATTTTGCATAGGTTTTCTAAATCATAAGTTATATTTCAAATACAGCACAAAAGCAAGAAGTAAGAGAGTGTCTGTCCTGCAGACTTTCTCTCTTTAAAAGCCTGCTGCAAGCATCGCTCAGATTTGCAGTGTGTTATATCCATTCTTTCTCACCAGAGTTAGCACTGATCCAAGCACGAGGTGTCTGGCAGGAAGGTGGTTCCTTATCCTTATTCCCTGGCTTTCTCTGGGAGGAAGGTGGTTCCTTATCCTTATTCCCTGGCTTTCTCTGGGAGGAAGGTGGTTCCTTATCCTTATTCCCTGGCTTTCTCGTAATGACAGGCAGATAAAGGGCAGCCGAAATGAACCCCATAGCTGACAGCAGGCGTGGCTGGGTCAATCGCTGACCTGCCTACACAAAGTGCCAGAGAAATTCAGGCCCGGGGTGCACTTTGTAATGGGATAGGTGGCCCTGCCTCTGCCTCTGGTGGAGCAGAGCTGGTTGTGTCTGGCCCAGCCCGAGGCGCTCTGGATGAAGGTGGGAACCAGCAGCAGCACTGTGCTGGTACATGGAAGCTGAGGCTGCTGACAGATGGGCTCTGCTGTGGCCTGGGCTGTGTGAGCCTTCCCTCCTCTCCTGCATCATTCCTGGTGTTTGTGCGGCACATCATCGAGTGGTGTGAGCTGGCTGAAAGCTAATTGCTGCTTTGTTGTAGGCTCTTCATCGTCCTCCAGCTCCCTGAACTGATTCACCATAATCAAATCAGTGCAAAGGTAGATGGGACTGTGCAGTCTATGCAAAGGAATAAATTCCTGGAATAAATTTTCAGGAATGAGTCAGCTATGACTGAAGCTGTTTTAAACTGCCATGAAACTGTGCTCCCCAGCTTCTAATTGATGTGATGAATGACAATTAATTTTGTTCCAAGAAATATTTCTCTGCTGACACTTGGTTAAACCCCTTCTCTTGATTCTTTATAATTTACTGTTCATTCAAGCTGAAGCCTGTCAAGTGAGAACTGAAGTTGTTCTTAAGTCAGAAGCTGGCAGTTCCAGTTTATTCCTAACAATTTTACAACATCATCATTCTCAAGCTTGAACTGACCTTAGAATGACACGGGAATTTTTTTATATTAACAAATTTGGAAAAACAGGTCATGTCTGCTGCCACAAGCCTTCAACTACTGGCATATTAAACTTTAATATTAATTTTTATAGTGAGTTGTGATCTTAACCCTTGGTTGCCAGGTGAAATCTCAGTTACTGAAAAAAAAAAAAAAAACCCAAACCATCAACCCAAACCATTTTTACTGTAAAATGAAGAAACCAAACTTTTTTCAGCACGAGTTTTTTGTTGGTTTGGGTTGGTTTGATTTTTTTTCATGAGCAGTTAGGAAAACCTTAATAGCTGTCTAGCATGGCTGGAGGCATGCCAGTGTAGAATGGTAATGTTAGCATGATGCACTAATTTATTGAGACACTGCCATTGTTTAAACTAACTTATGAAGGTGTGGTGTGCATGTGCAGCTACATTGCTTCTTCATCTCTGTGGAAAACCATGACCAAAGTCAAGTAGTCTATACCAGCAGAAAAAATTGGAATATCCATTAAACCCAGGACTGAGTTTACAGAATATTTTTCACAATGGCCTTTTCTTGATCTTCTATAGAAACACAAGAATTCAAATATGAAACGTTCAAATATGAACATTCTTTCAGCCAATCCAAGGATTTAATTTTAACAGGTTAAAAGAAAATATTTACGTCTAACTTGCAGTGAATTCAGTAGGTGCACCGTATTTAAATGTTTTCTCAATCAAACCCAGAGCTTTTGTGAGAGACACCTGCAAATAACTTAAAATACAGGCAGGATTGGGATGATCTGATAATTTACTGGCAGCTGATTTATTTAAAAATGGCTGAAAAAATAGATTACTCTCTGGTTGAAGGTTTGGGGATTTCAGCAGTGTGGTTTGGGGTTGGAAGTATTCAGTTTGAGACAGTGATGAGCTGATGGTATCTCTTCCTTCTCTAAGTGTTCTGTCAAGCAGGAATTTCACATAGGGTGGTTTTAAAGAAGTTAAAAGTAAGTTTTTGCTGTTGGGTGACTTTGTAAAGATAACTTGATGTAAAGATAACTTGATGCAAACTCAGTGGGTGTTGCTGCAGTATTTCTAAGCACCAGTATAAAGTCAACAAAACTTCTGTTTCGTAGATGTTATTTTAAACAGCACACCTTAAAAGGCAGTGTTCTGGTTGCTTCTCTTTTCTGCTGAAGGAGCTAGAGGTAGGGGAAGACCTGAAATTAGTACAAATGGTGACACAGGAAACATAGTAAAACTTACTGTGAAGATTGTGGAATTCTGCTCCTCAGAACTTAGCGTTCAGCATTAAATGAAAGAACTGTTTAGTCTTTTAATAGCACAGTTGAGAGCTGACATCAGTAGTGTGGGGCACAAATCAAGCAGGTATGAGAGAGAGGGAGTTTTGAGTTCTTAGGAAGCTTTTACAAAAGTAGGGATTTCCCCACCAGTTTGTTTTCCCCGTACACGAGTGCTCTGAGCAGTGCTTTGAGATGCTGGGAATTGTCTGATTGCTTGGAGAAGTGAGAATCTCCACTAAATTTTTTTAAGTACTAAATTATTTCTTTTTGTTGTTGTTACTGTTGTATCAAAAATAACCAGATAGAAGGGGGAGTTTGACAGATGAAAAGTTCCTGATGTAGCTTGTATGGCAAATGTATACAGAGAAAATAATGTCATATATTTTTTAATAATAATTTGTGTTTTCCGGGGGTACCTCTCTTGTGTGGTAATGGAATAGTGAGCCATTCCAAGTTTTTGGTGTGGGGAGAAATTAAGGGACCTGTATAGTTCATAGAAGTTGAAAATCTATAGAGACATTCAAAAAATGGTTGGACGAAGTGAGACTAGGTTCAATTGCATAAATAAACATTGCTCAAATGCAAGTCTGGCCCTCTAAAACCTTATTACAGAAAACCAGGAGAGCATTACTAGACACATACCTCATTACTATTGGTTCTCTTGGATGTTGGGGGTTTTTTGGTAGGTTTTTTGATATTGCTTTTGGGGGATTTTTTGGAGCAAAAATCTGCTGAAGATAACTAATGGGAAAGAGAACATGAAATTACTTTGGAATTTATTCTAACTCTAGTTCTTTGTGCCTTGGGCTGTGTTTTAGGAAAATATATGCACATCCTTCCCTAGTCTTGCTATATTTACTCAGATCTTGGAATTCCTTGCCTGAGTTTCCCTGGTGCCCTTTGGTGTTAAAATACTGGCAGATTATAATTTCTCCCAAAGCTATATGATATGCTGAAAGATGTCTCAAAGCAGGTATATGCAAATAATTAAAAGTAATGTTAAAATAAACGTCAGCTGCTCTGAATTTCAGTGCAGTTTTTGATGCTTTGAGTAGCGTGTAGGTTATTGTGGTTACTTTCCTGCAGCTGGAACATTGTTTCAGGCCTTCTTGGTTGGAGAACACAGAAAACATTGACTGTTTCCAGTGGTAACAGCTTGGGAGACGGGCTTCTGCAGAAGGGCAACCCGGGTATCTGTTCAATATTCTCCTGTTCTTAAGGTTTTCTTAATTACTATCGTATGAAAGGGGATATGTGTGAAATTGTGAGGAGGGGAGAGTAGTTTGACGGTGTGCAGTTAGAAAATAAGTGTTCAAGTTCTGTAAAGCTGGAAATAGCACAGACTCGTTACAACAGCCCGGGGCTCTCGACATCATCTCATTCCAAAACTCTGCTGTTGCTCAGTCCAGAAATCTCTTGACTCGCTGAACAGAGCCGAGCTATTAAGACAGCTGATGCATCTCACAGATTAAAATGGCTCCATATGGCTTGTGATGTGTTAAGTAGCTAAAACAGTTAATTTCAGAAGCAGCGGTGTCACTACTGCACATGCTGTTGCTGGCATGTACAGCTGCTGTAAGGGATATCAGGCCCTAAATTGAAGTTACATGGGAACATCCAAGTCTGTCCTAGCACCAGTTACAGTCCCTGCAAAAGGTGTCTGTTAGATACCTGAATTGCAGCTTGGCTTTGCCAAGATTCCCGACTCCCGGATGGAGGAGTAGGGTGGTAGGTGTGATACCCGCAGGTAATTGGGATTATCTTATCTTTTGTCAGCCCCAATAAGTAAATGGACTTGGTAATGCTTGGTTTGGCAGTCAGATAATGTAGATGTGGTACTCAGCCCACTTAGAAAATACAGCCTAACTCCTGCCCTCGGAAAAGTATTTACAGTGAAGGGCTTCTGTCAGACTTGAAGGATGTGGAAAAGCTGAGGGTTTTACCTTGGGCCTGCACAAATGATCAGATTGATTCAGCTGTTTGTGGATCCACAGCCTGGAACAGGGTGGAGGCTGGGAGTTTGTGGTGGTGATACCATTTACTGTGCTTTGTGAGGTGGAACCATTGTCATCTCGCCAGTCTTTTACCTTTTCTGCTGAAAAGCTCTACCAAGTCTAACAGTAAATGGGGATTTTTCTGCTCAGGATCCCTGTCTCATTGTGTCAGAAGAGTCTCAGGTCAGGTATCCAGATGCCATAAAGATGTCGAATGCTCTCAACTTGCTGAACTAAGTGGCTGTGACAGATGAGCTGTGGTGGTGCTGCATATCCTGAAAAATCAAGCTTTGGCTGAGCTCTTGACAATCCCGTGTTTGTTGGCTTTTCCTAGGAGGGAGCAGTCACCCTGTTGTCTCTGGAGTCCCGGAATCATAGGTCAGATACCACATCGTTTGTTGCTTAGTGAGAAGTGCTGCAGAGGACAGGGCAGATAAGCCCTGATGTTCATGCTGTGCTCTGTGGAACAGCACAAAATGTGCTGTTTTGAACGGCTCCTTCTCCAGTATTTTTGTGTCCAGTGAAAGGGAACTGTAGAAAACCAGTGTATTTATCTGTTTTTAGTGGCGGTTGAAAGAAGATAAAGTTTCTTTGAAGTCTGTGTGACCTACCCCAGTACTTTCTAAACAGTTCAGCAGTTTGTCTTAAACGATGGCGCTGACCACAAGTGTGGTTTTGTCTTTGAGGTATAGAAGAAAACTACTTTAAAATTAGAACAAAAACTTCATCACTGACTGAGATGAGGAATATTGTGAGAGTAGAATATGAAATAAAGTAGATCTGGCCTGGGCATATACAGAGATAAAGGCACAGATGGTACATGAAGAAGCACAGGTATTTTTCTGAGAGGCCGTTTTTTCTAGGAGTGGCTTTGGATTTCAGTTCTGGAAAAATACCCACACACCTCCTTTTGGATTTAATAATGGCTATGGGTCAAATAGAGAAAAAAAGATTACTGATTATTTACTTGCTGCTTTCTTCCTATATTTTTAGTAGTTTAATGTTTAGCTTGTTGAGGAATAAAACAAAGTAAGACTGATAAAACCATAAGAGACCAAGGGTCAGTGTAGCTCAGGTGTCTGGGGATGGATGAAAAAAACAAAACAGCAGCAAGTACAAGGTGTACTTCACAGTCTGCCTCCCTGTCAGTGTTGCTCTGTGACCTCAGGGCCTGGGGCAGTGCTCACAGCTGGACTTTCAACAGTCAGTACAAATTCTTTATTACATTAGGTTTTTCTGATCTTCCAATAACCATTTATACTCCTGACACATGAAAGTGTCTTTGACAGTGAGTTCTGTATGTGACTTCAACATAGTCTTTGTAACCTTCTTATTCATGCTGAATTATTTGTGGAGCTTGTACATTGATGTACCCCAGGGCTAGTAAACAATTTGGTAAGCACTGCTCTAGAGGAACACACTGTTTTCATCTTGCTCCTTATACTGCATTCTGACAGCTGTGGAAGAAAGAGGGATTGATCCATTTTCTCCCCCAGTGAAAACTGAAGACGGATCACAGAACTTTTGATATGACAAAGATGTACACGTACTGTTCCAAGTCCTGCATATATGGGAGACCTCTCCTTTTTTAAATTTCTTTTCAGCGTTTTTTCCTTCCTAGTAATAATTACACTTCTGCTTTCATTTACTGTTTGAATTCTTTTTTTCCAGTTGGAGGGGGAAAAAAATTCCAAGTTCATGTTCTCTTCTGTCTGAATATCAGCAGTGCAGCTGGCAAGTTTTATCAGGCTTTCTTCCAAGGAACAGCCAAGTGAAATTGTCAGAAACTGATTGTATGCTTTAAAATTTGGCTCTGCCTGTTACGTATTTGGAAGGTGTGAGAGTGCAAGTATAAAAGCTTGAAACCTAATTTAAAAATAAATGACCTTATCATATAGCAATTTATTCTATACCCTTCAGCTCACCTTACTAGCAGGAAAAAAAAGGTTTCGCATCCTGCCTTTGCCAAGCTGAGGGCTCAGATTCTAATTATTATACAGTCAAGTGTTTAAAGGGGATCTAAATGAGAAGCAGAAACTGCTGGCTAATTTAGACTCACCAGAAAAGCTATGTAACTTTCCTAAGCTGCAGATGGAAACTTCACATTTGTACCAGCTTGCAGATGAAACCCCAAACCATCTGTGTGTGTATTAGAGACAGATTAGCTTTTGCTTCCTCAGGGGTGTAGGGTACCTTGATTTTTAGGCTACTAACTTGCATTTGAAAGTAGTTTGCATTTTTTATGAAATCAAGAACTTGCTGTGAAGAGAGCTAAAAATCTTTTTCTTGTTGTTTATTTCTAGATATGAGAAATGAGTGTTGGACGCAGAAGATTAAAGCTGCTGGGAATTCTGATGATGGTAAACATTTTTATTTATGTGATCGTGGAGGTCTCGAAGAGTGGCAGCCAAGATAAGAATGCAAAAGGCCGTGTTGTTATACCACGTAGCAAATTCTGGAGGAAATACACTCCTCACAAAGCTTATTGGAACAAACAGCAACAGAAGCTTGAGCTGCTGTACAACCCTATTCTGTCCTTGCTTTCCAATATGACTGTGGAAGAGAACTTGGTTTCTAACCTGAGTTCTCTCAGTTCCTGTGACCCTGACCCCTTGGTGCACTCAGAGGTTAGTGACTTTGCAAACTTGCCAGACAGATTCAAAGACTTCCTCCTCTATTTGAGGTGTAGAAATTACTCATTGCTAATTGATCAGCCAAACAAGTGTGAACAGAAACCTTTCCTCCTGCTGGCTATTAAGTCACTTATACCCCATTTTGATAGAAGACAAGCAATTAGGGAATCCTGGGGCAAGGAAATAAAATCAGGGGATGTGATAGTCAGAAGGGTTTTCCTACTTGGGCAGACCCCACCAGAGGATAATTTTCCTGACCTTTCACACATGATTAAATTTGAGAGTGACACCCACCGAGACATTCTCCTCTGGAACTACAGAGACACTTTCTTCAATCTGACTCTGAAAGAGGTGCTGTTTCTGAAGTGGGTCAGCAGCAGCTGCGCAAACGTCCAGTTTATTTTTAAGGGTGATGATGATGTTTTTGTGAATACCAATCAGATCCTGGATTACTTGAAGAGCTTATCAAAGGAAAAAGCCAAAGACTTATTTATAGGTGATGTGATCAAAGATGCTGGACCTCACAGAGAGAAAAAATTGAAGTACTACATCCCAGAAAGTGTTTATGAAGGTTCGTATCCCCCGTATGCAGGAGGTGGTGGGTTCCTGTACTCTGGTGATCTGGCACTAAGACTGAATAATGCATCTGACCAGGTACTCCTCTACCCTATTGATGATGTTTATACTGGAATGTGCCTTCAGAAGCTTGGGCTTGCTCCGGAAAAACACAAAGGCTTCAAAACATTTGATATCGAAGAGAAATACAGAAATAACATCTGTTCCTACACAAACTTAATGTTAGTGCATAGTAGAAAACCTCAAGAAATGATTAAGATTTGGACACGCTTGCAAGATCCACACTTAAATTGTTGAAGTAATGTGCATAAGTGTCTTAAGTGCAAAAAACTTTGTGAATTTCGATCACTGAAGCTCTGTTTAATAGTTGAATTTTTGCTGTAAACTTTTTCTTGTACTTCTGAAAATGAAAGTAATGCTAAAATTTGAAGGGATGGCTTGAAGACTTGGTCCTGACTTTTCCACTGTCCTGGTGGTCGTTATGTTTCAATATTGGTCTTAATTTTAAAAAAGACTTTGAGGCTATAACTAGCTGTCAGTGACTGGTTAGCTATATTGGAAACAGGGATTGCCTACCACAATGCATTTTTCATCAATTGTGATGGTGGAAGATAATTTTCACTTGAGTAATGTTTGTGTGTGGAAACCATGTAAATTGAAAATACACAAATTGGGGGAATGCAGTTTTACTTTTAGATATGAGACTTTAATTTGTTTTTTTATTTATTTATAATTTTCAGTCCTTTAGCACCCTGGAATGGTATTTTTTCCCTTTGCTTATGATCCTTTGTGCAAAGTGTACCTGTGTCTGAAAGATTTACCCTTTTACTAGATGAAGCTTTTGTTTGGTTGGTTGGTTTTTGTTTTTTGGGTTTTTTTTAAACAAAACAAGCATAATTCTTCTTGAAATGCCCCCTAAGAGCTCAATGTGTAAGGAAAAGGAAAAAGATGAGGGTTTTTTTTAGGGTTGGGCAGGTAGGGCTGCCCCTTCCTCAAGCCTACATACTGAAACTGACTTGTTGCTCATGTTATTAGTATGGAAAGCTGCTCCGGTCAATCCTTGTTTTCTGTTTGGGCACTAGCTGTGATCAGGTAGCTCGATTTGATGGAAATGACTGAAATTGCACATTGCTTCTTGAGAGCATGGTTTGGGTCTCCTCTAAAGTGGTGGCAAATCCAGAATTGTGCAGATCTCAAGAGTTTCAAGTTCCAAACCAAACTTTGAAGTTTGCATGAAGTCTCATGTAGAGTTACATGTGTCCTCGAAACTCAGATCTCTATTTCCACATCTTGCTTATAAGAATTACTCTAAATAGTGGTCGCTTTCTTTGTATATGTAGAAGTGCCTGTCTATTTATTGTTCAGATGGAAGACCAAAACATTTTCTTAAATATATTTTGTGTAACATTTTATTTGTATAGTGTTGTAACTCGGATATTTAAATAGAGCATGATATTTTAAATCTGAGATGTGTAACGTGGTAAATAAAGCTGATTGTTATTTTTGAATTTGAAAAAATAAAACGTGATTTAAATATTTCTGGTAATGCTTCATGTTGACTTGCAGAGCAGTTGCACTCCACATTTCAGAACTTCAGAAACAAAAGGTTTTATTTGACAGATTTCTCTAAGCTTGTGTAGCAGACTATCAAGAAAATGTCACAGTGGTACCTGTATTTATTAGATGCTAGAATAGATGAACGACTGGTGAAAGCAATGGGGGCATTAAGTACCTTGGGACAAAAATATTGTACAGAAATAATTATCTGTACAATACGATTGCTGGTGCAATTGAAAGGAGTCAAGGAGTGAATTGAATAGCTGGCACTTGAATTTTTGATTGAAACAACTTGGCAGCAACACTTTTTTTGCTTTTTCACCTGCTTTCTTTTTCCTTCATTTACCTGGAACAAATGTAGTGCTTTATTTGTTCAGGGAGAGAGGTGAGGTGTTCTGGTCTTCCACCTCTTTGTTCAGTAGATGATCATGCTGACCCCAGCATGGGTAAAAGACAGCCTGTGCTCTGGTGTGAGGTTTGACCCTTGTGCTTTGTCATTCCTCATGGGAAGTGACACCTTTCTGAAGGAGCTGCAGGTTTTACACGAGTTACTTCCTACCCTGTTTCTTTAAATATTCGTGGGATTTTCCTCAAGATTTGGGCCAAGTGAAAGAAAATAAGTTATGCTGATGGTGAGAGATGCAAAGAGAGATGAAATGCTAAGAGTCGTGGAGGGAGAGAAGGAGGAAAGGGGAGAGAGGAGATGTGAGGCAGAGAGGAAAAGGAGGGTGCTGGGGGAGAGTAGAGAAAGAGAGGCAGAGACAAGTGAGCTCTGAACAAACTGCTGAGGTCCATGGGAGGATCAAACACTAACAGGAGGGTTGCAGCAAAAAGAGGGATGGGAAAAGAGCCCAAGAATTAAATCCTGTGAGTAAGACAGGGTGGAGTGCACATGTGATGTTAAGTTAAATGGGTGTGATTGGTGGAGTGCCAGCATTAATTATTTCATTTACACACTTGCCTGCAACCATGAGATAAAAACCCGGTCTCTTGTGTGGGACACACCTGATGATAAGAAAAAACAGGCTGAGTGGCACCTGGAGAGGAGAAATGCTGTGAGAAAGCATTTCCCCACCTTCTGAAGGGACAGGAGAAAGCGCAGAGGACAAGGCTGAGCAGGGGGGCCAAAGAGGCAAAAGGTGCTGGGGGAGAAATCTGGCAGACCAGTTTTGTTTACTCCAGGTATGGAGGAGCACTGGGGGCTGTGCCTGGTCCACTCCCACGGAGAAAGACTTGTCTTAGCAAATAATTGGGAGTGTGTGGAGTGAAGATTAAGGGAAATAAATAAATAAACAGATAAAGGAACAGAATGCAAAAAAGCGCAATGGGAATGGCATTTGGGGACAGTTAGGTCACAGAAGATGAAAAGTCTTTAAAAAGTGTGTGTAACAACCAGTATATGCTGTATTCTAGTGTATCTCTCATAAATGCTGTTATATTTAAATTTCTGTTGTATTTTTTCTTAAAGGAAAAGATCTTGCTAAGATGAAGGCCTGAGAAAATTTGTCTACAATGGAAAGAATGGAATTTAAAATCTGAAATAAGATGTGTTTGGACGAGACAGCTGAATGTAGATGTAGTCTTTGTTCTTTTTTCTTCCCTGAGTACAGCAGGGAAAATGAAGTGCTGCTGTGATTAAATAAAACTGCATCAGGGTGAGCCATTAGAATCCATTAACTTGTTTGTATAAAGGCTCAGGCCTTTGCTTCAAAATCCAGTTGGGTGGAGGAAATACAGGATAAGGAAGGTAAATGAGCTATAATTAATGCACAAATTATAAGGTTTATCTTCCAGAGGATGGAGTCCCTGTTTTTTTGCCAGTTGGTTCCTTGGCCTGACTGCATTTTACACTCATCACTTCCCTCCCCTACCCAGTTTTATTTTGTTATGTAGACTTGAGTGAAATGTAGCACTTGACAGGGCTGGTGATAAGAGAATTCCTGGCAGTCCTTTTCTGCTTTTCAGTGTTGGGAGCACAGAAAGCCAAGCTTCAAAAGGGTTTTGGCTGGAAAGTAGGAGAAAGAGGCAGATTAGAATTCGCTGGGAGATTTGCTTTGGGTATGCAAGTCAGCAAGGATCCTCATGCAGGTAATGCTGAATTTGGGGCTTTGTGATGCAGCAGTGAGCAATCCAGATCTTATCTGGTGCTGCTGTTCTGACCTAGCCCAGAGTCATCATTCACCCCCTCAAATTTGGCCTCCTTTCCCTTTGCCTTACTGCACCTCATATGCTGAGATTTCCACTCGTTTCCTTGAGGGCACCAATCCAAATGAGTTCATGTCTGCACTGAACTATTTCCTCCTCAGAACAGTCATGAAACCAACTTAGCAAGCAAATAGGGCAGGGAGAGCTGCTTAATGCATCCCTTTCATGGACAGTAATCATGGAGGTGCTTCTGAATGGAGCAATGCCTGTCAATCAGCCCCAGCACAAAACACTCTTCAAATTCTCTGCATTCTCTTCCTCTAGCTTTTTTAAACTGTTGCCCCCTACCTTGCTGGATGAAGGTGAGAACAGGAGTGGAAGTGAGAATTAAAGTAAACTGCAATTCTGGAAGCAAATTTTCAAGATGTCAGCAGTGATGAAATACTGAGCAGATTAGTTTTTCTGTTGTGCTCAGACCAGGTACTTGATTGCTAATCACGATTTATATTTGCATTGGCTCAGCCTGCTCCGAGCAGTGTTTAAACAGCTCTGGCTGGATTCTGCTGAGGGGAGGCTGAGCAGCACCTTGTGGGCTCTGCAGGCCAGCCTTTTCAAAAGATAAAGAATCCATTTCCATTTGTCAGTGGAAAACATTTGTACCCTGTCTAATAACACCTGACTGAACCAGGTGAGCTGGGCTTAGGTTGGTCTTGGGGTGTCAGGCATCACTTCAGGCTCTGTTAGCATCTGTGTAGGTATGGAACAAATCTCTTGTGACCTCAATTTTTGCTCAGTTTTCTGTATTTTCATGTTATTGCAGTTTTATATATATATATATATATACTTGCCTTCAAGCATAAGTTCTTCAGGCATGAGTTATGTGCTTCAGGTGAATGCACACTGAGTTTCCTGTCAGAAATACATCGAGGTAAATTTGACAATTTCAAATTTTATGTGGAGAGAATTCCAATCATTCTCCTAATTTCTAGGCTTCTTGGTTTACCTCTATGTGTTCAACCTGTGTCATTTCCAGTCTTTCCTGCTAAGCTCTCCATCTAAATGAATCCATCTTTCCTGCTTGGTCATATGTTTTTGTTCCCTCTGTCCCTTCATCTCTCTCATCTCTTGGTGGACACTGTGCTTGCCTCTCCAGTAAACCTCAAGGTTTCCTGAGAAAGTTACAAAAAATTTACAAAATCGCTTTTGTCAGAGTGATTTCAAACAAGGGAGTAACAATGCTGAGCTGCCAAACAAGGTGTAAACTTTCTGATTTTGGAGTTGGCTTTTCTACTGCCTCTGCCATTGTAATTTCTTTAAACAGAACTGCTCTGGACAGATTTGGGGAGAGTTTCTACAGGGGTTAGAAATAATCCACAGACATCCCCTGTTAGATTTTTAAGACCAGAGCTGCAGCTTTATATTTTTGTGTCCTTTTCCCCTCTTCCATCACTCTGGATAATTTTTGGCTGAGTTCTGCAAAGATGATTCATTTGTGTTTCCTCATTTGTCTTAAATGTGTCATGTTTTTTCTCCACTACTCCTATCACTGATACTCCCTCTCTTCCAGAAAAGTCAGTATCTCATGAAAGTCCAAATTTTGCCTTTTTTTTGAGGACATTATGTCCACGCTCTGCAGGAGTTTCAGCTGGAATGCCTGTGTGTGGTGAGTTATTTGAAAGCCCTGCTGAAAGGAAATCACAAGCTTTCAGAACACAGACCTTTCATTTGTACAATAGATTTGAGTTGTGACTTCAGAAAACATCATCCTTCAAGCCACTTCTTCTCTGTCTTCTTACCTGTAGGATCATTCTGTTTCTTAATATTGTGTGTTCTTGCTTTCCTGGTATCCTCTAACATTAGATTGTGATGGAGCTGGAAACAGTTGTGTGATTTATGTTCAGTCTATAGAACTGCTTGGCCAAGTGGGGAGGTTCTCACTTGCCTTCAGCAGATCAGACCTGAAAGCTCACCTGTGAGCCTGCTATTAGAGCAAAGCTTTACTGAGATTTAAATTATTTTTCAGCAATATTGAAGAAAATAGAAGCATATTTATGTCCCTGAAGACCCCTTGTGCTTTTTTTTCTTTTCTAAAATCTGCATAATGGTTTGCATTTTTATCGTCCTATATTCAAACACATACAAATTCTTTTTGAGAAACAAATGAGTGTGGGGGGAAGCAGTGGGTGGGAAGAAATCCCCACTACAGATGTTACAAAATCTTGCCAGGGTAGGAAATACTAGGCTGAGATGAACTAAGAAATGAACCCTCACTTTGGTGGATATCTTATTTAGTCACAGTGGGAAGTGGGGAAAATATTTTCAGGATATAAACCCAAAGGAATTTGTCTCATTTTCCTTTCCTTTCAAATCTTTCTAATATGTGGGGAAACAAGAGTTCTGCTTCAGATGTAGGTTTGGCTGCTGCCCAAGAGACCTGAAGGTTTCATCATCTTGTTGACTGCTTTGCTTCTGAGTGCATAAATGCCAGAGAGGCCAGTGAATTGCTTTCCTTAGACCTGTCCTGCATGAATTTGATACAGTGCCAGGTGATCAGCAGTAATGGTGCTTAGCAGAAGATAATGATGTGTGTCCCTATCAGGAAAGCTGAAACATAAGCCATGCTTTGTGATACCTGGAAACTGGATGACTTTCAAGAGAGACGAGCTTTGTTTGTGCCCTTCAGTTTGCAGAGAGGTTCCTTGTTGGAACTAGTCTGGGAATTTGTCCTTGTTCTTAGAGCTGTCATCTCTTCTCCATATAAATACAACCTGGATTGTTTGAGTGTGTGCTCAAGGAAGAACTGGACCTACCCAGGGCTCCATCGGCCCTCCAGCCCCTCAAAGGAAAACCAAAATATTTCTGGTAGCTTTAGTAGAGAGTCTTTAATCATTAGAAGCTGCTTCTAGACTACAGGGTTGGTGACAAGCAGCAAAATTATCTCCCAGGAATTTTTCTTTGAAATTTTGTTTGGGTTTTTTTTTTTTTTTTCCCCCTTCACTGGGAAAGAGCTCTAGAACCAATCCTGTGCTGTATGAACATTCAGTATCCAGTGCTCCAAGAATGAGAAGGTTGTCACTCAGCTGCCTCCTCCCTGCCTTACAATTTGGAGACATCCCCAGGGAGTGTTGCTGGTACAGCCATCACTGATACAATTTAAACCTGATGCCCTGGTGATCTTTAAGTAACAAAGTATGACAAGAAAAATCGAAGCTTTATAGGTAGTCAGTGGTTACATATGCATTGAACAGGGTTTTTTTTTCCCTCCATGAAATGTATCTTCATGAGATACATGTCAGCAGTTCTTATTCAACGCTGATTATCCATTTATTCTTCTCCAGCTTTCTAATTTTTTCATTCCTGTGCTTTCTTCCTCACAGGAAAGCAAGATGAACCAATTTAGCTATAAGTGGAATAATATTAAATGTGAGAAAATTAGGTTCAGAGCTACCAGAAAGTGAATGCCACGGTAGGGGCATTATTATTTGTTGAAGGGCTTGTCTTTGGACCTCTAATTGAAGCATCTCAAAACTTTTCAAGAATATTCACGTTTGATCTAAGTTTGGAACTGAAATCCTACGATTTGCTACACTGAAGTAGCATTTGCTTATGCCATAATTTGTTATATTTCCCAGCTCTCCTCTGTGTTGCCTGAGCCATCCTGTGTGATAGAGCTGCAGCTGCCTGCTGGAAAGCGAAGTGAAATATGTGCCTGTGTCTTGGCAGGGGAAACTGGCATTGACCCAACACATTGAATCTCAGATGATGCCTGGTCCCTCATTCCACTTCCCAGGCAGTTCCAGCACATGTGAGGGTCCTTTCATGCCTGCCCATGCTTTTTCCATACTCGTGAGTGTGTTTTAGGAGAGAACATGAACCTCCTGCTCTGTGTGGGTGGTTAAGAGTGTGACATCCTTTCCCAGATTTATTTCTGCTTGTTCCCAGCCGGTCCTTTTTTGGATTTTCCCTGTTTGAGGATGTTTGTTGTATGTAGCTGGAGAGACCTGAATCATCCTATCAGGGCAATTGATACTGACCTAATTATACAGATGAGTTCTGCACTGGAATTTTTAATGGCACTTAATAATTACAAGTCCTTCATTCCCTGTGTCTATGATTCAGTCCCTTGCCTCCTGTGCCTTCAAAGAACAAGGACATTGGATGGAATTACTTCCCTGTTTATTTTGTACTGGGTAACTCTCTGTGCCTCATGCCTGGAGAAGCAAGGGGAGCTGCTGTGGTTTAAGCTCTCCATGGAGAAAGCTGTGGTGAATCCAGTGACACTCCGTTGTCCCTCATCCAAACAGGATACGGATGAACTCCAAGCTCTGTAGGAGATTGCCAAGGTCTCACTGAGAGTCTCAGGGAGACTCTCAGTGCAGCTCTACTCAGGAAACCCTTAAGCCACAGTTGCTAAGTGGGAAGCCTGCTGGAGAAGATCCATCTTTGTGTTTCATCCTGATGACATCCCTCCTGTGGATGGTGTCTGTCTGGAGAGGAGGCTCAATCCAGGAGTGTTGCTCCACCCCTTCACATTCCTGATGAATGTTCAGGGCTGTGTCCCAGAGCACTGCAGCAAACAGGAGAAGCCCAGGTGATAAAGTCATCACCTCTCCCAGTTTCACCAGGCTGGGAGAAGGAGTTAGAGGGCAGCGTGGTTCCAGACCTGCATCACGCCTGGGATCAAGCAATTGTGCCCTTCCCCTGGCAATCCGGCTGGGTGGGAATGGTGCCAAGCCCAGTCTCACGTGTAGCAGCTGAAGTGGTAAATGATGCCCTTCACCTGCCTGTATCTGGTGCACAGAAATATTTACAAGACCTTTCACCCCCCCGCTGTGTCTGTATCTTGTCCGTGATTTCAAGTGAAGCACAGTGTTTTGAAAAACCCATGGATAGCTTATTTCCAGATGCATGTTTACACCTTACATATCTCTGAGGGCTAAACAGACTGCCAGATCACCCGTGTGGGTGTAGTTCTGTGAGAGTGAGCAGATAAACACGGTGCTCCAGAGCTGATGTTATTGTTTCTATCCCCAGAAGGGAGATCTGTGAAGGGAAAGGGCTCAAACTGCAGAAGAAAACAACCAGCATTTAATTTAGTCACCTGGCATCTGCTTGAATAAACTGGTGCTGCTTTACCATTACATTAAACATCCCTCCCACCTACTTCTTTTAAAATTCCTCTCGAGTTTCTTTTCTTTTTAATTTGGTCTGTTCTGAATATCTCAAGGTCTGCAATTTGTCTTTTATAATGATATCTAGCTCAGCATGATGCCAGCCTCAACTCCAGGGAGTTTTTGTTCATGTTAAAATCTGAAAATCTTTATTAACATATACTTGGCAGGAAAAATAGTTTGGTATTCAAGAAGCAGGATAAAGAGTTAAAAGAGCTCAAAGTGCTCTTAGCAGCTGTTTGGTATTTGTCATATCATACTGGTCTGACATCAAGTAAATCCACAGTCCATCCATATTTTCAATCTTTACACAGTTTGGGTTTCCTGATCCCAAAAGCACAGAGGTGAACTGCAAGAGGTGCAGGAGACCACAGGCACCCACTTGTAGCAGCTTAGATTTGGGAAGGAATGACTGAAGAAAGATCTGAGAGATGGCTACAGAATCAAGAGTAGCCTGGAAAAGCAATGAGGGTCTTTAGGAGTGATCCAGAAGCACAGGAAAAACTTACAGGCTTTTTACACGCAGCAGGCACTGGATTTTCCTGATATCAAACTAAATCTCCCCTGACTCAGCTTCATACCTTTTCCTTGAGTCCTGTTGATAAATTACAAAGATAATAGAAATTTCCAGTTCTCCTGAAGATACTGGGCAGAGCCTAAAGACAAACTAGCAAAAAAGATGAAAGAATGTGAAGATATGCACTCAGGATGATGAATGTAGCTGGAAATGTATCTGTGGAGAAACAGATAATGAGGGCCATAGTGGGTTTTTGGCAAGTCATGTAACAAGAAGCAACAGTGCATACCCAAAAAAAATTCAAGGAGAGGCCACCTGAAATATTGAAGGATTCAGTGAATACAGAGACACAGAGATACACCAGAGACCCCTTTAGATAACCCTCCAGGACCATAAAAGGGCTTCAAGAAGGAGGCTGATGCATGCAAATTTGTTCTAGGAAAAGTGATGTTTATGTATTAGCTAAGAGGCACATTGTAATGAATATGTATGATTATGAAGGAATAAAAACCCTGCTGCAAAGTCTCACCACACACCTCAGATTGAAGGGGATATCCTCCTGTGTGTCCAGTGCTGATAAAGAATGCCAGCTTTCTAATGCATCAAATTGTGTTGGAAAGTTTATTTCCTGGTGGATTTTGGGATCACTGGCCTTGAGAGGGCTGCCCCCAGTGAGGATGCTGAAGATCCCCACTGAGGTGTCCCCTCAGTCTCCTCCAGGCTGATCAGACCAAGTGACCTCAACCACTCCTCATACAGCTTCCCCTCCAGACCCTTCACCTTCCTGATGTCCTCCAGCAGAGTCTAATAGATTTCCCAGCTTCCACTCACTTCATGTCACAGACAGGTTTTCCTTTGCATAAGTGCCTGCTCAGTGAGGAAGGTTGAGCTGGGTTTCTACAAAGTCTTTGTCTTTTGCTAGAGGGTTTTACAGAATGGCTGGAAGCAAGGGAGGGTATTGAAAGCTGTTTGAGTACCCTGACTTCTCTGTGCTGAAGTTTTTTTGACTGTCCCTAAACCCTCCCCCTCTAACCAATGGTGCTGGAATGTCAGTAGAGCTTAGATTTGAGACTGCAAGTCTTTTTCTATATGAAATCCCTATCTTCTGATTTTACTCTATTAGGGCAAAATGCTGCATAGACAATCCTATTTACAGGCATGAGGCAGCTGCTTTTCATTAGGATCATTTGCCATAAGCCCAGCTGCCAAATTACTTCTGCATTTAAAGAATGACCATCTCAGCCCCTCTGCTCCATGGCCAGCAGGCTGCCAGGGCAGGGGTGGCAGCAGGTGAACCATTTCCACCCAAATCAGGCCTGGAGACCTCAAAGCCTTGTACAAATCACTCAGCACAAATTCCCCAGCCAGGAGGGTTTTTGATGGGTGCTGGTGGCTAAGAGGCACCAAGCAGCCTCACCAGGGGAGATTAAGGTCCTGTTCCACTGCAGACAGACCTATTTGTTGAAAATCACAATAAATGTGTTACTGAATGAACTGGGCCCTGCAGAATTATCTGTCACCTGGCTCAGAAGGGGTGGCACTCCCCTGTGGCACTCACAGCCCAATTGCTTTGGACAGAAACCCAAAGAGGTGGTGACCAAGTTACCAGTTTACAAATCCCCTTTCCAAGCACACCTCTTACTGCCTTTTTAAAAATTTGATGTTCATTTTCAGCGCTGTGAAGGGCTGCAATGTTTGCTCACTCCATTTTTTTTAAACCAACAATTATTCTGGCTTACTCCAGGTGGGGTTTTTCTTTCTGGCTGGTGAGTTGCTGTGGCTGCTGGCAGTTGTTCAGCCAATGCAAGCTGTTGCTCAGCTGGGCCTTTGCTCCCAAGCTCCTTCCCAGCCCAGCCAGCCAGGATAGAGGGGAAGTGTCACACAGGGACATGGGCCAGCTTTTTGGCCTGACTGCTGTTTTTAACATCTGGATTCCTTCATGTGAAGTCATTAACATTAACCGAAGTAAAAGAGAGTTCAGGCTGAAGGGGGAGGAAATTCCCCTTCGATAGCTCATTCAGTCAGTTATTTGGGGATGTTCACATTTGTGGCACAGCAATTGGAACACCCTGCTGGAGGATTGGATGTGTTTCTGATTTTCTCTCCAAGAGCTGATGCTGAGGGTGATGGCAGCTGCCAGCACGGGTCCAGTCATCCTCCCTGCAGGCATGCACAGAGCAGCTGGGATTTAGACCTTTCAGGCTGAGCTCATGCCTGCCTTGAAGTCAGGCAGGGCTTTACCACTGGCTTTGTTGTACAGCCTCAGTGCATGCAACAGATTGCTTCTGAGCACCCATCCCCAAGGGGTTTCCATCAAAATACCTGATTTTGTCTGAAGCTGAAGGCACTACTGCTCATGTCCGGGTGATTTTGAAGGATGTGCTGCCAGGCACAATATTTGGGAGCCATTTGCTCCCTGCAGAGAGCTGGAAGAATCCATCTTTTCTGTTGCCTTTGCCACTGTAGTCCCCCAGTGGCTTCGCGGCATGGGCGTACAGAGCAGCACTTCCTGCAGCCTTTTAGAGCTGGGATTTGCCCTCATTTTTAGGATTTGTTTGTTGGATTTTCAACATTTGCCTTCACTTCTCCTCTGTGTGAGAGTCTTTAGCAAGAGCAGGAATGGGTAGCTCTGTACCAGGAATATATTGTCATGCTCCAGAACCGCGTGTAATTAACAGCACTAGAGGAAAAACTGGTGCCTCGTTCTCAATTTGGACTTCTGCACTGTTTCTTAAACCACTTCCTGACTGCAGTATCATCCTCAAAGCACCAGTTTCTTTGGGGTTTTTTTTTGGTTTTTTTTGTTTTTTTCCTTTTCACACCCCAGCAGTCCCTGCTGCCTTCCTCCAGCACCTCCCAGTCCCGGGTACAGTGGGTGCCCAGTGAAGCCAGCAGCAGCAGGCTGGAATTGAAACCTTTTCCCAGGCAGGGAGCTGCAAGGCCATGGCCCTTCCAGGCTCTTGGAGCCTGTGTTGAGGCTCCTCACTGTGGCAAGGCTGAAGGAGAGGGGAGGAGGGGTTTATCAGCCCAAATAAGGCAAGTGTGAGTGCACCTGGTGTTGGTAAGCCCTCAGCTGGCTCAGTGACTCTGCCTGTGGAGCACTGAGCATCCCGGGCAGGACTCAGCACCAGCCCTCGGTCGGCACCAGCAGCCTCCAGTCACAGCCCCCAGCTTGGGGCCACACACCTGGCCAAGGTTTAGGATCCCAAGCAAATCCAAGCAATGGGATCCCACACCCACCTCCCCAAAATGTGTGCATCAGCCTTTGCTGAGGGGAGGGGGGGGAGTGTTACCCCAGGGAGTTTGTTCTGGGCGGGTCTATCCAGGGCCTTTGGGAAAATCCCTCCTCTAGGGCCTCTCGGCACATTGCCATGACCAGGCAGGCTGTGCTGGGTCAGTTCCTTTGCAGACCCAGCCACACTGGCCTGGAGCAGGGACAACCCGAGGCAAAGAGCAACTTGCACTGGACCTATGTCAGCATCAGGGCATGATCTGTGCCATTCCTGAGCAGACAGCAATAAATCCCAATTATCTGGCCGCAGCATTTGTGGCTTTTTTTTTTTTTTTTTTTTTTAAATTAGGATCCCCCTGCCTCTCCCCCAGCTGTGCAATAATGAACCAACACGGAGAGGAACGGCGAAGTGTCGCTGCTGCCAGGCAAGCGGCGGGGAGGGAGCGGGGATCCCCCTGCTGACACCCCGTGTTTCTCAGCCCCTTGCAGCCAGGTCTGACCGCCACCCGGAAAGTTTGGGGCGGGTGCTGGCGCGTCCCTTTCCTGGGCACCACCGCGCTGGCACCGTGCCACCACCTTCCCTAAGCCAGGACAGGCTGCTTCGGGGTAGAAAGGCGCAACACAACTGATTTTTTTTTTTTTTTTTTTCTTTTTTTTTGCCAGGCTGGGAGAGTCCCTAAAGCGCTCCGGGGCTTTTCGCACGGCGGTCTCTCCCTCCCCCCGAGGCGGCGGGAGCCAGGATAGCATCGAGCCAGAAAGGAAATGCTGGGTTTTGCTATCGGTTGCTGAAATGTGGTCGGACTGTTAGAAACGAGTGAGACAAGCTGGCTCTCCGTCGGCCCTGCTGCTTTTCCAGGGGAAACAGCTGCACGCAGATGTGCGCGGGAGAGGATGGACCCACCTGAGCAAGGGTGAGCTGCCTGGGCAGCAGGGTGGCCCCTTCGGATGGGGCTTGGGATGGAAAACTCCTCCGGCATCATTACCGTCACCCCGGGCCACCCTGCACATGTCGCCTGCGCTGCCGATGGCAGCTGAAAGCAGCAATTAGCAGCGGAATAACAACCCCAGCTGCCTCCCGGGGGCTCGCTGCTCCCCAGCGCTTCAATTAGCCCTCGCTTGCAAAAAGCAGGCAGGATAATGTCACTGTCACCCGGGCCGCACCCGTTTTATTTTCATTTCTTACTGGCAGAGCGCTGCTGCAGGATCACGGCAGAGGGAGGGGATGCTAGAGCTCCATCCAGGTGCCCGCTGGCCCAGAGGTCATTTTCCACCGTGGCTGCTGAGAAACACAGCCCCGTGGTGGCGTTTTTGTGTCCAGCCAGCCTGTGAGTGAAGATGTGTCATGATCCCGCAGCCTGTAAAATTACTTTGGTCTCCCTGTTTCGGATAGCCATTATTGGCTACATTTTTAGCTGTAAAAGGGGGCAGGGAGGAACGAGCTGGGACACGGCTCCTCGCTGCTATTTCAGAGGATTTGTTAGTTTTGCAGCTGACTGTTGGGAGATTAATAGACAAACCCCAACCACTTCGGTATTGTGTGCTCTTTATTTTTAATATAAATCAGTTTTGCAGTGCTTTGCAGGACACAAAGCTGCCAGCATCCTGGGTTTCCTCCCACCAGCAGCCGTGGCCCGGCTGGGTGTGAGGGCCAGTGGCTGGGGCATCCCTGCTGCAGGGTGTTTGTTCTGAATTTTCCTCCTGCTGGCGGCTGTTCCAGGAATGGGATGAGCCTGCCCGTGCCCGACTGAATGCCAGCCTTCCCATATCCTCCCAAGTGAGCCCTGGCTTTAGAATCTGCTGGTGCTGAAGAGATGGCCATCAGCCCTCTGGCCTGCCACTGTCCCTCTGGTCCTGGGCAGAAGGGCTGTGTCTGCCCCTGCCAGGACAGACCAGAGGGCCTAAATCCCTGGCTGGGCTGATGGCTGCTCTGCCCCTCTCACCATGATCCACTTCACCAAACCCATGTCAGTGAATTTCATCTTCTTTTTTGGGTGCAAGCAGCTTTTCTCAGTGGCAGGAGTGTCTGCTCTGAGTCCTTATGTTGAAGGATCAAGAAAAGTCACCCCTCAAGGAAAAAAAAGAAGGAGCAGGGGGCATTTTTGCTGCCATGCTATTGAGGCAAAGTGGCATAGAAAGTTGTCAAGGAGATGCTCTCTCTGAAAGCAGGATGCACCTGATGAGCTTCCCTCTGCTCTGCGGGAAAATCCCATCGGGAAAAGTATTTCTGTCAACATCTGAGGATGCCCTCATGGGGTAAACAAGATATTGCAGCCTGAACAATATCAGCAGTGTTGATCTTGGATTTCTTGGTGGGTTTTATTTTATTTGGTTTGAGCAATACTGGTTTTCAGCTAGATTTCTCCCTTCCAGCTGCAGTAGTGGGTGCTGCTGCAGTTTTGCTTCTCTGGGGAGCAGGAGCATCCTTTACAGTGAGGTGGGAGGTCAGAAGTGGGTCAGGACTAGCAGCTCTTGTTTGTGGATGCACCAGTGGCTCTAACTTCTCTCACTGAGGTTAAATAATAGTGCCTGAGGACACCCAGGTCAGGATAAAGAAGAAATAGGTGCCTTGAAAACCCAAGGGAAAAATCACTACTGGTCCTTTTACAAATCTTGCAGATGTACAGTCTGTGCTATTAGTCTATAAAAATCCCACGAAATGCAGAGTTTAAACTGCATATCAGTTATATTAATAGTACTACAATCCACCATCAACATGGGTGAAACACTCACCATGATAAACCAGAGCGTGATGGCATCACTCATTTAAAACATCCCTGAGCACAGTCCAGAGGATTAGCAGTTGAATCAACGAAGAGCAACTGGTGATCAAGGAAAGCCAGCTCCCTGTTAGAGGAAACACCAGATCTCTTACCTTTAATTGTATCTGAGAGTGTAATTGCATCTTCAGCCCCAACAGACCTAAAATCAATCTGGCTAAGGAGTGACACAAAGAAACGGGACTCTAATGAGTGACACGAAGAAATGGGACTTAAACTGATGCTTATCTCTGGTCACTGAATACAGGGCTCCCGTTTTACATAATATGCATATAAATAATAGAGCAGCCCCTGCAAGCAGAGCCCTTGCCAGCTCACTTGGAGGGATGGAGCTGTTGAGATGAGCACCCTGCATCTGTCCCTGGAATTTCACTGGGCACATTACTAAGCTCTAAAGAATAACACAACTTTTGAAGCCTATTAAAAAAAATTACCAGTGATGTTACCATTTTTTTCTAAAAAGTAGTCTGATTAAAAAAAAACGTGTTTTGCAAACAGCTTTTAGCTGTCAGCCATTGTTTTGGACCCTAGTTATTTATATTTAGTGAGGTGATGAGTAAAATCCTAATCTCTCATCCTACTTTAGCTCTTCCCACTTGCTTTTGGTGCATAAGAGAATTATGAATGTTAGCCCAGTGTGATTTTCACTTTCTCTTTATTCAGCAATGCAATCACTAGAGGGAGGCAGATGGTAAGTTTATCTATCCTAAGCTCCCAGATATTCTGTGGTGCCTTATAAATGACAGCAGAACAGTTGTAAGTAGGAGCTCCTGGTATATCATGCTGCCTGGGGGGAGAATTTGAACACTTGCTGAAATCAGCTTTATTTTTTTGACTGTCCATGCTGGCAGCCCCCAAGGCAGCTGTGTCCTCCTCAGCAGCTGTGGAGCTGCTCAGCTCCTGAAGGTCATGCTGGATCCCTCAGCTCATCCTGGGGTGATTCAATCTCATCCTGAGAAATCAGGGGTGCAGAAGCTGGTAAAAAGGCTGTGACATTCCATCTGGGGATTTTGGCCCTGTGGTGCAGAATTTGTTCAACTTGGCCCAGGCCAGTGTGGATATGCCCATGAAATCTCCAAGAGATGCCCTCAGGCCAGGTGACCTCAAAATAATTAAGAATCAACAACTGCTGAACATGAAGATTTAGTCAAAAGGTCTAACATCCTAATGGGTAATTTATGTTTTTATGGAGAGAGGCTGAAAATAAAGTCTTGCTAACAAGCAAACAAACAAACAAACAAACCACATTAAGATTCCTCACTCAAATACTTATGTATCAGCACATAAAGAATAAACTTGGCCTTACAATTTATTTCACCATTTCTACCACTGTTAAGCTTAAATTAAGTAAATGCTCCTCTTCTCCTCATGAACCAGAAGATACCTTAGGGACTGCCCTGCTTTGCAGCAGGATTCCCTTCCAGGGATCCTGGTAGCACAACACTGTTCAGGAGGGCAAACCTCACTTACAAGGAGCTTACACCACTTGGACACACATGAGTCTGTGGGCCTGTGGGTGTTGTCTGCTTAAACTTTATTAAAGCCTTTGATGCCATTTCCCAGAGCATTCCCTTGAAAGAACTGGCTAATCGTGGTATGGACAGGGTAAAAAACTGCATGGCTGGGCCCAAAAGAGGGGTGGAGTCACCATAGAATATTCTGAGTTGGAACAGATTTACAAGGATCATCAAAGTCCATCTGCTGGCCCTGCACAGAACAGCCCCAAGAATTCCAACAAGTGTGAGTGGTGTCCAAACACTTTTTGAAATCCATCAGGTCGGTGCTATGATCACCTCCCCGTGATTAAGCCAGTGCCCAATCCCCCTCTGGGTGAGGAACCTTTTGCTGATATCCAACCTAAACCTCCCCCGGCTCAGCTTTCCCTCGGGTTCTGTCACTGGTCACCAGAGAGAAGAGATCAGTGCCTGCCCCTCCTCTTCCCCTCATGAGGAAGCTGTAACTGCAGTGAGATCTCCCCTCAGTCTCCTCCAGGTTGATCAGACCAAGTGACATCAGCCACTCCTAATACAGCTTCCTCTCCAGACCCTTCACCTTCCTTGTGGCCTCCTTTGGACACTCTCTAACACTGTCATGTCTTTTTTGTATTTTGGTGCCCAAAGCTGGCCCCAGCACTCGAGGTGAGGCTGCCCCAGTTCAAAGCAGGGTGGGACAATCCCCTCCCTTGCCCAGCTGGTGATGCTGTCCCTGATGCCCCCCAGGACATGGGTGGCTCTCCTGGGCTGCCAGGGCACTGCTGGCTCATGTTCAACTTGCCATTGACCAGGATCCCCGGGTCCCTTTCCATGGCACTGCTCTCCAGCCTCTCATTCCCCAGCCTGTACATTCAGGGTTGCACCACCCCAGATGCAGAATTTGGCACTTGCCCTTGTTAAACTTCCTATGCTTGGGGATTGTCTGGTCCTCTCATTTGTTGAGGTCGCTCTGCAGTGTCTCCCTGCCCTGGAGGAGTCAACAGCTCCTCCCAGTTGTGTATTGTCTGTGAACTTGCTCAGTGTTCCTCCCAGTCCTGCATCCAAGTTATTTATGGAGATTTTGAAGAGCACAGGGCTGAGGATGGAGCCCTGCAGAGCCCCAGTAGTGACAGGTCCCCAGTCTGATGTCACCCTGTTCATTGAAACCCTTTGTGCCCCAGCCATGAGCTCACCCATCACAGGATGTGTTTATCCAGCTGGGGGATGGACATTTTGTCCAGAAGGATCCCATGAGAGACAGGATCAAAAGCTTTACTGAAATCCAAAACATCAACTGGCTTCCCTTGATCCCTGGGAGGGTTGCCCTGTCATAAAAGGAAATCAGGAGGACTTTTCCTGTCATGAAGCTGTGCTGGCTGTGACCGAGGAGTGCATTGTCCTTCAGGTGTTCTTCAGTATCTTCCTCAATAATCTTCTCCATAATTTATCACTCACTGAAGTGAATGTGACAGGCCTGAAGTTTCCAGGGTCATCCTTCTTGCCCTTCTTGAAAACCGGGACAATGTTTGCCAGCTTCTGGTTAGCTGTGACCTCTCCAGATTCCCAAGACAATTCAAAAATCATGGAGACAGGCCTCACAATGCCATCAGCCAGCTCTTGAAGTGTTCTCAGATGAATCCCATCAGGCCCCACAGACTCATGGGGCTCCAACTGGAGCACTGGAACAGTCCTCAGGGCTCAGTTCAGCTGAGGTAAGGGTAAGGGACCCCCCTTACCCAATCATTGGTGCTGAAGACAAAGAAAGCTTTAAACATCTTTGCTTTATGGTCCTGTTTGTGAGGTGACCATCCTCATCCTGTAACAGGCTGATATAATTGCTGCACTGTTTTTTGATATTAATGTATTTTTTAAACCCTGATTTCATGGTCTCCCACAGTTCTGGGCAGCTTCAACTCCAGCTGAGCTTTGGCCATGCAAATCTTCTCCCTACAGTGGCGAACAGCTTCTCTGTATTCCTTCATGTCACCTGACCTTGCTTCCACTGGGCATGCACTTTCCTTTTTTGCCATAGTTCCAAAAGAAGATCCCTGCTCAGCCAAGCCAGCTTTTTGTCTTGTCCCAAATGTCTTCTGATATTTGGGAATTGCCTGTTCCTGTGCCCTCAGGAGGTGATGCTTAAAAAGTGACCAGCACTGATGGATACCAGCACCTGTAAAAACATTTTCCTAGGGAACCTTACCCTCTACTTCCCTGAAGTCATGTCCAGTGTTGAAGTTTTGCCAGCACTTTTCCTCACAGTCAACAGAGATTTTTAAACTCAATGGTTTTGTGATCACTGTGGCCAAGACAGCCACCAATGACACTTTGACTCATGAGACCCTCTCTGAAAGCAAGCAGCAAACTAAGGAGGGCATCCTGCCCAGTTGGCTCTCTTGGTACCTGCACCATGAAATCATCATCCAGGTGTTTTAGGAATCTTCTGAACCTGTTTGTGCCAGCTGTGTTCCCAGTCAACATCTGGCAAGTTGAAGTTCCCCCATAAGGACAAAGGCTCCATTCCTAGAGGGATTTCAGTAATGTAGATGTGCTGCTCAGGGGCATGTTTTTGTGTTGGGCCAGGCAGTGCTGGGTTAGCAGTTGGACCCCAGCCTCTCAGAGTGGTTTTCCAAGATTCTCTCTTTCCATGGTAAGTGGGATAGGGGTTTTGCAGGCCTCTCCACACCTGGACAACAGGAGGGGGCTTGGAGTCACTTTGAGCATGTGTAGTTATGGACAGATGGCTGTGGGAGGAAAAGGTTTGTCCTGCTGCAAGAGTTACAGGCTCTCCGTGGCCTTTTGGTCATTGGGACTGCAATGGGGTGGATGGGAAAGCTTAAAAATTGGGAGCTGAGATGCAGTTGCTTGCTCCAATACCACTGAAAACCCAGGCAACTGGGACAGTCAGATGCACTGCTTGATTTGACCCCCAAAAAATCTATGGGGGTGTTTGTCCCTGAACATCTATCACCTGTCAGGCTGCAATGAGCTAGAAGAAAAAAAAAAAAAAAAAAGATTTCTTATTTTATTTTGCTAAATGGTGATTGACATTTTAAAAGCAATATTGTCAAAGCTGCATGTCAAACAGCCTAATTGCCTAATCTGTGTGGCTCCTAATGACAAGTTAGACTATTACAGCTGAAAGAATTTTAAGCATCTAATAATTTATGCATCATCACCTGGGCTATTTGCTTTCCACACTTCAGTAAATGTAGATGAGGAGAGGAGCTGCTTGTGTTTCAAGGCAATTTCACCTGTTTCACTCAGTCCTGTCTCAAGATGGCCCAGCCCTGGGGGAAATCACAGCCTTCAGCAGAAACTGATTAAAATGTTGTGATGAAAACACTCACTTCTGTATTAGGACTCTTTTTCCCCACTCCAGCAGCTGATTTTTTTTTTTTTTTCTTTTATAGGACAAGAAGCAACTTGGGCTCTGCTTCTGTGTCACATTGGGGTATCAACAATGCTTTAATTTCAGGTTAGAACATTATGTGTTATAAATGGAAAAATGTCTTTTGACCCAAACACCCAGCACAGAAACAACACTTGGGCAGCAAACTGAAGGGACAAGTCTGTCCCTAACTAGCTATAGCTGGCCTCATTTCATTGATTAGCTAATTGCTATTAGCTAATTGCTGTCACTGGTGAAGCAGGGCCCTATATGAGTGAGTGGGCTCAAAGGCTGTCCCCTTTGTTGCAGGGATGTGTTTTGGAGAGGGTCTGGGAAAGGTGGTGATCCTATATTTGCTCTGCCTGAGGGATTATTTGAGACAGAAATAGGGAGGTTTTGTTCTTGTATGTTTTGTTGGGTTTTGGTTTTTTTCCTTTGGCCTTGTTTAATGTTGTACCTCTAGTAAACCTTTGCTATGAAGCCTTTGCCCTCCCCATTTATTCTGGCCCTGCTCCTAATGCCTTGGGTGCTGGGGCCTGCTCCTGCTGGGCAGGGTCCTGGGGTGATGCTGAGGCCCTGCTGTGATGCTGCTGATGCTGTTCCAGGGGTGAGTGAGGGGAAGTGGGGGGACTTGGTTCCCTGCAGGAAACTCCCCTGTTGGGTGCAGGGTCCTGCCTGCTTACAAATCCCCTGTTCTACATGGCCCTGAGGTATTAAAGCCTGGCTGGGCTTTGCTTGCTGTGTTTTGGGGCTGTTTTTGTATTGGTTGTGGTCCAACAGCATGAATCAGGCAGTGCCTCTGGATGTAGGGAGGGGAGAAGATTTATTGCCACATGGAATGAATGATGTGACCTTGAGACTTGGTCCAGGTGCAGGCAGAACCCCAATCCTCCAGGCTGGGTTTGGTTCTCCCTTCCCCCTGGGCTGGTGTTGGCATTTCTCTGAGCAGTGTTATAAACATTGGGAATTGGTATTTGGGCCTGAAATTGGGCGCTTTTCTTTTTTTATAGGCAAGGGGAACCTCTCAGGAATATTGGAAGTTTAGACCAGGTAAGAATTAGTTCTCAGATCAGCCTCTTTTTTTTTTTTTTTTTTTTTTTCTTGGCCCTCCTTGAATTTGCTGGGTACTTCAAGCCACCAATAAGAAGTGTGGAAAATCAGGAGTGACAGCCTGGCTGTGTGGTGGTGTGGAGAGATGTGGTTGATCCATGCTGGGGTAGGGAAAAATCGGTGTTGATGTGGGAGATAACCTGTGCCACTATCCTGTGGCTGCCAAGTCCCTGCCACAGAGTGGGTCCTGGAGGCAGGAGAAAAGCACTGCAGCAATTAAAACAAATAGCAAAAGTTCAACCCAAACTTTAAGTGTGCTCTTGTTAAACCTATCACAAACTTGCCACTCTCTTCTGGCTTTGAGAAAGTGGTTTTGGAAAACACTGCTTTTTCCCTGCTTAAGGAAAGCTGCTTTCCACTTTGAGGGTTATGGGGTGATACCAGTGTTGAGGCTCTTATGGCTTCTGGCTTGGCTGAGCCCTTTAAACCAAAGAGACTGAAAATGCCTTCAGGAGAGCTTTGTCTCCCAGCTCGGCAGGTGTATAAACAACAAATCTCGCCCACAGGCTGAAACCAAATGCAACAGTGTACTCTGCTTTTGTAACTCGCCCAGGTGGGGCAACTCCCTGAGCCTTTAGCCTCGATCCCTAAATAGCTTGACCCTGCCAGGAGAAACTGCCTCCCTGGGACAAGTGGCACTGTCATGTGTGGCTGTCCTGGGACCTCTGTGCTCCTGTGTGGCCATGGTGGGGCTGAAAGCATGAGTGTGCCCTGCTCTGGCTGCAGCAGCAGGGACTCTCTGTGGAGCAGGAGGTGGTGGTGGCCCGGCCTTCTCCAGCTTTCTGAGGGTTTGCTCCCATGTTTTCCCACTGATGTGTTTTCATGTTGGTTGGTAAATTGGGAGCAGGAGGTACCAAAATGGGGAGAAGAGGGATCCTGAAGATCATTTCTGCAAATGAAGGTGGTAACTGTTTCTTTGGAAGTGGAAACCTGGGAGAACTTGGTTGTTGCTTCCTGTCTTCCAGAGCTGGAATCTCCTTGGTTATTGGCCTATGTGCCCATAAGAAGCTGCCACAGAGTGCTGAAGGACAAATATGGGGAGTTTTCTCCTCCAGCATTCCATGCTGATTTCCCTGTAAGCTTTTGGTGCAACTGGACAATCTGGGCAGGCTCCAGGAAACACATCATAATTTACATCCAGGGGTTCATTGCTAAGGAGGCTTGCAACAAAAATGAGGACAAAGTTCTGTTTGAAGGGGTCTCCTCCCTGGTGGAAAACCGTGTTGTTTACGCCTGCTGGAAAAAGGAGATACATGTTTTTGCCACCTTTGCTCAGGCTGTCCATGTTGTGCTGCTGAAGAGGTACTTGCCAAACCAGAGAGATGCACCATTTAAAGGGAAGTATTACATCTTCCAAGACCAGCAAGGTGAATCTTCCTCCAAAGATAATGCGATTTCTGGAACTTCTGCTTCAAAACTGCCAGAGAAAGGTGGGACTTTTCAGTCTGGCTGGGTTGAAAATCTTAGAGGTGTAGCAGGCTTTGCAGCCATACGTGGCAGCAGCACATTGCTAAGCAGCGAGCTGATGGAGGGAAGAGGGATCACTCTGGACACCACAGCTGTGGGAAGCCCTACAGAGCTTATCCTATGCGAACATGCAAGGACACAGGCTCTGGAAACAAGAACTCCTTGTGGGCTGGGGTCTGAGCTGCTGGGGGCTCAGGAAGCTCAAGGCATAGGAACACCAGAGGGAATAATCCCCACTGCAGCACAGGATGTTTGGGGGCAGAATCCCCCCGAGAGTGAAGATAGTGCTGTGAGTTTTGGTCCTGTGCAGAGTGTGCCTTTGGAAACTCCTTTGCTTGGTGCCTTCCAGGGAGTAGAGCCTTTTTGGAGGCCAGCAGATATGAGTCTGACGAGCAGCCAGCCTGTCCTGAATCCCACCCTGAGGCCAAAAGGTCTGGGCCCCCTGCAGTTTACCATTAAACCAACCAGCACAGGTCACCTGGACTTGGCTGCAGGCTCTGAGCCTATGTCCCCTGGCACAGATCTTGCCAGGGACAGTCAGCTTAGCACAGCCAGCCTGAAGCAGGATGGAAGCCATGCCCTGCTGAGTGTCCCAGCTGATGGCCTCACCAAAGGCCTGATGCCCAGCCTGAGGAGCCCCAGTGATGTGGTCACCAGGGACCACTTGCAGCTGCTACCTGAGAGAAGCCAAAGCAATTTGGGACATTTGTCCATCCCTAAACCTGAGCTAGGCACAACTGGCCTCCAACAGACAAAACTCATGGGTATTTTCCTCCTGGGAAGTTCTAGGGGAGATGTCAGGGCAGGAACAGTGCTGCTTCCTACAGCACCAGAGCTGGCTGTACCTGCTTTGGCAACAGGGCTGGAGCATCCTCTCACACCTGTGCCTGCCCTGGGGTCAGAAACACTTCCTGTGCTGGTGACCTCCTCCATGACAATTGTTCCTGCAGACTTTGGCTCTCTGGATTTAATCCCTGAAGAACCTCTTCCTCCACAAGTGGAGTCTGTGTCCATGGTGGCCCCTGTACCAGCTGCTCTTGATCCAGACCCTGTCAGTCTCAGGCAAAGGGACATCTCCCCAGCTAGCCCAGGAGGACAGGAGATGGTCTCCCCTTTGCCACCTTGCCATCCATCAGTAGCCTCTGAACTGGGCACAGATGAGTCCTCCAGATGCCCTGGGAATCAAAGGTTGGTGCTGGGACAGGCAGGTGGCCAGGGAGGTGAAACTACAGCCTCTGTGGGTTTGATGTCCAGGAGTCCCTCCCCAGTCTCTGTCACTGTCCCAGGGCCTGGTGTGAGGCTTACTCAGCCTAAGGGCCATGTCAGCAGTGGCTGTGGAGTGACACCAGCTTCCCTGCCTGTCACCAGAGAGGAGCGTGGGGTGCCTGTGCAGCATCAGGACAGCACTGCTGGTGAAAAGCCAGCTTCTGTCTCCAGATTCAGGGGATTTAAAATGCAGGGAACCACAGAAGCTCTGCACATGGGTGCAGGAAAGAGGACAACTGGCTCCTTCAGCACCACTCCAGCACACCCTGATCTACCTGCATCTCCGTGGGGAGAAACACTGCCAGGAGACCAAAAGCCTTGGGAGCCCTCTGGTGTAGCCAAGAACACCCAGATACCAGGAGGGCAGCAAGACAAACATGCTGGTAGGTGTCCCAGCACTTTGTGTCTTGGCATAAGCCACCTTTAGAAGTCAAAACTACTTGGTGGGGGCAAGGACAAGGCTGTGCCTGTCACCTGCAGTCTCCCCCTGGCAATCATAACCTGCTGGGAGAACTGCGCTGGGGTGACCCTGGCTGGACACAAGTTGCCCTCCAAAGCTGCTCCTCAGCAGGACAGGGGAGAGAAAATGAGATTAAAGGCTTGTGAGGTGAGAGAAGGACAGGGAGAGATCACTGACCACATACCATCATGGGCAAAACAGACTTGACTTGGGGAAATCAGTTTAACTTCTTACCAATCAAATCAGGGTAGGAAAATGGGAAATCAACCCAAATCTTAAAAACAGCTTATTGCCACCCTTCCCTTCTTTCTAGGCTCTACTTCACTCCTCATTTTTCTACTTCCCCCCCTGCCTCTGGAGGGGCAGGGGGATGGGGCCTGCAGTCAGTTCATCACATCTTGTCTGTCCATGCCACTCTTTCCTTCTCAGGGGAGGATTCCTCACTGGCCTGGCCAGTGCTGGGTCTGTCTTGGAGCTGGCTGATTCTGGCCCTGCTTCATGCAGCCTCCCACAGAAGCTGAGCTCCAGCTGCAGTGTGGATATGTGGCTCCAGGGTCTGAAACTACAGAAACCTTGTAGCTGCCTCTCTCCTGGCAGTTTGCAGTGCTCCTAAAAGTCTGATGTATAATGTAATGCAAAATGTAATATGTGATACAATTTGTGAGTATAATAACCTTTGGCTACGTGTTTCTTTTTGGTGTTCCTGCTGTGTCAGAGCTGGGCCCTCCCTGGGTAACCGAGTACTTTCCCATCCGGAGCTGCCATCGCATCTTCAGGGATGGGTCTGGCGTGTTTTACCTCCCACTGCACACTGACTTTAAACCCAACATCTGGTGCAACTGGACCATCTGGGCAGGCCCCCAGAAGCACATTGTCCTCTATGTCCAAGGGTTCCAGGGGAGCAATGGCTGCGGCAACAACCAGGACAAGATTATCTTCCAGGGGGTCTCGTCAAGTGTGGAAACCAAGGTGGTGTTTGCCTGCCACAACAGAGGCACTCTCATCTTTGCTGCACAAGCCACTGAGGTCCAGGTGTTGTTTCTATCAGGGAGTGGTTCCAGAAGCCATGAATACAGGTATTTTAAAGGACGATATTATGTATTCAGAGACTCTGAAAATGTGGGCTCTCCAAATGATACCATAGCAGCTCCCCAGGAGCCTCTCCAGGAGACCTCTAAAAAAGGGAGCTGGAGGACAAAGGTGACCAAAGGTTTATTGTCCATGCTAACACCTCCTCCAGGCCCACCAGCTGCACCTGCTGGTGGCAGAATCCAGCCTGGCACTGTGAGCTCAGAAGAAGTGTCCCAGCATTCTCTTGATCTCATGGAAGATGGTCTGTCTGGTGCTAACCTGAGTGAGCATGGTCGGGATGAAACCAGGCTGGAGAGGAACCTTAAGGATAGTGGCAGCAAGGGCAGAGAAACAGAAGATGACGTGTTGGTGGAGCCAGCTCCAGCTGGGCAAGACACTGGGGGTAAAGCTGAGCCACCTGCCTTGGAGCTGACTGAGGGGGACACAGAGCCAGGGACTGCTCTGATCACCATAATCCCATGTCACCCAGCTGGTTCCCCTTGCTCAGAGATGCCCAGCAGCAGTGTAGGTGTTTCTGACACCTCCTCTACCTTGGGTCAGGCCAATGACAGTCCCTCAGAAATGACAACTGCTGCACATCACACACAGACACCAGTGCTGGCAGAGCCACCACTAAACACCAGCACAAAACCACCTCTTTACTCCTCTGCTGGTGTGACTGCTGCTGATGATGTGGTGTCTCCAGGAGGAAGGACTGAAGACCTCTTTGGTAAGGTGATTTTTTGGTTATTACTGGCTGAACTGATGCCTGACAATGTGCAATATCCACCTCCAGTGATGCAGCACTCTCCTAAGAGGTTTTATTTGTAGACATGGCTGTTACCTTCAGTTGGGCTGTGTGGTGCCACTCTTGCTTCCTGTATCCAAGGAGGGAGGGACTTCAGAAGACATCAGTTCTAGCATGGGAATCTATGGGATTATGCTACTCATAACAGGGACAGGCTGGTTTCTAATCCAAGGGTTTTTGAGTTATCTATGGAGGAGCCAGCCTCTCAGCTGTGACTTCGCCCCCAAAGCAGACTGGGAATGCTCACCTTGGTTTTAAACAGCCCTGTCTTGCATTGATTCCTCTGTAGCCTGTCACAGTGCTCCCAAGCATGGTCACTGAGTTTGAGGTCCATAAGCTGGAGAAAGGTAAAAAAAAAAATCCTTTGTCTTATGAAAGTTTAGGAGTTGATGGTAGATCAGTTACACAGGCAATATTTAGCTACTGACATACTTTAATTTCTGCCTGAAAGCAGAAAATATTTTCTGTTGGCATTTCCTCACCTTCAAGCTGTTCTTGCCCCTGTGTTGTAGATTTTATTCAGATTTTTTGCATTTGCTGGCATGTAATACCCAAGCTGTTTGCTTTTCTGGGATCCAAGGCAGCTCTGGTGGCTTCAGAGAGGTAATAGTTCATCTGATTCCAGAAATGGAGATGAGGTTTATTGGGGTGATTTCTTTCTAATGAGCACTTTCCACTGTAGAGGAGAGGAGATTGTCTTCAGAGCCTGCTATTTAATTTCTGCATGAAGAATAGAGGAAGGAGCTGGCACATGGCCTTCTTTTTGCAAAGTGACACAGACCCTAGATGCTTTCCCTTCCCCATTACTGGTACACCCGTGATAGCAGCCTGATGCTGTCCCTTGCTTTGGCAGATCTGATGACATCTCTGGAGAATGACACAGGACTGCAATCCCAGCACCATCCTGGAGGTGAGCTATGCAGAGTTCAGTGTTAAAACCCTGCCCTAAGCTCAGGGAGCTGGCTGAGGCTGTGCTGGACACCACCTTCTCATTACATTTAGAAAGCAGTGGGAGTTGTTTCTGAATAGTAACCCCTCTGGAGATGTTATTTTTTAAGATGTCACTGCAATCCCACAGTTGTGCTTTGGCCACTTTGTATCTCCCCTGGAGAAACCTGAGTTCAGGTGCTGACCCTGACATAAATGCTGGATTGTTGAAGTTCAAGAATTACTTGTTGGCTATTTAAATAAGGTTTTTCTAAGATGAATGAGGGTGAATGAACCTCAGTTCCTTCAGTGTATTCCAATGGATGTCCTGTGACTACCAGGATCAGAAATGTGCAGAAATCCTGTTCTTCAGACTGGGGAGAGAAGGAAAACCCTCTTATGGGAGAGCAACTAAACAATATAAATGCAGGGCTTGTAGGGCCCAGCAAGCCACAGAAACAACTTGCATAAAGGAGTCAATAGAAGAAGCCTGAGCTCTGAACAGGGGGAATATTGATGAACAAATAGGTTTTAAACAGCCAGCTGGCAAATCTGTGCCAGTCTGGACTCCAAGAGAAATTGGTTTTTAGACTCCATCAATAATTATGCCAATCCCTTTGGGAAACAGAAGAGCTAAAGGCATGTTAATGTGATTGAATATGTATTGGATATGTTGCTCTGTGTCAGTTTTTCACTGAAAGATCCATTCTAGTATTCATCAAAAAGCATTAACTAAGATTTGTGTTCACCTGTTACTCAGCAACTTGTCCTACCTGATGCATAGCCCCTGGAAATAGCCATGTGGCACTGACCCACACAAGCATGGTGCTGGTCTGGTGTGGATGTTTAGGACTAACTCATTTAGGGAACCTGCTTGTATTATGTGCATTTGAACATGCCAGGATCTTGTGTCTTCTGGTAGATGTGCTGTTTGAAGTCACTGTTGAAATCAAACCTAAGGAGCGGATTCCTCACAGTGGAAGTGAGTTCCAAAAGGGTCTCCTTGGATCTCTGAAGAATCATGTAAGTGTGGGCATGGGGATGTGGAGAATATCAGATGGGTTGTCCCAAATCTTCATGTAGAAGAGAGCATACTGTGCTTTTGTGTTTGGGGGAGACGACCTGGAACTAAGCAGATGGGAACAACTGGTGTTCTGCTAAAGAAACAGCTCAGAGCAGTGGGCTGTGGGATATCCTCTGCATCCCAGGTGGCTTGTGAAGGGGGAAAAGAAGCTGTTTTCTGTCATACTCCTGCTTGTCAAATGTCAAATCAGTGCTGATCACTCTGTTCCTTTGCAGATCCAGAAGAACTTGAAGCTTTCTGCCAATAGAGTCAGTGAAATAAAGTTAAAGGATGTCAAAAGGTAGGGTTAATGCTGTGCTGCTGGTTGTCAGGTGACTGCTATAACCTGTTATATTTCTTGCATTAGCAGTGTCTTGGCTTCTCACTCTCCTTCCCCAGGAAGAGACATGTGCTTGTTCTTCTTCTTTGATCTATAACTTGCCCTGAAAGTAGGAAAAAAAAATATTTTCTAGAGGACAGATGGTAAAAATTGATATTTAGTATCATCTGGGGTCTAATAGGACTTAAACTTTTGAGGAAAATGAGGATAATCTCACCTGCCACAGTGCCTGCTGGAGAAATCTGGGAGCTGTCAGCAGAGGCTGATCTGGGACTGCAGATGGCTACTGCAATTCACTTTGCACAAATATCTGGTCATTTCAGCCTAGCTCCAGATGAGGTGCCATTCTTGGTCTTTCCTTTTTCCCAAGTGCAGATCTGCCTCTTGGCACAGGCAATCTTTGCAAGAGCCTGCAGCACCACGACCTCATGCCAAGGGCAGAAGGGCTAAAGAGGCTGTCAGAGCTGTGCCTGCAGTGATGTTTTCCTCCTGCCCACAGGACAAGTGATGCCAACCTGCTGCTCACCTTCTGGCTGCACCTGGAGCCGGAGCAGAGGAACGTGTCTGTGCTCCTGCGCTCCCAACTGCAGGAGCTGCTTGGCACCTCGATGGGCGTGGAGAAGCTGCAGCTTGTTTCACTGCTCGTTGAAGGTGGGCGCTTCACTTGGTTTATTTATTTTGTTCTGGGAAAAACCCTTTTATGCTAAGCCTGACTTGACTTAGGGTATCTATTCCCCATGACAGATGTGAATGAGTGCCAGGCTGGGGTTGGCCTCTGTGGGGAGGAGGCAGAGTGCTTCAACGGCGTGGGCACATACCTGTGCCGCTGCAAGAAGGACTACGAGGATCATTCTCCCACCATGTCTGGCACGCTCTGCATCCGCACTCCCCGACCAGGTAGAGGATGAACTGCAGTTCTGCTCCCTCTCCCTCTGGTGTTTTCCTGGTGTGGATGTGGGAGAGTCATTAGCGCAGCACTGCCGGTGCCAGTGTACCCTGCAGTGAGCACACCAGGGCCAAGGGTCTCTCTCTCCTAGCCCGGGCTCCTGCACCTCTGCTGATGTGTGATGGTACTCAGTGGTGGCTTTAGGTGTGTCAAGGATGTGTAATGTCTTTGCAAAGCAGTTCCCAGCTTGGAACACAACCTCTCCATGAGTCTTGGCCTCCCCCCAGTCTGCTGCATTCTCTGCATCAGGGTTACAATTTGGCACACAGGAGCCCTTAAGTTATAAGCAAAATGGGGCTAAGAGTGATTTATGAGCTACCTCTGCTGTTGCTTATGTGATCAGCAAGCCTGGTGGCAGTGCCCTGTGTTCTCCTGCACTCTGTGTAGATCTGGGTGAGAAGGACAGTGATGTTCCTGGTGTTTACCCCAGCTTTGACACAAGGCTGAGCAGATGGTATGTGGTGCTTGACTACAATCAGAGGTGGCTAATCCAATCTTGCAGAGTAATGGGGCCTCACAGGCTGGAAAACAGCAATATTCTGCAACATGTGCTCCAAGTACTGCAGCTGCTTTACCAAAACTACTTCAACATCCCTGCAGTGGCTTAAACCTTAATGTGAGCTCATGGCCAAATATAATTTCTCACCCATCCTACCAGCTCCAAGTTAATTAACAACTTGAGCAGTCTAAGCCTGTAGTGTAACCAGATCAGCTGGTTGTTATATTCTGATACAGGTCATTTTATAAATTCATCTTTATCTGTTGGCCGTGGGGAGGGTCCCTCCAGGCCTGGATGGGAACAGTTGCAGACCTTTTAGTCTCTGTGTAGCCACACGTGGCTTTGACAATGGCATTGCTGTCAGGGTTGTTCTGGGGTAGCACCAACCTTGTGCTGCTCTTGGTCTAAGTACTTCCCTTGGCTGGAGGTTTGAGAGATGTGCTCTGGCCTGGAGACAAGGCATGAGGCTTTCTGGAGGGTGGCAGGGGTGATGCTGAGCTTCCTGCAGAAGTGTGGCACTTTGTGAGCACAGTGGAGTCCCTGGGGTAGCAGGCACTGGCATGAGGCCGTGGCCTTTCTCTTGCAGGGATCAGCACCTTCCTCCGCCACGCTGACATGCTGGTGGGGGCAGCCCTCGTGGCCGGCCTGGTGATGCTGGTGGCCTTCGGTGCCCTCTGTGTCACAGCCGTGTGGGGACAGCCCCCCAGGAGCAGCCCAAGGCCTGAGGAGCCTCCGGGGAGGGCTGTGGAGGAGGCAGCCATGGAGCTGCACAACCTGGGGGAGTGCCTGCGCCTCGACCCCTTCCAGCTGAAGCTGCGGGCCAGGTCCCCTGAGTGGCTCTGGAGTGTCCATGCCCACCCTGGCTGGGCAGGACGGACCTTCCCAGAGCAGCCTCCCCCCCCCTCAGAGGGGGGTCCCGGACCTCAGTGACCTGTGCAGTCACTCCTGCACTTCCCAGGGTTTTTGACACAACCACTTACTGTGCCAGTCCTTCTACTGTGTTTTATGGACCGTGACTATCCCACAGCAGTGTTCCTCATGTTGTAATTTAATTTTTTTAATGCTTGCTCAGCTTGGGGAACAAAATGTTTGCAAAAACAAAGTGTTTGCTCCATGCCACTGATTTACCCTGCTTGAGGTCTGCACAGGAAAATTAAAAACCTTTATTTTTTTTTAAGAAAAAAGGAAATAAGATGTTTTGGTGCTTAAAACGAAATTAAAAATTGTTCTGCATCTTGCTCAGTGCTGCCTGCTTTCTCCTACCCCCAAGGCAGAGCTCTAACGGGAAGCCCTGGCTTGACCTGAGGATCTCTGGGGTATTTCTTCCAGCCTGGCTGAGGAACCTCTCCAGAACCTGACATAAAATTTTGGTGAGAAACCTGGTCAGGTTCTGGCAGGTTGGCCCCCACTCACTGAATGATGGGGGTACAGCATTTTTGGTGCTTGGCCGGATGTAAAGCGCCACCGCCTTGCCAGCTTGTCCTGCAGCTGGAGCCTGGTAACTTCTCTGTCTTTTTGAGGGGAGGTTTCGATGGGAATTCCCCTCCTTTGCTCGGGAAGAACACGGATCGGTGGCAGGTGCCCCACTGGAGGGAGCTGTCTGCCACCGAAAGCCCGGGAAGGGCGCTGGTCGGGAGATGCTCCCGGAGGGGGCGGCAGGGCCGGGCTGGGGGTCCCTGGCTGGAGCAGGTCCAGCCGGTGCCGCTCGGGGCTGGGCTCCCTCCCGGTGCTCGTCGGGCGGCTTTGGGCAGGATGTGCTGTGGAGGTGTGGGCTGAAGGGAGCGGATTGCACAGGGATATGGCCAGCTCAGGGTTTGCTCTGCAGGGTCAGTTTAGAGTGGGCTGGAAGTGGCCCTGCTGCGTTTCGCTGCAGATGAGGATGCTGGTGAAGAAGTCAAAAGGAGACCTGGGGTCTTTCTCTAAGATAACTCCTTTCCATATTCCTCCCCCAAAGAAAAAAAAAAAGGGGGGGGGGGCAGTTCCTTTATCTCAGCTGTTGAATTGGTGAAGAAGCAACATTTGCAGCGTGGAGGGGGATTCGCCAAAGGAGTGGTTGGCGAGATTCAGCACAGACTGGGCGCTGTAAACGCCCGTGGTGTGAGAACCAGGTTGCGTTGGTTGATAAAGGAGCAAGCACCGTCCGTGCCCCTCTGGCAAGGGTGGTCGCGCTGCTCTCCCATAACAGGCTCAGCCAAATTAGCTGACACTGACAGGGCTCTCCTGCCTGCAGAAGAGTGGTGAAGCACCTTCAGTGGCTGAGGCAGAGCTGGCCCCTCCCTGCACACATTCCCCCTACAGCACTTCAGCGCTGTTTAGTGCCATCCAGCCTTGGGTAGAGAAACAGAGAAAAATGGCTCTCCCGAAGACATCCTGATCACTGCTCCCTTTGACATACCTGGATCAATCGCCTCTTACCAACCATTTTCTATGCACGGTTTTCAAAGTATTTTGCAAATAGCAAGGAATTAAGCGCAAACATCTCCCTAGGAGGCAGATAAGTGGGTGTAATTTTCCATTGTAAAGAGAAGGAAACCATTAATGTGTTTGCACAGACCGTGCTTGTTTCCTAGCTGAGACCAAAGGAAAGCAGCAGGGGCTAAAATAATATGGTCATTATCTTGGCCTTGTATTTGGTCAGTCACCATCTCCCCTTTTCCCTTCCACAAAGGGGGCTTGGGGGCTCTTCAGCTTGCCAATTCTTCTCTCTCCCAGTTAGGTAAGGTTTGAATCCCAAAGCCAAGCAACTGCTAAGCAGATGGATGCTTCTGCTTTTTTTCCAGCTTTACCAGGAGCAGGGTGAGCCTCACACTGTGCTCCTCTGTTGGGAGCCATCTCCTTAAAAACAGCTGTAGTTTGCTCTGTAACACAAGCAATGAGGATCATTCATGGATGATCCTCCCATTAGATCTGTCTGGGTGAAAAGCTGCTTTTCCTGCAGCTTTTCACCCAGACAGAATGTCCCGCTGCTGCTGCTCATGCACTGGGGGGACAGAGGAAGGCCTGGAGCCATGTGCCTGAGCAGGACTTTCTGCAGCCAAACCCGCGGCAGCAGCAGCAGCTCCATCTGGGCTTTGGGTGCATGCAGGAGGTGGAGATGGCACGCTGCCCCCTCCCTATCAAGCGTGAAGTGACAGCACCTGCCCCTCATGGCTGTGCCTGGGAGAGGTCAGGCTTTTACTGGAAGCAGTTAAGGTATGTGTGTGATCTGTGTGTGAAACAGCAGGACAGAGCTAGACACCAAGCCCATTGTGATCATAGTTAGCAGGGGGTTTCCCTGTTATGTTTCCCATTTCAGTCCCAAATAATGTTACTTTCTATTTTCCATTATGTCTAAAGAAACTGCTTTGCCTTGTGAGCTCCAGGCTGGCTTCAGGAGCAACCCATCCCTCCTTTCCTGCTCTCCCAGTTGAATTGAGAGGGGCTGACATCCCAGAATCCCAGGATGGGTCAGGCTGGAAGGAACCACCATGGGTCACCTGGTCAAACCTCCCTGCTCAGGCTGGGCCATCCCAGAGCACATGGCACAGGATAGTGTCCAGATGGTTCTTGTCTATCCCCAGCGAGGGAGACTCCACAGCCTCCCTGGGTTCCAATCTGTCCCAGTGCTCGGGCACTGCACAGGGAAGTTCTTCCTCATGTTCAGGTGGAACTTCCTGTGCCTCAGCTCCTGCCCGTTGCCTCTTGTGCCATTGCCCGGCCCCACCGAGCAGAGCCTGGTCCATGCTCTGGCCCCTCCCTGCAGACACGGACAGACAGTGATGGGGTTCCCTCTCCGTGTCTCTTCTCCAGGCTGAACAGGCCCAGCTCCCTCAGCCTCTCCTCAGAACTGAGGTGCTCCAGGCCCTTCATCATCTTTGTCACCCTCTGCTGGACCCACTCCAGGAGCTCCACGTCTCTCTTGTCCTGAGGATCCCAGAACTGGACACAGCACTCCAGACTGGCCTCAGCAGGGCTGAGCAGAGGGGCAGGATCACCTCCCTGCCCTGTTGGCAATGCAGTTCCTAATGCAGCCCAGGATCCCTTTGGCCTTCTTGTCCCCCAGGGCACTGCTGGTCCATGGACAGCTTGTTGTCCCCCAGCACACCCAGGTCCTTCCCTGCAGACCTGCTGCCCAGCAGGTCACCCCCAGCCTGTGCTGGTGCCTGGGGTTGTTCCTCCCTGGGGCAGGACCTTGCCCTGGCCCTTGTTGAATTCCAGGAGGTTCTTCCCTGCCCATCTCTCAGCCTGTTGAGGTCCCTCTGAAGGGCTCACAGCGCTCTGGGCTATTGGCCACTGCTCCCAGCTTCGTGTCACCAGGTAACTTGCTGAGCAGGCACTCTGTCCCAAACCTCCCTCTGCTGCAGGTCAGGGTATTGGCATCTGCTCTTTTCTTATCTGCTGTGGAATGAATTAATAGACAATAAAACAAGACAAATCTGCTGGATCTGTAAATCTGAATTTGGTCAATCCAGAGATTGACTGGAAGTTCTGCTGCTTCTGACATCCAAAATTAATTTGTCACCTCACTGTGCAGTGCTCTGCTTGCTCACAGCCCTTGGCCATATGAAATGACACACTCTGATGATTTATGGGCCACTGCAAATGATTTTTTTCTTTTCGGTAGGAACTGTTCCCTCATGCCTTATTGCTATGTGACTGAGGTGTGTGCAGAGATTTCAGAGGGTTGAGGATTTAATTGGAGATTGGCACATGCCCTAGGAACTGCAGGTGAAGAACAGTGTTGGTACATCAGCTGATTTTTTTTTAAAAAACCCGTTTACTAGGCCTGGTTGAACACATTCTCCCCGAATCCTTCAAGTTCATCTGACTATTTTTTCCCCTGGATTTTGAAGCAGGCAGGGCAAACCTCATCTGGTCCTAGAGCACTGTCCAGAACACTTGGACATGAACCAGCAAGCTAGGGCAGAAGATATGGTGGCAGTTCCTTGTGGGAGACCCCTCGTTCTATTTCAACCTACTTCATCATCAGAAAAACCAAGAAAAATGGGAGACATCTCTTTCGACCTATGGTGGCTGTGGCTGGTACCTTAATCTGAGTAGTGAAAGCAACAAGTAATGTGTGGGGAGAATCACGGTGAAGGGAGATGCTGGACATGAGTTCGGTTTCTTTCCTACAACAAGAAGAGAGCTGGGAAAGGGATGTGGATGCTCACTGGGCTGGGATGTCACAGCCCACTGGGACACCACTGTGTGTCTTTGCTGTCCATGACTGTCTGCCAGGTGGTAGGGGCTGGGGTATTGCTGAGGTCATTGTCATGCTGAGGGAGACCTCCAGAGCCTCAGATGTCCTTGTGTGAAGTGGTGGATTTAGGAGGACACCTCAATTGAGTGCTGGTACAGGCTACTAGAGTGAAAATGTGGCACTGTGGCTTCATGCTGTGGCTTGAATGGCATTAAGCTGTAATGTAACCACAAACCAGGGCAAATCACCCCTGGAGAAAAGTGGATTTTGCCATATCAGCTCAAATGCAGAAAATTTTAGCATTATTTTGTTGGCTGGCTGAGTGATACTCCCTCAAGTGAGTGACTAAGTGGAGATATATCTGCAACAGCTTCAAATTAATGACACAGAGCAGAAAAATGAGGCCTAGAGACTGCATTTTCCTCTTAGCCTTGTCTAAAAGCCTGTACTCTATCCCAGAGGATGCAGCTGCAGCTCCCTGCTGACCCTGTGGCTATCACCTGAGAGTTTGATTTCTCTGCTGGAGCTGCTGCCATACACAGAGTGATCACCTGCAGATGCTTGTGCATGCAAGCAGGGGCTCTGCAGAGATGGAGGCCTTTGAGGGGGTGAGGAGCACTCTCTAAATATATTTCCTGGAAGAAGGCAGCACAGACTGTGAATTGGGTCTGTTCCCAGAGCATCTTAACTCACAAGTGATTAGCTGTTAATTATTATGCAATAAATTACTTAATAAATGAGTATTCTTCACAGCACCTATTGTGCCACACCATCAGCTAAACTGTGTGAAATACATGTAATTACTGTTGCAGAAATGTAATTGTAGCTCTCCCCCACCCTCAAATTCTTGTGTGTCTGTCAGCCATGCTATGGACCAGGGCAATGTGCAGGCAGTGTCACCATGCACCACCAGACACTTTTTCCCCACTTTCAAGCCTGCTTTCAGTTTTCTAATGAATTCAGGATTCAATGCACTGGAGGCTGTGGTGTGGAAGAAGGGGTTACAGGTGACCTCACCCCTGAGAAGTCACAGTTGTACTAATTACCAAAGAAGAGGAACAGCCTTGCTAGTAATGGGTTGCAGCTGTGACTAATAAAGGTAAGTGTGCTAAAAGGGGTGGGTTGGCTGCTTAAGAAGGATCCTGAGGAAGAGGACCTGGAGGAGGAGAGCCTTGCAGAGGTAGAGGAGCTGTAAGGAAGAAGGAAAGCTTCAGAGAGACACAAAGAAGAACAAAATAAGGAGAAGAGTTACTACTGTAAAAGATCTGCTATGAGGTCAGTCTGGGTCTGATGGAGTTAGAGCCTGCTGATGGAGCCTGCAGTCATGGTTGAGTGTTCAGAGTCTGCAAACTTATATTTGCAGACATAATCCAGCAGGAAATATCCAGCAGTCAGAATCTGTAGTTGGACCCTACAATAGGGGCTTGCTGTGATCAGAGTCAGGATGGTAAAGCTGTAAGGAGGAATAAACCAGGGCCCTTTTGGTGTTGTTAAATGAGAGTTTGTGTCTTGTGTCTTTCTACCCCTAATGAGAGGTCTACTGCAATACAGGGAAAAAATCTGTCCTCGGTTGTGCATTAACTGTGTCTCAGTATCAGGATTAAAAGCACCCTGAAGGTAATGTTAAGCTCTCATAGTTAGCCTTAAAAGAGAATATAAATAAAAAAAAAAAATTCCTACTACACATACTGATTTCATCCCAGATTTGTTTGTGAGTGTTTTTGCTTTATAAGGCTTTAACAGTTAAAACTCCAAGAAAGGGTGTGTTCTCCTTCTTGAGTACTTCAGTCCAAAATGTTTTTGCAGTGATCTAACTTTGTTTGTGGCCCTGAAGAGGGAGAGAGGTGGAGTCTCTTAACTGAGATCATCAAAATATTTGTGCTGGTCTGTGCATTTTAGAGTTGCCCTTGAAATTATTCAACTTAACTGTGCTTTAATTTGTTTTGGGCATTTATGCTTTAAATTTTCCCCTTAATTCTCATTGGTGTGGCTTGTGCCAGTTGGTTGTGGGGATCAGTAACTGTGGATTTGGGTATTTTCAACTGCTTTTTGGAAATGCAGTGGTCTGGCTTTGCTCAGAGGTGGAACGAGAAATAGGGATGGAGAAAAATATCTGCATGTGACTGAAGTGCAACAGTTTGAACTTAATCGGCCAAAATGGCTCTCTTAAGGGTGGGTTGCACATGTGAAAGATAAATTGCAGTAAAGATGTGCTTGATTATGCCAACAAATGTGGGATAGCAGGAAGCTATCAAGGATAATAAGCACTAGATATTACAATGGGGATTTCTGACATTGCTAGCAAGGGGAAAAGCTGCCCTGCCCCTCTGCTGGCTGAAAACGCCATAGAAGATATTACCAATTTTTTTGTTCCCCTTAAAAGGATCCAGGCAACAGCATCCATGTGCATGCTTCTGTCAGCAAAGCCAGTGCCTCCATTTTTCTTAGTTTGCAGCTCCCACTGCTGCAGCAGCAGCAGACAAGCCAAACTGTGAGCACTCCCTGAACACAGCCCCAAAAAGCACCAAAAAAAAAAGCACCATTTACGTGTCTAACCCATGCAGACGGGAGAGCGGGAGCAAGCTGCGTGTCAGAAAGCCTCCAGGGTGTTCGTGCTGTGTAGTGAATGGGTGGTAAAGAACAGGGCTGTGACTGCCAGGCTGCCGCAGCTCTGAGCTGGCAGCGTGTGCCCGTTCTGCGTACAGAAACTGCACTGGGGCTTCTGCAGGGACGAGGCTCATGTGCCTGGGAAAGTGCCTGGTTCTCATAAAGCACGGGAAGATCTGTGTTCTGCATGTCCTTTGCACAGCATGGTGATCTGATGGCACAGAATGGGCAGCACCATATTATGTGTGGAGCAAGCAGGGCTGGCTGAAGCCATCCAGCTTTGGGGGAGAAGGGTCCCTCAGCCTTCAGGCCCAGGACAAGGCCTGATCATGGCTGATTTCAGCAGTACTAAAACCAAAGCAGGAACATGGCTTAAAGCACTGCGCAGCTTCTCTGAATATCCTGACCCACCCCCGCCAAGTTGAAGAAGAGTAAGAAATGATTATTTTACTTTTACAAGCCCAAACGGTTTGTTCAGCAGGGCAATGCAGAGCTCTTGCCTGGAAGAGGTGGGAATGCTAGGACAAGAGAAAACAGCCTCAAGTCATGCCAGAGGAGGTTCAGATTGGATATCAGGCAAATCTCTTCACTGGAAGGGTGGTTAGGCAGTGGAACAGGGTGCCCAGGGCAGTGGTGGTGTCATTGTCCCTGGGAGTGTTCAAAGCTGCTGATGTGGTGCCTGAGGACACAGGTTAGGGGTGGGCCTGGCAGTACTGGGTTATAAGCTGGACTCCATGATCTCAGAGGTCTTTCCCTGTCTTTTCCAGTGATTCTATCACTCTCTGATTGAAAGTTGTACTGAGAAATGCACATACTCACACCTGTTGGGTTGCTTTGTTGCAGGTCATGTTTAGAAACAGAATACTCTTTCAGTGCATCCTAAATAAACCTTCAGAGATTTTTCTTGGTTGGGTTTTTATTCTTATGTTCCAATCTCTGTTGTCACTGCAATATTTCATGCTTCTGCCAAAAAAAAAAAAAAAAAAAAAGTTATGCTCAAGAAAAAAGCAACCCCCAGCTTTTCTTCATTCCAGTCTTTTGTGTCCAAAGGGCTGTCCTTAACTCAGTAACTGAGGTTTTTATTGTGTCACGTTTCACTGTCCCTGACTGCAGCCAGCCTGGCTAATCCTTCTGCTGCTGCCTTATCCGTATTTCCCTTAAAAAAAAATATTGTCCTTTTATCACCTTGACACCCCCATCCTGAGTGCCTGGTGGGGCTTGAATATTTAGAGTTCTTTTTTAATGCAGTTTTTCTTAGGAAAAAGGAGCAGCTTCAGTACCCCACCCCATGTTTTTATGTTTATGCTTTGCTAACATGATAAATAATCTGTAAATTAAAAAAAAAGACAGAAAAAAAGAGTGAGATTTAGGTTCCTCCAGGATTTTCAAAATCAAGGTGTTCAAAGACTTGCAGTTCACCTACTCCAAGCTGTTTTATAAAAGGAAGATTTGTTGCATTTCTGGTTGTGGTAAGAATTTACTTCGAATTGAGGTGTTTTATAAGCAAACAACAAAAATCAACTACAGAGAGCCCTTTAGGTATATATTTTGATTGTTGACTATTACTTGAGTATCTTCTGCAGCATATTAATGTATCTTGCTCTTGCAAGCTCTAATCTTGTGATAAATTTTGTATTTCCTGTGCAAAAGGCCGCGGGGTTAAAGGCCAAACGAAAAGTGGAGAGATGCCCATGCTAAAATCCTTTCTGTAATTGAAGCAGGAGCTCAAACACATTGAGTGGTAGGAATCCCTCTGGATTGACACAGGCAGTGGCTGCCTGGGCTGAGGGGCTCTGTTCAAAGCTCCTGCACTACAAGTGGTTATAAACAATATATCTCGGATACTATTCTTACTCTCGTGAATTCAGCTGATTGTTTTCAATACATGGGGAATGTGGTAACTAAAGAGTTCTCAGGCATTTTTTTCCTCTGATTATTTGACTTGGGAAGAGCACAGGACTACCATAGAATATAAAAGAGTCTTTTCTATCCCTTAAGGAATAACAGTGCCTAATTTCACAGACTGCAGGAACTCCTGTACTAATACTGGATGTTCAAGGCAGCTCTCAAGGAAGTCATTAATACTTCCCAAATTCACCAGGGAAGTCACAGGCCTCGGCACAGCTGCTCTTGCAGCTACCTGCCAGGTTTCTGTCTACAGTTTCTCTGGTGTGCTCATGTCTCTTGGCCAGTAAATGCTTCCCAGGGACTACATTACTTTCAAACCTTGGGCATCTGAAGAAGAAAAAGTGCTTTTTTTTTTTTTCCCTCTCTGTGAAACTGCAAAAGTTGCATGTATTTAATGAATGTGGAACTGTGTGCTGCAGGCTGCTGCTTCCCTGGGGGAATAATATTTTTGCGGAATGCCTGAAGATTTCAAGCTAGTAAATTTTCACATTTCTTTTCTTTTAATAAATTTTCTCCTTCATGTACCCAGGGGCAACTCTGGTGGCACCAATCATCAACGTACACATTTTCTCTCAGCATTATGCTTCTTGAACCTATTTATTCCATTATAGTTTAAATTCTTCTTGCTCTTATCAGCTGACCCTTACATACAGCTTTGCCTGCCTCCTATAGCAAACCTCTATTATCCTTGCTTTATTTGAAGCACTGAACAAAGTTCTTTTTAATTGTTGCTATCTGACCTTTGTCCTGGAGAAACAAAATTTGTTTTTCAAAATAAATGATCTCTGCAGCCTTTCCCAGCTATTTGCCATCTTGTCAGACTCTCTAATGATGCCAATTCTACCTGCTTCATCAACTATTTAAAGATTCACACTAAGTCCAGTTCAGTTTATAAGAGACAAAGGCAAGAGCAAAATGTATGATCTCATTCCTCTGGGTGCAATTCTTTCAGCAATTGTAAAGAGTGAGCTGTTGATATGGAAAGGTTAATGCTCTACCCTCTTTTTTTATCAATTGTCTGTTTTCCATCAAATCTATGTCTTATCTTGTGTCTGCTTTATCAGATCTGCTTAAGTAAGGTACACGTTTGAAGCCTCTTCTAAATTTAATTTCTCCTTCTTGAAAGTCCTGCAACTATTAAGAAAGGAGAAATCCTTTTACAAATCCTATTTTAGACAAGGGACACAGGCCAAGTTCAGGTATTAACCATTTGCCAACTATGCCCTTGATCACAAAATACTCCTCTCATCTTCAAATTGATCAGTAACCTAAAATAGAGCATTTTAAGATAATGTACCCATTCCTAATTTCTTTTATTCAGTTAATGGAAATACATTGGTACAAATTTCCCTCAAAATTGGCTGTTGGCCTTTCCTGACAGTAAACTTCATGAAATAAAATAACTGATTTCTGTTCCTAGGCTTTAGCCATTCAAAGATCTTGATTGTGAAGGGAGAGCTGCTGGTAGCAATCTAGAGCATCAAAAAATACTTTTGGGGTGTTCTTGGCACAAATTGCAGCGTGGCAGAAAGCCGCTGTTGTACAGCTTGTGTTCAGAACTGTCCGGATGCTTCTCAGTGAACTCCCACGTGTTTCCAGTCGTTTTGGGTTTTTTCCTCTTGTTTTGGTTTCCATCTATTCTCTAGAGGTGAGGAAAACCACCAACCCCCCTTACTGCCCACATACTTGCTCTGCTGAATCTTAAATTCTCATGTTCTACTTCTGTATTTTTTTGTCTTGCTTGATGTCTCAACAGTTCTTGTGAAATTTGGGAACCGAAGGGAAGTTTCCTGGTGAAATTAAAACCGGTAGTTATGAAATTAAAAATGGACTAGCAGACCTGTCAGGAAGCCTGATCAGAGTGTAGGTTGAGGTCCTGTGTTTATTAAATATGTTGCTGAAGATTTACCTCACAGGCTGGTTTCTACTCTTAACGTTTCCAGACAACTCTACTTCCAGCAGTGTTTTTTTCTTAATTCTATTTCGCTCTCCTCCTCCCCATCCCCAAAGAGTTGTGTGTCTTTGTGCCTTTGGCTTCAGACAGTTGCCTTGCATGGTAATCTGATCTTCCAAATGCATAATTTATCACTAAAAGCAAGGATTTTGAGTTATACCTAATGGCCTTAACCTGGAGGCCAGTTCCTTGTTGCCAGCATTGCTGTATAGTTGACTTTTTCAGCTTTGTGTTGTATTTCATGTACTTAAGTGTTAAAAAACTTCCTTCAGCCCTGTTTTTAGCCTTCTCCAGTAGTGTAACTGTGGCTGACGTTAAAAATACGTCCACTGTTCCCCTTGCATCAGTTAAGAATGTTTTGACAAGGATTTTCTAATGCTGGAAAAGTATTTTTGAAATGATCTAAATTCTGCTTAAACCTCACTGTCTCCCTCTCGGGCTCTGATTACAGGGCTCTAAATGTTTTATATTGCAACTGTTAAGACAGACTCTTAGAGAAATCCTCTCTTTCTGTGCAAAAGGCAATCCAAGATGGTAGTTTGCTTAAAAACAAAGGGGTATGTGCTCTGATAACATATGCTGTATAATAATGAAATGAAGAAGCAAACTTAGTGTAATTCATTGTCCCATTAATTCATGGATTGAAAGGAAAAATAACCATTTTGGTAAAAGCAAAAGCAAATGCCTTTTTTTCACTTGGGGTTCTGTAAGCTTTAAATATTCAATAGCTTTAAGCATAATGTGCTTTTTTCATGTTAGACTCATCTTCCTTCCAATCCTTTGAGCAGTTTGCATTCTTGTGCCAGCTTTCAAAACTGATAACTCTTGCCCTGATCAAAGGACTCAAAGGATTCGGATGAAAAATTTATTTTGTTTGATCTCCATGACTCCTTGATAGAAAAAGTGAACTTCCAGCCATTACCAAAACTGCAGAAGATAGCCTAGAAATTAATACACATAACAGGAATGAGAGAACCTTGATTTGGGAAAAACAGGTTCTGCCTTTCAGTGACATAAACCTATGTTTTTAATGGCTGTAATTTTGTTACTGTTGTGAGAAAATCACACCACTCTGGCTAGATATTTAGAACTGTGTAACTAAGCAGAAGGAGATGAGCATAAGAGTTTTGTGGAATGAATACCTTTGAAATTATGTGACTAGCACAGAAGTAAGGAATTTCTAAGTGCTGGAATTACCTGGAAGACCATCTCTGAAAGTGTAGTCTTTGTTCACTAACTTCTTTTTGAGCCTCAAGATCTCTTGGGGCTTTTGTTTTCTGTTTCGTTTAGGGTTGGGGTTTTTTCCTGAGGTATCACGCTCTAAATATGCACAACTTATATGGAAGACAGACAACTGGTGCTGACACAAAAAAGTGTAGAAAAGATTTATTGTAAACAAAAGAAATTTGTGCAAACTGAGGAAAAAGGCTTCTGTTTTTTAAAAAATGCCACATTTTTGTAACACGCAAAAATCTCCAGATCTACTCAGTAACAGCCCACGAACAGTCCACTCAAGTCAGTTATGCAATTGGCTTTGATTTTCCTTGCAGAAAAGTGCTCCATCCTCTGAGGTTTAAGGCTGCCCCTGGAGCAAGATCTATTCTTTTAATACCTCGGAGGCAAGAAGGCAAAGAATGCCCCAACAAAACGGCAGCAGAACTGTGGCAACCTCGGGCCGGGCTCTGTTACCTGCTGAGCCCCTCGGGGCCCTACCAGCCCCGGGAGCCAGCCCCGGTGGCCCGGCTGTGAGCGCCAGGAACGGGGCGCTGCTCCTCCAGGCGGTGAAATTCCGTGCGGCGGAAGCGAGTGGCCAGAGTGTTCACCATCCTTTTCAGGGTGAAAAAGGCCGCGACCACTTGGAAGGAGAGGAAGGCAGCAAAGATGATGTGCACGGCCCGCTCCAGAGAGTGGATTTTCAGACCTTCATTAAATAGCAAGAAGAGAATTATAGGCAACTGCGGGAGGAGAGTCAGGAGCCAAAACCCAGCCAGCTCAGGCACCTGTAACAGGGAGACATCACCTATTAAAAACCCAACAACTGGGATGAAAAAATACAAAATCTTGCGAAGAAAAGACATTTCTTTTTAATTTTTCAAAAGCCAGCACGTAATGTGGAAAGGCAAAGTGGGGTGGCTTCATATTTTCCTATCATGTGTTTTTAAACACACTTGTATTTTCTGACAAAACAATTTTAGGGAGTGAGAGCTCTCTTCTGTGGGAAAACTACTTGTAATTCACAAAATTTAGAGAAAGCCAATGCTAAGGGAATAGAAGATTCAGACTGCAACTGAAAAGAAATAACCATCTCATCAACTTAAATCTCTTAAATAAAATGCCTGCCAGTTAATGTTCAATGCCCCAAAGCAGAAATTATTGCAGAAATTGCTATGTACATCTGGAAACTTACTTTTTCCAGGAGATTTCCCACATATCCCAGGTAGAGTCGAATGAGCTCTGTCAGAGAGACCAGGATCATGATGGTGACCAGGATGAATTTGTAATAATCTGATAAGTCTGGATACTGGAGGGGAAGAAGAAAGTACAAGTTTCTGCCGTGCTGTCTGTGGTTAAATGAAGATACTCTGTGCTACTGTCAGCTGACAGTAGTGGCACTCAAACACTCTTGAACCCTCAGTTCCCATGAATTCCCAAATCCATGTAAAGCCCTCTAACTCCAGTGAGCTGTATCTCATACTAGGCCATTTTTGATGTAATACACGTTTACAAACCAGCACTTTCCTTCCTCCTCACCTTCAGGTAGAGGATGGCAACTGTGATGAGCCACCAAAACGGAAAGAAATAAACATTGAAATAGAGGGACATCTGCAGTGGCAAACTGGAAAGGATTTCACAATCTGTACAAAGAGAAGGAAGATTTTATCACTCCTGCTGTAAATATACCAGAAGGATACTGCTCCGTCTTAGTGTCATGCAGGGCAGTAATTTGACTCTTCCCAGTCAAATTAAATGTTAGGAAAAAATAATTTCATTTATCCAGAGGAAATCTTCACACCCTATCTGGAATTACATCATTTCCTGGAATCTAAGGCACCTTTTGGTTCCTGGGACAGAGCATTTTTATCATTTAGTAATATATTCAAGTTGAGTGTCCAATTGTGGATTGCCTGGTGGCTTTTAGCTTATTCCACCATCTCTGACTGAGGCTTAGCTCAAGAGAACTGCTGGTGTGCAGGCTTGCGTGGCCCACTCTTCATTTTTAACCTTTTATTTAAAGAAACACTTGGATGGAAGCCAGTAATTCATCTGATTCTTAAGACATAAGTTTCAAATATGTGCCAAACTAAAGCTCATCCTTTCAAGTCTGTAGAGAACAAAAGGCATTCACACAATGCAATGCAAAGAAAAGTAAGTCTCAAGCATTTGGGCAGTAAATTCTGTTCATACAATTTGATAATAGACCTATAAGGTCAAACTTAAGGAAAAAAATGCTTAAAAACAGAGAGGGCAAGGGTTCTAATTTCAGTTGTGATCACAATGTTTAGGTATGTTAAAGGTTTCCTTGACATGGCATTGCTATGTATAAATTCTGTGCAAGTTCTAAAACTCTGTTTGGAAGAATGTTTAAGCAATATAAGCCAATTTAATTAATTTTTCTATCCCTAAATTAAATTAATGCTTATTTGCTGGGATTGCTAAAATTAATGGAAAAGCCAGACAGTATTGCAAGGCCAGTTGCTACAGCAACTTACCAAGATATATATGTGTAAAACTTAATTTTTGAAATCCCAGTGTCCAGTAATTTGCAATTGGTTTCAGTGGATTGGATACTAATAGAATAGAAATATTCTCCAAACAGGAAGCCGAATTAAAAAAGACTAAAGACAGAAGCTATTTGTGAAATGTTTGATAAATGAAATGAGGAACCAGTAAACGTTAGCAAGCGTTACTGCACAAAGGGAGTGGGAACTCCCGTCTTGAAACAAGAACGTCTTTTTGATTAACTTGATCGGCTTAGAACGGATTTATCGGCTGAAATCAACACATCCTTTCCGTGTCGGCGTGCATTTCCTCGCGCTAGAGGTTTGGGGAAGGACGCGTCTTGGCCCGCAGGTTCCACTGGCGCAGCCAGCGCTCGCCACGACCGGCAGGGTCAAATACAGAGAAAGCTGGCGGCGAAAGCAATTCCTGCGAGCTGTGCCTCCGGTGGATGGCGGAGCAGCCTCTGCCGGGCCCGGTGCCCGTCCCAAGGCACAGGCCCACGCTTTACCTGCGCGGTAGCCCGGGAAGCCCGGCGGGGCGCGGGGCACATGGCTGAGGGCGGTGCGGTGGCTGTCGCTGAACACGGAGCTGCTGAAGGAGATCAGCCGCCGCCGCAGGGGCTCGGGCAGCGTCGGCGGCCCCTCAGGCCGCGCCATCGTGCCTGGGCTGCGGCCGGGCCGCGCAGGCGGAGCCGGGGAGAGGAGCCGGAACGGGGCCGCGGCGATGCCGGGTTTGGGGCGGGGGGAGCGGAGCCTCCGCCCCGGGGATGGAGCCCGAGCCCGGCGGGGGCGCGGCTTTGGCGGAATGGAGCCCGCTCGGCAGCCAGCGCGGCCCCGCGGTTGTGTTGGGTGCCGGTGCCAGCGGCTGCCCTCAGCTCCGGCATCGCTTTGTTTCCTTTCGGATCAGTCCGAGGGGCTTTTCTTTCTTCTGTTCTGCGAGGGCAGGGTGTGGTTTTCTGGGCAGGTAACCGGGGTATCGGCCCTAGGAAAGAGCTGTAGACCCTCTGTGCTTCCATCTAGGTAAATCCGGGAGAATGCTGGTCGTCCGTGACGGCCAGAGAGAGAGGGGGAAGTGAGAGAATGGTGAGCATTCTGTGTTGCCGCCCACAGCAGCTATAAATGACTCGTTTTACGAGAGATGCAGGTGTAACTGAGCCAGAAAATCCCTTTTCTTTAGGGAAATCTGTGTGCTACTCTGAAATTAAAAGCTGTGGTGTGACCACCACAGCTGTTGTAGCCAAGTCAGCTTTGTCCCTTACTGGAGGTTTCAGGGAGTCACAGTAAGTTACCAATATAAACCAAACTTCTTCTTGTGCTTCTTTTATTTGGAAAATATAGGCCCCCCAAAATGAGGTAATTTGCTCGATAGGCTTTTTAATCACCTTAGGGCCTGATTCCTTTGAGAAAAAAAAAGGGTGCCATTCTTAGGTGTGCAGGAAAATATTTTCTGCGCAACCAGGGTGAAAGATAGCAGCTTGTACCTTTTACTGCGAGAGATTTTCTGCACCTAATGTAACATAGAATTATAGGATGGTTTGGGTGGAAAGGGAACTTAAAGACCACAGCGTTCCAAGCCTCCTGCCACGGGCAGGGACACCTTCACTGTGCCAGGCATGTCTGCTCACTTCTGCTCCCTCACCTCAAATCATGTTCAGCTTCTTCCCGGAGTGATCCTGCTCCAGTATGACTTTCCAAACTCAATTATATCCAACTAAATAATTTAAAGCCTAGTTTAAATTTAATTTCATTCTATCCCATTGGGAGGACTACAGAGAAAGATGGCTAAACAAGCAGGAGTTCTGAGAAATTAATTTGGCTTTTGAGCTGATGAATGGTGTGATATTGACAACAGATACTTTCCTAAGGACCTCTCCAAACATGGGTATGCCAGCAGGAATCTGCATTAAGAAACAACTGGAATTATAGAAGAGTTTAAGGATCATTTTTATATTTGAGGAAACTTTATGAAAGCCAGCATTGAAGTTGGATGGGTTTCTGAACTTTAAAAGTGCAGTCTGTATCAGTTATCTTACCAATTGCCAGTAGGTGCTGGAAATTATTTCCTTTTGGGCTCAACAACTGTAATGGTGACTTTTGAACTGTTTAACCAATATCTTCAGAAAGTTCTCTGCTATAGACAGGGGCAAGGTGAGAAATCTGTGTGAGATTTTCAATGAGATTGCCAGAAATTTTTTTTTTTTTACTATGGCTGCTTTGGTCCTGACCTGATTAACCACTCTTCAAGTTAGGGAAACTCTCATCCCATACTCCCAACTACTTAGACACAAGAAACAGGCTTATATGAATTAGAAGTATGGCAGTTTTGATTAAGGCAGATATTCGTGGAAGTCTCAAAGGTTTTTTTCATGGTATAAGTTGGGGGCGTAAACTTTTGTTCAGCCTTTAAGGATTTTTTTTTTTTGATTACTTTTTCTGAATGAAAGATGAAAGAATTTTTCCTGAACTACTATAATGTTATACCTTTTCCTGATGCCAGTGGCTTTGAGTGGGAACCCTGATCTTCCAAATACTGCTTGTCTTGTGTTCCCCAATTCTGAAAACCTTCAGGCACACAGCCAGGTATCCTGCCAGAAACTCTGCAGCAGCCATTTTGCAGAACTGGGCTCTGCCCTTGTGAAAACTGAAGCAATCCAGCTTAGCAGCCAGGAAAGTGTTAAAATGAGGAGCAGGTAAAGGAAAGGCTGATGGTGTGCAGACACCACAAGAAATGCATGGATTTGCCATGTAGGCTCAGCTTCCAGACTTAAGGTGTTTTTTCTGTGATATTTGGCAGCCTTCCATTTTCAACAGATGGCCCAGCATCCTTCATGTCCCCACAAAATAAAGTTGTGTACACTTTTGTTTAATATTTTTGTCTGTGCAGATGCTTAAAATATTCCCTGAAGAGAAACTCTTTGCTTTTACTAATTCTGTTTGATTTTTGTTATACTACAGCCTCCTATTTTTATTTTTTTTAGCCTTCAGTAATTTAATGATCAGAATTCTTTTGATTTTCTGTAGGGAGGGATGGAGAGCATTCCTTCAAGCAGAAGAAAACATTAAAACTTGAAGGATCAGAATACCTGAGGCATCTCCATTGACACGTCAGAGCTTTCTGTGACAGAAGGGCAAGAATCTGTGCCATAAGGAGTGGGAGAAGGAAAACCCTTAACTGTTACATGGCTGTAACAGAGATCATGACCATCTGCATAAATAGTGTCATGTTTCCAGTTTTTGTGACAAAACTCTACCTGGCTTTTCCTTTCCTAATGGAGAGGCATTCCCTTGCTGGATCTCTGTCTATCCACAAATGGATGTTTATGTAGAAATAACCAGATTTCCAGTTCTCTGTGCTTCAAAATAAGATACTGAAATATGAAGCTGGAAGAAATAGGCTCACAGTGGCACAGAATTTTAAATGACTGTTTTATTTCTCTCCACACGTGCTAGCTATAAATAAAACAAAAGTCTCTGAAAAATCTGCCTGAAAGCTTTAAATCAGAGACATATTGGATCTTTGTGTAACCACAGCAGTCCAACTAACTTGGTAGACACTGGCCTGGCTCCCAGACCAAAGCTCCTGGGGTTCTCTGGCAACAACACAAAGCCATAAACACCAGATGCAGAATATCTATCGAAATGAAATATCAGCAGTTTTGCACAATTGGCATTTCAGCAATGCAGGGTTCATTTAAATGGTTCCAGTGGTTTACCTTTGCAACTGAATCACAATTGTTGTATTTCTGAAGGTGTTGGTGTGGAATTTCACAAAAGCTATTTTCCCTGGCATGCCTGTGCTGCTGTCCCCTGATGTGTGTGAGCAACTGAAATTACTCTCCTCCTTGCTTGCTCCCTCATACCTGCCTGGATTTTAGCAGAAATGCTGGAAAAGATGTGAAAAATGCTGCTAAGCCAAGGTATGTCCAGGCAGGCAGAGTACAAGCTTGCTTCCTCCTTGTGTCCTCAGAATTAAGTGGGAGATTTAACGAATTACAGATGCCATGAAGACTGTAATGTGTGCGATTGAAAGGATCATGTTATTAGCTATGCCAGTGTCTGCCAGAGTAATTTCACAGTTGTGCTTCTGCCTTGTGATACCAAAAGACAATGTTTTTTTATTTTCTGTGTCACTTGTGCAGGTTTTCATTTCACACCTATGGGATATTTGTGTCTGGTAAACAATTATTGTGTACATGTCACTGCAGGGATTCCATTCATTAAATACACATTGGTTATTTTAGTCTTAAGCACAAAGACAGCAGGGGAAAAAAAAAAAAAAAGAAGAAGAATAAAAGGCTGTTATTTGTTCCTGCAGATTGAATTTCTTCTTGTAATTGGCATTTAGTTAGAGCCACTCCCTAGCTTGTTTTATTTTGTTGATTTGTAGTTTTGTCAAGCATGCTGGAAAAGTCTGAAAGCTGGCATGGCTATTAAACAAGTTTTACTGTTTGTGTTGTAGAAATGTTCAAGATTTTTATGGTACATGAGCAGGTTACTGAGAGTGGATGGATTTTGTGCCAGGTTCTCACTAAAGATCCTTGATGGGGCTTCAGCCTTGGTCTCATCTTTGCATAGATAGGCAAGCTGATCTTTCATGCAGGAATTTTAACTGTCTATACTACTTGTACAATCCGAACTAGTTAGAGAGGCTTCACCTCTTCTCTCCTGGTGGGTTCCCCCAGAAGGCTGTCCATGGGAAGGACAAGCAATGTGCTTGCTTCATGAATGCCTCTGTCCTTTTCTGCTGATTACCAACAGAGTCTCATTGTTTTGCTAAATCAAAGTGCACAGAGTTTTAAAATTTGATTCTTTACAGAGATGTAAGATCTCCCCGATGTTGCTTTGTGGGTCTGAGCTCCTCCAGATGGTCAGGCTGTTTGTGTTCCCTGGGTACCACACCAGATGCTTCACCTGCAGTTTGTGTAACTCTTGCAAAAAAGGCTTCCTGGGGTGTGGACCCTGGCAGTTCCACTGCTTTCTCTCTTTATTGCAGAATCCAAAGATGGCTTGGTATTTAAAAATTTGCCTCCCATCTGTATCAGCTATGCAAAGGCAGGATTGATTTTGCTGTTGCACACTGCTGACAGGTCCCTGTAACAGTTACTTTGCACATCCTTTGCAATTAGCTCAAGCTTGCATCCTGAGTGAGTGATGGAGGATAACACTTGTAATTTGATCGTTTAGGAAAAAAAGAAGACACAAGGCAGAGAGGACTGTTGTTTAGTTAACAGACTGACCTCAGGGTTAGGGCTTTTATCTCTACATTCCTATTTGGACAGTTGCATAAATGCCTAATTTCAACAGTGTGAAATATGCCTAATTTCAACAGTGTGAGTATGCCACAGCTTCTGTGGAATTTAAATGGGAGTGGCAACAGCACCCTAAATTGAGGTTAGATATTTGGATTCTTTGATACACATTTGTATGTCTAAATTTGGATTTCTAAACAGGAACAATCTCTCTCTCTGCTTTGAAGTTTTGCGGAATGCAAAGGTAAGTATGCAAGTAAGGGTGGTGTGTTCTCAGGTCAGCATCCCTGTGTTTCCTTTTTGCCCAGGCCAGCTTCATCCTTGTGAGAGTGAGAGGACTGGGAATCCCACAATTCTCACTGCCAAAGAACAGCAGAGCCCTGGTTCAGGGCCTTTAGCTTTCAACAACATGGGTTATGCTTTTGGGGATGTTAGTGCAACACCACTGCAACCTACAATATCACTCTGTTGCAATCTGAGTTTGGCTCCCTACTTACTTTTATTCCATAATCTGTTTGCTTTAGGCTCTTTGCTGTGTTTCCAGACAAAACCAACTCAGCTCAAGTTCTCAAGTAGTAAGAAGAAAGAGTATAGTGACTCTCAGAAGCTCCAAAGAGTGCTTAATTCTTTTTTGATTACATTTGCAATTGTTTAAAGCAGGACCTTGTTATTTGTGGGTACATGCTGGCTACTTGTGCCATTGCACCTTAGTCTCAGCTCTTATAGTTACTGTCACAGTACAAATGATCATTTTGGACTCCTCAGCCTGCTGTCTTTGAAATGTAAAATTTCTGTATTTCTTCTGTAGATGAGTTCCTCGTGGAACCTATAAAGAATCTATTAAGTGGTGCTTCAGACTGGAGAAAGTTTAGAGACATTTTTACTAAAAAGATGTTGCTTAAAATCAAGGAATTCCATTCCTGGATGCTGAATTGTTCCCATTCATAGTGGAGGACAGGAATGAAGGATCAAATCCAGCTTGCAGGCTTGTCCTCTTTTTCCCTGAAATGCTTTATTACAGAACTCAATTAAGAGCGAATTTTCCCCTCAAACTCTGTCTTACAAGGTCATGCCTGCCTTTATGAAATATTGAATTTGCAGCTGCAGGATTTATTACAACAGTATTTTAAAAACCATGATGCTGGTGCAGCAGATCTAATTAGAAATGCCCTGAGCTCTCTGTGCAGGCCAAGTGTTGTTTCCAGATGCAGAATCCACATCAAGAGACAAGTTGAGACAAGTTGGAAGGACAAAAAGAGATACCAGTGGGAAAAACTGGAGTCTGCTGAGAAGTGCTGCTGTGCTGTGACTTCTTTAATTTGACTTAACTCACTTTGAGCCAGAGTTTTGCCTAGGTAGCATTACTGAGCTTGCAGCAGTTTAGTGGAGATGGAAGACCTGGGCTAAAACCTTCAGCTTTTTGTTACAGTGTGACCAATGACGTACTTTGCCACTGTGGCCAGTAGAACTAATTAAAGCGGGAGGTGGGCTGATGCTGGATGTTTATCACAGTAAGGCTTCCCTGCTTCCCTTGTGAGGAAATCCAGCAGGCAGATGCAGGAAAAGATTCAGGAGGTGAATACACCAGAAGAGTTCTGTTGTACACTGCAAATTGCCTGATGTGGTACCAGGCAGCCTGTGTTGATGACACCTAAAGAACATCTCCTTTCCTTGAATATGGAACATGGCAACCCACTGTAGGATGGCTCAGGATTGACATGGCTGTCCTGCAGGGATAATTAGGAATTTACCAAAGCAGAGCAACAGACACCTTGAGAGACGCGAGTATGATTAACTCCATAAATACATATTATGAAATCATGGGCAGTGTTCTAACTGTAATGAATCTCCCCTGAGGGAAATATGCCTGAGTAAAGTAATCAGAAAGAACTTGTTGCCAAATGCAGAATGGAAGGGAATTACTATAAGGCTGGAGTCTATCCACATTTTTTTTCTCAGTAGTCTTTTCCTTTGAAGACTCAGATGAGGAGTGATTTCTCTCCATTTTATTATCCTCTAATCTCCAAAATCTGTATCACTTTCCTAAGACACTCTAGCATGTATCTCGTGCATATATAGCATTCCCTGGGAGCCTTGTTACTGCTTTGTATTCACTGCAGGTGAATTTGTTTATAAAAAAGGCAAGCACCTACTTGAGACAGCATGAGTATAAGTCAGTATTTGCTCCTATGTGCTGAAAGTGGATTTCTGAGTGTTATAAGATAAAGGAGATGATTTTTTTTTTCTACAAAACTGTGAGACCAAAGAACCCTGGTGATGAATTCAAGCAGTCCTCATAAAGTCTGTTTATAATAAAGCCTCACTTGTCAGACATGGAGGGCCTTTTACACCACATCTGGTTGAGCTGCTTGAGTTTGCAAATTAGTCTTAAAGCTGCTGGTATTTCCATGGCATTCAGCCTTGCCTCAAGAAATTCTAGTCTAAGAGCAACTGAAAAAATGTCCAAGACAATCCCTTCTTGTCTGTGTGTCCTGGCAGAAGGTGATGAGTTATTCCTGCATCCCAAGGACCCTTGCTTGCAGGAACATCTGTTGGCAGCAGAAGTAGCTCAGAGGAGCTCATGAATTGCCCCAGTGTGAAATCAGGTTAGAGGAGAACAAAGCTGTCTTAAAACTGCCTTGTGCCAGGAGTGGGTTCTGGTGGCCTCACAGCCTGGACTGACAGCACTGCAATGGGTAAAAAACTGTAACTCCTTGGGGCTGGTTGGCTTCTGCTGAGAGTAGACAACCAGTGTAGCCCTATCTTCAGTCCTGTGGGCAGTCAGGGTTGTAACAGCACTAGGCACTCTGCTGAAGTGGATTAAATACATGGTTTGGGGTTTTTTGGATAAGAAAGAGTTTACCTTGCATGTGAAACAAATCATATACCTTCACTAGGCACTTCTGCAGTGAGCTGTATAAGGCCTAATGGAATGAGAGCTTGTTTCTTGTCCAGTCTTGATTTGACTGGGTTCAGCAAATGCTTAAGAGATCTGCTGAGTTTAGGCTGAAAAATAACTTTTCATGTGGGAATGCTGCAGAAAGGATAATGATCTCACGAGTTTGGATGATAGCAAAGGCTTCATTCAGCCTGTTCCCTTTTAGCCTCGGCTCATATTGCCTTGACATTAATAACATGTTGAGATGTAGACTTTAGCTGAAGTGAATTTTTCATCAGATTTCTTTAACTTGGGTTTTGTCCCTTCTTGCTTATATGTAAGTGTCTAGTCTCCGATACTTCAGAGAAATTGTAATTTAAAAATCCTTTTATAAATGCCCCTGAATTTTCAGTCATGACTTTCATCAGATTTAAATGCTATTTGATTTGTAAATGTTGGCTGATATTTGGGCTGATTCATTTCACATACTGATTTCTGGAAACTGCAATACTCCATTTCACAGACAAGTACTGCCCCAGCATATGGAAAATGGCAAATGATCCAGCTGCTTTGGGGCTCCCAAGTAGAGATGCATTTAAAAGATCTGGCTTTTTTTGCATGTTTCTGCCTTCTGAAATGTCTCTGCAGCTATTAAATTGATAGAAATACAGATTCTCAGATAGTTTGCACAGTTGAGAGTTTGTAACATGCTACGATATCTCCAGAAGTCAAGGCTGATGCATCTATATCTAACATCTGTAAGGTATGTGTGTCTTTTTTCCCAGATATCTCTCAGAAGGTGCCTTAACACGTCTATGTCATACTCAAGCCAAATTAGGAGCAATTGTTTGTTCTAAGCTAAAATTCTGATCCTGCTGAGAACAAGAAAAGTTTGGTTGATGGGAGTCAGGTATTTGGCTGGTTTGTTTCAATTGTTATCTGCAACATGCTTCTCATTTTGCTTTTTGAATATATCACTGAGCTTCCTCAGTAAGAGGTTGTAATTTATACAGCTGGAGCCTGAACGAGCCTCTGATCACCAGCTGTGGTTACTATTTCTGTCTATTCTTCATCACTTCAGACACTAATACTCAATGCAGATCCACAGGGTGCTCACTCTTGTTGTGGCAATATAATATAGTGGTTAGTGGGCAATCCTGTGTCTTCCACACATGGGATTGCTTTGTGATTGGCATTTTGTGTGGTGAAGAGGGGATGAATTGAAAACTTCATCCTGAAATATAAGTGCATACACAGCCTAAGTGGTTTTTCAAATCAGCCCACTAAAACAGTTTATTTATTCTCTGGTAATTTTACCAGATACTAATAAAAAATATTGTTTGTTTTAGACAGTTCTTCCCTCTTACCAGCCTAGGAGCTGGATATAGATGGAGGCAATCTTTTAATTTGTGCAGGTGAATATTTCATTGTCAGAGTTCAAAGACTCTTCCAGAATGCTCTGGCCAGTACCAAAACTAGATTCCTCCACTAAAAATTCAGAGTAACTTCACCGACTTAAAAGAAAAAAATTGCAACTGAAGTTGGCCTGGGGGGGTTTTCATTTCAAGCTCCATGACTTTTCTCAGATGTTTTTCTTAGGTTGGGCATTTTAGAATTGTTAGGCTCATCCCACAATGATGTTGACCTTCTTGGGTCCCTGTGCAGTAACAGCTGTGTGAAGATGAATTCCATATTCTTGTTGGGAGCTCAGTTACTTTGTTGGCCAGTGCATTTAGAAAGCTGCTGTCAGTCTGGCTGATTCAATTCCACAGGACATCTTGATTTTTTTCCAGTGCTGCTCTTATTACTTTATTCCTGCATATCAGGTGGTGTCTCAGCATAGACAGTGACCTACATAATAGCTATTTTTCTTCTGCCTTTTTCTAACCCAAATCATACTTCAGCATGAATACTGATTGCAAAGACATTGTTTGTCTTGGTTGTAACCTCCCCATTTGATTGCTTCCTCTGCTTGCTTGGTCCATCAGAGACATAACATTTCTCTAGACATCTCCCTCCTGATATATTTCAGGTATCTTTTTAATTTCTTCTGGCAATTTATTGACCTGGATTTTTTTTCTTTATTATCTGCTCATTTTTCTTGTCAAAGTCTGTTCCATCTATTATAGACAGATGAACTGGATTTACAGAGCCTGAAATATTGTTTTGGCCCTAGAACTCACCCTCTGCCACACCATTAGAAATTATTTCAGCTTCACGGTGTCTTTACTTTAAAGAGCCCATTGGACTCAGGCAGATGTGTGGCACTTTTCTAGCAGGGGGATATTTATTTAATCCCCGTGTAGAGAAGCAGAGAACAAAATCCTAAATCCATTCAAATCAGTGGGGCTTTTCCTGAGCTCCAGCTGAATTGTGGCTTAATGATCAGGTTTGTGGTGTGTAGTCAGCCTTGCAGCAAGAGGAGAGAGGAAGCACAAAGCGTGCTACAGCAAGAGGTGGAGGACTTGAAGGACCAAGTTTTCTTCCAGTTCTGGCACCAACCTCCTAAAAGACACTTTGAAATTCATGTTCTCACATTTTGGCTGTAAAATAAGAAGGCACAATTGCTAGGCTGCCTAATTTCTAGGCAGCACAGCGCAGTTTGAATGCACAGTTTTTCTGGTGGATTGCAGTTGTATCCGAGGTTCTGGAGATGAATGTCTGTCTGGGACTTCCTAAGCCCACAAAACAACAGGTAAGCCTAAACTGAGTGTTTTTCAGGTGCTTAAGTGTGTTGTCTGGAGGGAGCCCTAATTTATTCCCTGAGAATTGTGATGATGTTTTCCACTGAAAGTCCTCTGGTTTGATGGCAAGCCTAGCTTATTCTCCCAGCAGAGAAGTTTGCTGAAATAAGGTGAGTTAAAAAGGCTTCCCCCTATTGCTGTCCCTTGCTGAAGAGCAGCCTGAACAGTGAAAACTGTCGAGAGTGCTTATACAAAGAAGCAACATTGGGAGCTGAAGATAAGAGCATTTATCTCCATGTCAAAACTACTCAGTGTCTTCACTGGACTCGCAACATGCCAGTAACAAGGAGCTTAGGCTGGAGATGCTGGCATGCCAGGAGTCCAGGGGGTGGTGTTTATCCCACCAAAACATGGCATACATCAAATCAGTGACATGGTGTGAGCGTATTCCCTCCTTCACCATCCAGTGTTGTGAGACTGGAGAAAATATTCACCTGGGTGCTAGAGCAGTCTCCTCCCTTTGGATGCTGATTTAATTTGAAATGTATGTTAGGGGGGAGAGAGAGAGAAAAAGAGGGAAAGGAGGTGGAATCTCATATGTTCTGCAGCAAATTGCCACATCGATCTTGTCACTTGGCAGACACGGTTGGACCTGAGGCTGTGAGTCTGTGGGATGTGCTGTATTTCTGTCATGAATTGTCTGCCTCAGAGAAGCTCAGGAGAAAAAAGACATGGTATCAGAGTAGAAAACCATTAACAAAGGGACCAGCAAGCTGTTTAAAAGCAAATCAGAGCAGTTGTGATTTTTGGATTGTGCTTGCCTTCAAAAGCTAAGAATGTGCTTTGTCCTCATCTCCTTCTCCATGAAGTGGTGATAGGGAGAGGTGAAACATTAGGGAAGGAATGGTGTTTCCATGGAGGCTGCTGTTCTTCATGGCTAATGGCACCTGCAAGTCCCAGAGGAGCCCTCAGTCTGCCCTGTGCCTGCCCTTGCCCCACTCCCACAGCCCTCCCTGGAGCTGCCTCTGGGACAGCTCCTCCATGCAGTTTTCCTCTGAGTTTGCACCCTGAAATGACAACCTGTGTTACACATCACTGATGTCCAGTTTGGGAGCTGACAGGATCATGCTTAGGGTCTGCAGGGATATAATCCTGGAATCAGAAACTTTCCTGAAATAGCTCTGTCCATCAGGAATGTGGCTTAAAATCCTGGTTTTGCTTAGATGACTGCACTGGAGGTGCTGCAGCTGGGGGGCACAGCCAGGTAGCTGGAGCAGCATCCACCAGAAGGTGCAGTCCAACCTGAGCAAACCTGAACATTGGCAAACTCATCCAAATGAATAGCAGGCCTCCTGTAGGTGTAGAAGATGCCCCTGGTAAGTCACAGTTGTACTAATTACCAAAGAGGAACAGCCTTGCCCTTAATGGGTTGCAGCTGTAACTAAGAAAGTGGAATTAAAGGGGTGGGTTGGCTGCTCGAGGGAGAACTTGAGGAGGAGGGCCTGGAGAAAGAGGACCCTGAGGGAGAAGGAAAGCTCCAGGGAGGCACAAAGAAGAATGAAACGAGGAGGAGAGTTGCTGCTGTAAAAGATCTGCTATGATGTCAGTCTGGGTCTGATGGAGTTACAGCCTGCTGATGGAGCCTGCAGCCACGGTCCAGCTAGGTGAAGGCCTGTGTTCAGAGACTGCAAACTAATATTTGCAAACATAATGCAGCAGGAAATATCCAGCAGTCAGAATCTGTAGTTGGACCCTACAATAGGAGCTTGCTGTAGTCAGAGTTAGGATGGTAAAGCTGTAAGGAAGAATAAACAGGGACCCTTTTGGTGTTGTTAACTGAGAGTCTGTGTCTTGGCTCGTTTCTACCCTTAACAAGAGGTCTGCTGCAATAGCCGTGGGCAGCCCTCTGCCTGGATGTTTGCAACATGCTCTGGGGAACGTTGTCAGTGCCTTGGGATGCTCGTGTTTCTCCCAAGCAGAACCAAAACACTAGAGAGCGCCATGGATTTGCAGATTTTGTCTTGTGAAGTGCAGTGTGAGGCTGTGAGTGCTCCCTGAGGGGGGAGGATGTAGAGGGAGTTGTGCTCGGGATCCATCCCGGACTCGCTGCTGTGTGCTTGTTGTTCGGGAAGGCTTGGGTATGAAGAAGTGGCTTCCCTTTAGATATGGGAGCTGCAGGAGAAGACTGGGAGGAATCGTCTCAGGAGGTGCCCATGAGGAGCTTCACAGGAGGATTGACTTTGTTTTTGAGCTCACACTTCCCAGTTTCTTCACTTCCCAGTGAAGAAAACTTGTAGTTTTTGAGTCCTTCAGTACATAAACTATGTTTAATATTTCAGTATGTTTGAATGGCTGAGTCATTTCTTTAAAAGCAGGCTGGATCAGGTTGTTTTGCTGTCTCTTATTCCCAGCCATGCAGAGTCATAGACTCCACGTGGGCTCTACCCTCTCCTTCCTTGTGGGAGGGTGAGAAGCTCATGAGCATTTTAGCAGTGCCCTTGCTGTTACAACATGCTCTGTCCTGGATCATCTCCCGTTGTCCAAGGCCACCTGAAGCTCCCCTCTACCCTGACTTGGGGAAGCAGTCTGCTTGGAATCATGCTCTTAAGCACTGATCGTATGATGCTGATGACTAAACTTTCATTATAATGAGCTGTCCTTTATTTAACTCCCCCTGCAGAAAAAGGAGGCTTCACTGAAACCTGACTTATCTTTCAAAAGATGCCCATCTCCATGTGTTCAGAAGTATTTTTTTCACATAAGAATTTAGGACTATTTTTAAAGGAAGGTGATCTGTAGATATTTTCGGACTTTATGTTCACTATTTTGCTCCTTTTTTCTTGTGCTACTTTACCTAGAAGGCTAAATGAAGTCTTGCCATTCTTTTTCCTCTCTCATATTTTTATTGTTTCGTGGGTGTTTTGTTATCTTGACATTTCTGAAAAGATTTCCTGTTGTGAGAGCTCAAAAATAATAAAAGTGAAAGAAAATATAGAAAAGGAAAAAGATAGTAGTGAAAAGATGTTTAGGAAGAAATGTTTCTATTGATGTTGCTAGCAGGAGGAAAAAGATGAGGGAATAGATTTTTTTTCCCCCTCATCAAAATTCTTAATGATGTAGATGTTTAGAAGTTGAATTGAGGAAAAATCAGATTTTGGCACATCCAAATGGATACAATTTGTCCTGTCTTGCTTTGACCGTCCTCGATTCTCCCTGGTGTTATTGTTGACCCTCTCTGCCCCTTAGGCTGTGTCAGAAACACCTGGGAACAGCAGATAAGAAGGGTCCTGGGGCAGAACACCTTGGGAGAGTGCTGAAGGCATCTGTGTGCTTGGGGGGACCCCATGAATACAAATAGCTTCAGTCCAAAGGGGAACCTTTCACCCCTGTGCTTTGAGAACTGCCTCTCTCCTCTCCTCAGAAGGGGGATATCACCCATCCAGCACAGATCCAGACTGGTGTTTCCAAGTGTGATGATGTGCCTGGCAGCAGGCAGAGGATTACTGGCTGTAGAAATAACTTTTCAGGAAGTGCTTTTTCAAGATTTTATCTTTTTTGTTTGGAAAATGTTGGAGCTATGCAAATCCCTGCAGAAAACAACCCTGGACACACAGCTCTTGAAATGAAGAAAAATGAGCACTAAGTTACAAAAATGTGGCAAAACACTCAGAAATACATTAGTGTTCAGGGGAGGTGTTGGAAGCAGATAATAGGAAGGATCTGGAAAGTTTTATGATGGGAATATTGCCAAGCTGGAATATGCTATGAATGTCTTGGGGACTGAGGCACACAGGATATAAACCCTCTGAAAAAGAACAGATTTCATGGCTCTGCTACTCTGAGAACAATGTGTTTACTGGGAATGTTGGATTAAAACTGAATTTCTCCATCAATAACTGTTGTCAGTGTGTGCTGTGTTGTAAGTGGGCAGGGGACTTCTGCCTGCATCAAATTAAGGAGTGTGGTGTTGGGAATAGTTTCTGTGCTCGGTATGGCATCACTCCAAGCCTCAAGGTAATTTATATCTCAGGTAGGCATGCTGTAGTTTAACAAGGCTAAATATGGACAAATGGAAGCTTGATGTGGGAGCAGATGCACTGGAAAGAACAGCAGAGTTTATGGAGAGTTGAATATCCTTCATATTATAAGAACAAACATAAGCAGTTGGTTTTGGTTTTAATTGGATTTTGGGACAAAGCACAGCTGGTACAAAGCTTTAGCATGAATTCAAATGCTGTTGCTTTTTAGTGCAGTAAGTGATTATTTACAAGTCCTAGTTTTTTCTTTGCTGTTTAATACTCTGACAGCCTAATACACAGACCTATGTAGCATGTTGCAAACATAAGGTTTTTAGGGAAAATCAGCTGCTTGTTCTTACAGTATTTTGCAAGGCAGGAGAACTTTAGCAAGTTGTGGCTATCTTGCATTTTCCTTGGCAAAGACTGTGTGGGAACAAAGAGACAGAGAGGGTGTCAGTATCCTTCTGGTCAGTGTAAAAATAGTAAGTTGGAAAAAAAGTCACACAGATGATTTAACCATTTTTCATCTCTCTGCTAGAGAACCAGGGAAAAGTGCGTTTGACAAATGAGTTATCACATCAGCCCCTCAGCAAAGGAAAACCTTTCTGAGCAGGAGAAGAACTATCCTTTCCCAGTTACTTTGTAGTTCTTACCTTAGTCTTTTGGGAATAATGGTCATTTGGGGACTTCCTTTAAAGTGTGGGTTTGGGTTTTTTTTTCCCCTTTACAAAGAAGAAAGAAGTCAGCATGTAGAGACATTAATTGGTTGTGCCCTCCTTGCTCTAGGAGTGCTGGTGGAAAAAGAAACCCAGCAATCATCCGTAGTGCACGTGGGCTTCATAGTGTTTGGCACTAGGCAGCAGGCAAGATGAAAGCATGTCTCTTGACAGCCAGCTTCGTACTGGCAGCCTTTACTCCAGGCAACAAATTAATCCACTCCACTGTGTTCTGCATAATTGTTGATACTGTCTTAATTGGTGCCATACGTTTCCCCATGTCGACATGCCCATCATGTTAATGTCTAAGGACTTTTGTTTCCTGCCAGCCCAGGAGCAGCACAGTCTGCTCCATCCCAGCTAAACTCCTGCCTGAAATGCCTTAGTAAGAAATCAGACATTATGGCACAGGGCAAGTGAAAGGCTGTGTTGGGGCATGACTCAAAATTCGTGGGGAAAAAGAAGTGGGACTCCTGATTTCAGTAGTGTTTGGAGATGAGCCAGCTCTTCCGGGGCTCTCTAATGGAAATCCAGTTCAGCTGAAGTCAAGTCTGAGGGCAAAGGAGCTTATTCTCTTGCTTCCAGGAAATCTGTGGCAGGAGCAGACGAATGTTTTCCATGCTGTGGGGCATCCAGGTCAAGGCAGCTGCAGAGCAAATTGACCCCAGAGCAATGGCTTTGTGGGTTGGGATTATCATTCCAAATTTCATCCATTAATAAATTGGCACAGCCTGGAGTGCAAGTGCAGCTGGCTGTCCCTCCTCCATGTGCTGTGCTAACAGGGCTTGGAAGCTGCTGGGAGGCAGGGAGCTGGATGCAGCCCAGGATGAGGTGGCCATGCAGGGGCATGGGTAGTCAGCTCCTGAGAGGGAACAGCCATCTCACCAGCAGGAGAGGCATTGCTGGTCCCTCCCTCCCTGCCAGGGCAGGGTACAGGCACTGGGTGTCATTACCTCTGAAGTGTCAGCCTCAAAACATCTCAAGTTAGGCACTGAAATAAAAAGGTACTTGTGACCATCTCTGTGGTAGCTCGCACAGCTCCTAAATAAGAAGCAGTACCATTCCTTTGGCTCACCAAGGAGTTCCATGCTTACAGTCATTGGAGTCTGGAAGCAGCCAGGATCATTATGATGGGCACGTCACTGAGGGCTGCATGGGAACTGAATAGTTCTCTGTTCCAAATGCTGGAACCATTAGCACTGTGTCAGGCACAAGCCAGCAAACAGTGAGGAGTATCAAAAGGTGGATAACATTTTATTCAGTGGGTGATACCACTGAATTATCTGGTTTGGGAAAAATGGCACACAATTTGGGATGTGAAGGTTTAATGTAGAGTAAGTGTGTAGTGTTTGCCCAGGTGACCCTGCCTCAGACACCTCTGGGTGCCACTTTACTTCTGCAATGAAATTGTTCACTGTAACATTGCCTGTGCACACACACACACACACTCTTTCCCTTTCTCTGCTCCCAAGGTTAATTGATGTGAACTTCACTTATTTTCATTTTGTGTGCCATCATTTCTTGTTCAAGCTGTTGGCTCATTTTAGGCAAAAATATGCATGTAGAGATGAGAGAGGTTTTTTTTTTTTTTTCCCCTATCCTTTCATAAAGCCATAGGAGTGTATTTAGGCTATGGCCAATGCATGGTTGAAAAGCTCATTTAAGAGAGCAGAAAAACACTGGGAAACACTTGTTTTGCAAAGGTTGTAAATTCTAATGTTGACATTTGGGTGTGGAGCAGAGAGAAGCAGGAGGAGAATAAATGCCAAAATAAATGTGTTACCATAATTTTCAGGGGAATAATGTTGCATGGGTTTTTTCAAGTGGAGCTAGAAAATGTAAGTCTGCTGAGCTGTAGTGTTTTATTGAAAAGTCTTTGCATTCTCAGAAACCTGTTTTTGCACGTGGAATGCAGTGGCAGTATTGGTAATCAAAATGCCCAGAGAAATGTTATTTTTGTTGAAAGCTGTGGACTCCCTCACCCTTTGTGGTTTCCAGGATCCAGTATTGGGGACAGGGTGATGGGTGGGGGGGTGGAAAATTGCTTCAGAGGTTCATGTGAGAGACAGATGAAATGGCTGAACTAAAGGAAAGCCTTTATGAAAAAGAAGCTAAATGAGCCCTCCAAGCTGAGCCAAAGTACTTCTGCAGTGCTGAGTGCTCAGTCTGCTGCAATTTCAAGCTTGGAATCACAGCTTCCATACAAAATCCTGTCTAGCCTCAGAACCCAAAGGATATGGGCAGCAGTTGGATCAGCTTTCTTCTTCCTTAAGTGTCTTGAGGAGACTTCCATCAGTGCAGTCACTGCAGGGAGAGGTGCAGCTGAGAAATGCAAGTTTTCCAGGAGCAGAGGGAGGAGGTGTTGGCTTCATAGACAGGGGGATCACAATCCCTAGGCTGTCCTAATGAAAGCAACAGCCCAGGAGGTGACTTGAGGCCTCACACAGAAGTCGAGCAAGCTCAGCACCTTGTCTCTGCTCCCTGGAGCAGGGCAGGATTGAGCCATAGCACTGCTACTGCCTGGGGATTGCGCTGATGGAATTTGGTATTAAGCAGTTCAAAACTGGGATCCAGCTTGGGATCCTCGAGTTGTTACTAGCAGGTGTTTCTAAACGGGGGAAAAAACCTTATACATTACTTCAGGCTGCTAAGAAATCACCTCAGCTAAGCTTTCTGGAGAGCTCTGAAAATTTTCCCCACACTTCCACTGTAGCAAAAAGTCCCTAAAGCATCCTGGAGTGTGTTTTGTCAGCACTTGAAGTCGAGATTGCATCATCTTGTAATATGTGTCTATAAAATCAAGGCATAGCAGTCTTCCCTTTCAGCATGTGTGCTGCTGTGAAGGGGACTTAAACACTGTATCTGCTGTTCAGAGTATAATACTGCCTCCTTCCCCTGCTGCTTTAATTGCCTGTGGTAGCCTTTTCTAGCACAGGAAGTTTATATTATCTTTTCCAATTGAAAATTTATTAATGTTGAGTAAGGAGCTGGACTTTGGATACTTTGTCTAATGTAGTTACTTGAGCACTTAGGACTTAGGGAACTAAAATGATAACAAACTGGGCTGCCTAATGCTTCAAAATTACATGTTATTTTTCATGAGAACTCTATTTTAGGATATATTTCTATTATACTATCATCAAGTGCTGGTTTTCCACATGATACAGTTTAATCAAGATGCCATTGTTTACTCCTTCTGTGTTTCTAGTAGTACTTTTTGCAATTTTTTGGGGAAGAAAAGGTCACAAATAGATTTGGCTCAAATAATGCAGTGGCTGTAGGTTGCTTTTGCTTTTGACCAAGTCTAAACATTTCTTATCTTCAAAAAATGTCACTTCTGGAAGTGGGGATGCTTTGCTGGGGCTAATGCCAGCTCAGGCAGGAATGGTGTTGTTTTGTTATCACTTCTCAGAGGCTGCAGTGCCAGATGCTGGAGAGCCTGCAGCCCCCCTGCCAGCTCTCAGCTTGCCCTCCATAAAACACCTCCAGCCACTTCAGCCTTGCTCAGCTCATCAGGGGAGCAATTTCAGCCCAAAACAGAACCCTTGTAAATCACATATTAAAACTGTTTTACAAGCCTGTGCACCAACTGGGGAAGGTGCACACAGGGTACATTGTTCACATGTGGCTGTAACTGCAGCCAGAAAGGGCAAGAAAAGGGGAGTGAGGCCATGGAAAAGTCCCAAAGGAAGAGCCCCCAGCTGGGCACCAACACAACCGTGAGCCTGGCGGGTTGCTGGCTGATGGCTACAGCTATATTCAGCTCTTGGAAGCTTTTCTTAATTCAGAAGTATGGGAGGAGGCCCCAAGAGCACCCAGGGGCCAGAAAAAATTCAGATCCTTGCTCTGTGAGTAAAGAGGCTGCCGCTGGAAGTGCAGGGGAAAGGATCAGCTTCTCCCGTGCCTTGAGGCAGGGCAGGCTCCAGGTGGAGGGGAGCAGGGTGGGAGTGAGGGGAGAAGGCAGCAGGGCACCTGGCGGGGTCAGAGGGGATGTCCCCCAGCTTTGAGGGATGGGGCTGTTTGTCAGGGAGCAACAAATCACTGTGAGACCTGGAGTCAAAGAGAAAATGTCCTGAGGATCTGCTCCTGTGGCATTTTTGGACTGAAAGCTTCAGGCTGGGTCTCCCCAGAGACTGGGGGTGTTGAGAAAGCAGCTGGGTTGCTGTCACCCAGTGACCAGAGAGCCTGCACTCTGCAATTTAAATTAAGCTGTCATGGATCTTAAGATACTTGTGCTTTCATCCTGGCACACCTAAATTCTGTCTACTTGATTTCCTTTTCTTTCAAGGATGCAGGAAAGTCCAAGGAAGAAATAGCCTTACATTTAACATAACTGTAGTATTTATATTTGAGGGAACAATTTGAAATAGTTTAAATGTTTAGCTATATAAATGGCTGTAATATTTTAGATGGGTTTAAATCCATCCTCCTAATTTTTCCTTCTTCCCCAGGCTAAACTTGAACTTCGTAAGCACTAATGATATGAAAAGATATAATTAAGTAAATGTACCTAAAGAAATCAGGTGCATTAGGATTCTGCCAAGCTCTGTTCAGGGCTTACCTCTCCTACCTCTTATTTGGTATTATATCTGGGTTCTCTTCCAAAATTTGCATGCCTTGTGTGGCTTTCTTGGCCTCATTGAAGTTGCATCCCAGTGTACAGTGCTGGGATGTATCCATGGGGGTTGGATGGGTGATTCCCAATGTCAGAGGCTGTGCCCAGCTGTGGTGGGAACATTTGAAAAGACAATCAGGTGCAGCATAAAGTTCTAATTAAGTTACAACTTTCAGAGCTGATGCAAACATCACATTTTAAACCAGAGCAGTGTGAGGTGGGTCTGGGCTGCCTTGGATGTTTTCATCATCTGCTGGTGGTCCTGGCTGCCTGTGATCTTGCTGCTGAAGAGATGCAAGGTGTTGCTGTGTTGACAGCAAGCAGTGATTCTTCTGCCACCTGGTAGCTCTCAACTGGGGTTTGCACTTCCCACTGGGAAGGGTCTTTGTTAAGGGTTGTGCTGAGAGAGGTGTAACTGCAGTTCCTGGAAACTCTCAGTGGTCATAGCCTCAGCTCAGGACTTTTATAGATCTTATTTCATGAAAGGTATTTTTCTGGTTGTTACTGCCCTTTGTCCTTTCCCTGCTCACCTCCGAAGGAGCCCAGCTCTGTCACCACCGAAACTCTGCAGCAGCACAGAGGGAACTGGGCACTTGGCCCATTTCTCAAAAGCAAGAGGAGACAAGTGAACAGCTCTGTATTCTGTCCATGAGGAGGATGAGGTCATGGTGATGGTGCTTTGTGTTGGAGAGTTCATTATTAATTGTGTTATCTTGACTTCCATGCTGTCTTTGTGATGTACCAAGTGACAACCCTTCAGCAATGCAAAGCACTCCATCTTCGGGTTACAGAATACCTCTGGGTTCTGGCTTTCATTAAATTTGTTCTGATGTGTGTGTGCATAGCATTCTTTTCCCCTTAAGACAAGCTTTTAAGCAAGCCAGGCCATAAAAATATTTACATTTTTCTGTAGCATTTGGTCTGTACACAGTCAAACAAGCATGGCACTAAGAAGTTGTGCGGCTGAGATTCAGTGAGAATGTGGTGTCCTAAGCTGCAACAGGCTGGCCTGCCTTGCTCCCATCCTGGCACTGAGGAGACAGTCTCACACAGAAATGTCTCTGGGGCCATCAAACTCTTTTGCAGGTGCCAGAAAGAGGCAATGTGTTGTGCCTATCTAGCTATAATTCCAAGCAGCAGATTGTTAACATTATTTTACTCATTGGAAAAGCTCTTCTCTGTTTTAAAGGGAGATCTGGTGTTTGTTCAAGACATGTTTGATGCATTTGAAACCCCATACATAGCAGGGAGACTGTAGTAGATGCCCTCAGCACTGCTTAAGGCAAAAGTTAGAGGTGTCTTCTCTCGTGAGTCATTCTTGATCCCTCACCTGCTTCCCTGCATGCTGACATCAGCTCTGTGATTGATGGTGCAGGATCTGGGGTTCGGGGCTTATCTTGCAGAGCAAAGGTTTGTTGCGTGTTCCCTGTACCTCTGTTGTGGAGCAACTGTGGCAGCTGTGGGGAAAGAGAGCTGGAGAGGGCCTTTTGACAAGGGCATGTAGTGATAGGAGACAATAGCTTTTAGCTGGCAGAGGGCAGGGTTAGGTCAGATTTTAGGGAGAAATTCCTTACTCAGAGGGCAGTAAGGCACTGAAACAGGTTGCCCAGAGAAGCTGTGGATTCCCCATCCCTGGAACAGTTCAAGCCAGAATGAATGGGGCTTTAGCCACCTGGCTGAGTGGGAGGTGTCCCTGCCTGTGGGAGGGGGTTGGAACTAGGTGAGCTTTAAGGTGCCTTCCAAGCTAAACCATTCTATGGCTTTGATTCATGTGAGCTCAGTGGGACCAACCAGGCTGGGGTAAGGACAGAGTGCAGGACAGGTGTTCCAGCCCTCAGCACAGTGAGTGCTTGGTGATCCAGGGGTTTGCTGGAACTTCCTGGACCCAGGTGACCCAGTTCCACTGAAATTCAGTGGGATTCTGACTCCAGGCACTGTCACATGTCCATACTGTTACAAGTGAGCCTTAAGTAGCTACAGAGACTTTCCAGCATGCCTGGCCACCTCACTCCTGGTCAGTGAAAGGTAGCAGCTTTGGCATGTTTGAAAATCCCAGTAAACATTTACTGCAAGCCTCCTTAGCCAAACCACTCATCCAGGCTCCCTTCCCTTTCAGCTGTGTTGGAATAGCCCTGGAGATGGAGGGAATGGAAATGCAGGAATCAGGCCCCTTGACTGTCCTGAAAGACATCTTTTCCGGATGTTAAGGCAATTAGCTTTTAACTGCCTGTTAAGGCAATTTCCTGTGTTATGGGAAAAAACCTTGGACTTTATTTATATGAATTTATGTATTTTTATATAAATAATTTTTTTAAAAGTGTACTGTTGTGGTTAAATGCAGTACACACTATTGTCTGATGTATCCACTGAAAAGTCAAGAAACAGTTTCTGTAAGAGCCACAATGTTGTACATCCCTGTTGTACTGGGTGGATGTATGAATATGATTATATGTATCCTTTCACATATAAATATCTGCACAAATACAAAAATATGGCTCTGTTTCTATCATTCCATGACTCTCCTCTGTCATTTCTTTATGGACTGTATGTATGATCGATCCATCTTAGTTTAACCCTATAATCATCTTGGATATATCATAGCAAAGAGTTTGTGGTTTTTACAGAAATATTTCTTTTTGCTTTGACACAGGAATCAACTTTGCAGGATGATGCTCTGAGGAGTGCACCGAAGAGCTGTGAAGAGCTGGGAGGTGGCAGGTACAGGGGTGGCACACCTGAACTGCTCCTAGCTTCCCTGGAACGTCCTCCTGAAGCTGACATTTATGGTAATTACTTCCTGCTGATGGCATTATTGCAGGAAATACTAAATGGATCTGATGTTGAATACTTACAGTCTTGCCTTTCCTGATAACTCTATGTTAATATAACATTAATTATTCCTGACTTACAATGCTGTTGAATGTTGATAAAGGCTGAATTGCTACTTGAAATGCTGATCCTGACAGTCTTGTGGCAGACACTAAAATGTACTTTCCCAGTCTTAGGGGAAAAAAAGGGAATACATTACTACTCTGATTATAGCACTTCAGAGGAAACATATTCCAGTCACATCTCACCGAGCGCTCACCTGAATCCCTTTTGCCTTCAGTAGCCACTGCCTTTGCACACAACATAAAAGAAATATGCATTTCCTTATTCTTATTTAAAATTTTATAGCAATTGCTGATGTGGATTTAGTTCAGCATGTGTGAACAGATCCCTGCAAGAAGGATGCTGTGTGTCCATGGAGCAATGGGCATTTCCTTCACCTGACAGCTGGAACATGGAAGTAAAATTTGTGGAGCAGAGAGAGACCAATTCCCACTGGTATCACCCTCCCTGCAATTTTGAATCTGAATTTTTTGCCTCCAAACTCTGTCATTGCCTATTTCTGTGCCCCCATTGTTTAACTCTTGTGTAACACTGCCATTTTCATGGTATAAAGAACGTGGGAACTGTAGCAAAGTTGAGGACTGGCAGGACTGGGATTAATTTCCCATTGAGCCCATCAGCTATGTTCAGCTCTTGTCCTCCAAAATTCTCTCCTCCTCAGTGCTGTAGGAGGAAATCCCCAAGGTCCCCACCTGTGTGGCAGTGGAAGGGCTGAGGAAGGGAGGAGAAATGCTTATAAAGTAGGATTTTGAGGAACCTTCTTCCACTGTCCTGCACAAGCAACCCCTTGTGGCCTTCACCGCAGGAGAAAATGTTCCATCTCTCAGAGAGTGTTTGAGGTTTCTGTTTGTTTGTTTATTTAAAATGAAAGCATCTGGCATTTGTGTGCAAACATTAACGAGTCATTTAGAATAGACTCAACACTGCACTTATGAGGCTGGGATCTTCCAGCTAGAAGAGATGAGATGAGGGAGAGCTGGAACACCCTGAAGGACTGCTTTCCAAGGATGAGGAGGGGAAAAAAAATTAATTTTTTACCTCCCTCTTCTACCCACCTCACCACGACTCTGGAGAGCACTTTCAGCCTTCTAAAACCCCTTGTTGAGCACTTTGAGATCAGATCTAAAATGAGTCTCTTTGAGGCTGCTGTGTCATCTGTGGAGAGCCCAGTACTTGGCTGTGGGTCTCTCCAAAGAAAGCAGTTTATTTCTGTCACTGTTCAGGGCTACAAATAGACCTGCTGGTGGGGAGGGACAAGTGTGGGTTGGTCTGGCTCTGTCCTTTCCGCAGTGTCAGCTGGAACCACTTGAGTCCATTAAAATGCAGAAATATATGAGAAGTGAAGCTCTAAGAAGACTCAGCTGTGTTCTCGGAGGTTCCTGAGCAGCACAGCAAGCCAGCAAGCCCTGGCTGGAGCAACATTTGATTCCAGCAACATTCCAGCAGATGAGGATCCATTGCAATGCTGGGGTTAAAGGAACTTCTGGAGTTTCTTTACAGGAGGAAATTTCCCAGTATAAATAAAACATTTAAATCTCCAGCAGTGTAACACTCAGAGAATTCCAGTTTTGAGAGCAAGAAACCTTCCTACTTTAGATTTACCTCTGTGAAGGAGCTGTAAGATAAATCTCCCAACAGGAAAATATTCTCTTGCTATAATTTTAAACATTTATTTTAGGTAGGTATAGCTTAATTCCTTTTGCCTTTGGAAGCAGTTGTGCCTCCATGTGTGGAACAGCCTTACTGTGTCAAACTGTACCAGCTCCAGAGGCTCTTTGCGCTGCACCAGTGTTTATAAACCTTTACAGCTTCCATGTGGACATGAACCCTTGATGTCCCTCCGTCTCCTGGGGGTGTCACTTCCTGTGGACAACTCGGCCCAGGCTCTTGAGACATAAAAAAGGGGAGTGTATTTCAGTCTGTTGGGGCTCTTCCGAAGAAGTGATGCAGCTGATTTGTCTGCTGAGGTGGAGCTTGGATGCCTCCCAGAGTTTGCTCTGGTGTTTGGTCATCATCCCACAGGCTCTGCAAGGAAAGTCATTTAATTTTGAGCAGGATGCTTCATACTCCTGAATACTGCACAGTCTAGAGTGCTGTGTGGATGGAAGGTTAGAGGTGAACTACATAAAAGTGGATATGAAGGAGAGAGTAGGCACCTTTCATGGTTAAATGAATTAGGAACCAGGCTGCCCAAACAGGGAAAATGCTGCAGAGAAGGATTTTGGTATTCCTCTCTTTTAGTGCTGCTTGTGAGGCTGAAAAAGGACCCCTGCCTAGACAGGAGAAAGCAGGTATCCAGGGCTAGACATGTGAGTGGTGAGTGAAGGAGGGGAAGGACAGGTGAACTGGTTGCTTAAGGAATCACAAAACATCGATGAGTGTCCGCAGAGGGGCTGAGCTTCTGTACCCAGGCTAGTGCAATAATTAATCCTTTGTGATCCTGACAGATGCCTACAGAGAAGCAGAAACAAAAGACCTGGTCTGACAATGATTAATGCATCATTAGTTGTCAGAGTAAGACTTTTGGAAGTGGATAGATAAGCCCTAGGCCAGGTTGTTGATTGTGTTTGGGAAAACTGCAGAGACTGACAGTGTGGGGGGAGCTGGGCTTCAGCAGTTACCACGGGCACTTACTATGCTTTGTCTGAAACCAAGCTGTTAACCGGACCGGAGGAGAAATGCATGTGCAACTTATCAAAAAAACCTCTGCCTCAAACATGGGTTATACTGAAAAAGTGACAAAAAGCTGGAGTTGACCCCAGCCTGTGCTACCCTGGCATCTTTTCAGGGCATGGAAGAGGCTGGGTGATGGCTGCAGTTCATTGCTGCCATCTAGGATGTTGTGGCATCCCTGTGAAGGGGGGAAATGCAGCTCTTACTGTCTGTGCTCACGGCTGAGAGGCTGGAGAGGCTGTTGGGGAGCTCCTGGATCCCCAGGATGGGCAGAAGAGAGGATGGGAGCTGCTTGGGGCAGCACAGGGGTGTTCTCAGGGACAGCCCAGCCTCTCATGCTGCTGCAGCAAAAGACATTGCCTGGGGGGCTTGTAGTGTTCCCACTGTAGCTCCCTGTCTGGTTCCTGTCTGCTGGAGATGGGGATGGCACTGCCAGCCCTGCTGCCAGAGCATGGCAGTGCTCACCTGAGAACTGGAGGGGAGATGTTTGGATGGGAGCAGCTCTCAGCACACCTGGGAGCAGGTTCACAGCAGTCCAGGGAGGCTGTGAGTCAAAACAGGAGGCAGCAGGCAAGTTCAGACACCTCCAGGGCTAGGCAGCAGCAGAGTGGGAATATGGAGCTCCCAGACTGCAATTTTCAACCGGGGTGCCCAAATTCTGCCAAAATCTTTGTTAAGATGCCTATGGTACTTGCTTATGTTTTATTGTAACCGCAGCAGCCTTTAATCTCTGTGGTTCATGCTCTCCTCTGTAAGCTGGGTTACTTCTGCTGAACCCTATTTTGCAGAGTGCTGCTTGTCCCTGTGTGAATGTTCCTGCAGACAATCACAATATTTAACATACAGCATCGCTCTGTGGCTCTGCCTAATCCTCACACCACTTTCCCAGCTTCTTAATGCATAGATTTTTGTCAGTTTTTGGAAGAGGGATTTGCTGAGAAGCAAATCTCCCCAAAGGGCTGGAGAAAGAGGATGGTTGTAAGCCCTGCTTAGCCTTAGTTAGTTTGGCATGAACAGGGTGGGGGCTTTGCCTAGAGTACCTAGCACTGCACAGGACCAGCATTAAAGTGTTAATTATAGTCACACATGGCCATCCTGCGTTTGCCCATTTTCCTCTGGGTATCTGAATGGAAGTGCTTTAATCCTTTCAGTTCTTCAGAGGAAAAGCTGTTGACACCCTATGTCTGTCCCATGGGGGTGATGAGTGTCACAGTCTGGTCCTGCTGTTCCCCGTGCATCAGAGGCTTGTTGGAGCCTGTTCCAGCTCTCTTCCAGCCTCAGCTCCCAGTTTCAGTCCTAAAGTGTTTTATTTTGTTTGCTGGATGTTTCCTTTTGCTTTCCCATTGTCAATCACTGTGACGAGAACTGCCTCATTTCTTCTCCAGAGTAACACAAAGCAAGAGCCATCCCACATCCTCCCAGTCAGGGCTCATTGTCTGTAGGGGCATCCAGCCTGCAGCACCAAGGACATGCTTGAAATCTTCCAGAACTGAGCTCCCCTCCCTGAGAATGTGAAGACGTTTGCTTGGGCTGATGTAAACTGATGTAGCTCCACTGATGTTGGTCCAGCTTACACAAGCCAAAAATATGGCCTAAAGTAAGTGAATCATACTGCTGGAATATAGCCAGCTCCAAAGCATACCTGTCCCATGGGGTTGCTGAGAAGTGAAAGTTGATTCCATCCTTTTTTGACTGATAACCCACAAATAAGCCACAAATCTGCTATGGAAGAAAGGCTGCAGTGCCTTTGCGTGAGTGTGTGAGTCCCTTTGCCCTCTGTAAAATGTCACGGGTTTTGCAGATAGGTAGAGATAGACCCATTACTTATACAGCTCCATAAATGAACTTACACATCCATCTTTTGTCTTTAATATTTTTTTCTTTTTTGAAATTTTATGATTTCTCAGGGGGAGCCCAACTTGCTGGTGCCAAGGGGCTTCTTGCAGTTAGGGGTAGGGCTGTAAGACCACGGGCCCCAAACTCCAAATGGATTAGGAGATGGAGCAAGACAGAGGCAGACTACCAGGTACTGCCAACCTGGGCTTTCCCTGGGGGTGCCCATGTGTGAAATCACAGGATTTTTCCAAGGTAAAAGGCATCAGCAGCGGTGCTGGCTGATGGAGCAGGAGCGAGCGCTGCCAGCCCTACAAAGCTGCATCCTGGAAAGAGCTGCTGTGATTGGGAAGTGCAGTTTATTAACTCCAGATTTTTATAGTGAGGCTGGCATGCCAACAATAGGGTCTGAACACAAAGGATCCCTTGCAGATACAAATCAAGGGGAAGGCATCTCCAAAGGCTCCTGCCAGCCTGAGTCACACAGCCCCTGTGCCAAGTGCCAGCTGCTGAGTAGCAGCAGGCCTGCAGCTGAGTCACAGGCTCCCAACTCAGGGGGCATCACTGATATCCTGATTGGCAAACCCACTGACAATGTGCTGTGATGACTGCAGGGCACAGGTGTCCCAAATAGAGGGCTTGTCCCTCACTGATGGACAAAGGGAGCTTGGGGGGGCAGCTGGTGAGTCTCCAGGGGAAAAGGAAAAGGTGAGTTACAGGTCCTATGGTGGCTCATTTGAGGAGAGGCTTTAGGGAATAGCTAAAGGATTTGCCCCTGATGAAGGAAGTAGGGCAATGGCTATCACTGTCCCAACTTCATAACCTTCCACCTGCTTGGAGGTGTTTAGAGATATCTTTATTATGCCATTTTTTCTACAGGAACAGATGGAAAGACTGGAAAGGTTATATCCTGCTGTGCTTGATACAGCTCCTCAGGTGGAAATAAGCATCCGTGGAGCTGAGCCAGTACAGAGAACATGTGTGTGCACCCTTTGTGTGTGCTGGCACAGCATCAGCCTTCCTGAGGGAAGGATGGGAGCCTGGGCCTCCCCTCCTCTGGCTGCAGTGGACTCACACTTGTCCAGCTGGCTGGCAGCTTAAAGCCCTCCTAGCCCTGCTGGGAAAAGGATCCTTCCCTTTGTACAGTGTCCTTAAGGAAGGTTTAGTAGAGGGTTGGGTACATGAGGAACAGCTGTCAGGACTGGGAAAACAGCAAACAACCCTCTTGTGCTTCTCCTGTGCATTGTAATGTCTCTCACCCCTCAGCTCCCCTTCAAATGCTGGTGGAGTTCACTGACAAGTGAAAGGTTTCTAGAGGGTAAATGAGTAATTGTTCCTTTATTGTTGGGTTTGTTTGGGATGTTTTGTTTGTTTGATTGATTGATTTCAAGGGAAGACTATATTTGGGGCCTGATGCTAGGTCAGAATTGGAACTGCAAATTTAAATACAAAGCCCGAAAAGATCCTGTAGGCTGGTATCTCAGCCTTGCACTTAGATAAATTTTCTTGCTGTTACTGAACACAGTAGGATACTGGGGAATGTGATTTGCTGTTCAAATCTGTCCTGAACTCACTGCTTTTCATATCCTTTTTAATAACTGATCATCTTGAACATTTTGCTTAGAGTATAAATTTTTCATGGGGATGCTTTCCTGTTTGCACCCACCCTGCAGATCTTGATGTTAATCTCTGAATGGGACCTTGTTGTTATTTCTGCAGAGTAAATAGAGTTATTGTATGTATCCAGAACTTAAAATTCAGGTGAGAGCAGCTTGTGTGGGTGCAGGGATGAGCATTGCAGAGACAGGCAGAATAAAGTTCAGTTATTGTTCTTTCCTTTTCGTCCCACAGGACAAGCCTTCCCCAAAAATGGAGGCTTTACCACATGTTTTCTATAATCAACCAAATAAAATATGTTTGTTAGCATTCAGGGTCAGAAAAATAACTCAGGCTCTGGGCTTAGCATTTTTTCTTCCTAACAGTGGTTTCTGTTGAATGATAATCTTTAAAACTGTGCATGTGGGGGATCAGATCCTGACTCCTATTGCATCTGCTCTGCACTGCTGCAAAAACTGCCCAGCAAGAACAAAATGAGCTGTTGGTTGCTACAAGCACTGAAACTTTTTCTGCACTGAAACAAGGGAAAATCAAACTGGAGTGGGCTGGAGCTATTCATAGAGCTCACTGTGTTGAGTAATCCAGTAGTTTTTTTAAAGACTCTGAGTAGCTTGGTTTATACAGCTTCTATTTTCACGGTTTAAAATTGATATTTTGTTTTAACAACAATTCAGTCTCGGCCAGTTTATTTATAAAAAAAGTCTGCAATGAGTTTTTCCATAACTCTGGAATTCCAATTTTGCTTATTCTCCATTTTCTCACAGCTTGACAGTAGTCGGAGCTTTCCTCAGAAGGATGGATCATGGATCAGAGAACAAGGAGAAAGTTTCAGTTTTCATTACAATGTAATATTAAAATGCATCACTTTTTATGGGGGGAGGATTATGGGTTTGTTTTCCATTGAAACTTTCTCTTTGCTTGTGTTTTTCTGTTTTTAAACCAGCGGGAGGATTTCAGAGGCTTCATTTGCACGTTTATGCTTAGGAATGATAATGCTGGGATCCTACTGAATATTGCAGAATATTCAGCTGCTCCAAACTGCACTGCATTTCCCCTGATGTAGTCCCTCAGATTGTACAAAGTTTTTCTCTTTCTACCCCACTGGGGCTGCCCTGTGTGCCAGGCAGCTGCAAACCACAGTGTGGACACCAGGGATACCCACTGCTAGAGGAAAATCCCAGGGAAGGAGGGTAAAAGCACAGCTGCACTTTCTAGCTGCACCTTTAGCCAGGACTTTGCTGTTTTGCCACTAGTAAGGGAATTGCATTTTTTAAAATTCCTTTTTTTTCTCCCAGGTTCCTACAAGGATGCAGGGTGTTTCCCAATGGTTCTATGGATCCTGCTGTGAACCCCACCCAAAACAGCACTGAGGAGGGTCACTGCTGTTGTCGGGGGAGCATGGCTCCACCTCCTCTGCTCCCAACCGCTTTCTGCTACTGGCTTTGCTTCTCTACCTGCTGTTTATAGTAAGCACTCGTCATAGATGTAAGCTCATTAATCACCCCAAGCCATGCTTCCCTGATTCCATTTATAGCTCTATTCCCTCTCTATTCCTTTTCACAGCCCCCACCTTAGTCACCACTTGGTTCTTAGAATCTGGGCTTTGCTTTTATTTAAGCTTGGAATGGATAAAGCACGAAAAAAGAGGCAATTTTGGAAAGGCAGACTAATACTGCAACAAAGTATATGTAGGATACATTTAATGTCAGACTACTTAGCCTGAAGTGTATTGCGAGAAGACTGGCAGCAAAGCTATTGCATTAAGTGAAAGAGAGACCATTTACCCTCCGAGGTTAATAGGCACAGGACAGACAAACAGGAGCCCTGTCGTCCTCCTGGGATTTCTTGTGTCCTGCCAGCAGCCCAGATTGCTTTACTGCCCTTAGCACTGGTCAGTTCAGTGCTGACCTTGGCCACTGGCCTGGCTAGGAGTCCCATGGGCAGCCCACAGGAGGAGGGGAAGGGTCATGAAATGTAAAACTGTCTGCTGAGGTATTTGGGTGCCCAAACATGCAGAGAGGCACTTTTTTTCAAAAGTGTGGTGGACTGAGCACCTCTTCCCCCTCTTTCTCCACTGACTTTGCGGTCTGCAGAGTTGTTCCTCTCACTGCTCTCTTCTCTGGCTGAAATTGTGTCTGCCCAATAATTATTTTTCTTTCCTTCTCGCAAATGTCACAGAGGCATTAGTATCACTCTTGATTGTCCCAGCTTTGGCCAGCAGCAGGTCTGTCTTGGAGCCAGCTGGCATCAGCCCTGTCGGATGTGGGGGAAGCTTCCAGCAGCTTACTGCAGAAACCCCCCCCTGCATCCCCCCATCCTATCAGCACCTTGCCATGCAAACCAAATACACTAAGTTCTTTGGGAGATTGGAGGGAGAGAAGAGGAGAATTCCCATTTCAGGAATTGAGTCTGAAAAGCTTGACCCACTCGGAGGCCTTGGGAAACCTCTTGGGCCATGTCTCTTCATGTCTAGGTTCCTAAACACCTTGGCAAATCTGCTTCAAAGTAGTTCTTCTGTAAGTAAGGCAGTTTCTGCCTGTCTGAGGCTGGGAACAGAGTCTCGGCGGAGTCCTCCTGGCTGTATGAAGCTGCTGCCCTGACACTGTGGTGTGAGGGTTGTACAGATCCCAGAGATCTCCTTCAGCAGCATGTTCCTGGCTGACATGGGTTTGCAATAGGGCTGTCAACAGCAGCTGGAGAGAGTTCTGGTCCTGGAAAACAATGTGTCAGCTGCCTGGGTTAGGCTGAATTCTTTAATGCTTTGCCTGAATCTAATGTGTTGCAGTATTGCTTGGGGATAAGCTGTGCTGCCACCAGTGCTGCAGTCCTGCTGGTTTGGAACATGGGATCTGCCTATCCAGGCCCAGGAGGGGCTGGCAAAGATGGACTGGCTTGCAGTACTGTTTGAAAACTGCACACACCTGTAAGTCACTTATATTTATATAACTTGTCAGTCTCCTTCTACATCTGAATTTTAAACATCTGTTATAAGGCAATTCTCCTTTAGTGGTGAGCCAAGTTTTTCTTCTAAAACACATGTTCCCTAAAGCCTTCGTCCTTTATTTCCTTTGTTCTGATTTATTGCCCTTGCCTTACCACATGTGCAAAGCACAGTGCAGGAAAAACTAACAAACCCAACAAAGCAGTCCTCTCTTCCCTCTTCCCAGCCCACATGCATCGGGATTGACAACCTGAATAATTTACATCAAGTGATTCAACAGTGAACTAACTTATCTCTAATTTCTTACCTGCCTTCAAGTGAATACGCTGATGAAGAGTGTTTTGATAATGTGAAGATTATGGTAAACCCAGAAAAAGCTGCTGTGGAGAACTGAAAAAATGGAGTAGATTCCTCTCTAAATCTAGAGAACTGTAGTGAGAGTAAAAAAATAGAAATTGTTGACTGCCTTTTCTAATTTTATGGATCTAAACTTTTATGTGCCTTTTTATACAAAATAAAGGCCACTTTTTGGTATTCCAGGGTAAGCATCAAGCACCCGAGGCATGCAAATGCTAGTTAAAGAAAAAGAACTGTGGAAAACTAAAATAAAAAAAAAATTGTGAAGCTTGTATGTCTCTATGAGACAGAGGAGTTCTATTAAAGTTTCTGTTTGGGATGCTCTTGATGGGAATCTTGTTGTCATATTCAGGCCTGTTAACTGTATTAGTTAATGAAGGAGAGCATTCAAAAGCCTGCTCAGAGACATATTTGTCTTCTTTTTCTTTCTTCTTTTTCTTTTCATTTTTTTTTTCTCCTTTCTAAATGAAAACCAACTTTCCTAGCAGAATGTTTTACAGAATCTGCTTCCTTGAAACCAAAATGAGGCAACAGCTGTGCTTGCAGCAAGTTGCAACATCTCACTGCTGGATGGAGGCACATCTTGTCACAAGTGGTGCTGGTAGCAAAACTTCAGTGAAAGAACCTGCCTGGCTGGGGTCTGTTCACTCCTCTGAGGTGAGCTGGAGACACAATTCCACTTCGTTTCTTTGAAGAAAGTGCTCTGCTCCACCCAAGGTCAATGAACTGAAGCTTTAGTAAACCTAGACCTGAACTGGTGAGAATTTGGGCCAATAAGTGGGTTCTAGTGAAAACTAAGTCAGACTTTGATCCCAAACCAGCAAAGCATTCTGGTTTTGAAGACCTGTTGAGGATTCAGTGAAGCCAGGAAGTTAGGTATGGTGAGGACACAGAAACTCATTGCTGGTGGAGAAGTTTCTTCTGAATCCTAAAGTCAAGATGAAGTCCTAATATGAAATGATCAGATTGCTGCTTTGATGAAACTCAGAGCACAAGTGCTGTAAAATATACATCACTGAGCATCTTTAAAATCATAACACAATGACTTTAGGCTGCTTTCAGGTCCAACGGAGCCATGCCTAAAGCAGAGTACTTGGTACCAAAGTCCAGTAAATTATTTGTATTCATATGTCTTGTGTGGTTCTTGGAAGCTTTCTGAATGTGCAAACTCTGTTTTGTTTAGGGGGAAAAAGGCAAACCACACTTGCCTGCTTGAAAACTGCTTGTAAGAAGGTCTTTCTCAGAAAGACTTAAGACCCTTAGGCCCTTTTTTGTTTTCTTAGAAAACAGGAAATGAATTTTAGTTCTGCAGTTGATTTCTTAGGTGACTTGCTTTCTACAATCACTTCTGGGTTCTGGAATGCTGCAGAAATTATCAGAGGGCATTTTCAACACTTCAAAATTAAAATCAAATTGCTTGAAATTGTGCTAGCATTTTAATGAAAATTATTTTCTTTAAACAAACACTTGAGAACTTTCAGTATTTTTTTTAATCACAAGAGTATTCTTAATCTAAACACCTTTTCTTTGTGGTTTTTCAAGGACCCTGTCTGCAGTGCTCTAACCAGACGTGTCTTAGGATGCAGTCAAACTCAAGATCTTTTCAGCTGAAAACTAGATGAGCGAGAAACTCGTTTTCACACAGCACAAAGTTGTAAGCAGATGTGACTGCCAACACCATCTCTGCCCCTGTGCCCACAGAAATATTTGGGCAGAAATTCCAGCAGGGGCTTTTGCTGCATGGGGAAGGTCAGGCACAGAGCCCTGGGGCCTGTGCAGCTCCCAGGTTGCCCTCAGTCCATCAACAAATGCTTTTAACAAGTGCTACTGCTCCTTTGCTGAGAAGGACACGTGTGAGCAGAGGTGATCTTGCAGCACATGGGATCCCATGAGTTTCTCCAACATATTACATTTTGTGATATTCACTGGGAGATTAAGCAAATTAGAGCAGGCTGCCTACAAGATAAATTCCCTAATAAAAATGTTGCACCATCCCCAACTTTCCTGGCCTTTTCATGCATCAATAAGTAAACTCTTTAAAGAGCTGGTAGCAAGGAAAATGGCCTAAGTCCTTAAGATCTCCCTATATGTAACCATTAAAGTTACAACACTGGGACCTAGAGATGCTACAAAAAACAAACAAACAAACAAACAAAAAAAAACCTATGGACATGGCAGCCCTTCAGATCATGACTCCAGGATGTTCTTCTTTGGCACATATTGCCATGTATTCTGAAGATAAATGGTGTTACCCTCAGCTTGCTTCTGTGTCGCTATCTGGGCCTGGTTGGGGCTGGAACTGCAGAGGTGTCAGAGCAGATAGGACCTCCCAGAGGCTTATGCTGGTCAGGAAAATGCTGGCTGGGAAAAGGATGTGGAGTGTGTCCAAATAAGAAGAGTCTGGAAGGAGTTTGTGATGGTCTGTTATTTCACTGTTTGCTAAGAGATGTGAAATTTCCTTTTCCAGATGAGCACGTTTCGTGTTTTGCATTAGAGAGCAATTGTTTATTGTAAGACTTAGCATTTCTGGTAATTTAATGAGCTATCTGTACAAATGGATTGCACAAGTCATTGGAAAGACCTTTTTCAAGTTCCACAAGCATGTTTTAGACCTCTTGCTAAAGCCAGTAGCATGCTGGACTTTCATGAGCAGAAAGACCTCCCAAAGTATGCAAGTTATTCCTGGCATGTCATATTCTCAACATGTCAAGGAAACATGGATTATTTTTACACAAACAGGCAAATCAAAATGGTTCCTTAGCAAGCTCCAATGAACATTCTTGGATCCTGAGAAGGAAAAGAATAAAGAAAAGTAAAAAAAAAAATTGCTTCTGAATTAGGTTTCTTTGATGGACCCTGTTGTCACACAATCAGAAGCTCATTTTCACCACTTTGGACCTCTGATGAATGGCAGAGGGAGTGAAGGATAAACAGAAAGAACAAACAAGGACCATGAATTAATCTGTATATTTTATACTGGAGTGGATTTTTTTTTCTATACTCTGAATTTATCTTCAAATGTAGACTGTGATGAACTGCAAACACTTTTTGGAAGTTCTTTTAATCACTAGTGATTGAAAGGTGATGTGAAGGTGTTGGGAGGGAAAGGATCTCTGGAGCTGAGCGAGCCAGTGTGGAAAGGACATACCAACATCTTGCTGGAAACCACAAAACAGCACAGCAGCAAAAAACATTGCAGCACACAAATTCAGCCTTAGGTTTCACACATTGGAGGCTGCTTTGAAACTCCCTGTAAAGGATTACAAATGCTGAATGCAGTTTCTAGGCAAAGGCAATTAGATATCACAGCTCTGGCCTCAGCTTGGTGCTTTATGTCTGAGCTCGTGTTACCATGTAGGGTCCCTATGTAGTAGATTACCTCAGCCAAAACCCACTTCTGACACCACCAATTAATCCTGTGATTTACCATAATCCTGTGATTATGGTAAAACAATAAAAAGTACTGCCTGACCTCAGCATTTTTTCAATTTCAGTGTAAAGAACTATTTTTCCACACAGTGAAGGGATTTTTAACAGAAAAGAGGTGTAAAGCATGCATAAACAGTGACACAACGTGCATCCTCATCCATAGTTCCTTCTGTGGGTAGTGTGTTTACTGGTTCCATGCTCATGTTCAAATTCAGGAACAGCTTTTGCTGTTTGGGCTTGGTGCAGACTCAGCCAGCTGCCTTGAGCTTCATCTTGGCCCAACTACTGTCATTAATGCTTACATAGATGGGTATCAATAACTAGCAATAATTATACCTTTACTCAGTGGGAGGGTGGTTTTATTGCACTTGTTTATCCCAGGAAAAACAAAAAAGGGCAGGAGGGAACTTTTGTGCAGCCAGGGCCTGTAGCAACTGGGTGCTGTTGGGTTTGGTGCTGTGCAGGGCTGGGAGTCAGACTTGATGATCCCAGTGGGTCCCTTCTGACTCAGCTCATTCTGTGACGTGTCACTGGCTCCTGCACCACAGGGATGGTACTGCTGCGTGTGGTGCATGGCGTCTGCAGAAAATCAAAGTTCACACTGCCTTCTTTTTTTTTTTCCTTTTATTTTTCTAACCTTGCACTTAAAATTTGCCCTCTCTCCTCTGGTAGCCCTCAAGAAGAAGAAGCTTTCAATGTGGTGCCAGCACAACAGCAGTGAGAAAAACCAAGACAAGTACCTCCAAGATGTAATAAATACTACTGTTATTTCCTATTGTTCATCTGAATCTCCACTCCTGAGAACTTGAGTTAAATTCTAAGTTTTCCTTTTATTTTTAGGCAGAGTATCCAGCAAGTCAAAAAACAGCATCACAAGGAGGTCCTAAGATGGGGCTTGCTCCACTTTTCCTGCTGAGCATGTGTTTAGGAATTGCTGCTAAAAAAAGTCAGAGAGGATGGTAGTTGCTGTGCTGTCACATGGCCTGATACAGCACAGAATCTGCTTAGCATTCTTGAAGGGAAATTATCCAGTGCTGCAACTCACAATTTATAATTGGTTGCGTATTAATAGCTAAAAAAGGCAATAAAATCCACTGTGTGTTTAAAAAAAATAGTAAGTAGGAGTATTACAAGCTGAGCAGTGAAAATCTGGAAGACTTCTTGGCTAGAGCAGGACTGCGTGCAGTGTTGTTTCTCCCGTATTAATTACAAGCAATTCTAAATCATCTCCTTCCTTCAAGGAAGGATTTTGTTCAGTGTTTTTGTTAATTTTAATCTTGCTAACATGATACTCTCTTGGAACCTCTCCCTTGTGTCATAACAGTGAGACATGCTGCCTCTTTTGTCCCTGCCTTTCGGGAAACAGAGTTACTGCTGCTCATTGCCTAACCCTGCTGTCGTGACTATCGGTACACCTCCCTTGAAAGGAAAAGAAACTAAAACTCTACAGCAGAATTGTTCTTCCCCCTCAGAGTTCACTTTTATTTGTAGTATTTAAGCTAGGCTGTGCAAGTGCCTCATGAAAATTGGGGGTTTAAAATGTATGGTGCTGTATTAGAGTGGAAAGCTTGTTATTCAGCACACTAATTATTTCTGAGTCACTGTATTTATGAAATGTCATGCAAGTAGTTACTTCACCACCACAAAAAATAAATAGTGCAAAAGCAGGCACTTTATGATTTTGACATTTTAGTGTATAAACATATTCCCAAGTCTCTCTGGGGGCTGCTGGGAATCAGATAATGTTTTTATGACTTCTAAAAAAATGACATTGAATTTCATAATCTGCAACACTCTATATATATCGTTAGTGTTGAACATTTTATTACAGCCTCAGTGGCTTTTACTGCAAGTGTCAGCTGCAAAGAGAAAATGTACAAAGGTGGGGTTGTGGAACTGGGGGGAACAAGAGGGTAAAGCCTTACAGTGCACACCTCAAAGCCCTTGGAGCAGCTGTAATGGCAGATCCCAGGCCATGCTGGGATACCAAAATTACCCCTCAGCTTTTTTAATTTCAGCATGGATTATGAAGCCCTTGCTAAAGGAGGTTTCCTGCTCACACTTGTCACTAGAGGATCAGTAAGTTTGGGGTTTTGTCAAGCCCTGTGTGAGTGACCTGTTAACTCCAGAGTAACTGGGACATTTTGAGTGACACTCTGGGAGTGAGTACAGAGGGGAAGGAGGATGGGTTGCTGCCCCAAGTGGGCTTCTGAGTAGTCCCACATGGTCCCTGAGAACAATGGGTGGATGCTTACCAGAATATGTGACTTCAGAAAATGCTGTGCCTAAACATTGCACTGCTGTGCCTTTTGTGCTTCTCTGCAAAGCTTGCTTGGTGTTACTAAAGTTGTGGGTCATTTACTGGAATGCTGGGAGAAGTGTCAGCTAGGGATGAGGAAGCAGTCACAGCTTCGGAAAAACTCAAATTGTCACTGAAAATGAGAGGAAGCAATTGCTGCTGGTGGATGGTGGGGTCAGGCGTCCCCTTTCTGACCTAGTGCAGGACAGCAGTCTCTTGCCAGAGCTGCCAAACTGTACACAATGTACATAAGTACAGAATGGGCCCCTGAAACTGCAGGGGATCTGGCTGGGTCCTGCTTCCTCTGAATTTACAGCAGTTGGCAGACTGAGGTGACACATCCTCTCCACAGTGCTTTCTTTACCTGTCTGCATTAAAAAATTACAAGGAGTGTGGAGGGTGATCTACTGTACATTTTGCTGGAAATGGTAAAATGATTTACCCTTTCCTCATTAGGACAGACTTGTTATCCTTAGAACAATCAGCTCCCTGAGCTGGTAGACAGGGACAAGGAGCAGAAAAGATGCCCTTGTCCCTGTCTACCTAGGAGAAGGTAGGTAGTGACCTGCTGTGCCACTTAGATGTTTACAAGTCTATTGGGCAAAATGGGATTCACCTGAAGGCACTGAGGGAGCTGGTGGAAGGGCTCACCAAGCTACTCTCCATCATCTATCATCAGTCCTGGCTGACCACAGAGGTCCCAGTGTCTGGAGGTTGGTCAGTGTGACACCCATCCACAGGAAGGGTTGGAAGGAGAATCTGGGAACTCCAGACCTGTCAGCCTGACCACAGTACCTGGGAAGGTGATGGAGCAGATCTTGAGTGTGAGCACACAGCACATACAGCACAACCAGGGGATCAAGGACAGCCAGGGGATCAGACCCAGACAGGGTGGTTTTAGGAAAGGCAGGTTCTGCCTGATCAACCTGGTCTCCTTTTACAACCAGGTGGTAAGTGCCTTACTGAACACAGTAACCAATGAGTGGACGTGGCACTCAGTGCTACGGCACTCTGTGACTACAGTCACAAAGTGGTGATTGGCCAAATGTTGAACTTGATGATCTTGGAGGTCTTTTCCAACCTCAATGATTCTATGAGTCTATGATGTTATGTTGTATTTCTTTTCTGACTTTTCTATAAATACAAGCAGCTATTAAGAATGTCTCTGACTATTATGTCCAAGGATAAGTGTTTGAGATACATGAGAGATACTCAGGGAATTGGTAAGCCTTCAGTAGAAAAAAATGTCCTGAGATCAATTTCCTGATTCAGTAGTGAAGTCGTCATATCATATAAAAGGTAATGTGATTGTCCATGGCCCTAATAAAATCTTGACTTTTCCACCAAGCTTTCATCTATAAAAATCAAATTTATCTGGCATTTGTCTGCATTTTGAAAGGGATAGGGATTTTTTTGAAATAGATATGATAGTAATCCTTTATGGTATGTTAATATAGGAGAACAATAATTTGTTGCATTTTCTTCACACAGAAACAATCAGCTGGGAAATGTGCATAATAATTGTCTTTGTCCTTCATTGTCACAGGCCATTAGCTAATGAATTTAAGCTGTACTTGGCTCTTGCTCCAATAAGAAAACTACATTAGAGATCTTGTAGCCTTGGTATTATATAAAACCTTTCAGTGGGTTTTATTTTAGTCTCACTGAGGTGATGCTGCCATGGACTGAGGAATGCATCTCAATTTTGTGGTAAGCAGTGAGGTCAGCACAGACTGATGTAGTGGGTCAAGCAAGCTGAAGGGCATCTACAGTTGTTGAAGCTGCCAGGTGCCAGACCGTCTTTGTTTGGTTCCTTATACTTTAGCCAAACTTTTCAAGCCTGCTCTTGAGGCAGTTTCTGGTTGATCTTTTGGGTGGGAAGATTTGCTCAATTCATTCCAGCAGTACCAAGATTCATGCTAGGGAAAATAAATAGTTTGGGCAATGCTTTAAATAAACAACAGGCTCACGTTAAGTTCCTCAGTTTTGCTGCCTATGCAGTTTGCCCTGTCAACAAAGAGGCTGGCAAAAGAAAACCCTGTGATGGAAGAAGTGATTTTCACTGGCCTGAGCAAATAGGAGCAGTAGCTGCTACACTGGACACTGGGATCTGTGGGCTAGCAGAGGGGTGCAGTGGGGATTGCTCTTTGGGATGCCAGCTGATGCAGCCTCCTCAGAGGCACTCCCACTGCACAGCCAGACTGGGACACACCAATCCCCCAGCTGTGGTGTGGAAGAAGGGGCTACAGGTGACCTGGCCCCTGAAAAGTCACAGTTGTACTAATTACCAAAGAAGAGGAACAGCCTTGCTCTTAATGGGTTGCAGCTGTGACTAATAAAGGTAAGTATGCTAAAAGGGGTGGGTTGGCTGCTCGAGGAGAGCCTTGAGGTGGTAGAGGAACCCTGAGGGAGAAGGAAAGCTCCAGAGGGACTCAAAGAGTGAAACAAGGAGGAGAGTTACTGCTGTAAAAGATCTGCTATGATGTCAGTCTGGGTCTGATGGAGTTAGAGCCTGCTGATGGAGCCTGCAGTCATGGTCAAGCTAAGTGAAGGCCTGTGTTCAGAGACTGCAAACTAATATTTGTAGACATAATCCAGCAGGAAATATCCAGCAGTCAGAGTCTGCAGTTGGACCCTACAGTAGGAGCTTGCTGTAATCAGAGTCAGGATGGTAAAGCTGTAAGGAAGAATAAACAGGGACCCTTTTGGTGTTGTTAACTGAGAGTCTGTGTCTTGGCTCATTTCTACCCTTAACAAGCAGTCTGCTGCAACACTCAGTGACTCTGTCCTTGTCCTCAGGTGGGAAGTGATACACTGTTCCTGCTGCTTTGTGTGTTATTACCTGCTCCCAGGAAAGAAACAACCCATGAGTTCTGTTGGGTTGCTGCCACCTTTGTGCTACCGGGATGGTGTGAAGAACAGGACAACCCTAAGGTAAAATCCATATCACTGTCATTTGTGTTTGGCACCTTATGAGAAAAAAAAGGACCTGAAACTTCTGGGCATTATTTTGTATCTGAGCTTTTAACTCATGGATTTCTTGGAAAGAGAATGGATGGTGAGTGTGGGATACAGATCTGCTACAGACACTCTGAGTAGAACATTGTCCTACACCTTTATTGTTCTATGGCATCATTTTGTGCCTGTTCAAGGATTATTGCTTTACCACAGCAGTCAGGGGCTGGCTGTGGCAAAACGTGGTCAAGTTTTGCTGTCTCCTGCAGAGAGAGATGGCCCCAGGCAGCCAGCAGTGTAGGGTATTTCACCTGCAAAGCCATGTGAGAAATGGGTTGGGAGTGCCAGTCCTGCTAACAGGCACCATTTGCTTCCTTACCTCTTTCCATCTCCAAAACCAGGCTCTGGGCTTTCCATGGCCTGCAGCCCCACATTTGGCTGTCCCGTCTGCCTCCTTGGGCAAATGTTTTGATGGGTAGTGCAGGAGATGTTGTGAATGCTATGCCCCAAACCATGGTGTAAAATGAACATTGCTGGCGGAAGAAGCAGTGGCTGGAAAGCTTTGGTGCTTTGAGGTGTGCAGGTGCCAGGTAGCAATCACCCATTTTCCTAAACTGGTAGCTCTTACAGCCCTACTGACAGAGGTTGACTCACACCAGAAGTAAATTCAATATGCATGAAAGGACTCTTGTTCTTCCTCAGTTGAGAGCATAAAGACATACTGTCAGACAAATTAATCTCTCTCTGATAATTTTCTTTTCAACATCATTGAACTGTCATTTTTCCTGAACTTTGCCAGAATGTTTGATATATCTGTTGTTTCCCAAAACAGACAGATTCTGCTAGCTTGGCTGATACAGGAATTTCTGCCAGGAAGAGAGATGCTGAGATGCCTCTACCAGCCTTGTGCTGTTGTGCAGGTCCTTTGCTGAGCTCTGCTTAGGGATGAAAGAAGGTATCTTGATTGATTAGTGTGATGTGTGAAGCATCAATAAGATTGCTAAAATTAGTCAGAGGAAAAAAAATTGAATTTCCCATCTCAAGACCGTGGATGAAAGATATTTACACTGGCCCAACTCCTCTTCAGCCCGGCATTCTCTGAGGACTCTGCCATAAGGATGCATGGTCCTTAAGGCTGCATGTCCTACATAGCTCTTGCAGAAGAATATAACGGAAATAAAATTGTGAAGTGGGAGAAATGGGAGGAGCCCAAACATGACCATGATCTGGCAGAATAAGTCCTACATCCTATTTGTCACCTCTTTTATTTTTGAAAGATAACTGTCCCCATGTTTTCTGATACTGTGACTTTAATATATACAGTCTAAAAAGTATAGAGGGAGACTAGTGATAACTCAGTCAAAAATAATTTGCAACACCATTTAAATCCCTGTGGGTTAATCTGGGCAAAATGAAAAACAGTTTCTGAGTCTGGAATTATCTAACTTGACTGTGATTATCCAGTTTAATTTAAAGATTAACTAGAGATATTTATCTAAACTGGGTGGCTGCCGAGGTATTAAAAGTAGGAGCAGGAAACTTCGTAGTCATTTTAACAACACAATTAATTGCTTGTCCTCTCAAAGCTGAGTCTCTTCATGCCATTTTATGCTTGCCCAACACCATTACTGCAAACTCTTGTCCACTTGTGTGTCTTGCGTATTTGAGAAGGTCCTTGGGGTTCATTTTCATGAGCTGTAGTTGTGTACCTCTGCTCCAGGCTGAAGGCCACAGCACACATACGTATTTTCACTCTGTGCTTTGAGACACTTTTCCTCAAGCACCACTGTCCCATTGTGTGATGTTTGGGATTCTGGTTGTACAAGCTGTTAGCTACAAATTTTCCCCCTCAGTCTGGTAGGAATGCCTTTTTGCATAACAGATTGTCTTATCACATCTGTAAGGTAATTGCTTCTCCACTGGCTTCCAAGAAAGCCTCAGATTTGATCTATGATGGCCTGTGCATTCCTAATGCCTGTACTCCAAGGAAATGTACCCCTGATACTGATGAACTGTGTGGATGACTAATGATGTAGAGCCAAAGTTAACTAGGCATTCTCTTGAAAGGTGACATATTTGGGCAAAGAGGAGTTTCCTGAATAATCTTTAGAGACGGCTGTGTTACATTTTATGATTTCTCTGGTAGTTACAGAAATGCAGATAAAAGACTTCACATTTCTCCAGCTTATTATTCTGATTGCATGTCCAGCCACTGATTTTTGGATAAACAGGATCACAGTAGAAAAAAATGCAGGGGGCTATATAACCTTCACTCCTTGATCTTCCCACCACTGAATCTGCAGTTTCCTTACTGCCACTATGAAGCATCTACAGCAGGTTAATCAGAATTTGTCATTGCCAGGATCATGTAAAATGGGTATGGGAGTCAGGAAACAAGTCTGCCTCTGAACTTGCTCCATCGCTTATTTTCTCCCATAGCTCTTAGAAAGAGCTTCACAGGGCTTCTCCCTCCTGTCAGGGAGTTGTAGAGGGGGATAGGGGGATAACCCTGAACCTCATTTTCTCCAGGCTGAGCCACCCCAGCTCCCTCAGGTGCTCCTCCTTCTCAGAACTGTGCTCCAGACTCTTCCCCAGCTTCACTGCCTTCTCCAGACACTTTCCAGCACCTCAGTCTGTCTTTGTCCTGGGGGGCTCAAACTGAACACAAGACGTGAGGTATGGTCTCACCAGTGCCCATTACAGGGGGTGATCACTGCCCTGGTCCTGCTGGCCACATTATGTGCTGTTTATTCTAAAAAGAGAGGGAGGAAGGCATTCTTTGCCTCATTAGTGCTGCAGGATGTCGTATACAAGCATAATTATACTCTGCAAAAAGGCCAGGGAGACCACACAGGAAGGGTATTGAAGAACTGCAAAGAGTACAGGAGATACTGAGTGTGACAAAAAATTGAAAGTTGCTATTTATGGACAAAATACAGACTGGTTTTTTTTTTTTTTTTTTTTTTTTTTTTTTTTTGAGACAAGAGAAGCAAAGTAAGAGCTACTAAAAGGTGTCAACAATTTAATGGGTATCAATGGCAATGACAAAACTCACTCGGACCATTGCAAGCTGACTGATAGGCAAGTTGATAATAAACTTGGAGAAAGTATCACTAATCCAGAGTGTTCTCATCTGGAGCAGGGAAGTTCTTTTTGTAGCATGGGGTCTCCACCATCAGCACCCTACCTTTGCTCTTGCCTCCACAGGCTGAATTGCATCGTGACTTCTGCATTTCAGGAATGCAACTCTTGTCCTTGACCTCCTCTGCAGATAAATACAACTGTGCCTTTTACTGCTGAGTGGTTTGGGAAGAATGTCAGCCAGACAAGAGAGGGGAGATAAAGGAAAGGCAGGTAAGGACTGCTCTTTCTGAACTGTTCTGCTTGACTTTGCCTGCAAGACGTTGGGCAGTGGGGTTAAGAGGAGCAGACCAGGGGGTACCTGGTGCCTCTGGGGTGGCATAATGCAGCTGGCTGCAGGAGAGCAAAGGGGCTGTGATGTGAGGACACAGTTCCCCTGCCACTAGGGGAACTGGCATTTTGGGTACCCCTTCTGGCACAGAGTCTGCAGGGCAGGCACAACAGGCTCTCACCACATACAAGTGCAGGCTCCAGCCATAGCAAGGGAGTGGGAGAACAATCCATAAGAAAGTTACCCCAGCCCCTGGCTCTGCAGGTTGCTTTTGGCAGTGGGGCTCTCCAAGGGGACAGGCTCTGGATTAGGAGGTTTCAGAGGGTGGGTGCCTGTACAGAGCTTCACTGGGACCTGGCCTGGGAATGCTGCACAGGTAAGCTGATCCATAGGCAACAGCCGGGCTGGGCTGGCTGCCTCAGCCTGGGCAAAAGCAGTAACAAAATGCAAGCCCACCAGAGTGTATCCAAGAATCATCTTCTTTTGCCAACAAGGTAAGAACAAATGGTGGTGTTTCTGTGCCTCGTGCATTAAGCATGGCTGGGAGTATTGCTGAAATGATCTGCTTTTGGTCTAGGTTGTGATAGGAGCTGGGCTGCCTGGTTCTGCAGTGTGGGAATTGTCTTTTCCCAGCTGCCAGTCTCAAAGTCAAGCTTTCAGAACTACAAAGAAGATGGGCTATTGCACTCACACAACCCCTTTCAACTGTCACTGATATTTAGCAGAGGGAATATTCAAAACAGTATTCCCTCCAATACAGAGTGGCTGCTGGGTGTTACCAGACCATGTGAAATGACTTCTGAGTGGGATTTTATCAGCAACAGACAAGAAACAAATGAAGAAGGGAGGATTTAAAATTTGCTTTTTTTTCCCTACCTATATATATTTATGTGTGTGTATATGTATATATACACAGGGATTATTAAATAACTGTCGGGATGTGAAGAAACAAAGAAAAAGAGCAGACAACATAATGTTACTTGATACAGAATGGAATGTTATGGTGTCAAGCACCAGGTAGGGAAGTGTTGGGGAGCAGGAGGATGGTATTTTACACGTATTACTGAGGTCAGCACAAATTCTCCACTGCTTTCATTAACAGGGGATCAAAGGTTTGATGGGATCTAGAAAGACAAGGAGGTTAAAATGTGGCAGGTGTAGGTCACCTCATGTACACAGACCTTTGCCTCAGAAAGCAGAATGTTCTTGCAAATCTGACATAATCAAATTCCTTGATTTCCTCAGTGACATTTCTGCAGGCTCATGGACCGAAGGACAGGAAAATGGAGATTTATGACAGCTATTCCTAGCAAAGGTCATTTCTTGATTGGTGAACAACCTGTCCTTAGTCACACTGATGACGAGGCGTTGAAGGATAAGGGAGAGGCTGGAGAGCTTAAAAGCTTGGCATGGAATAACAGAAATAAAGAATAGATCATCCCTCTACTTGGGCCAAGAAGCTTGAATTCTTGCACCATCAGTCAAGGCCAGGGAGCAGGAGGCAAAATGCAGGAAAAAAAATCAAAACACAGGGATTTCTGTGGAGATAGTGAGGGAGTCTGAGTGTCAAGATAGAAAGGGGAAAAGAGGAGCCACAGAGCACAAGTTTTTGCATAGTAAGGGTGTCCTTGGTGAAACCAGCTGCTTATAAAGAACAGGGTCAAGTTGCTCTGGGGCCTCCCAGGTCAGCTCCACCAACTTCCCAGCTTGAGCAGCTCTCAGCATCCTGTCCCATGCCACTTCCAGAACAACACGGATGATACACAAACAACACAAATATACACAAATACATTTCCTCAGCTGTCCTTCCATAGGCAAGGAAGGCAACAGGTGTGACACACATATAGTTTAAATAGATTGTATCATACACATTATTTAATAAAATGGTACCTACCTATTCATCACGACTGTTCTTCCTGCTTGCAGAAGAGATCTGACACTGTACATAAAATGAAGCACAGTTTGGTTTTTTTTTTGTAATCAGAAACACCCTTCTGGGAGTCACATAAGAGTGGTTCACTCAGCTACTGAACCTTAAAAGAGAGCATGGGGTACCTTGATGTAACCAGCTTTGCTCGTTTTCAAGCTCATAATATTGGATTAAGTAAAAATGTGACCATTTCCCCAAAGCTTGGCTCAGATCCTGAGCTGAGCTATGGTTTGAGCTGGGTCATGGTCACAAACCAGGCTCGTGGCCAGCAGGACCAGTCAAGAGATGTTTACAATATGGAAATGAAGTCAACATGGGGGCTCCTTGCTGACCCAACTGAGTGGTCTGGCCCCAGGAGGAGTTTTGCAGTTCTTCATCCATGCCCTTGATAACCCCTTTTTACCATTTATTGGTTCCTGTGGGCTGTGAGCTGCCAGCAGAAGTCACAAGAGCTTTTGAGTTGGTCTGGTGTAAAACTCAGTCCAGTAACCTGAGAATACTGTGGTGGCCTCTGGCTTCCAATCTGCAGCTGAAGATCTCGCCCTTCCTCCCACAGTACCTCCTGGCACCCTTTGAAATCTCCTAAGGTTTTCCCTAAAATTGCAAGAATTGAGGATGGCTGCTCTTAAAAACTGTAAAATAGATAATCTGTAGGATAACTGCCTGTGGTATATTTCTCCCCACACAACAAAGGCAAAAGCAGCCTTAGGCCGTGTACCTCCCAGACATGGTGTAACTTGAATCCAAAAGCTATGAAGGAAATGGAAAATGTTAATAAATAATGATGTTTGAAACACAAGTCACTGAACAAACCACCCGCCCTTCTGTGTTTATTCCACTGGACAGAAAATGTCTATCTCAGTTTGAGGAAAGTAAGATGGTCATAGGTATGGCTTGGGAATTAGCCTGGGTGCTGCAGGGTATTCAGGAAATAAATCAGAGGTGCTCACAGATTCACTTTTGGTAATATACTCAGAATAAATGTAACTTTTGAAATAAAATCAGCACAACTGATTACTTGGTATTTCTCTGCTATGAAGAACCAGGATCTCCTCAGAAGTAGGATCTCCTTAAGAAGGAGGATCTCCTCAGGGCCACTGGAATTTTCAATTGTCTTGCTTGATCGACTTCACAGCTGCCAGTTTTCCATCTGGTATTTTCCAAGTCAGAACCAAGCATTTGTGTGTTCCATATTGCATGTTCTCAGTCTGATGTGCTCTGGAAATCCTGGCCTCATTTCCCCTATGCAGGTGATCTGCACTTAAAAAGCCCAGTAATGTCTCCCTCAAGTGTGTTGGAATTAATGTGTGTATAGACCAGCTGCAAAACTGGGACATGTATGTTAAGACAAATGTACAAAATCTTCAAATTTTAACTTCAAAAATATTCAGGGGAAAAAAAAAAAAAAGATTTCCCAAGAAAATCTGCCTAAGTAGTACAACTATCTGCAACATTTCAGTGTAATACTTTTTAAAAAAGGAGAATCACTGCCTCTTCCAGGACAGCTCCCAGTACACAACCTCTGGCAGCTGGGGAGAGGGCTGAAGAGTAATACATTATAAGCAAAGGGCTGACCTTTTCAACAGCCCAAATATTCAACCTCTCCGAAGTAACTTAGCTCAGTTTAAGGCCCGTGGCAATCCACACAGTCATTCTTTCTCTCCTTTCACTCCAGCCACTGAATGCTGGCAGCCTCTGCGCTATGCCAGCACAGCGAGGGGCAGCTTAGGGGAAAGGAGGAAAACACTGGGATAAGGAGCTTCCCAGACTGTGGATCAGGCTTGGACTCCATTCGGTTTGTCATGGGAAAGAACAGAGTCCCGAGGCTTCAGTTTTACAGCTGCTCTCAGAGCTCCACTGCATTATCTTCTTTATTTCCCTGTGCTTCCACTTGATAGCTGGCTTAGTTTCTGACTTGGCTGGCTGATAGGTTTAGGATTAGCTCTCGGAGATCACGCAACCAGGCTACCCTGACTCTGGAATTCACCTACAGCAAATGGCGCTTTGGGATCCCAAACTTAAGCACACCTGTACGGGTGTCCAGAGGGGACGCCGGCAACAAACAGCGAGAACAGGAGTAAGCCACTGGTTAATTTTAGATTAACGCTGGAACCCAGCACGGAGGGTTTGCACCTGGGTCCCGACACCTCCTTCATGGCACTGCAGTGTAGGAGCAGCGTTCATCCAGCGTGGCTACGGGGAGTTCACAGCCGCATCCCACAGGGACCACCCCTCTCACTGCTCCGCTCTCCCCTGCAGACACTAACACAAAACTGCGCACAACATCCAGCCCCCACCGCCTGCGTGCCTTGCCTTCAGCACGCAGGTTAAATCAGCAAAGAAACATCGTCCTGCCTGCGCTGTTTCATTCCCACCGATTTCCCATCCGCACCCGAACTCCGGAGCCCCTGCAGGGCCGGGGCCTGTGCTGCAGGACTTGGGTCGGGCCTGGCGTTTGACCGACCCCTCCTCAAGGCGGGCCCAGCGCGGGGACTGTCCCTCGCCGCGGTTCCTCCTCCCCTTCAGCCGCCCCGGGACCGTCTCACGGGAGGCATCTTTGGTTCCCTCCCCGGCTCCCTCGGTCCCTTCCCTTCCCGCCGCTCCCGGCCCTGGGGCGGTGGCGAGTCCCGGGGCCGGTGGCGAGGCCACGCCCCTCCCCTGACAGCCCGCTCCTCACTCCGCGCCCACCCCGCGGCTGTAGGAAGCGCCGCAGCCAATCGCCGGGCGCCTTCGCGCTGACCGATGGCAGTCCTGACCTATCGAGTAGTCTCTCCTCACACGGCGCCCCGCCTCCTCGGGCTCTGTGACCACTCAGAGCAGAGGTGGAGCTGGTGGGGGGGCAGGAGATGAGGGTTGCGAGCTCCTCTTCCCTTACCCCCCCCCCCAACTCCGCCGAGAGAGATGAGTGACAGGCATGACACCCAATGGGCTTTGGAGAGTCCGCCGCAGGGCCAATGGCGCCGCGGGGGTGGGCCCCGGCAGGCGGCGGGGGCGGGGGAGCGGCGGGCCGGGGTGAGGCGCGGCGCAGCGCCGGCAGGAGGGCGATGGTGGCGGCGTGAGACGCGCTGCGCCCCGCGCTGTCTGCTCGGCCGGCGCGGAGAGCGGCGGGGGAGCCGTGCTCGCCGTGAGGATGCGGGAGGACGGGGACAGCCGCAGGGCGCTGCCGGCGGCGGGGCTGCTGCAGTAATGGGCAGCAGCAGCAGCAGCAGCAGCAGCGGCGCTGACTCTCGCCTGCCGTGTGGTGCCAGCGCGCCCGCCCGGCGGGACCGCCCGCGAGGAGCCGGCGGCAGGTGAGTGCCGCACGGGGAGCCGCCCGTCCCCTCCCGCCGCTCCCCTCCTTGCTCCCCGCCGGTGGCGTTTTAATTTTTAAACAGCTCCGGCTCCCGGCCAAGGGCGGGGGGCGCTGCCCCGGCGGGCTGGGCGCGGAGGTGACACGGGCTGCTGAGGCGGAGCGGGGCGCTCCTCGCCCCGGGGCTCCGTGGGGATCCCCCCTCCCGGGACCTCCCCTCCCAGTGGCCATTCTAATTCAGGTAGCCTCCTCGCCAGCTTTGATGCTGTCCTACCCTGACTTCTCGCCAGCTGCGGCCGGCTTGTGCTTCCCTATATTCCTGCTGAAGAGGCTTTTCCCCCCGCACCCAGCGCAGATGCTGCTTTCCTTTCGGGGGGAGAGCCACCTGGGAGATCCCTTTTCACCTCCTTGGTGATGATTTCTCGGTGCAGGATGGAGAGACATTTCCATTTCAATGTGATGCAGCGAGGAAGATGGGGAATCCTGGGTAGGCAGGACTCGGGAAATGCCCCTTCCTCTCTCGTCCTCCTCCTTACCCTGGCACAGGCGTTTGGGCAGCAGCACTCGCTTTCTGTCTTCTTGGCTGACCCTTCTCTTCGGACAGAGAAATGAAAGCGGGAGGTGTGTTAGAGGAAACAACTGTTACACCTTTTGTCATCCAGACAAAGAACTTCATCTCCCCGTGTCCCTCCCTCTGGGTGCATACCGGCAGCACCTCAGCCACTTTGCATTGCTTCCCGGAGATGCTTCACAAGGATTCGGTGTGGCCCTGAGCTGCCCTTTTGTGCTGTTGTTGCCAATTATGATGCTGCTGATAATTGGATATGTTGATACGTTTCCGAACAGCCTCGTGGTTTGAATTCCTGAAATTGCTGCAGTATTTTTAATTTATTTATTTACTTGGGGTTGGTGGTGGTGGTGGGGGTAGTATGGATGTCAACAGGAAGGGGCTACATTCTTGTGGTTGATTGTAGTTGTTTGAAAGGTGTGGGATCACGTGCAATTGCAGCACTTAGTATCTAGTGTATTAACCAGTGCTTTCTCTCCCTGTCTTATTTGTCTTCCAGTCCTGCAGTCTTCCCTTCATTAACTGTGTGAAGAATGATGATTCCATGAGAGAACTTCCTTTCCATTATTACCTGTCTACTGCTACTGCATGCTGCTCCTGGCCAGTGATGAGCCATTCTGCTAGACTGGGATTTACTGAGGAAGGGAGAGGCAGAATATGAATAGTAGACATCCCGTCAAGTTTCTCACACACTCTTTTTACTGTGTCTGTATATAAATCTGCTAGTATCAAGCACACAAGTTCTTTGAAATCCACACTGGTATTCACACAATTGCTGCTGTGTAAGAGGACTGGTATTTCTCACCGTCATGGCTTCAGTTTGGAAAAGACTGCAGCGTGTTGGGAAACATGCATCCAAGTTCCAGTTTGTGGCCTCTTACCAGGAATTGATGGTTGAGTGCACCAAAAAATGGTAAGAAACAGCTTGTGCTGTTGTGAAAAATGATGGAGTAACTTGCTAGTGCTGAAATAGGAAGGATGTTGCTCACTGTCTATTGTGTGGTAGGTGCATTGCTCTTGCATCCCCTTACCTTCTCTTGCCAGCTTATTGCAGAAGCAGCTGCATGAGCTGCTTGGCTTTCTCAGTGAGTGCTAGCTTTGCTGCATGGTTATCCTGGACCTGTTGGGTTTGTTCTGTATTATTGGTTTTCTAGGCTGGCATTGTTTTTTACCTTGCAGAGGAGGGTACATTTGTTAGCTCGCATCTGTGACTTGGTGTGATTTTGATTGTCAGTTTTGGGTTTTTGGTGGGGCTTTTTTTGTTTTTTAGTATTTCCTGTGAGCTCTTTTCCAACTGCCAATTCAACTTAGTGATGCTGAGGGTTATCTGCTGACACTTGTGTTGTTTGATGGAGGCGTTGGAGATCAGTCCTGGGCATGGTGGTCATGGGACATACGGGTTGGATGCTCACTTTCATTTTTGACTTCCTTACCTGAGGAGGTCATGTTTCTCCTTCTTTTCCATTTTTTCTTTCTGTCTTTTAACAGGAAGGGGCAAGGGGCAGGTCCTTGGGAATTGCCTTAAGGTGTTTGTTTAGTCAGACAGGAATTCTGTACCATGGTGGTCCTGTTGGATGGCTTTGGAGCTGACTAGACAGCAGTTAATGGTGTGGGTCTGGCACATCATCTTTCCTGTGCAAAATGAGCTTAAATAAATCTTGTAGGCAAGACTAGAGGCAGCTTTTAGATAGTCAAGGGAAGATCTCCATTATATAAATACTTAACTGCTGTTTTATACGTTTGGAATATTGATATTACTGACATAATTCCTCACATAATGTGAGCATGTAGTGTCAGGGGATGAAGAAAATACTTTCCAGACCTTGTGGGCTGTGATGTTCAAATTGCCTTATAATAAACTGCAGCCTCCTTTCTAATACTTGGCCTTTCTTCTTGTTTGGCACTTGCATTGGCTGCTTTCACTGGTCATGAGTAATTGCCTCTACAAATTTAAATTCTATCTCTTGGAGTAGGAAGTCTCTGTCAAATATGCTGGAAGGCTGTGCAGTGCTCTTTCTTAAAGGAGACTGTCAGATTAAACGTTTTGGATTATTTTTAGCAAGTTGTCTTCGTGTCTAGAATGTTTAAGAAACAGAATTTTTCTGAAAGTTGAACTTGCTTTCACAGAGTAAACTACAAACTGAAACATTGTAGGAGTTGAAAGAGGCTGTCCTGAGTATCTCATGAGATCTGCTGTCCCAAAGAGGGCAAGGAGTTTTCCACAGTAATTTTAGTTGATCAGGTTTATTATTTATTATGTTGTGTTTGCATTTACTAGGCTGTTTTAGGTTTCATTTTCATTTTGATTCACTCGTTGCTGAGAATTTGCAGAATGCTTCAGCACTGAAGTATAAATCCTGCAGGGGAGTGTTAACATTGGAATTGCAGCTAACCTTTCCTTGGTTTAAGAAAAAGTCATGCATAAAAGTTCTCTTGTGAAGTATGTTATTATTTTGGAAACAGGCAACTTATTGGTTAATCACAACTGAGGGTGCCCACCTCGCAAAATCTCTGCATAGGAGCAGTGAGAGAGCCATTCAAAACCTCAGATATGCAACTGATTTTTTGCAAAGAGGTCATCTTTCTGAACTTTCATTTTATATTCTTGAGTTTAAATATAGACAAGATCAGTGCTTGTGTTGGTTATTCCAAAGGAACAGTATGGTGGTGAAACATGGATGAATTCTAGGAAAAATCACAATAGGGAAAAACATAACTCACAAAGTCCTTTGACTGTAAGTTTTTTGATTCTGCTTCCTGTTATTTCGAGAACCTTAACAAAAATGTTCTTTAAGCATGCAACCTAAAACATATTTCTGCTGTAAATCAAACTTCCTAAATCAAACTTCTATAGAAACAAAGGGTTAAAAATTTATGTATTCTGAGACTCTTCAACTAAGTGTTTCCGTAACTTTGGAGAAGATACAGTTTCTGTGCATGCCAACAGGATCCCTGCTTCATCTGTTTCTAAGTCTTGCCTCTGAGTTTGGCCCATGTGAGAACAAAACACAAGAAATGAACTCCATATGCTGTTCTTGCTGAGAGCACTCAATATATATTAAGTGTCAGTGCTGTAGTCTGTAGTTTGTTTGATTGAAATGTAGTAAGCAGTAAGTTATTTTAATGTACTGGCATTTTAACAATGCAGTGTTTCTGGAGGAAAAGAATGCTCCATTCATATTTTAAAGTAAATGACAACACAGTCATAAACACACTGGAACTGAGAAGTGTCTGTGAGCAAGGATTGTGCATGACCAAGCCAGGCTGTGTGCCTCTTTGTGAACTGCTATCTTCTGTTAGGTTTGCATTTGTCTCACTCTTCAGAACACCAGTTGTGTGTTAGAATATTTTTGTACTGATTGTGGATGGTTTGCAAGGTTGGATGAATTTCTGGTTGGCTTTAATACTCTTGGTTTCTACTTTGTATTGATTGGAATTTTTTTTAAAGTTAATGTTTAAAATAACTCCTGCTCCTTTTTTTTTTTTCTGGCACTCTTCTGGCAATGTGAGAAGCTGCCACTTCTGCTGTGGTGTTGCTGCTTCACTTTTGTAAAGGATTATCTCTAGGTACAGCAGCATTTGGCCAGATTAGGCTGAGATGTTTCCTTGCCTTTTCTCCTGTCTATAATTTCTGATTCTTGTCCCTACTAATGGTTACAGACGGCCACTCTCAAGTGATTGCTTTTTTCATTGGTGGTGTGTTTGGGGGAGATAGGTCATGATGGAGTGTCCAGTGTTGTCACTGTTCCTTATTTTTCAGATAATTAACAGGACTGAGTCACTTCTGTGGCATTTTGGCAGCTCCCCAGACCTAATTATTGTGGCTGCTCAGTACCTTTGAAAAATTGAACAGTTGGTTTATTTAGAACCTTTCATTTAAAATAAATAAATAAACAGATGTAGTCTTGGTCTTTAATATGGATTAGTGACTCCTGCTATGGCAAAAACATAGTACTTTGCATTAATCATATGAGCAGTTGATTTTTTTGAAAGGTGCTTGCTTGAAAGTGCTGGAGTGTGTCATCCTCCATTTACCCTTGGGCTAAGCTGGGGCAGCTCAGGATTTTCCACACAGCCTCACCAGTGAACTGCAGCCCTGGCCTGAAAGGACCACGTGTGATGATGAGGGAGTTAATTCAGTGCTTATCCTCGGTGCAGAGTCATTGAATAAAACCAGAAATCAGTCTCATTCATTTTGCTTAGGCTTCTGCAGAAACAGCTGTACTTCCTGCTCTGTGCTGTCAGGGCAGGGGGTTGCTGTGTGCTGGGCATCCCTGGCAGGTGGAATGCTGTGACTTGTGCAGGGACCCAGTCCAGTTGCCTGAACATTGGTGTCAGGTCCTCTTTGGGTTTACTGCCAGTCCCAGCTGCCACTTAGAAGAAGCCCAGGTCTCCTGTTGATCTTGGTTCAAGATGCCAGCCCAGCATGGATCTCTTGTGTACCCTGGGGCTGCCCAGCTGCTGGAGCCCTCTGTTCAGGCAGCTAAGTCGAGGCCTGTTTGAGATCCAGACTCAGCAGAGGAGGAGACTTCTCCTTTGGATCAGAGATCAGTTCCAGTACTTGGACCTGAAGCTCTGATAGCAGTTTTATAGAGCTCCTCAAACATCTACTGCTGAACATATGTGCTCTTTAGGGTGGCTTTTTTGTTTCCTTATTGTTGTGTGGTATCTCACAAGTCAAGGACTCAATAGAGGCTTCAAGTGTAATATTGACTGATTTCCACAGAGAATGGCTGAACTTAGAGAGTCGAGGTTGCCAAGTTCCTAACTTGTCATTTTTCATTGGATGCTTTTATGAGCAAGAAAGCTGCTTACCTGAACCTAGGTGCTAAGTGCTTTCAAAGGCTGGAAAACAGCAAACATAGAGGCTTTTATACAGGATTTGTGTTCAGGAGTTGCTTTAGAGATAAAGAAATACGTTATTTTTGTACAATGTTTGTAATGTCTGTCATCTCTTACATGAACTGCTTTGCTTTTAAATCCTACTTACAAATACAGTGAGCTATGATGGTTAAAAGGGTTAAACTTTTCATATGTTCAGAAGCTTTAACTGAAGACAGGTTTCAGGTCTGTGAGGCAAGTTGCCTATTTTTATATTGATTAGGTATGGTCTGAAGTAGGCTCTCTCAAATGCACATATTTCACATATTTATCTTTTGGAAATGAAGTAAGGCTTAATCTTTTTTTTTTCTCCCAAAAGGCTTTAGCCATCTGTTTTCCTCTTCTATTGTAGTTTCATAACTGGATGCTGCAGGAATCTTAAGATTTGGCATGCATTGTGCATGGGAGAGAAATGAGCTTTTTTAGATTCCAGGGTTCACACTGATCTGCTTGCCTTCTGCTTGCTGCTTTCCAGCAAACCCGCCAGTGCTGAAGGCCACCAGAAGAACTGGGCTGAACTGGTTGCTGTAGAATCCTTGCTTGACTGCATGGGGCCAGGCTGTCACATTGCTCAATTAATTTTCTTCCTTTGCTCAGTTGTTAGAGGGGATTTCGTGAGTACCTAAGTGCATTTGGCTATAAAGGATGATCATACTGAATCTCTTTGAATTAGTTTTGCTGGGCACGCTGCTGTTGTGTCATGGGCTTGCTCTGCAGAGTTTTTGATCAGATTGGGGTGTTGGTGATACAGGTGTACTGTAGCATGTATAACTTGTGCAAGGAAAGCACCATGCAATTTCTTCTGTGTTTTATCTTCTGTTCTTCTCAATGGAATTGTACTCTGTCCTTATACTTTTTATTGAGTTCTGATTCCACACTAAATAATCTCCATTTACAAATACACTTTAGCATTTTCTTTGCCATTCATTTCTGGTTTTGACTGAGGATTTTTTGAGGGCTTAAATTGTGTGTCAAACGTATTCTTTCCAAATAATCACCACCAGCTGCCTTACAGCTGTCTTCCCCCTTTCTTTCTGCAGTCAATTAAAACACATTTACTGTCCACACACAAAAGCAATTTTCCTCTGTCACTTTGCATCTCTCTTTTTTTGTATCAAAAAGAAAATCCTTCATTGCAGAAACCTAGATTTGCTCTTATGGACTCTGCCTGACTTCTGTCAGGAGGTTGTCTACCAGTCCCAACTCCTTAATGCCAGCTGCTTTCCTTCCCTACCTTGCCAAGCTCCCCTCCTAACCCTTTTTACAGCCTCAGGTCTGTTCCATGCACCACAGATTAGGGATTTCTCATTAAAGGTGCTGGCTGCATATTGGCAGCAGAGAAATTTCAGTAGGAAAGGTATGGGTGTTTGTGAAGTCTTTCTTGCTGATGACTTTTTAGGTTGTCAGTGCTGCACATTTATACCCATTTTCTGTTTGCAGCAATGCTTTAAGAGTGCTTGTGACTCCGTGTCCAGTTTCTGAAAGAGTGCATTGATAGATGCAGGCACGAAGTTCAGTATCTCTAGGGTAGAAAGATTTGGCATAAATACTTGTTCTGAATTTTGTTTGTCTCTAAAAGACACATTTCTTTTCAGCAATTCCTTGTTTCCTGTCCTAGCAGTAACAAAAATAATTAGCAAAAGCAGAAAATGTTCTATTATATCCAGGTGCAGACAAATTTCATTTTAATGGTCAGAGTGGTGAAGATGGCTCCTTGAATGAATAAAATACACTAACTTATATTCTAACAAAGCTTTTTTTTTTTTTTTTTTTTTTTTGAGAGAGAAACTGTTTGTGCGTAACTTCCTCACAGAGCTTTTGGAACAAATAAAACCTTACTCTGTTCCTGTAGGCACTGTGGTGCACACATGCAGTAAAGAACGTGGGCTGTTCATTTGAGCCCAGCAGACTTGAACTGCAATAAAAATTTAATTTTTGTTTTAGGGTTGGATTCTTGCGAATTTTCTTTTCAGCTCTTTGTACTATGAGGTGTAATAAAATGAAATATTACGACATTGTGTAGGCCTCATATGAGCTGAATGTGCCATCTCTTAGACTGCTCAGGCTGTGTAGTGCCAGTCTGTTGCTTCAATTAGTTTTTAATTGGTTGGGGAGAGCTGAAGTCCCTTTCACAGTTTAGTGTGAATAAGGAGAGAAGGAGGAGGAGGAGGAAGCTGGTAAGGTTGACTAAATCTGAGGAAACTCTTCTTATAAAACAAACCCTTCAGCTACGGTAGTAAAAGCATTCTGCTTGGGTGGCTTTCTGAGAATATGGGGGCGTGTGTGTGTGTGTTTATTTACTTCTAAAAGCTTTCCCAGTTTACTCTGAGGAGAGTGTGTGAAGTGTGTGTTTGTTTCCCTTGCCCCTCTCTCCTCTTTCATTTCTTGGGGTAGAAGCTGGCCCTGGCAGGCTGTTTGCTACCTTGTGGGGCACTGCTTGAGCTACCCGCTGCACAAAGTCTGTCCTGTGTGTCCTGGAGTGGACTCTGAAACACAGGAACTGTGCAGATGAACTTTTGTTCCTTATTTTAAGATATGCACAGAGCAGTAGGGTAAATAAAGCTGTCCTTGTTTTCTTCCTCTTGTCTTCGCTTGAAAAAATGTCTTTCTGCAGCATACAGTTTCTGTACAGTTTCTGTACAGAGCCTCTCATCTGGAAGCTGTGTGTTTTGGCAGTTGAGGTATAGGGTAGCTGTGGCTTTTGGCACCTGGAGAGGCATTGCAGAGATTTGGGAACTGTGGGTTAAGCACGAGCTAAAATTAGCAGAACCATAACTAACATTGCTGTTGTCTAAGGCTCTGACTCATGAGATTTTCTGGATTCGGGAGTGGAGCAGGATGTCACTGTCCCTAAGCAGCAGTCGTGTTCTGCCCTGAAGCAGAGGCAGGGTGACAGAGAGGCTGCGAGGTGTGTTAGTATTAAATGCCATCAACTTCAGCTCCCATTTGTGAGGCGAGTGTGAGCTGCAGCAGCTGAGAAGCAGGCACACCTCCCTTATGCTGCCCTGATGCAATGGGGAGGAAAATCTGCCAGAGCGGTGAGATGAGCCACAGCTGCAGGCAAGAGCATCTTAGAGTGCTTCAGCTAAATCACCCAGATCCTGAGTCAGTGCCCTGTGCTGTCACTGTAGGGCTTCAAAGTGCACAAGCTTTTGAGATGAATCAGAAGTGCATGCCCCTCTGAACTACAGTTTCTAGCTGCCTGCAAACCTGTAAAGATGAGCAGTGCAGAAGTAATTCTCCTTTACCTGTTGAGGCTCTCTGTCGTGGGGAGTCATTACTGGGGGTTCTTTTTGTTTCTAATTTATTATTATTTAAGGAAACTTTCTTGAGGATTACTCCAAAGCTATGGCCAGGCTCTGCAGCTGCTTAACTGTCTGCAGCTGCTGAGCTGCAGTTTCTGTGGCTCAGTGTATTTATTTTAGCACGAACTGGTTTGGGGTTTTATTTCATGTGTACGCTCCTGCAGTTGTTCTGTGGGCTTTGCTTTGGGTGAGCTGCTGTATCAGCTTAATGGCACACAAGCAGCTCTGACCTTTCATTTCTAATGGATCTGTTTTGAAAAATCACTTCGGTGCTGACCAAACATCACAAGGGCAAAATAATTTCTATTTCTAGGAACAACTAAATAAGAGCAATCCAGGGTGTTTTCAGACTCTCTACTACCACATCAGTTTTGGCTCCTGTATTACTGCAGCTCATTTCCTGTATGCCACCTCCACAAGCACCTGCAATGAGCAGTCACCCTTCGTGTTCAGTGGCTTCTTTCCTCACCCAAGAAGTGCTGTTTGCTGCCTTGGTGCTGTAGGACGGGTCAGAGCTGTCTGGGGCTGCTGGCTGGGTGCCACTGGCTGTGTGGTGGGAGATGTGGGTTCTCATGGGTGTGCAGCTTTGCTGGGAGCATATATTCATCTGCTCCTGTCAGGACAAGCCCCGTCACCTTTCACCTAGGCCAGGCAGACAAAGGCATTCCCTAAGTCAGCTCTTCCATTGGGTGTGTTGCTGCCTGATGCCCTAGGATGGTAGCTGTCCTGACCTTTCTTTAGGGCTAAGACTGATGAAGTGCTGCCTCTGCTTTTACGTCTGGTGTCATAAACGAACTTTCCCCTCCCAGCTGTGCTTGGGAAGAGTATTTGCATAGCCAGTACTGTTAATACCAAAAGCTGTATTGAATGAAGTAACTGGAGAATCTGGATCATTGAATCCAGTTGGCAGCACATTGTACTCTGCCACTCAGCAAGTACGGTGAATTTCCTTGGCTTTCAGTGTCTGCTCTTTGAGTAAACTCTGAATCCCTTTGTTTATGTCGGTACACAGGAAGAGATTTAAAAGAACAAAAAAGAGCTGTCAAAACTTCTCTTTTCCAGCAAAGATCTAACTCAGATCTGTAAATTTCCAAACCAGCCTGTTGCTGATTTTTCCTTGGTTTATTAGCAGAGGATTTAACCTTGACAGCTCCTGGTGACACCTGATGTGGTTATAGCTCTGGAGTTACAGCTCTGGCTGCTCTGACAGGTGGACAAATCTATTTGGCTGTGTTTTCTAGCTGTACCTGATTCTTATCAGTTCTGTCTCCTGGAAAACTGATTTGGTGGTTTGTCATTTCCTGTAGGTAACTTAAGCAGTAGTTGTATAAAGCTGTGAAAAATTTCAAGAGAACAAGATTTTTAAACTTCTTTTTCTCTTCAAGACCAAATCTCAACTGGATAGAGTGCTTGGAGTAAGTGTCTCTTGAGTGAGTGAATTCCCCTTGCATTCCTTCATCTTTGACATGTAAGAAAATTTTAAGAATGAGAAAGGCCTGACCCATTTTTTACCATTTCCTCTCATACCACAAAAATTGGAGGAATTTATAACAGTGTTACTTGGTTTTGAGGCATATTTAGGATGGCTTTTGTTTACTGTTACCACTTTTTGAAAGATTCTGTTTAAAAATACAATGGTGTTTTCTCACCCCTTCTATTCCTGTTTTTTTGGGGATTTGTGCGTGTGGAAAAGGGAATCATAGGTTGTAAGCTCTACTTTTTTTTTTTTTTTTTTTTTTTTTTGTTTGTTTGTTTGTTTGTTGGTGGGTTTTTTTGTCTTTACTGCTGCAAGGGTTTACTTTCTTCCCTGTAGAAGGCTACTCTGAGCTCCAGTGTCTACATATCCATTCAAGATACTGGGACAGACAGTCTTAAAGCAGTAAAGGAATTATTTCCTTTTCCATAGTTTCCTTTTTTCCCCTATACTAAATGGGATTTGATTTTTAAAAAACTTTTTAGCTGAGGGCTCACCAAGAGTAACCTTAACACCCTGAATTCTCATAACCACTGATGTAATCAAGGGATGTTTAGCTGGAGGATTGAGAGTGTGTGATCATCCAAAATGCTGCAATTATAAATGTGCACTTCTTGAGACATGGTGCTTTCTTTAGTCTGTGACTGTGAGACTGTCCTGTTTACTGGGGAGTGGGGGGTGGAAAAAGGCAACTTTTTCTTCCTGCCCCCACACATCCTGCCTTCTTTTCTGAGAAGGAAAGCTGAAAGCCTGCAACTGCTGCCAGGAGAGTGCTGTAGCAGGGCTCTGCAGAGAGCTGGGTGTGAGGGACTGCTCCTGACACATCACCTGCTACCTGTGGGGCTGTGGCAGCCCCCTGTACCCCACTGCCCTTTCAGAGCCTGCCACAGCTCCACCCAACACTGCTGCCACTCCTCCAGAGAGCCAGGACACCCATTCTCTCCAGGCACACAACACTGTTGGAGTTGATGAGCCCATGCTGTCAGTGGCTGTGACAAGTTCTCTGCTGTATTGTTAGTTTTGAACCTTGAACCCTTATTTTTACCTTCGCTTCATAGAGGGAAAGTTTTTTTTGTGATGTTAAAATATGCCTGAATTTTCTGTCTGGCCAGCAAATTCAGTATTGCATCAGAAGGTTTCAGCTGGCAATTTCAACTAAGGTTTGCAGAGGTGGAAACCTGCAGCTATTATTTCCATGGTTGTGTGACAGAGGGCCTCTGGACAGAAGGGAGGAGTCTTGGTCAGACCCTATGGCCCCAGGTAAAAATCCAGTACCTTCACCTTTTGTTAGACACTGGAGAATCTGCAAGGGCAAAAGCTGCTGGCTGCCCAGCCTCTTTCCCTGTGCCTGGAACTAGGGTTTGTGTCAGTTTGTGCTTCCATGTGGCCATTTGTGCAGTGTATTTTTGGAGCAGGGAGCTGCTAGATACATTTCTGTGTTTCTCTGCTCCCCATCTGTTCCTGGAGCCACCTCCTGCTCTAGCTGCCTCGGGAGAAGCTCTATTGCAGGGGAAAATGGCAGTAAAAGCAGGAATTACCTGTGTTTTCAGTGTGAGGGTTTTCCAGTCCTGGTGCTGGGTGTTCATCTGACCCATCAGCAGTCACTTCAGTACTGCTGGGAGTGGCTGATGTTGTAGTACAGTGGCAGGTAACATTGCAGTCCCTTGTCTCCTTTCCTGTTGCTCCACTGGAAACAGGAATATGGATTTTTTGCCCATAGATTCAGTCTCCTTGTCTGGAGTGGACCCTAATAAACCATTTACAGCACACAATGACCGCTTCCTCCTGGGGAAAAAAAAAATGCTGACTTCAGTAAATAAATTTATTTCAGACAAACTTGTTCTTAGGGAACTAGATCATGTGCTGTAGGGGGAAGAATAATACTACTACTTTTAGCAACAGCTGTTAAAAGGAGGATGCTTACTTGACTTGCAGTTAATGGTAAAGTCAACGAACTGTAATTTAAAAAAAAAAAAGAAAATAATCTTGAGCTATTCTTGACTACAGGAAGACTGCAATTTATCCTGATTTGTTTGTGTTCACCTCATTGTGAGAACTGTCAGTACCTCTTACGGTTGACAACCCCATTAAGACCTAGAGAAGCAGAAGCCTGCTGCCTTGTTTAACCTCACAGAATGAGTGTTCTGCCTTCATCTTCCTCCTGTGCTGTGCCATAGATGGGCTTAGAGAAGCCTTGGTAGATCTTCTATGGGGTTAGTTGCTTTGTTGCCCTGGGAAGCCTTTTTAAATGGTCATCCTTGCAGCTTTTTCATGGAATATTCACCTGTCTCGTTTCAGCATTGCTTAGAGATTGGCAGGATGGTCTGTGAGGTGATCTGAGGTGGTGGGGAAGCAGCAGGGGAGTGGGGGAGTGAGGAGCAGAATATGAGGCTTTTCTCCCTGTTTGAGTACCTTCTGATCTGTGTGTACAGGGTAAACAAGGCAGATGCTGATGGGTTTGGAGATTAAAAAATACAGACTTAAATATGAGCAGCCAGTGTGTGAAAGAATAATAATTATTTCAGAGAACAGCCACGGATCCTTCTTGTGTTTCTGCCAACACCATCTCCGATTAGCTCGGGCTTTAGTGGTGGGATCTTAACTCCTTATACTGAAAATTTCTTCCAGCAAAGAAATTAAGGCAGGAAGATGTTTCTGGAAGCTGGTAACACATGTCAAAGAAGTGTGACCTGTGCATAATAAGTAAAGATACATAGTTCAAGATGTGGTGTGTATGCATAAAATCAATGTATGTAATGGAACCATCATAAGGGGATGGAAAGCCTGGGTGCTGATGGGGAATAGCAAGAGGACTAGCTGTTGCTAGTACGGGACAATTTTTGTCCACCCTTGGTTACTCTGGGAGACTTCCAGGCATGCTGTGGTGCACATGGACTGAGCAGGGCCAGAAATCTCACTTTCCTTACAGCCTCAAGCCTTCTTGCTGGTAAATTAAGTAACTTTGAAATAGTGAAGCTTTTTATGTTGCTGAAATACTCAGAATTGTAGCAGGCCCCCAGGCCTTTGTTCTTCCATTGAATACAATCCCCATAATCAGCTGTAATCAGATTTTTGTGTTTTATTCAGGCAGATGTTTGCTGACCTAAGCCATGGAAAATTCTTATGACAAAGTGTGCCCTCTTTAAAATGGGAACTCACTGTGTCACATTGAGCTTTCAGACGTGATTTTGCTGAACAAGCAGTGTGCACATATGTGTGCTTGGACCTTCTCTGTAGGCAGCAGCTCCACAGTTTTACTGTTCCTGAGCAATCATACATGTCACACAACCCCTATCCTTCCCTGTGGCTTTGTCAAACAGATATGGGGGCTTCATAATTCAAGAAAATCACAGTTCTTTCAGAAACTAAAAAGGAAGTTCCGTGTTCTCTTGGTGAATGCTAATTAGGATTTCACCTCTTTTTGAGTGAGTCCGATAGTAACAATCATACAGTGAAGGAAGAAATCTAAATTTAAATGTTCTGGGAATTCTTTTCTGTGCTGAATGAAAACAAACTGCTTCATTTAAATATTTCTACCTTTAAGGCACAGGTAGAGAAAGTCTGGCTATTGGCATGATATAAAATAATTCTGAGTATTCTTTTTATGACATTTTCTAAGACTATAGCTTTGCAAATAAAACTGTGGTATGTGTCAAGTTTTCCCCCATGCAGTTTTACTCAGTTCAAATTGATGTTTCAGTATCTTCAAGTTGATGTGTCCTTTTATTGTCATCACATTATATTTTCTTCACTGTATCTGTGTAAAGGGTTTTCCATACTGGTGCCATGTTCCAGTTTCCAGGTGGCTGATGTGAAAAGGGGAAGAACAATGCAGCATAGACAATATGCACGTATGCTATGGGAGTTAATTTTTTTTCTATCCTGATGCAAGTTCCCAGTCACAGCAAAGAAATTGCAAACAGTGTTCTGCGTCTCTCTTCAGATGCAGCCAGAAGCAGCAGAATGATTCTTGAGAATACTGAAACTAGAAGAGCTTGCAAAACTATACAAGCTTACAGTTCTTAAAAATGGTAGTAAAAATTATTCTTGCTCCATATGTAAATACTTCTCTGTCAGTCGATTTAGCACTGTCCTTTGTTCAGAGCAGACTTGATAAATTTTGTGCATTTTTTTTCTATTTAAGTTTTTTTTTACTTGGAGGGTGAAAAAAAGTCTTTTCTTCTCCTGCTCCTGGAGTGTGGTCTAATGGTAGAAAAAAAAGTCAGAAAATCCTGGATCCGCACTAGACTTCCTTTCAACTTCCCTTGTAACTGTGCAGAAAAGGCACAGATCTTTTCCATCACTCCCTCACTTGTGTGCACAAATCATCTTTCATCAGCTTTCCTTCCTTTTTACATCCACATTTACTTATAAGCAGGATTTGTATCTCCTGTTAAAGGCCAGATGGTAGCAGCTCTCTGTTCAGTGGCAATGGTGTAAAACTACAAAATGACACTTTGCTGTGTGGAAATAAAGTGCTAACGATTTCTCTGCGCAAAAATTCTGCAGCCACACAGCTCCATTACTAATCCAGTCTTACAAGACTGCTGTGTGATAGAGAAAAATGATCCCTGTTCTATGTCTCTGAAACTGAGATTCAGAGAAATTGTGCAGCAGGTGCAAGAAACACTCTCTGTACTGATAGGAATTGTATGAGTGCAGATTTATGATAGCAAGGTGCTGTCATAACTAAAGAAAAAACTGCAAGTTCTGCTTTACAAACTTAAAAGAGTTGGCCCCCTCCCTTTCTCTTTTTTTCAGTAGGAATCCTGTTAATAATGAGATTATTTACAAGTGTGTTTGTTCACTGTTGTAGATCATAGTATTGAGGTAGAGTAGGACCAGTGAAGCAGAGTATGGGAGAAAAATGGGATAGATAACTCGGGAGGGGAGATGACCACTGATCATTGATCTACATTTACTGGTTTTTGGAAGGTTTTTGTTGTGGGGAAGGTTTTTGTTTGTTTTCTATTTGATTTTCGAATTACACATGCAAGGAGTGATGTCTAATTAAGAGTATTTATAAACACTGTCTGGATTAGAATTGCTGATCTTTTTTTTTTTTCCCTTCTCTACATTGCTGTAGAATTTATTCTGTAATTTGTCTGCTTGGACTTTGCATTATAGCTTTTTCTTTCATATCACAACCATAAAATTGGTCCCAAAATGTAATGCTTGTGGAAGAGAAAATGTGAATATCATAGGGTGGGGGGAGAGAGAAATTTTATTTCCTACCCTTAAAAAATGCCAAGAAATCTATGCAGTGTGTTGTTGCTATTATTTTACTTGTTTGTTGTCCCAGCATATCTTTCCTGTGACTTATTGTGGGAAGAGATAGGGTAGCACAAGACATTTGAAATATTTGAGGCTAAACTGCCAGAATAGCTCTGAGTTTGGTCAAAGACAGACTGTATTTTTGCCTCTTGACTCTCCAGAGAAGCAAAACCCCATCACCATTCAGATTCGCCAGTCTGGTTTGTGTCTGATTCTTGACGACCAGGATTGTACAGAAATCAAATACTTCAAAGGCAGAAGAAAAACGTATGTAGTTGTTGTATGTCTGGTGCTGTTAATAATGTGATGAAGCTGGCCACATGTCATCTTTACTTTCCTGGGTTTTTGCTCTTTGACTGAACTCCTTTTTCTCTAAATCATTAGATTTCTTTGCATTGTTTCAGCAATGTGAGGTGATGTTGCAAAATCCAACGTCTGGCTCTGGTTTACACTTGGACTTCATTTTTTCCAAAACACTTATTTCCTTTGGCTTTGAAGTTTGAGGGTTTTGGTGGCCCAAAAACCACCAAACCACCACGCATTGAAGTAAGTGAGAAAATTCACGCCTCATTTGGTGCGATATTGCTTGTCTGGCTGCAGAACAAACAAACACGAACCCCATATATGTCAAAACTGACCACGGGCTGAACAGCCAGAGAGCAAGGAGAAATAAACCTCCCGACCTTCCTGCAGTGTTGGGGGCTAAAGACTTTGGCCTGCCAGGGCTCTCCTGTCTGCCTTTGTCAGGGCTGGGTCCAGCTGAAGCTGCAGTGCTGAGCACAGAAGTTTCCCTTCCTCAGATGGAGGGGCTTTGGGGAAGGAAAGTGGCTGAGAAGGTAGTGAGTGACGCAGCACGAACTCGCTGTGCCAGCGCCCATCTGTCAAAGCTGGAGGGACAAGGTTGAGTTAACAGATCGAGCTGAGAGAAATGTTCTGTGTAAGGTCTTGTCTATGCACAGAAAGTGGAAGAGTTGAGGAGAACTGACTTAAAGCACGAAGTGCAGAAATAAAGCTTTGCTGAATACACTCGATTCAAGAGATTTGCTCATCGCTGTGGTAGCCTTAATTTTCCTGAGTGCTGCTCCATGGGCCTGCCCTTTCTCTTGGAGGCTCTTGTGGTGTTGCAGTGACAGTGAGCACACGTGTGTGCAGTGCTGGCCCTGCCAAGCCTGGCCTTCCATCTGAATGCTCCAGATGGAAATATGTAAAAATTTTGCAGGCTTCAACTTTTGAGCCTTGTTTGTTTTAAAGATGAAAAGTGCATTTTGTGTAAAATAAGGCTGAAATATGTGGAAAATCTTACTTTGCACAATCCAAGGAGTTTGTGTGCCCACACATCTCTATTGTCCGTGTTGATGATTCTGCACATAACTGGTCCCCCCCCCAGTGCTCTGTGTGAACTCTGCACAGCTAAAATTGATTCTCATTCCCTTGATGGTTAGTTTGCAGAGTGTATTTTATTAATTTGGCTTCTTTGACCTTAACTAGACAAATGTATTAAAATTCCTATTTGAAATGGAATAATTTACAGCAACTTATCATAATTTCATTTACTGTAATACCCTTCTAAAAGCTTGAAATTAAAATTTTTCCTCCTGTTTATCCTCATTTAGTACTAGATTCTGCAGCCCTTAATCTGGTAGGAGGTGTGTGCCTTTGTAAGGACACTGTTCCTCACTTGGCACAACAAGGTGTTGCAGTAGGTTTGAGAGACTGTCTTTTAGTGGATGACTCTCATCCCTTTGCCAGATAGAGTTTCCTCCAGAAACCTAGCTTTCCTTTTTATTCACCTTTCTGCTTCCAAGGAGAACAGCTTTACACACCAGACACATTTGTGTTTACAGATAAAAATTTTTTGAATTAGAGTAAAATTGAAATCTAGGGTGAGACAAAATACTTAATCTTTTAAGCTGTATGCACTGTGGGATAGTGCATAAAGTGACAGAGTGGCTCTGTCTCTTTATCCCTTTGCCTCATTTAATGGTACAAGACTGGAATACAGCCTGCAAGACATCAAATCCATATAATGAAAAATCTGGCCAGCACCCAGGTGTCTTCTGTGGCTGAAGATGTTGCTTTACAACTACGCCATGATACAGCCCTTCAGCTGTGTAAAGAAGCCAGCAGACTAAAACACAACCAGGCATTTCACGGTAGCATGGAAAAGGTACAGATTCTGTATGTTTTAAGCTGAGATAAAATACCAACTGTGACAGCACAGAAAGCAGAGAGAAGGCAACACAGTAACCAAGGTGGTGTCTAGCTTTAGTCTTAGTCTCCAGTTAAAATTTTGACTTTGAAGGAGTTGATATTTGTGTCCATGTGCTTCATTGGAAATGGAAGTAAGGACAGGACAGTGTTAATTTTTAGCAGCTTAAATCTCAAAAATCCTGGGTATATAAAAGACCTTGAGGACTGTCCTCCTGGTGATGGTTAGTAACTGGAGTGGGTACAGACTGGTGAACTGAAAAAGTGAAGGGTCTTTCCTTCTGTAGGGATGCTGGGACAAAGGGCTGCCAGGTTCTGTTGGTGGGAGCGCCTGATTTGAGTGAAAAATATTTTGTAGGAAGATTATTTTTAAAAATACCAACAGGAAAACCTCTCTGGCTGTAAGGTACTATTCCTTTGTGTGTTTTCAGCAACAGCATGAATTCAGCTATAATGTAGGTACTGTAGGTTTGCTTTTTTATCTGAAAACCGTGCTTAAAGCAGTAAGAATAAATATGCTGTTACTTTCCAGTTTAGCTGATCTTGAAATGAATAGTTAAAATCCAATTCGAATTGCTGCTAAGTGTCTTACAAGCAGCAATTATTGGCAAAATTTGTCTAGGGTTTTGTGTTTTTTCCTTTCCCATTTTTGTTTTCAATTTATTTTTTAGTATCAAGCCCCTAATGTTGGCAGGACGTTTTGCTTTGTCTGTAGTATCCATGAGTAAACATACTTTTTTTCTTAGCCAATACTTGCTGCTGGATATAAGCCATGGGTGTTACTTTGAAGGCATTAATTTAAAGGCTTGGTCAGTTTTAACTTCCTAAAAATGATACAAATTTTTAGATGTAGGGTGTAAACAAAGAACTGTTGAGCTGTAAATGGAAATAATCTGTGTTGTTTTTGAGATTGACTTCTGTAATCAGAAGTGGCAACTTTTGTTTCAGGAGGCAGCTTGAAAGCAGTGTAACAACTTAATTAAACAGTTTGAGCTAGATGAGGAAGAATCATTCTAATCTTGCAGTCTTTGTAACAGTTATTTAGCTGCAAACACTGATTGAATAATTTTACTTCTTACATCCATAACTCCATCTTAAAACAGCTTTTGAAAGGTCACCAACATGAAATGGGGCATCTCATTGGAAATGGTCATGGCAGTTCCCAGTTCCCTGGAAACCACATACAAAAATTTTGTAAATGTAGTAATTTTTTTCATTAGCATGCAAGAAAATCATAGCTTTGATGTTGACAACCATCTACATATAGCTTACTGCTGCTAAATTTGCCATGTTGGCTCATTCTCAATTTTTACATTTTGACAGTCTCACTAAGCTTGGTGAAGATGAGGTCAGTTGAGGCTCTGGGATTTTTTGTTTTGCTTGGTGTGTAAATGTGTGCCTTTGGTTGGGAGCCAAGTTTCAGTGCAAGGTTCTTGTGTTTCTCTGTGGTGTTTTGAGGCTGTGCCTGCTTCAGAGATTTGCAGTAGTTCGGGCAATATTGCAGTTAGTAAAATACTTTGGTTTTGTGCCCCTGGAGGGTGGCAAAAAGGTGTATTGCTTCCAGGACTGTTCCTCCTAGGAACTGTGTGCTTTTTGCTGAAAGCAGGTGATTCAGTCCTGCTTGGTCATACAGGCTAGGGGACGCCAGAATCGGGGCAGAGAGAGCAGTTCAAGATCTCATCCTTCAGCACTTTCTGTCCCCAGAAGTGGGTTTGTACTGCTTGATGCCGTGTCCGCTGTGGCTGTGAGCACCTGGCAATATTTGCAAAGTCTGGTCTCCTGGGCAGTGACAGCAGGGGAAAGGAGGTAGCACAGCATGCCATGGCTTCACTGGGCCCTCTCCATTCCCCCCTGCTGCCCCCCTTTTTTTTTTCCTCCTTGTGATATTGATTTGCAAAAGCAAAAGAGGCTGTTGTCAGATAAGGAAGCTTTAATTGAGGAACTCACTCTGCATAAGCCAGGAGTGCCTATGTCTCAAAATAAATATGGATTAATTTAGGGCTCAGTGGAGTGATCATTTGGAAAACTAAATATGAGTTTGTATCACACCAGCCCTTCCATGCTGCTCCTATGGCATGGACACAGCATACAGGAATCTGCCCTTCAGTTTACTGAGTGCTTATGTTAGGCTACAATCATCTGCAGAGTTTGTACTGTCTTTATATCTTCAAGCATTTATTCAAGCTTTTCAACCTTACAAGTATCAGAGGCAGACTGCTGTGTGTCTTAGCACTCATTTGGTTTTTGTAGGTGTCAGCCTTTTTTTTCCCTAGCTTGTATGACTATTTCAGTTCCATAATCTGGGCACCTCAGGCGGTGATAGGAATTTTCTCTTCCAGACAAACTCTATGAACTGGTACCATTCCATCCATGGTGCCCACTCAGAGGCTTTTAGTATGTTCACAATTTCTGTGCATCTTCAAATGGTAGAAGTTGCTTTGTATAATCTAAAACATGCTCTTAAGTAATAAAAACAAACAAAAACCTGCTGCTGTTGGTTTGGAAGGGAGCTTTAAAAGACACATGGTGCCAGATTCTTCTGCTCCTGCTTTTGCAGAACTGCAACCTTCTTTAGGATGTGTCCATGGATAGCAAGCAGAGGAGGAGGAGGAGGATGATGGAGGAATTATTGCACTGTAGCTTCTGAAACTTGCTTTGTCCAAGTCCTAATGTGGACATTGGAATTTTTGTGGAGAAGGAGTATAAACCTTTGTTCATGTATCTGTGTGTAAATGTCAAACTTGCTCAGGCAGTAAGAACAGCAGAGATCATCCTTCTCTTTAATTACTCATGGTAGGCTATGCAGAATTTAAAAAATATTTTAGACAAATTGGGGAAGGAAGTGTCTGTTGTGAATAGTTGGTGTTCCTAAAACTGTGGTTTTGGTGCAAGATACACTTTTCTGTTTTGCAGGAATGGCAGAAAAATAATTCCTAATCTCTGGTTTTTGCAGACTGAAAACCAGTAAAGTTTGAATGCTGTTTGACACAGAAATAAATTATGCAAAAGGGAATATGGTCCTATTAAAACTGACAATGGTGTGCCAAAAAGTTCCTAGCATATTTTTTAGTACAACAAAGTATCATTTACGTCAGCGTTTTTGATGTGTCAAAACTATGTTTCAGGCAGCATTTGCCTGTCAAAGAGTTTCATTTTAGTTATTTATTTAGTACTTTTTATCATGAGAATGCTCCTAACAGTTATACTTTAGTGCTTCAAAATAAGAAGGGATAATACTCAATTGGGCATCCTCAGTAATGCATGTACATTATTGTACAGAGATTATTTTTGGTCTGTTGGTAGAGGTATGAGTAGGACTAAAATCAAAGGGAGAGTTGATTTTGCTCAGTGTCTGTCTTGAAGTTTTCTGGATGCTGTGAGGATAGTCAGTGAGGACAGGAGATGGAATTTGAAATTCAAAATTCAGTTTGTTAAAACAGTTTCTGGGTTCTTGTTACTGATCTGTGTTACTGTCTTATGGCACAGTGAACGCAGAGAGGGGCAGGTGATGCTGACCAGTGGTGTCTGCTGAGGAGGTGCTGGGGGGGCTGCACTTGGCTTCCAGAGCAGGGAGATGGTCAGGCACTTCACCTTCTCAGACCAGCTATGAAATGCACTGTTACGCCTAAGGTGAGATAGCATTTTCTTTTTTTCCCCTCTGGCTATTTTGTGTTTATTCACGTGGCAGTGTCAGGCCCCAGCTCCGCAGGGAAGAGGATCAACACAGTGAGTTCGGTGGGTTCACGGCAGGTCAAGCCCCGGCGGACTGTGCTGGCAGGTTTGTGTAGTTCCTGCTCTGCTCTGCTCAGGAGGAGCAACCTATCCACTTGAAACAGAAAGCCCTTTTTTCGTTGGTTGAAAAAAAAAAAAAGAAATTGTGTTTTTTTGTTGTTAAAATGTAAAGTACGTATTAAGGCAAAAAGAGCATGAAAAGGTAAATCAGGCATCTGAAAAAAAGATCTGGCTCATGGCAGCTCCTTCCTGTGAACTTTCCACTGTAAAGCAACACTTTCCATTCAAGGTTTGTCTGAATGGCCCTGTTAGTCTGTGCTCCTCCCTGCCAGTCAGCCTGAACGGAACTGACTGGGGCGATTGGTATTACAAGCAAGCTTTCCTGAAGCAGCTCCTGGATTTTTTAGGCATCGTTTGTTACAGAGTGCTGGGTGGTGTTAGTGGGCTCTGGTGTCTAGGCTGTGTGGGGTAAATGGGTGGACTGGGCACTAAGGGGAGTGTCTTTGGTTATGCAAGAGTGAGAAAAGGAACCCACGGGGCTCTTCTTGTGCAGTACTCAACCCCTCCTAGTGACAGCGGGGCTAAAGTGGAACAGGCAAAGAAAGCTTCCACATGGAGAGCAGCTGGATAGGACCTAAAATTCAGGGAGTAGTCAAGGCATCTTTGTGTTACTGCCAAAAGGATGGTAAAGAACACAGTTGCTGAAGACTAGGGTCAGTTTGTGTGTTCTGCAATGTAAAATGCTGCTGCAAAAAGCTTTAAGACAAGACTTGGCTAGATAGTTCTGGAGAGATTTTTTTGCTGCAATAACTCTTTGAAAAATGAAGTAAAATCTGCCCTTGTCACTTTTTTCTGAATAATAGATGAACTTGGGTTTTGTTTAATTCAGCTCATCCTGCAAACTTCATTTGTCTTGGGTTTGAGGAAACCAAGTAATCAGCAGTACATACTACACATTCCACTCTCAGCCTTGCAAACAGACTGCAAATAGTGCAGATTCGGTAGGTCTGGCTGCACTCATAAAATAGGTCAGAGTGTTTTGCTTTTTCCCTATTTTGTATAAGCCAAGCAAAGCCAGACTAGAGCTTCTTTTGAAAAGCAAAGCATAATCTTGAGCTGTAGGTTTGGTAGAGGCCAGTCTGTTCAGCAGTAGATGTATTAAAAAAATCTAAAATTCACTTCACAGGGGGAATTCTGGTCTTTCAACGGGCCTGTGTAGTCTTGAAAAAATCTATAGAGACCTCTGGTGGGAAGAAATGGAGGAATTTTCTGTGTTAGAAAGTGAAGAGGTAGAGGTGGATGGATCTCAGCTGTGACATCCTCTTGCTTTCCCTGTTTTAATGCTTTCTCTTTTGAAATTTCCCAGGCTTGCTGAAACTACTGAATGGTTTTAATGATGGAAGACCAAACTTCGCCTTATTTTAGGGGCTTGATGCATAGTCCACAATAAGTTGTATTGAAAGAATGCTCTGATAGTCTGACATAACTCTTTGGAATGGCACAGGCCTTACCCAGGTGTCTTTAACTTCCACCATGGAAGTTAAGGTGAGGTGGTGAAGAAGACTCCAAACCCCCTCCTGAAATGCACAACTTACTCTTGTAATGTACTCGATCTTCTCATTATCTCAGAGGGGTTTTACCTGCACTGCGTTTTATTTTCCTCTCAATGTCTCTGGCTTTTGCTGTACCTGCACTCAGCAAGAGGGCTCATTTGGCAAATGCATCAATGCATGACATCATTCCTACAGTGTCTCTGGGCCTGTTTAAAGCATTGGCAGTATTTGACTGCGCTTCCTGCAGTTGTAGGCAGCTGTGAAATTTCATTGATCGTGACCAACAGGAAATTCTGAGGGGGAAAAAACCTCGGTACAAGGCTCATGAAAGGCCATGGCCTGATCAGTTCCTTGGCTAATGGTAATACACGGCAATAGTGCAGGACCTAGTGCAGAAGACTGCACTGCAAAGAGTGCTTTTCAAAGTAATTAGCTATAAAATGGGGAAAAGCAACGTTCATCCCAAATTAAGGGTGGTATAGAACCAACCGCATTCATTTTTAAGAGACCATTAGAGAGCCTTGCTGGCCTTTCAGCAGTCATGTAGAAAGCTGTGTGCTGGTGGGGTGGAAGGATTGGTCTCTAATGGAAATCATGCATGGCATGCTGGGATGCACAATGCAGAAGGGACAAAAGGTTATTAAAAAAAAAATCTTATCAGAAATACTTTGACATTAGTGCTCAAGTAATTATTTTTATCCTTCAATAGGTGCATCTGCATGCTATTGTGCTAACACTGCTGCTTCTCTTATTAATTATACTCTTTTAAGCTTGCTTCACAAGAGTAATCTAGCAGCCTGTACTAATTAATGCAGTTCAAATCAAACATAGGAAAAACAAAACAGCTCAGCTGAAAAAGAAAGGAAAGGAGAGGGGAAGGCAAAACCCAACACTGAGGCAGTTTGATGCCAAAACAAACATGTAAGGCTGTACTGTGTGGGGGACATACAAGAAAGTTGTATTTCAGGCTTTTAACAATTATTGAGTGTTATGAATGTGGTTATACCATGCTACCAAGAAATCCTGTTACCTGCTTTCCCACCCTTCACCAAAAGGTTGCTAATCATTATTCTTGCTATTGGCTTCAGTGGTCTGAATTAAAGTTAAGTGCATTTGCAATTCTTTCAAACAACAGATTCTAACCCCAAGTCTTCTACAGCTTTTTGTCATTAAATAGTAAGTTAAGTGAAGAAATATGTCCTAGGTAACATTATCAGCTTCTGCTAAAAGGTTTACAAAACAAGCGTTCAAAGGAGACTGATACATTTCATGTCCTTCTTTTACAAGTGATGTTTGGAGAGTTCTGTAATCAAAATATTGTGCCAAACACTTCCTAGAATGGTCAAACTAACCTGCAGAAGACCTTGAATCTTGCACAACAGACTTTCAATCAGTAAAATTTGTGGTGTGTGAGGTGCTGATCAGATGGCAGTTTTTCCCAGTATCCAGAATGTTTTTATTACATTATTTAATAGTTGTGGATATGGCAAAGTTTGATTCCAGTATTTGTTTTATTTTGTTTTGGTTGTTTTTTGGTTTTAAATTGTTTTTTTTTCATTGGGAAAATGGAAGTACCAGAAACATGGCTTCCATCTGATAGGAAAAGCAGGCTTGGTTTTGAATTATAAGTGTTTTAAAAATCTGTATTTTGGATCCCATTTTAATTGTTTAGTATGCAGGGCAGAGATGAATCTCTTTCTCTGATCCACAAACTTTGAAATCAATCTTCCCTGCTTCTTTGCTAAGTGTCACATGTAAATAATAAAATGTTTACTACTACGAATTGCTTTTCTTCAGGAATAGCTTTTTGTGAACCACACAATAATGAGTAAATACCAAATGCAGGTTTATAAGTTTTATAAAATACAATCTTTTGGGTCCAAGCTGGATCCTTCAGCTCCCACCACTGGGTCCATGCTTTTCCCAATGGCAGTACCTGATGTCCCAGTGCTGATGGCTTCCTTTGGCTCCCCTTCCCAGGGAAGTGCTGCTGCTTTAGCAGTGCTGCCTTGGTGGGAAGTGCACAGCTCCCCCAAGGCAATCATGGCAGGTTCCAGTGCAGTGTTAAACACTCCTGCTGAAAGGTCAGTGGTGTTGCATTGATAGATTGACACAATTACTTAGTGGGGAAATGAAGTGTCCAGCTAAAACCCAGTTCTCCTTCCCTGCTCCAAATCCGTTGTCTTAAGGTTAGCAGTGTGTTATTCCTTGCTTTAGGCATACTGGCTTTGCTGAGTAAGTGACTAAAAGCTGGTGAGTTTAAAGAAATGAGAAATGTCATTTGTGCAGCACAGGAAATTAATTTTTATTTATTTTCTCTTATTGCTGACCATTAGCATTTGTTCAGCTTGCATCATTGTGGATTTTGTATTTGGAATGATATCAAAGTTCAATAAGTAAACTTACAAAGGATACTAAAACTGGTCTTCAGACTAGTACTTCAGAGGTGATTTTACTTGCTTCGATTATTGACTAATGAGCAGCTGAGTTTTATGATGTTAAAGGGGGGGGAGAAGTCTGAAGTAGGAAATACTACCTAATGCTTTCAATTAGCAATGTGCATTATGTGATATCGGCCATTTCCTAGCACTGAGATACCATTAATAACCTTGAATGCAAAATTGCTGATTAAAATATGAGCTGGACTTTTTCCTCTAGAAGTATATTGGCATAGGAGAGCAATGAACAGATTATGGGAGGAAAGGTTGTTCTTGGTTTTGTTAGTCAAACAGTTCTATGAAGATATTTTAGAATTATTGGATTTGTGACTTCCTTGAAGAAAATCCCTTAGAAGAACTGCTGTGCTTTTTGTTAGGTTTCAGTGAAGCATATGGTGTGCAGAGAGGGGACACTCATCCTTCGGGATATTTTGCTAAAATTTCTGTCACCATATATTGATGACCTTCCTTGGGTTTGTTTGGTTGTGTGTTTTTTGGTTTTTTTTTGTTTGTTTGTTTGTTTTTTTGTAAAGTACCTCTGGGTATAGATTTCTCTCATACTTGAAGCTGAAGGAGCAAATTGTGCTCAGTACTTAATGAAATAAACATATTGGTGAGAGAAGTGAGGGGAGCAAATGCTACCCTTGCTCATCCATCACCGTGGCTTGGTCCCATCAGCCTGAACTAAAACTTTAATTTTCATGTTGGTGCATTTCTGTATATTCCTAGCAGAAGGAGTTCTTCAGGACTGGGAAACGTTGCTGGCATGGGTTTGGATGTTTGGATTGCTTTGCTTGGGGGAGTGTTGTTTTTCCCTGGTGGCACAAATACAGTTCCCAATTCATCAAAGTGGATGGGCTGGTGCTGGTATAAGCCAAAGATGAGAATCCACCACTGAGCAAGCAAAGAGTTTTGAAGTCCTACAGGATGACTTCATTGCCAAGCAAGATTTTGCAGAAGCTGCGAGCAGAGTCAGCCTGCAATTTAAGTCACCTAAACAAGCCACAAGAGTGAATTTACAGTTTAAAATACAGCAGATTATTTCTCTTACAATTAAAAAAAAAAAAAGCCTGTGTCCTAATTTCCTTTGCGGGATCTGCCTTTAGCTCTTTTTTTTTGGAGCGCTTTAGTTCTGGTGGGTTTTAAATGTGAATCATGGGTGAGGTATTGTTTTTATTATAATTGCAGAAATGATCAACAGCTCAATGGAAAAGTATGTATGAAAGGAAATATGGCCAGCATTTCAGTGCCTAAAATGATTATTAAACCAGTTGGGCTTTCATTTGAAAAGTTAGTTATTAGGTAGGTAATCTCCCTGTGATGAAATAGCAGTGGGAACGCTGCCTTTACTCAGAGTGTTTGTGTGAGGGATTTTGGGTGCATCTTTTAATCATGATTTGAATGTATTGTGTCTTGACTTTTTTTTTGATACACCCAATTTGCCCCCTGTGATTTGTTCTGCTGTTGGCTTTAGAAATGCGAGGATTCTTACACTGGTGTCTCGAAAGTCTAAGTAGCAATTTTTTTTTCCAGGCAGAGCTGCATATGCAGATTTAGTACTTTTTAAGTGGAGATGTGAACTTCGTTGAAAATCATTTGTGGGTGGATTTGCAGCTGGGCTTCATGATGGAATTCAGGACATCAGCCAGAAAACAAAGCTGGAATGGTGTCAGGAGTTTGCACAAGAGAGTTATAGGTCTGGAAGTGGGACCAGAAGTGTGGTCATCAAACAATGGGAAGTGTATCATGGGGAGGGTGGGAAGGCTGGAAGTTAAGTCAGTATCAAAAATCACTCAGACACAAGTGTAAAACTAATAAAGTACATATAATAAGGGTAAACTATTAAACAATAAATAACTCCTAAGAAATTAAAGAGAAAATATTTTATGCTGGAAGGGTCGTTTATTGCGGTTTTCATCTACATTCATTGCAAATACCAAATAAACAATGGCTTGGGAAACCACACTGATTTTCAGTATGTTTGTCCTTTGGAGGATAAATTGAGGAAGTGCTGATTTACCTGTTAAGGAGGTAAAAATCTCCTTAAATCTCTGTCCAAGGAGATTTTGAGGAGTAATACAGGACTTGATTCTCCTGTTCTTTGAGTGATTCAAGTAGAAAAATAATCCCTTGTTTAAGAAAAAAGTGACATTACCTGCTGTCTTTGCTACTTTTGAAAAGTATATATATATATTGAAAAGTATATATGTATATGTATATATATGTATATATAAAAGAAGTAACTTTTCAATATTTCTGTGTAGAAATTCAAGCTAGAATTTGCATTAATGTTTATTTTGGGTACTGGAATGTTTCCAAGGTGTCTTTATAGAGTCTGGATCCTGTTCTCTGCCCCATGGAAGAGTTTCTGCTCAGGTGGGCTGCTGGCTCTGGGGAAATGTGCACAGGCAAGGAGAGGAGGAGGACAATGATGACATTTCTGTGTGGACTGGAGGACAACCTTTCTCTATAAATACACATTATTTTTCCTGTTAAGTGGCTGATGCTGACAGTGGTTTTTAGATGAGCTATTTTTAAGAGAACATGTTAACCACTAAGGATGTCATTACGTGTTGCAAGAGTTTTAATATAAACTGTTTACATATTGATTTTGTTGTATATTAAGCTGTTTCTTCCTTATCTTCAACAGGCAGCCAGATAAACTAGTGGTGGTTTGGACAAGAAGAAGCAGAAGAAAATCCTCTAAGGTTAGTTGATTCCTTAATAAGTCAGTCCCAACTTGAGTGACAAATAGGGTCAGTGGTTTTCAAAAAAACAGAGGGACTGTTTTTTTGAATGTGGGAGCAGCCAAATAAATAAATGAGAAGTATTTTAGTTTTTGACTTTTCTTTTAAACTCAGTTTATCCATGAAGTTCAGAATAAACTGCTGTTGATGTCAGTGCTAATTTATGGGAACTCTTAACTCTGATTTCAGCTTTGGTTATTTGTTTAGCAGTTCTGTATCACTATCAGTTCAATTCAGTTATTAATTGTTAAACCTAATTAGAAAGGTGAATCGGTTTCTTTACTAGAAGTGTATTAAAAAAACCCTAATTAAAAAAAAAAAAGTAGTAAAGAATTTGACATCCCTGCTGTAGTCAGATAAAGCCTGAATAAGAGGATATTTCACAACCTGACATGTTACAAATAAAAAAGTATAGAAGCAGGATCTTTCAGCCCAGCTGTGTGTCTTTGAAGTGAATATTTGGATTTTACTTCTACAAACACTGTGGGCAAACCTGTGAATTTGTGTTTCATGACTAATAACTTGGTAGCCTGAGGAATGGGAAGCTCTGAGTAAAGTCTCTCCAGTGTCTGGACACTGATAAAGTTTGTTTTTCATGGGGACAGGAGTGCTCCCAGGAGCATTTCCTCTTCTCTTTGAGATGACTTGGTCTTACCTGCTCATTCCCTTTCCCCATGCTGTGGCCTCTTAGCCTGGTTGGATTGATGGCAAATGATCTTGTCAGAGAGGAAATTTCTGAAGTTATAATAATTCTTTGACACTTTAGTTAAAAGAAAGATGGTCTAAGCTTCTTTTTCTTTTTTTGTGTGTGTATTTGTGTAATGCAAAATGATGTTTCAAAGAACTCCATAATGGTGGAGAGAAGGCATTCATGATAGAAAAGATATCTTGAAATAATTGTGTTGAAGAACTTAAATACTTAGAAAATATGATACACAGTTTTCTACCCTGCTCAGAAGAGAATTAGGGTTTTTAACTGATACTCCTCCTTTTCTAAACTCTCTTTCTGATTGTCATGCCTGTTTGTTGTATTTTGTCCTTTAACTTGAGGTATAAGCTATTCTAAGCTATTTTAGATAAAGACTGCTTCCTGAGTGCACAACTGAGTGTTGTGCATCCAAAATTCTTCTTCAGGTTATGAAAACCCAAGGGTGCTAACAGATGAGTGAACAAGGGTGTGAACTCAGTCTGGTATTCCTGTTCCTGTTCCATGTTCCATACTCTTCACCAAAGCCAGTTAGACTATTTCTGTTTCACTGAAGCATCAACTAACTCAAGATCCTTTGAATTTATAGCATGGTGTGTATCTAGGCAGTAAGTGCTGGTGTCAGTAACTGATGTCTGATGTGGCTCACCCTATGATAACTTCTTTGAATCAGTTTCATTTAATTTCTGTTGCATAGAGAGATAAAAGTTGTATCAAACAGTAAGTTCAGTGCTTTTACAATCTTTATAACCCTGAAAAGCTTGGTTAAAAACAAGGTATTTGTCCATAAATGACTGCTTTGTTGGGGTTCAGAATATGCTCAGAAACAGAAGCCATAACAGAAGTCCAGCATGGCTTTGAGAAATGGTGGGTTTCTGTCATTTTACAGGATCCAAATGACAGCATTTCCCTGAGACAACAGGATTTTCTGGCATTAGCTCAGCCTTTTGGTCTTGAAGTTTTTTTCAGCTGGGCCATAAAGTTCCATGATATGTCCTCACTTTTGGTCACAGGCAGTAGGAGCAACTCTTGGAAAAACCTGAGACTTAGAAAAGTCTTTGGTTGACTAAGTCACGTTTAGTAAGATCCCACAAAGGTACTTTTAAAGAGGTTGAGTGGCCCTGAAACCTGGGCAGAGCATAGAGTTAATTTTAAAGCTTAGGTAGTTGATGTGGCTTGAGCTGTTTTGGTCAGAAACTGTAGATCAATAAATGTTCTTGATCTCTTAGTCATCCTGCCAGTAAAATACTTTATTCAACATACTTGTTTCATCTAATTGCTTTATTGGAAGCAAATCAAATTAATACTTCCTCTTATTTTATTTTTGGTGGACATTGGGTTCAGTGAGTACAAAACATTAATAATTGTCAATGTTTTTCAGCTTCTTGAGAGGGAAGAAGGGAAGGATGATGTTTTAGCTTACTGTAAAGATGTTGTGAAGACTTTTTTGGAGGTTATGTTTTCTGAACTTTTCAGATCATTAGGGTTAATGAGGGTTATCACCAGCAGATAGTTCACAAACTCACAAACGTGGCCCTTTGGATGCTCTCCAGTAGCTCTGTGTCTCTTTTGTACTGGGAAGGCACAAGAGATGTATTAAGCAAAAATATTGTGCAACTGGAAGTTGGAGCTATGGATGTGCAGTGGGATGCCTGCTCTAACTGATATAATTTAAAAATGCCATTGAGCTGAAAGATGAGTTCTTGATGTCCTTTGAAGCCCTTGTTTTTGTGGGTTTCCATGATTTTGATATGCCTCCTGCTCCACATACTCCTTTTCCAAATAAACTACAGTGGTCCCTTTATTAAAAGAAATAATGAGAGACGTCATGTGCAGGAGCCTGAATGTTTTTCTTCTTACTGTGGGAAACCTAGAATAGGAGCTGTAGATATGTTTAATTACAGTAAGTTTCAAAGTGTTGCAAATGAAAAGCAAATACTCATTTTGAAAGAGCATATAAATAGCAGTCTGATGGGTGGATGGATACAAGACCATAAATATATCCAGCAGTTACTGACCTTAATGCAGATTTAAGTTACTTACAGTTCTATTTTGGGACCTGCTCTCCCTGGGGAAGTCTAATTTCAATGTATTTCACGAGGTGGCTCTGTGTGGTTGAGCATCTCCATTGTGTGTGCCAGGAGTTTGCATAAAATGGTGATTTGCAGTTTTGCTGTGCTTGGCAGAATTACTGTGCAGTCCTAGAACCAGAATGAACTTTCAGCTTGGGGAGGGTGGGAGTCTCCTGTCTGCTGGTGCAAATGTTGTCTGTTTGCAAAATCAGGTACATTCTTCAAGCTTTATTCATGGTGCTGTTCAGCATCCATGGTTTACAGAAGGTGCAGCTTGTAGCTGTGGACTTGTTTAACTCTTCTTCAGTACCCTGGCACACTGAAAAGTTGCCTGCCCAGGTTTTCAGGCCCTGGGCTTTTGGACCTGTTTCTCTTTTTTCTGTTTTTTTTGGGTTTTGTGGTTTTTTTTGTTTGTTTGTTTGTTTTTGTTTTGTTTGTTTTTCACTAGTGGAACAATGTCTTTGTTCTAGCGTAGAGCAAGGGAAAAACGTGTTGAAAATATGTTGGCCTTCATTTCACTGAGATGCTCTCAAATTTCCAGGCTTTGAACCAGGAAATTTCAATTTGAAAATAGATGTTGCCATGATGTCAGTGAGGTACTTTCTACTATTCCTGTGAACATGCAGACACTTACGGTTGGTTTATATGCCTCTGAAAAATCAAATTTGCACTTGCTTCTGAGAGCCTGACAGAATTATTCTTCAAAGATTCTTTTTGTATCAAAGCTGAAAGAAGGTGCCTTGCCTGTGATTTCAGCACTTCTCTTGCAAGTTTATCAAAAGCTGTTTAAGCACAAAGAAGGAATGATGCTAAGAAGAGGGAAAGAACTTGAGCAGTGAGAAGTAAGAGCCAAGAGAGGCAAAGGGGCAGGGAGTAAAAGGAATCCCTCGAACACAACAGCAGCCTGGCCAGCATTTTTCCAAGGTTCTGCCATCAAGAAAACAGCAGCTGGGTCACTTGTTTTGCTGTCCTTGGCAATCTGTTGCCTTTTCTGGCTGCATTATTGTCCAGAGCAGGTACAAAGTCGTGTTGTGACCCTGATGTGCTGGTGACTGTCTGAGACTAGCACAGTTCAATAATGCCATTCCTGGGTCTTCTCAGTTTTTTTAGTAAAGTTACAAGATCATGCTGTGATTGCAATCCCTGACTGTAAACTGGAGGTCATCAATACTCTTCTTTTTTCCAGGAGTCCCATAAAGTTGATTTATGGTGACATTCTGAGATGCAGTGATGGTTGTCCCAGAAAATGATGAGAAAATTACCTCTGCATTCAAGTTTTTTTGTTTATCTGGGCTTTGATTTTTTATTTGGTTGGTCATTTTTCTTTTCTAATAAGAAACCCTATAGATGACATTAGAAATTGATTGAAGAGATGGGAAGGAGGCTCTTTATCTACGTTATCATCATCTACTGTGAATGGTGAACGAGGCAAGATTTGGTGAATGAATTAGCATGAATTGTGTATTTAATACATGATGTATTCATCGTGTGTGTGAAATCAAGCTTGAAGAGGTATCCCAGCCCTAGAGAACCTGTGGTGGAGATAAGTTTTTGCTCATTCCCCAAGCTGAGCAGTCTTTCTGTACCTTTTTAGCAGTAATACACGTGCACAATGACAGTTCTAACACATGTTCGTGCTGATGAATTGAAGACATTCATGGGAAGATTTGTGGGAATCTGCTGGTTTTCTTGTCAGCTCTAAAGGGGCACTGTCAGCAACGTGTTGATCAAAGGCTGCCTGGAGTTTCCAGGGCTTTGAACTTCCTTCTCTGGCACGTGCTGGGTTTTTTGGACTGCATCCCAAGGCATGAGTGTGACTGGGGTGTTGTTCTGGTGCCCAGCCTCTTTAACTGGTGGGCCAAGCACAGGGATTTCAAGAGGATCGTGGGGGGGATGCAAGCTGTAGTCTGGAGTATGCGCTTTAATTTGTCTCCTTTGTGACACTGAACTGTGGTACAGAAGAGCAAGAAGAAGCCATTCACAAACTGCTGGTTTCCTCTGGTGTGAGGGAATTGACAGCTTTTCTCAGTCCATTCTTTTTCTAGTAGGTCCATTAACAGCCATATACTACTCTGGCTGTCTTGGATGGTGAATGACTTTGGTGGGGTGCCTCACATGGAGCAAATCCTTGGTGTTCCAATGTTCCAAAGCCACATTGCTGGCATGGAGGAATCAGATGAAGGATCCGGCTGCTTTAATGGCTTAATGTGAGCTCTTCCTCTTGAGGTTGTTTTGTTTTTTTTTTTTTTTCTTTTCTGTCTAAGTGTTCTTCCTGGATAACACTGAAGAAGAAGGATTATCCTTCCAAGATGAGCTGCCCAAAGAACTACTGGAGTCATCTGAGCTCCTGCTTGCTTCTTGTGCCCTGAACAGCCTGTCACACCGACAAGTAGCAGAGCTGGCCTGATCACAGGCAGCTGGCAAAAATTTTACAAGGAAAAGAAAACCAGCCGTTTTCCTGGCTCACTATAAAGCCACTCTTGTGGCTGCAGGTGAAGAATAATTGTAGGTCTGTTTCAGATGAGTTTTGCTTTTAAAACCCAATATTGACAACTTGGCAATAAGAACATATCTTTTATTCGTAAATATAAACTGTTCCATAATTTGCAGCAGGCTCAAAATATTATGGTCAGCTCTAGTATCTTACAGGAAAGTAACATGAAATTATCCTGCACAACAGCATGAGGCAAGGTGGTAGTGAAGAAAGAAGAAGAGAGATGAAGCTTCTGAAAGGGCAGGTTCATAATGTAGTATCAGGTCTGTCATTCCAGTTCAAGCAGAGCAAAACAGCAGCGATGTTCACATCACAGGTGGTGCGTTACAGAGCTGGCTGCCTGGATTGGAACTGTTGTTTTCAAGAGAATAATGAATCTCAAAACTGGGTAGCCTGAAGTGCCTATGCAAGCCTGTAGGATCATCTCCATGGCCTTTCTTTAAGGATTTTCTCCTCTTGCAGTCATCAGTTGTGTGCCAGAGCCCTGCTGTAGGTTGGACAATGTCATTCATAACCCTACTCTATTTATAGGGTATTTCAGCAGCCTCTCCTGTAGCTCCTGTTTCCAGATTTAAAAGAGCTTTCATGCTATGTTGTCTTCTCTCATTTTCTACTGGCAGAAAAAATGAAGAGTTGCCTTTTGCTTTGAAATGCAACAGAGCACTTCTGCTTCCCTTTCCAGACCATGGCTCCCATCCCTCAGATCTGGAGACAAGTCAGGCAAGGAAGGGCAGGGCTGTGGGTGAGGCACCTGCTGCTGGAAGCTTACCTTCTGCTTAGCTGCCCTTGTCTTGACTTCCAAGACAGTGGGAGATGGCTGGTGAAGACCAGTAGCAAATGAGGAAAAAGTGGGTCTAAAGGCACAACCACACGATGGAAAATGGGGTTAGAGGAGGGGATTAGGGTGCAAATATGCTGTGCAGATGCAGCACCTCACCTTGGCTGAGCCCTGGCAGTGAGTCCTTGTCACCTGCAGCAGTGGCCTGATGCAGCTCCAAGTCAAGGCTTATAATTTGGGAGTTGAAAAGGTTTTTTGATATAGGCCAGATGTAACTGGAAGAAACTGCAGCATAGAGGTGCCTGGCATGAGAAATGTTGCATTGGAATAAGACTCTGCATCTTAATTTTAAATTACTGTCATTTCCCGGTCCTCTGTGTTTCTCTGGCTTTGCTTTCCCCTTTTCCGTTCTCCTTCCCAGCAACCTAGACAGTCCTTTTGATGTTATTGTTTTCTGTCATGCTGTTTGTGTGATACAGTGTTTATTTTTCAAAGCCAGAGGAGGACTTAATAACATTCATGATCACAGAACAGCTTTGCTTTAAAAGCTCATTAGTTAGAGCTTGTCTCCTGGTTGTTGCTTTCAGTGACAGAAAAACATATATATCCCTGTGTGTTTATTGTGCCTCGCTGACTTTCCTGGTGGGAGGAAATGCTGATAAAGGGCTTGAAGTGAAGTGTTGACTGCACCAGTGAATGCTCATTTTCTAGGTTTTTTTAATAGATGGAACAAGTGATCCTCTGAGCAGCTGAGCAGGCTGGCAGTGCCTGGACCTTGGACAGCAAAAGTTTGACATAATTGTCAGTATCAGCCAAACCCAGCAGGAAAGTGCAGGTTTCAGACACACCACGATTTCCAATTATTTTTGTGCAAACTGGTACCTGGAAAGAGGATGGAGTGCTCCTATGGAGGGGAAGTTACTGATTTTACAAGGTGCTACTAGAGGACATGGCAGATGAGCTTGTGCCTGTCTCTGGATCGCTGTCTCGTGTCTGCTGAAGATCTCTGTGGGCAAGCTGGGAGTGATGCAGGGGGCTGTGGGTTCTGTGGCACAGAGACACATGAACTGCAGCTCCAGTGTACTCCAGTGGTAGTAATGACTTCTACTGTGGTGTGTTTTGCTGCTCACAAAATACCTTTTTCTTGTAAAATATGTAAGCTTTGTTTGTGTTATTTGGTGTTGTTTGCTCAGTTATTCAGAAAAAACATTCAGGCCCTCTTTAGAATGATGTAATTAGACTGAAATTCGTGGAGTAAAACCAGTAGAAATTGGGTTCTTTCAAGTTTCTCTTATTTTAAAATTCCCTTTTTTTTCAGATGCTCCAAGTTGTTACTCTGCAAGCACAAAACACAGGCACTCACTGAAAAATCTGATCTAATTAGGCATTTTTGGGAGCTGTGGTTTCAAGCAGAACACCAAAGATAAAAAAATTTGTGATAAAACCAACGGAGAGCTGGCAACATTTGGCACTTCCTACTGTACATGGTGTCAGAGAACAGTTGCCTCTGTAGGGATAGGATTGCTTCTCCAGCTTTGTCCTTCCCACTTTGATACTGCAAAGTCATCCTTAAAAGTTGCCCAGGTTACATTAGGGTCCCTGAGAACCTGAGTCACAGGTCCTGCTAACCTTATAAAAGCAAAAATATGTTCTATTAGACAGACTGAATCTGAAGTTCTGAGTATTGGAAGGAGTATAAAATTGCAATGAGTGATGCTCTAGAATTAAAAAAAGAAAAAAGCCAAGTTAATTGACTTCAGGTCAGTAAATAGATTATACAGTCTTTCTTGATAAAACTTCCATGCATTTCTAATAACACCCTGGCTCCATAGCTGTCACTTCTACAGCAGCATCCTTCTCTCATATGTCTTATAGCATTACAAAATAGATAAGGTTGAGTTTGGAAAAAGGCATACTTATTCCAGACCAGAGCAGAAATGCTCACATATGATGTTTTTTAGGACTAGCTGTTAAAATGTAAATACAGGCCATTAACTAATCCAAAGTGATGCTTAAACATAGGCAGGTTCTCAATCTATTTAACTGTTGGTTTTTTTGTCTCTTCTAGGAGTAGGTTCCCCAGCATATTAATTCTTAAAACCTGAAATTTTTAGGAGCATTATAAATCATTATTTTCGCTTTTCTTTCCTCAAGTAAAACTCCTTGCTCCATTTATGTGTAAATGTGATTTGACCTGCACTATGTGTTGCGCACAAAAAAAAGCTCAGCTTGCTACAGAAGTTCTGACCTTACAGCCTTAATTTTTGCAAGGCTCTGAGTGTCCTGACCTGTGCTATGTAATAAAAAGGACCTTGTGAGGACCAGCTTTAGTTCAATGGAAAGGTCTGCTGGTGGTCTGAGTTTTCCTTACTGGCATTCTTAATTGTGTCCTTTGAAGTGTTCAGTAAGAGTCATGGGTTTAAGAATGTGACCTTTTGGAGTCAGTGATATGTTACTTTTACCTGCATGCCCTGGGTTCTGTGGGAGTCGAGTAAGCACTTTTATAATGTCTTTAAACAACTGGGTATTTTTCTTCTTTTAGGCACACAGCTGGCAGCCTGGAATCAAGAACCCATACCGTGGGGTGGTGGTGTGGCCTGTACCTGAGAATGTTGAAATTACTGTGACTCTCTTCAAGGTATGTTTTTTTTTAAAGCATAATCTTTACTATTTCCTAAACAATACATGAAAAACTCTGTCTGGAAATGCCAGATTATAGTCACAAGGTCTAATCTTGCTGGGTTTATGTCATTAACTGCACAGCCTTATGTCCTCAGTTCAAATCTGGGTGAGAGGGATGGTCCATTCCCTGCCAAAGCTGACTTCTGTAGTTTAGTTAACACACTGAAATATCCATTTGAGCTGATTATGGTGAGGCATTGGCACAGAGTCCAGCACATGTGTAACTGTGCACGTAGTACATGTGTAAGGACTTGGCATGGGTTGCAGCCTGGTAGGCTCTCTTTAAATACTGAAAGGCAGAAGTTGTCATAACACAGTCATTTCTTGACTTTCTTGTTCAGTTGCAGTGCACACTATTGGCTGCAACAGAATCCAGCTCCTCATTTCCCATTATTTAGAATGCTACACAAACATCACAGCATTGATGTGATTGTAGCTGTAAGATTAGATATGCATTATTTGAGTAGTACAGAGAATTATAAGAATTTGCAGGGAAATTTTTAGTTTTTTGAACTGCATTTTTTCTACTAAAAAATAAAAGCTTATTTGTGTGGCTGTGAAGCAGGAGGAGGAAGTCATAGTTATGCTAGAATTTATTTCCCAAATATCATTGGGCAAGGCCCTTTCTGCATAAAGATAAACAATGCAGCTTTGGATGTGTGACAGTGTAGGAGGCTGAAGATTTCTGAGATTTTCATTCCGTAGTTCTTCCTTGTTCTTTACTCTGGTGCCTTCATCTACATTCTGGCTGTTCTTATTTCTGTCTTGTCCCTTTGCATCTTTGGGCAACAGTAACATACTTCTTTCTAATCAGTAGTATTTGTATTTCTTTGTCTTGGGGACTTTGCTGAGCTTGGATGTGGCTTCTGATTAGCCTTAGGATGGGAATTTATTACTTGGCTCATTAAAACTAAAATAAGGGGGTTGTCTTCTCCCCTTCTTTTATAATTCCTGCCTTTGGGATTACTGATGAACACAAACTTTTCAGGTTGGCAGTGATAATAAGCCATCATGTCTCTCTTCTTAGCAAACACATAGTCTTCAACTACCAAAAATTGTTTGCTTCGAGGACCTCTACTTTGACTAAGAAACTTTTCAGCTTTATGTGGCAATGCTACGTGTCTGTACAATATGCACACGGTTATGCAACTCTGTAAATGTTGCTTGATATTTTCAACATTTAAAGTGAAGCAGAAATGTTCAGTAATCTTGATTGTGATTATAAAGTTACGTGAAGGATGAGAACTAAAGTTTCTTTTGGGTGCAGCTCTGTGATACTGTGGCTTCGGAGTGAAGGTGTCTTCCAGCCTTCTCTTGCCATCCCATATTTTTATTTACACTTGCACTGCTTCAGGGTTCTGTTATTTAGAACAGCACAGCAGCCTTGTTAGTTGTGTAATGAGACTGAGGGTAGAACTATCTAGTGAGGGATGTAAGGGCCTCTGGAGCCAATGTTAGGTATTACAAAAGCCTAATTTTACCCAGCACTAATTCTGCTGACAGATCTGTTCCCTGGGCTTCTTCCTCTCCCCCAAAAATGAGCCTGCCTGTCACAAGAATTGGGCTGGGAGGAGAGGCAGGAGTGTGAATAACCCCAGCAGCTGTGCCTTCTGTAAATGGACCCACTGGTCTCTGGAGGAATGAGCATCGGATTTATAATCAAAATATTGAGAGCCATCACACTGGCAGGCAGCTCTTACTGTAAAATCTGCTCTGATTGATCCTCCAGCTCTTCTAACAAGAGCGCCTGTAAGTGGCCAAATGCCCTTTGTTCTCTGTAAGGGAATGCATGTGTGGCACAGAGCAGCTTGTTGGGTGAGCTGTGTGATGCCCCAGGAGTGCTGTAGCTGTGTGAGACCAGCAGCCTGCCTAAGTGACCTGTGAGAGGCAAGGGATTGCAGGCAGAAAATGGTGTTGGTCCAGCTCAGGTTGTGCCCAGTCCCCTGATGGCTTTGTTGGCTCTGTGGTGCTTCAGCTGCAGCACAGGACATGTCCCAGCACCCACAGAGCTGGCATTTCTGTAGCTGGTAGGTTCTGGGCAAAGGCAGTCAGAAAGAACTGCTGTTTCTCACACAGCTGGTGCATTGTCTGGGCAGCACTGGAGCAGTGGGAAGGGAAGTATGTGATGGCACTCTGCAGCCGCCTTGCTGGGAGCTGACTTGGAAGCCGGGTATTTATATTGTTCCTTCCTCTAGAAGAAAGGGGACAAAAAGACTGAAAACAGTAAAGCTCAGAAAAAGAGGCTGCTCATCTTGCAGTTCTGTAAAAACCCTTTCTGGAGCCGATCCCCTGCGAAGGAGGGTGATTATTGAAGGTTTGGCACTTTGCAGTACGTGCATTCAGGTTGGCCTTGTTTAACAAACAGGAGCTGTTCGCTTTCACCAGCACCTGAGAAGCTCAGGGAGCTGCTGCCTCCGTGTCCACCCTGGCAGAGCACAGAGTTGGGAGCTGGCTGCTCCCACAGAGCTGTGTAGCAATCATAGATAACAAACGAGTGCAGCGGTGCTGTTGGGAATGGAAGGAGTGGGCTCCAGACAGACAGCTATGTGTTGTGGGATATGATTCACACAGTAGTGGCAGTGCATTCGTAAGTGGCTGTTGAAATGTGTTGCTGGTAGGATTAGGAGATAAGTCAAGGTTTCAAGTGCTGATGAGAATGTAAAGAGTCTCCTCTCCAGTAGTCAGCCATGGACACTTGAGAGCTGGCTAAGCAAAGGGCCTGTGATCAGTCAACAGATGAGATATTCTGCATTATCTGTACAGCCCTACTTTGGGTGTTACCTTGTTTACAACAGCATATTTGTAATTCTTGCACAAGCAGAGTACTGAAGAGATTACAGCCTTCATTTAGAAAACTTTAACTTCAAGTTAATGTAAGTTTTTTTGTTGGTTTGTTTCAATTAATTCTGGGTTGCTGGTAAAATTTCATAATGCCCTGGAGTCATGTGGGGAAAAACATCATGTGGATATATTGATTCAGCTTCCCTTGACTAGCTGTAGCTCCTGCCCATCCAGCCACTGAAGTGCTAATTACATAAAAAGTTCCATCTGCTCTGAAAGTTTAACTTGTTCCTTTGCTGAGCTCCACACTGATGTTTAGTTATGCCTTGGGTTTTTCGACCAAACTGGGGAGAAAGAAACATCATGAAACAATAAGCCTATTGTGCATTTAGAATGCATAATTTGTAGTACTTTCATGGAAAGATTCACAAATGCCAGAAAAGCCAGAGCTGAATTCACGCATGTTTCTTTTGTTACCGTGGTTGTGCTTCAGAAATTAATTTTTCAGAGTCCCTGCATTAGCAAATTTTACTACCACATATGAAAACTTAAATACTTTTCTATGGGTTTATATACAAACACAGGTCTTTATCAGCTGAGAGGGATTTTAAACCAGAAATTTTCACTGCCAAGCAAGCCCATTGCTTTTAGTAAAGCTCAATGAACATCAATTGTACTATGAGGATTTAAATTGCAACATCATTATTTTCTAGCTTAAAAGCAAAGTGACTCCCTGAACAAAAATGTTTGTTCTTTGGGAGTAAGCATGGACTTTGCTTCATTGGATTACACAAAACACTTGTTCTGTCAGTAGTGTACATGGTTTATCACACCAATGTACCATTGCAATAACAGGGACCATTACCAACTCTTAGTTCCGAGGTTTGAAAAAGACATTTTTAAAGGCGTAGCTTTCTAAGCTCACAAAAAATATTTATGAGTAAAATAAGAATGAAATAGATGATCAAGGCATACTTGTGTAGTTGAAAGTATTCCTGTGCCCACATATTACTCAGAAAAATCTCTATCTTTTCTTCTTGAAAGCCCAAATCAATCATGCTTTGATTTTATAGAATAATAACTGGTCAGGCTGTAGCAGGAACACTGCACCGAAGCCAAAGCGTTATCTCAGGGGAGGAAAAGAGAGAACCCAGATCAGCCCAAAACCTCTCCATAAAGCCATTTCTCATAAGTAAAATTCAGGTTGAGAACATATTTATTTCAGTTTAGGAGGGACCAGGGGCTTGTTCAGATACTATGGAGAATACTCCATAGGAGCGAAAAGCAGTTCCAAACACAAGGTGTTGTGTGACAGATATAAAAATCATAAGCCTGGGGAAGTAAACACATTTGCATATCAAAAAATTAAATGGTTAAAACTTAAAGGATTAGCGGGGGACTAATTTTTTAAAAAAATTAAATAATAAAGAAAGGACATTCAATGCTTGTTGCCTTTCTAGCCCAGAGGCTTTACAGGAAAGTGTGAGCTTGGTGTGGTGATGCACAGGGATGTTTCTGCCAGTCTCCTCAGAGCTCCCTGCTTTCTGGAAGCTCCAATTAAAGCTGATCGCAGTTGTATATGATTTTCTAGACTAATCAGACCTCTGTAATTGGTATTGAAAGCAACAAGAATTGGGTCAAATCTTGAGTCTTGTGCAGTTTCAAGCAGGCAAGTACAAAAGCTGAGGACAGATGCTGGAGTACCCGGAGCATCTGCTGCAGGTCACTGGTAAAGGGAGATCACACACCCTGTCAGCGTTTGATGTGATTCACTGTGACAGTCCTTAAGTAGTTATTCCCCAAGAAGAATAACTGGAGATTAAGGCTGGTATGAAGTGATCTAATTGAAAGACAAGCTTCAAAAACCAGAAACGCTTAGGGAGGAGGCATGGGGAAGGAAGGGAGGAAGGGACTAACAGTCTGAAGATCTTCCCTACCCACTCTGGCTGCTGCTCAGGAAATGCAGCAGTTGCCTGATATGTCCTTTGTTCCTATTACAAGAAATACAAAAATAAATCTGAATATAATCTGAATTATTAGAGAAGATTTACCTTTCTTCAGTCGTCTGAAAGCACCTTGTACTCTGCAGAAAGGATCTAGTCCTTGATAAGAGCAGGTTCATGATCAACAGAGAAGAGAAAAATGTGTCTGGCATATCCTTTTCTCTTCCCAAGCCCAGAAGAGTTGACTTTTTGTGTAGTTGGCTTTTGGGTGGGCAGAATGGTGTCACAGAAAGAAACTAAGGGGTGGGATTGCAAAGAAAAGCTGATGTTCTGTCTTGCACAGTTCCCTACTATTTGCTTATTACCTGAGTATTACTTTTGGCACTCTAAGGTCATCTTCTCAGACAAAAAAGAGGAAAAAAGGATAAAGAAAAAAGGGTTCAAAACTTAGTTGAAGATGCTGAAAGGGAACATCAAACTGAGACAGGAAGATGAGACCCATATCTTGGTATTAAAAATGATGATTCATTTTTTACATAGTAAAATGAGGAGGAACAACAAGCTATTCAGTCCATTTGCCCTAATGCTTACAGTTTTCAATTCATGGTGAAACCATAGCGAATATGGGATAGAGTATAGTTCTGCATCTGTGGTATACTGGTGAAGCAAATACACATTATAAAAAAAAAAAACCTCTTGCCAGCTCCCCTCATGTTACAGCGAGATGTGAGGCAATTTGTTCCTTGATCTTTTTAAGTAATTTTCATTATCATTTGCTTTTAGGAAATGGGAATGAGGTCTGTTTATAACTCTTGACTTTAGGTACTCCCAGCTTTTATCTGTTTGCAGGTGAGGTGAGATTTTGTGTGCCCTATTACCAGAAAGTGCTTTCATACAGTATTGGAGCATTCCAAAGGCTGCTGTAACCATTACTCCAGGAGTTATTCTTCTTTGGAATAGCATTTTTTTCCCTAAAGCAGAGTCACCTGTATAGGCCTCAGATAATAGTTTGCTAAATACATCAAGTGAGTTTTTTGTGGGGGATGAATAGAGAATATGGATTAGCCAGCGAGGGAAATATGTGGTGTTGTGGTGTGGTTTTTTTTTTTTTTTTTAACTGGTATTTAGTCTCTTCAAATCCAAAATAAGATGAAAGATTAGCCAGATTTATATAAACATCACCTGTTATGGAGACCACATGAGGAAATGTTAGCTCCAAATTAATATGTTTGCAATAGAAACTGTTATAACTGTAATATCATACAAGAATCTGTGTTATACAGATTGTTATAACAATCATACAAGAAACTGTGTTATAACTATAATCATAGGAGTATCTGTTTACATGACCATGTCATCAAGTTGTAAGTTAATTAGAAATAGGACTCTCTGTGTTGCTCCTTGGGCTTCTGATAAAAGCATTTTAGTGGAAGAGTGAAGCCACTTACGTGTCTGTTGTGAGGAAATGCTGAAGCTTGTGTATATAAAATCATTCAGGGTTTTCTCTTTCTGGAGACATTTTAAAGCTAACAAGAAACATGGATTTAAAAAAAAAAATCTGGATTCGACTTTAAATCTGAAATGTCTTACACATGTGTTCATATATCAGCCTATTTCAAACTCTCTGAACATTTGGAAAGGCTGTTCATTAGAGAAATCCTTGAAGCTTTTAAAGGCTGTTTTGGGGCAGTACACTGTGTTTATCTTCCTGAAGTGTTCGCAACTTGCTTTCAAGTGTGTGCTGAAATGTTGAGCATTAAGGAGTCCTTGCATTATACCGTGTTATTTTGCTCTGTCAGATGATCAGAAATACTCAGCAGAGCACCTGGTTCTGTAGCCCTCAGAGGTGTGAGTTTTATGGCCACTGACAGAGAGCTTGGTTTGGCTTTATAGATCATTGCCTTGCAGAAACAAAACAAGGAATGTTTTGTTTGTTATGTGGGTGAAAATACTGGACCTTGACTTTGGAAGCAGTTTTAGGTCGGACTGCAGGTTTGTCCTAACTGCTTTTGGGGAAGTTAGGGGGAAAAAATTGAACAGGATGAAATATTTAAGAGTTGAGTCACTTATTATGGAGTAGCTTATTAAAACATAAAGTGGTTAATGATACCATTAAATCTCATTATGTCATTTCATGCTGTATCAAAGGAAGCAATTAAACAGAAAGGTAATTGCCCCAGGTTAACTCTTAAAAATTTTAAGTATTTAATAGCTGGATTACAGAAAGTTACATCTTTAGGGTTTATGTAGTATACACCAAACCCGCAGGTATCATGTACTTTATTTACATAATGCAGAATTCCACAAACCTGATTAATGTGATAGAGATATAATTACATAATCTGATATTTACAAGACATTAATTGGAACATGGAAATACCTCAGTTTAATTTTGTATGTATCTACTTGCCCTCCTGTCCTTATGGTTACTGGTACAGCATGTTTTGACACTCATTTGCAGTATTTAAATTATTCTCTTTTTTGAAAAAAAAAACCTTTTAAAAGATTTATTCATATATAAAAATGAATCATCAGTTTTGACATAAGTATTTACCAGCATCTTTTAGTCTTTCACTGAAAGTGTTTTACAGGGGGGCTGCACAGGGAACCCACCTGGGTGGGGTTTTGGAGGAAGAGGACAGGAGGAGATGTGATAATATCCTCCTAGAAGTTATTGTAGTTCACCCAAAGAGGAGATTTATTTAAGTTCCCAATTTTTTTGTGTGCTGGAAAAATTTAAAAAAAAAATTAAAAAAAAAATTCTTTGGTGGTTAGCTCATTACTTACAAAATATTTTGTGTACTCAAAAAGAATTAGTTAAAAAGGGGTACAGTACCTCTCCCCACTGTCTGACTTCAAAGCAAAACTGAAGTCAAAGAAAGGCAAAGCCTAAGATAAGGTGAGTCAAGAAGATTAAATGTGAGGCTTGTAGCATTCTGGAAAGAAAAGGAAGATGGTACTAATGGCTAAAAGCTAGGAGCAAAATATCTTGATGCATTTTGTTAATTTAGAGCAGCAAGATGGAATTGCCAGGCTTGCTGTAGTGTCAGGACCAGTTGCCAAGTAGTAGCAAGAAAACTGAGATGCTGAGGGATCTCATATATGATGTTGGGAAATGCTGATGGTATGGAAGTGACATTTATCTCCAAACACTTTAGTGTGCAAACATCAGAGACAGAGGAGTAATTGAGGGTTTTTCTGTAACTAGAAATAATAGGATAGAATTGAGGTATAGCAAAAACAGGTTTCATGTCAAAAGAAAGATTCAAGACACAATCTCGTAGTGTGAGAAGCTATTTGTCAATAGGAGCAGAAGTTTTGCTGCAGTTGTTCAGAACTCAGACTGGATGATTAATTATTTTTTTTTTAAAAAAGTATTTTGTTTAAAGAAGGATCCTTGAGAGGAATGATTTAGTGTTTTCTCCACTGTTATTTTACTTTCAGACAACAACAATACCGACCACTCCAGCAGACTGAAAGCTCATTAAAGTAAAAAGAAAAAGCGCCAAATATATGAACTTCATTGTTATTTTTCTTCCTGTTAGTGAAAATGTTTTCTGATCCTCACATGTGATATGATAGAAATGTTGTGAACTCAGGATAAGTATTTAAGAAATCTGCAGTAGAAGGAGGTGCTGTGCTGAAGCTGTGACTTTGGATCTCTGCTTGTGCTCACAAAGTCTGGACTAAGGAAATTAGGATGTGCATCTTCTCACTCCAGGTGGAAGCAAGAGGCTCCCTCCACTGTTATCTGCAAGATTTGGATTTGTTGTGTTTCTCTGGCTGGTGGAAATTGAGAATTAAAGGGCGATTTATCTTTTTTTTCCCCACTGGATAAAAGGAAACCAAATTACAGGCCTTCATCAGCATCAGCCTCGTGTTTGAATCTGTAGGAGTCTCTATTAAATCCTTACTAGCATTTTTACCCCAACTTGTTCATCATAAAGTGGACATCCTATAAAGCCTATATCCTAACTAAAAGATTTCCCTCTAGCATCTTCTGTGGGTAAAAGTAATTTGGAGTATATGGAAGTCTTGGCTGTGTTGCAGTCTCTTGCATCCTGGATTGTTTTTAGACTCAAATTCTCTGGTTTGTTTTTCTAGGATCCCCATGCTGAAGAGTTTGAAGACAAGGAATGGATGTTTGTCATAGAGAATGTAAGCTGGAATGTTGTTACATTTTTTTTATATGTATAAGACCTAACAATTTTAAAAGATTAAAAGGTGTCCAGATGCTGAAAAAGTAATTTGAATAAAATTTGAGCAGCTGAACCACCATAAATCCTAGCTCTGTGGTAATGAAGGCTTGTTAAAATACCTATTGTTAAGTTACAGTTAAAATACAGGAAAGGGGAGTGTTATACTGCACTGCTTAAATTCCTTCCCTGTAAGCATCAGTCTGCCTTGCATTAGTGTGCTGTGAGCAATGGAGTGAACGAGTCAGAGCTGGGTCATGACTCAGTGTTCGTGGGCTGTGACACATTATTTGTGTGCGAGCAGGGCAATGAACAAGTCAGAGCTGGGTTATCACATTATGTCCCAAATGGCAGCACACCCTTCTGGGACCAAGTGCCACTCTCTAGGGGAGAGCAGAGGTTCATTGCTCGCCTTTGATGGGTGAGGATGGTAAGGTGGGACAGCAGTGAGGATGCGAGTCAGGAGCTGCTCCCTGGGATCCCTCTGCACGTCCTGTGCACCGAGTGAAAACCCAGAAGCTGCTCCTGTGGGTCTCTGACTCCTGCAAGGCAGGAGCTCCCAGAACTGCTTGGAGAGCCGAGTTCCTGAGGGCTGTACAAACAACAGGCTTTGCCAAACTGCAGTGCTTGACATTGCGTAGAGCAAGTGCTTCATGAAGTACTTTTTTCCTTTCCCTTCCCTGTGCTGGGTAGCAGCTTCCTCTCTGGGGCTGCCTGGGCTGAAAAAAGGGGGAAGCTGCTTTACTTTGGATTTTCTTGAAAAAGAAGCTTCATCTTCAAATACATTCTAAAGGGTTGTGGTATCAAGACAATGTTTATTGCTCATTAATATAGTTTCATTATGGATTGTTTCTCAGTAACATGATTTAATTTTTATGTTGTTTTTAAACAAAAAAGAAATTGCTCTTCTACCAAGTAGTACCACATAGAACTGAAGTGTGGGGAAGCAATGGATTTTGCATGCTAGCTTTTTTTTACCTAAAAATGCTGGTGTTTCTTGTCAATATTGGAAAATTATTTGAAATTATTGAAAATTATTTGAATGCCTAAGATTTATTCTTATTACCAGTAACTGAACATTTAAAAGGGCTGAAAGCAAAGTGCTTTATTTATACTTTTGTTTTAAATGTCAAGTTTCTATTTTCACTTATGACACTTGTTAACACAAAACCTAGTTTAGCTACTGTTTCCTGGAGTTTCCTTTTCTTTCTCACGTAGTTTATTTTAATCGGGGAAGTCTCCATCCCCAATTGTCACCATACAAGTAGCTCTGGATAAAACAATGTCAGTGTATTTCTCAGCCAGCCCCTCTGGGTATAGCTGGATTTCCTGTGACGTTGCAGATGAATTTTTTCAGGATTTTATATGGGGCACATAGACTGAGTTTGTGTCCTGCTTTCTTTATGTGTCGATATATTCCATGTAGAGGGGTCAGCAGACCATCTGCTGCCTGCTGTTCTTGCTCTCTGTCTCACATCTTCACTGAGCTGTGCAGGGCAATCTTCTGCTACATGGGAACTTCTGTACAACCTCAGTTGTGCTGGTAGTTCATCTCATAAGAACTGCCAAATAGTCACTGGTAGGTAGATGTTTATTCTTTGATTGGAGGATATAGAAATAATATCCTCAGAATAATAAATTCAATAGTTTTACCGGAAAAATTACTGAGAGCCGAAGAAACTATAAACTGGCTGCTTTTAATCACTTCTTTCTCCTTTTTTTTTTTTTTTTTTTTTTAAATGCTGGAAGAGCCGGAGAAACTCTTTTCCCAGGGTAACAGCTCCACTTAGTGGTGGATGAAAACATGGACATGTTCGAGAAAATGACAGCTGTTCCAATGGCTGGCTGACATTCCAGAGCATGGAACACCTGCCTGTCAGAAATAGGGGAGCCAGGGAGGCAGGAGATTGTTCTCCTCATTCCTTAAATTATAGGCATTTACCCTCTTCAGGCCTAAAGCATGATTTTCCTGGGTTTACAACAATAAATCTGAAACAATTGAAAAATCATTAAGCTGACAAGTTCAGGTCACCTTTGGGAAGCACAGGGACTTCAGAGTCCTTTGGGACCTTTTCCATTTTGAGAAGGGATGTTCTCTGCCCTGAGAGGCTGTTCCTCTTTGTCAGCAACACTTCAGAACACAAAATACTGAAGTCTGAAAAGCTTAGGATGCTTTAATTGTGAAGCTATATAAATTCTGCTAAAATTTTTGATTTTGTCTCTTTTTTTAATTAGTATTAAAAGTCAGTCTCCAAAATAATTCTGTTATGCTTCAGTATGGCTGAGCAAGACCAGGTAGAAGAGATACACAACTGCAGTACATCTTGCAGGCAGATGCTACCAAACTCCAAACAAGTTTATTCTGCACTTTTAGAGGGATTCTTAAGTACTGATGAGGTGATTTGTGCAACAAAGCCATGCTGTAAATGAAAAGGAAACAGGACACTTGGAGTTTTTTTTGTTATTTTCTTGTTTGGGGTATATGTACATTACTTCATGATCCACTACCTTGATTATTGTAGATTTTTTTTCCTAGCTGTATTTTTATTGCTCTAGTCACTCTGTATTTGTATTCTAGTAGGTGAACTTTGTCATCTACTGTATGTATAATCCATGTATAGTTTGATTGTAGAGCAGTTTCTTACCATTTAAATCTTGGTAATTAATTTTCATTTTCCCTTTCTATGTCTTTATCTCCTTCACAGCTGTGTTCTGTGTGTATTTACTGACAACTTTCTTTTCTCTAGTTTCATCTCTCTTTAACCACATTGTGTAATTGATTATCTGCTTTTACTTCATGAGGCAGTTCTTGGAATTCTTTTGGTGTTTTTTTATGTTCTGCTGAATAATAACATTGGGTGTTCAGGTTGGCTGTTGCACGTAAGAGAGCAAGAAATTCAAAGCTAAGAATAAGACTTGCCCACATGTAGAGTGGTGGTAATAGGCTCTCAAAATATTACAGACTGGTGTTGGTGTATTTTGCCTATTCCATTTAAAGAACAAGGATGAGTTGCCTTCCATTTTATAAGCCCCTTGCTCTAGTAAGTGACTTTTCTCTCTCATTGCTTCTTAACTTGAATATATGCTGTTTCCTCACTTGGTTCTTTCCACTCTCCCCTCAGAGGTGTCAGGAGGGAGAGCAGTTTTGAGACAAAGACTGCACCTCTGAGAAAAGTTCAGCTGACTTCAAGTTTTGGGCTGTGTTTCTTGGTCTCTGAAGATTGCTTAGCTAATGGAATGAGAAAGGGATAGGAGGGAAGACAAGAGATTTAAATAGGTCCAAAGATGTCGAAGCTTTCCCTGGCTCTATGTACAAGAACTTTGTATTAAATAAAGGTATCTGAAGCAATGGAAAAATGTAATTTTGCTTCCTAGCATGCTCAAAGCTTGGAAAAGTACATAAGAACATCCACTCAAGACAAACCATAATGTTTACTTGTTTGCTGGCAGTTTTGTAGACAGTTACTTCCTACATTCTTAATGAAACTGAGTGAGTCATGGAATGTTTTCCAACTTGAAAATGCATGTGGAAAAGGTTTCCCAGCTTTTTGTCAAAAATATTTTTGAGCCGATATTTGTGTCTCTAATAGCGTAGTAACATATTCCACAGTTCATAGTAGGCTTCTCTATCTTCCCACCTATGCCTATATTTTTCTTTTGTCCATAGGTCATTCCCAGGCCTCAGGGCTATGGTGAGCAAGCTCTGTCCAGTAGGAAATTCTACTGACAGTAATTGCTGTTATTCCTGACATGAACTGTAGCCCATTTTTTATGTAGCAGGCCTATTAAAACTTAGTCTGCTATTTCCAGACCGACTGATTTGGGAGATGAATGGAGAAAAATGCCCCCACTGTTGTTGAAGCTTTGCTCATAGATTCCTGGGAATTGGAGCTGGAAGCAGTCTCACCTGTCTTGTACTGTTGCCTCAAGGCAGCACAATCCCAGACAAACACTTGCCTAAACAGTTTTAAAAGAAGTTTTAAGGTGGGATCTCTGCAGCATTGCCAGTCAGCCTCTTCCAATGCTCCATTGTCCTTGTTATGGGGAATCATTCTGGCCCAGATCTTTGTTGATATTCTTTAGGCTGTGCTTCTTAGAAGCAGAGGCTTCTCTCTGTGTGGCTGGAGGCTTCCTCTTCCTCGCCTCTGACTAATCGACCCCAGTAATGTGACAGTGTTTACATGTGGGATTTCACTTCTCATGACTGCATTAGCAGGTCATTAGCATTCTCTTTACACGGATTCATTTATGTGAGTGCTCAGCATCCTGCTCTGCTCCTGCTGCCCATGGCTTTCAGGAACTAGCTGTGCCCAGCTCTGCTTGCACTCTGTCTCTTGCCTGGGGAAGCATTCCAGGCAGAATTTCCAGGCTGTTCTTGTACTGAGATCTAGGAAACTGGACTGACTTCTGTATCTGTCCTTTCTAGAGAGTCTTCGAAAAAGCTCAGTGTCTTTTTAGATTCTGTTTTCTAACAATGCCTTTTTTGATAGACCCACTGAAACTTCTGGAATGAGACAAAAAAGGGGTCTAGATTTTGCTGCTGTTCATGCTGGCCTTCAGGGAAGAGTTACAAAGAGTAATGAGTTGAAGCTGAAAAAATGATTTTTCCTTCTGTCTGTCACTCTTGTAGCTTCAGGAACCCTAGCCTGAAAGAGTTCTGGATTGGCCTCCACTCAAATATCAGCAAAACCTCAAAATAAAAGAAATATCAGGAAATGTTACAGAACAATTGACATAATCCAGCTTCATTTTATTGGTACAAGTGTGTTCCTTGGTTGTTGTCATCCCCCAGTCCACCCTTCCCCCCTGTCGCCTCTGAGATTCTGGCTCATGGTTGCTTATGATGATTTCTCATTTTGAATGCCCTGGAGCATGTTTTATCACTCACAGGTTTAGGGAGATTATTTCTCTCTCTTAAAATGCCTGGCATGACATCACTAATAAAGGTGATAGATAAGGTGAAAGTAATGGGAAAGAGAGGGCAGGTAGTGGGACATAGAAATGAATTTGTTTCTAGTCTTAAAGGAGACCAATTTTAAATGTGATACAATAAAATGAGGCATTAGCAAAAAGTTAAGTTTTCATCAGATACAGCTCTGAATATGTTGCTTTCCAGATGAAGCTTTTAGAGAAACAACTCATTTGAATAGGAACAGTAATTAGCCCAGAATTTTGGTAAAAGCATGTTTTTTTACTGGGTGGCTGAATATCTTTTACTACAGTACTGTGGCAGTGCTAACTCAGCAAGGGCAAGTTTTGCCCTACATCCGAAGGAAAGCCCAAGTCTAATCTTCACACCTGTTTTTGGAAATGGATGTTGGGAAGCAAATACCAGAATAGCATAGGGAATTGAAATTCTGAGTAATGCTGATGCCATTTGCTGGAAAAACCTGGGGAAAAGACTGACATTGGAATAGGATTAATTCCTTACTTGCTGATCAGTTGCTGTATCAGAATTTATTATAAAATCTTTGGTATCACTTCCTGTGCATCCTTGTAGTAGCATGTGAGAACTTCAGTTTAAATTGGCTATATCCTTTATTTAAGAAACAGTAGTAAAAATCTCTTTTCCATTAGTTTTGTATTTTTTGCTTGAAGTAATTTTTTGCTTAAAAAAATCATAGATCGAATTAGCTTTTTTTCTGAATTAAATGTCTGCATTTAATATATTTAGAATAGCTCATAGTTCAGACATGCTTTCCTGGTCGTTTAATTCCCCTGTCATATTCTGCTGTGTGTGATTATGTGAACTGTGACTAGCTGCCTGTATAAATTAGGCTGAGTATTCTGGTTTAGATATAGCTAGGAATTAAATGCTGCTTTGTCAGCTGTCTGACTCTCGTACTGCTTTAAATGTAATAGAGATTCAGAAAACCTGTTTTACTTTTAGTTTTTGCTTACATTAAATATTTAGCACTTTGTTCTAGTTGAGAAATCTCTGAGATTAGGCCTTTGGAGCAAAACTTGCAGAAATTGCTGTCTTGATTGGCTGCTCTGGCTGTAAAGGAACCAGGGCCTGATCCTGTGCTTTTCCAGTAATACATTGTTGTTCCTTCTGTGCTCCATGATGGCCTTTCTGGGCAATTTTAACCAAAAGGGAAATACGATCAGGGGCAGGGTCCTGACTCCAGAAAGGACCAGGACAGAGGCCTTTGCACAGAGTGGATCACTCTGTTTTGGGGTGTCTGAGGGTGGGTGACTCCCCTGTGTGTCCACACCGACCCTACCGGAGTTCCTCACTTAAACAATCCCCTTGGATTCAGCATCTTCCCTGAAAAGTATGGAAAAGAGTGGAAGTGGATTGCACACTTGAGTTCTGCTGGAGAAATTTTACACTACATGCTGTAGGACAAGTAAACTACAACCTGTATTTGGGGCAAGTGTTACACAAGGAAGATGTGATAGACTGTGGGTGTTTTCCCCTCTACATGGCCCAGCACAAGGGAGAGGCACTAGCAGCCCTGATTCCAAGCAGGCATTGTGAAAGCAAGAGCTCCATAAGCTTTTGTGAACAGCACTGTCAATTAATTGATGTTTTGACCTTTAGCCACTCCTGTATCCCCAGGAAGCCTGTCAGTGTTCACATAGGACATAACTTACTGTCTGCAATGTTGTTTTCCTTCTGACCAAAACAAACTGTGCCCAGATCACCTGGAATTAGGGCCACTGTGAGTCCTTTCTGTCATTAATACATAATAACCTATTAAAGCAGAGCTGAGAGATGACAAAAATCTTATTTAAATACGAATTTTTGAAAATGGTTAAAATAACTCCTAATATCTCAATAACCTTTTTACACTTTAAACAGCTTGTTTTTAATCCTGAATGAGTGTGAAATGTGAGGCCATTGAGCTCTACTGTGTTTTTTTAAAAATAGTTATGTTTTCTTTTATTATTCTATCTCCATCTTCTAAATGAAATGCAATGCCCAAACTGTCCTCTAAACAGTGTTGTTCCAGATGCTGTGTTAATTGCTGCACTAAGTGCATCTATATCAGATATAATTTGGCAGATGCTATGGCAATTTTGAAAACTATATTACAGCATTTCGGCTTAACATTTTCTGGTGAAGGAGGCATCTCATTTTCTGGTATTTATGCTACAGCTACATGGGAGGGTCTTGTGGGTGGCAGCTGGAAAGAGGAGGCTCCTGGGCACCAGGCAGAGCATCCTGGGTGTGAGGCTCTGGCTTTGTGTCTTACAAAGTGTGATACGTTAACATATGTGGCAACATTTAATTTATACAGTTATTATTGATTCACAGCAGTAAAGTACAACTGTTTTCTAAATTGCTTAGAACCATTTTGTTTGGGTTTTTGAGGGGAGCCTATTTCCTGCTAGAAGAATCAGTCTCCTGTAGCTGAGTTGGACAAGGCAGCTGATTGGAGTTGCTATCAGTGGTGTCCTTTGCCAGCTGGAGGGGGGAAGCTGATAAACAAGGCAGACAGCTTTGGAAACAAACCTCTAATACTACATTAGGCATGTTTAAAACCAGCAGTGTGTTTCAGCCACTCTTAGCATATGTTTATTCATAGAAAGTCAGCAGTAAAATACACTGGCCAGCACAAGCAAGAGCCAGAGTCTGCATGAGGTCGTTTCCCTTTCAGACATCAAATACATAGAGTGTCTTGGTAATTGTTTTACAGTGGGGTTCTAATCATACTCCGGGCATAAGCTGAGCCAAGCAACTTGCCTTTTAATAGAAAAGTATTTTCTTTTAAGCTTGTTCAGCTTGCCACATTTTTTTCTGGTTTTATGTGTCTGAGTGTGTTTTTTACATCTCCATACAGTCATGGCTGTGTGTTTGCTCTTGATGTGCTTCAGAATATCATTATGTAAAATACCACTGTCTGGGGCAGCATTTTGATGGATAAATTTCATTTTTGACCTGGTAGCTGTACGGTGTTAAAACAGCAGCATATGCTGCTGCCATGTAATACAAAAATATTCAGTATGGCAAACGGAAAAAATGGCAATGCATTTAATGAAAAATATTTTTGCCATAAGTCACCTTCAAAGGCAGATAATCTGTGAGTCAAATTGAATATTTTGGTTGATTTGAGATAATACCTTGCAATTGCATGTGCTCAAGGTACGGAAATTTGTTTCAAAAAAGGAATTAAAATATCCATTATTGTGTAAAATGTATCTCTGCATTAAGTAACTGTATTGGATTGTACATAGAAGCAGTTGTAATTTAACTGAGAGCATATTATATAAAAATAGTGGCCACCAGCAGAACTATAGCCAGCTGACAGAAAATAAGAATTCTGGCCTCCTGAAAACCCTTGTTATTAGGAAAACCATCTGGCAGTGTAATACCTCTGAGTGTTATTTCTTTCAGCCTCTTATCTTTGGTTGTTAGCTGTCTTAATAGAGTTTAATATAATAAAAATTAATTGACCCCCGTAACTTAATTGATACCATTTCATTCATTTCCCTCCCAGCATATTCTTCATTCTGAATTGATGCTACACCATCATATTGTGTTTTTCATGTGAAGTTTCTCCTTTCTCATTGTTTTGCATTATCAATATCTGAGCCAAATGGCTTCTTGAATCTTGAAAGGCAGTAGGAAATGAACTTTTTCTGGTTTAGCTTAAGTATGGTGGCAGCCTGAGTTTTGGCCAGAAAGATTGCCTGAATAAAATGGTATTGAATAAAGTGCTGTAAAGGGCATTTCAAAACTTATCAATATTTTCTCTGTTTCCACAAACTAGCATAAATGTAAGATTAAACTGAATTTTTGCCAGTGTCAGATGTATGACTCATAGAGAGTTGCCTGCCTAAATTCAAAGGCTGCTGTTCTGAGCATGGTGGACTATATGGATAATTTTTGCAGTCTGGGAGGGGAACAGAAGAGGATGATTTTCCCCAGCTTTTCAGTCCTTTTTCCCCCTTCAGGCCTGTCACAACAGCTTTGGAGAATTTTGTATTTCCCTTGGATGCTAAGGAAAACATTTTCTTGTTGCCGTGTCTGCTATGACTTCTCAGTGCAGTCCACACTTGCTTAGAGTCAGGACAGAGATTTCTGGGCAGGTCATTCAAAGATCTGCCCCAAGGGTGGGATAGTCATGAGTGCCATGGAATGTGGAAGAAAATGGGCCAATGTTTGGGGAAATTCTCTGCTTCAATGGTTTGAAAGCTCACACCTGAACAACAACAGGACCCTGGTAAAGTGACAGAATATTTGCAAGGAGAATGCTGTGGCAACTCCAGAGAAGAGTAACTTACTGCAGTGTGCTGCGTCCTGGCTGCTCTTCACCAGACACAGTTCAATACTGGACAGCACCCTCAGGGGGGGAGGAGGAGGAAATCAGACCTACACGCACTGTGACCACTTGAACTGAGCTGAACCAGAGGGACAGCCTGCAGCAGTTGGTCCTGTACAGAAGGAGAACTCCAAGACCAAATCAGTTTGCATAGAGAGGGATGGGATGAAGTGGAAGCAGGGCCCTCACAACAGGAGGAAGAGGCAGGGCCAGAGATAATCACCTGATCCCTATCCTGAACTGAGCTGTGAGATGATTTCAGCCGCCAGTCTGGTGGGCCCCTGGTGACCTGGCTGCTCCAATGCTGGGATATCATGGCCCATGGTATTGAAGCCAAGCACCTGGGATCCCTGGGATGTGGGCATTGGAAAGGGGATTGGAAAGAGGACAGTAACTCTGAGTCTCTGGAGGCCACTTCTGCCTCGTGTGAGGGAAAGGTCTCCAAGGATGATCTAGTAGTGCATGCAGGCAGGTGGAATGTCACAGAGGAAGGTACCTGGTACCTGAGACATTCAGCTGTGCTGGAGGTAATCTGTAAGGGTTCAAATTACAAGAGTCCCCTGTGGATCCAGGTGATGTCCAGAGGACACAATCCACAGGGTGGAAATCTGTTTGTAGCATGCCATTGCTGTGTGCCAACTCACTGGCCTTGATGTCAGTGAAGGGAGAACAAACAGTGCTTTAGGTGACTGCCTGATTCCAGCAATTCGAAAACCATCTCTTTGCCTCGCTAACAACTCATGTCTCAGCTGTGAAAAGATAGTCCAAGACTGTGGACAGTCTGGAAAGATTTCGGGTAGAGGGGAAACATCCTGTGTCCCACAGCAAATGTTCTGTGTCCCAACAGTGCAAACCAGATTCTCTGCTCCCAGTAGCAAGCACCTCTGTGCTTGAGAGAGAATTCACATCACAAGGTATCCTGGGGTTTTACCTGCATGACCACATGGAGGAGAGGAAGAAGTGGGATAGAAAACCCACCTCTGCCCTGGCACCACAGGTGTGTGAGTTGAGAGGAGGAATGACCACCAGAGGAAACTCTTCAAGAGCTAATGCTGCTCCAGTTTCCAGTGGGCAAGTCCTTAGACAGGAGGAGTGAGTGGAGCATGGTTTGGACAGTCTCAGTGGGAGCACTGAATTGAGGAGAGCCATTCCTTAACCACAGCACTATACTTCAGCAATTTTTTATATATATACATATATGTATATCAAAAGCATGATTAGTGTAAAGCCTAAAAATGGTACAGTTGTGTGTTACATTGCATTATTAAATAGCGGTATTTCTGCTTCTGGAGGGTTTTCTGTAGATTAGAACTGAGGACAAACCAACCTGTCCTTCCTGGCAGTGTGGCAGAATGGCAGGCTGAGCAGGATGAATGGCAGGTTTTCCAAGTTGGTTTTAATACCATATGTAGCATAGCCTGAGATAGGAAACAGCTGTGTCTGACTCTGAGGACTTTGCTTGCTAAAAATAAATACACTTACTAGTTTTCAGAGATTTTCTTTAAAGACTCAGTTTCTATAATATAGTTTTAATGATTTATACTATAAGAGTATTCTGCTCAGCAGGGGATAAGATTAAAGAAACTCTTAAAGCTTTCCTCCCTAAAGCAAAACAACTCTGAAACAGTCTCCAGTCACAGGAAGGGACAGCACAAAATTCAAAGAACACATGCAGTATTTACCAAACCAGAAGTGATGCTGAAAATTGTGTGAAGAATTGTGTCTCCTATTTTCATCTGTAAAGATCCCTGAAATGAAAATTAGTTATATTTACTTTTTTTTTCCTGTTGTAAAGTGAGAAGTTATTTGAAATGTGAGATTTGCTAGTGCTTTCCACATTCAAGTGCTAAATAAATTCTGAAAAGAATACAAAAAGAACATAGAAATCAACTACCATCAAAATCTATATCTATCAATATATAGCCTTTTCATCTCTCTATATATTCATCTCTCTATACCTTTTCATCTCTCTCTTCCATTCCCAGGTTGCTTGGTTGGTTGTTCTTTGTTTTTTTTCCCCAATGCTGCTATTACAGTATTTGCTTTAATTTTTTATATTGCTCCATGAAAATGAGAAATCCAAGATGCAAGGCATGGCTAATGACAATGGCAAGGGGTGACCAAGGGAGACTGGATGGTCAGGCACTTCATGCAGCAGGGAGAACATGGCTCTTCAGCTTTTTATACTTTGGAGCCAAACCCATTCAGAAATGAAGAGAATTGTGTCTGTCTTCATCAATTACATGCAAATAGTATTTTAATTTTGTATTTTCATGGCAACTGCAGGATGGAAGGTGTTATTTTAAGTGACAGCTGAATTGCTGGAAGTCATGCCAGGATGGACATGATCTGGGAAGACACATCTGGGTAATCTTTAATCTCGTTCCTACCATGCAGGACTTTTCCGTGTCCCGTGGCATATGCAAAGCTTTTTCCTTATAGTAGCAGAATTGCCACAATTTTTAGAAAGACACCACTCCTTTTCTCCTTTTGTGAAAAAAAAAAAATCTGTCTTGGTGCAATGAAAAGTGAGAAGAAGGAAGTCGAGGGAGGTAATTCTGCCCCTCTTTGCAGTCCTGGAGAGGCCTCATCTGGAGTGCTGTGTTCACTTCTGGGCCCCTCTGTTACAAGAGATTCTGCAGTGAATCCACAGGAGGGCTATGGAGATGATGTGGGGACTGGAACACCACATCATGTGGTGTTATGAAGGAGGCTGAGGGAGCTGGGCCTGTTTAGGCTGAAGAAGACTGTGAGGTGTTCTTATCAATGTGTGTCAGTACTTGAAAGAAGGTGTCAAGAGGATGAAGCCAGGCTTCTCTTGGTGATGTCAAGCAATAGGATGAGAGGCAGCAAGAGAAACTGGAACAAAGGAAGCCCTACCTGAACATGAGAAGGAAAAACTTTGCTGTGATGGTGACTAAGTGCTAGAAAGGTTGCCCAGAGAGGTAGAGTGGAGTCTCCCTCACTGGAGGTGGACATCCATCTGGACAGTGTCCTAAGTAACATGCTCTAAGGGTATCCTGCTTGAACAGTGAGCTTGGACTAGATGGTCCCAACTGTGGTCCTTCCCCACCTTGCCCATTTGGTGAATCTGTGATTCTTTGGAAGTGGGTTTTACTTTGGTTGTGGCTGGTTGTTTTTCTACCTGTCAGGCAAAGATGAGTTGGAGTAACAGCTGTGGTTTAGAGCTGATGGGATGTGGCAATACAGTATCTATATGGAAAGGCCAGTTGTGTGGGTGGGATGGAATGCTTGTGCTGAAGAATGATCCATCAGGGCATGGCTGCTTCAAATTGCTGAGTAATGCTGAAGATGTTCATCTCTGTCACTGCAACAAAGAGCTCTCACATTGTCTTCAAGTTCAGTATGAGTAGAGATTAACAATCTTTAACACAGTTTCGTTTGAAACTGGGTATGGTGGCACAAGAAACTGTGTGAAACCCCCACTCTGTGACACCCTTCTTGTCCCACTGCTAGCTTTTGACTGGTTATTAAGGCTGGTCTCCCCTGGTGCAGTGATGAGCAATATGATGGCAGAAATTCTGAAGCCTGCTGATCCAGACTGGTGAGAGACAAGAACATCTTCTGCATGGTGGTGCCAGCTATTAGGCTGGACCTTAGAATTTGAAAGGAAGGAAATGAAATGGTGTGGGACCACCATCTCTTAGCATCTGGATTTCCCCCAAAGCTTTAAATCAGGGCAGAGTTTAATCCTCCTTGAACAGTGTGTCCTGGTGAAAGCCCGTGCAGAACACTAAGTTTGCATAGTGCTGGCAGTGTGCTACAACCACTTGATGGCAGCCTTTGATTTGGTACATGCTTCATTAGCCGGAGCACAGTGCAGTGTGGCTGTAGTATTTGTAATGGAATAACACGTAAGAACTAAAGACTGCAAGGTATCTGGTTAATGTAGAGATGAAATGAATGAAACAGCAAGGCTAAGCTTTCCTGACCCTTCATGAGAGAATAGATGAAAAAAGGAAGAATGAGGTATTGTGCCGAAGGGAGATGATGAAATTCAAGATCCACACACATAATCTCTGGCTCAGCCTCTGAAATGTTAATCCCTGGCTAGAATTATTTGAGCTGTAGATTGCAATTTATCATCAAAATGGCACTGTGTCAAACAATACTTCTTGTATGTGTGATGTTTAGAACTATCCAATTTTAATATAAAATGGTTCACAGAGCACTGTCTAACATTTAAGTAGCAACTCGTTAAGCTCAGGATATTTTTGCTCATTTATGTAGACTTGTGGTAATCATGTAGATTTCTATTCCACAGATCACTCTTTGGGTCTTTTAGCCATAGAGTGTGTTTGAGGGAGTGACCTGTTTTGATCAGAGCAGTGACAGGTGATGGGACTACTTGATAGTAATTCTAACACAAAGTAGCCAGGATGGTTTTTTTGAGGTGCTCCATTAATTTTTACAGTGAAGAAATCTGCCAAAAATTTGTTGATGGCTTAGAAATCCCCAAAATTTAAGAATAATGTTTTGCTGAGTTGTGCAAGCAATTATTTTGCAGTTACAAAAAATATTTTCTCGTTATGTTTTACAAGTTAGAATCAGGTTTTTCTTTACTTGCTTTTAAAGTATGCCAGTAGAGGGAGTAGAAAAATTACCATCCAGTAAGGATAAAATATTCAACACTAAAATTCAGCCCTTTCTCCTTTAGAAATTGTAGCTTTCATACTGTAGTCTTTTACTGAAAATAAAGGAAGATAAGCACAGTACAGATAGTTTCTGAAATGTAAGGCCATGTGAAAGAGTGTAATTATTAGACAAGAATGTTTAAATCCAAATATATATTTAGAAATATGAATTTCAATAGCAGTTTTTTCCCCCTAAAACTTACAGTTTGTTGGAAAATCACAAAGTGATTTTATTGTTACAACAGACCCCTGAATGTTTTAGTGTATGCTAACTAATTCATTTCTCTGCTCTTTTTTTGAAAACTGGCCTCTATATAAGTGTGCAGTTAAATTGTGTAAGGCTTCTGCAAACAGCTTAAAACTGTGGGGGAGTTGTTCCACATCTCACATTTTTTTGTTTGGAGAAGGTGAGAGGCTGAATGAGGAGAAGGGAGGAATCAGCATGTGAATCATGCCAGCCTGGCAAATCTGTAATTCGGCTGTGGAAGTTGTTTCGGAAAGCGCTGAGATTTCAAGCAGAAACTATTTGGGATCTTTGCATGTTTAAGAAAGTCTGTTTCTCTGTGGTGGCAATTAAAATCTCCTATAAAAATATGCCAGTATCAACAAGAGATTTTCCAAGTCTTTGGTGTGTTTGGTTAGCAGGTATATGCCCGGCGCTCTGGGATCACAGGCCTGACTGAGCAGTTGTGATGGCTGTGAACTGAACTATGAAGGAGACATTTGTCTTGGAGTGGGACCTTTTGTGTTAATCCTTCCAACCTTTATATCTGAGCATTTTGGGATGATATTTAGTCAACGAATAACTTGTATTGTGCACTTGTGATCCCTCTCCATCAGAAATGGGCGACTGCGTGGAATAAGTATCAGTCTTAGATAAGAATTATTATTTTATTTTTAATTTTTCCTGCACTGTGGCCATTTTTCCTCAGAGGCTGGTGCTTTAGTAGCACATACTGTTTCTAGATTGGGATTTATAAATGGCTACTCAGGAGATGAACGTCATTACATTGACTGTATCTGTTTATTTGTGTGTGCAGTTGTTTTCTGTACACCCAAGATAAACATGTAATCAGAGTATTTCTGAGCAGATATTCATGTCTTAAAATTACACATATCAGTGAAACTTCACTGCTGTCTGCGCAGCCCAGACACAGTAGGCAGAGAGTACATAAACACAGTCACTGGTTTTGCTGCTTTAGAAAAGGTATTTTCCTCTTCTGGCTGCCTTTTGCATGTCTCTGTGGTGTGAGTTGCTACATAAGATTGCTAGTTTTGGGTTTTGCTGCTGCCTCAGCCTTGGTATTTTAGCTGTTCGGGCTTGCACTCTGCCTTGCTGAGGTTGTGCCTCCGTGTGAGTTCTGTGAGTTACAAGGAGAACAGTCATGCTTTCAGAAATGGGCACGGGACAACATTGCACAAAGGCATATTTTGTGCTGCAGCATCTATTTTTATTAGATGGTTAAAGTTTTTGCAACTTAAAACCAGTCATCCCTTAGTTGAGTCTTTGCTTTTGGGTTTCTTTGGGTTAAAAATATATTCAAAACTTTACATCTTTACTAGAATCAAGAAAGCTGTACTTCATTCTTCCACACGGCTGTGAAAGATAAGACTTGTGTTTGATGAATGGGGAGTTTAAATTTGGTTTGGTAGTGGCCTTTATACCACGTATTCTGACTCCTAAATTACCTATGCATTTGAGGATCAGATTTGGTTAATTTAGTAGCACTGAGCTATTTAAATGTTTAAACTTCTATTACATTCAAGATGCCTGATTAAAATTCTTGTGTCCTGTTTTGCAGCATGATACTAATTAAACATAAAATCTGTCTTTAAACCAGAAATTGTACAGAAACAAGTCACAACACATCTTGATAGTGTTTTGTGTTCTGGCTGGTCATGTTATGAAGAACAGCTTTTAGATTTTTCAGGGATGTGTACATGGATTTCACTGTCAGGGTTTAAAAATAATTTTCATCTAAGTAAAAATTTCAAGTTGCTGTACATAAAAGGAACAAAAGAGCTTTTTAACTTCTTGTCTACAGATTTTTTTCCAAGTAATTCTTCTTTATTTTAGAGCTGCAGATACCAGGAGAGAAAATAAATCCACATTTATGTACAGTGCCTGTGAATTTTTTTACTGAAGCAAAGCTAATGGCTGTCAAAAGAACTTCTTTCTGAGCTTACTGCGCTGTCTGGCTCCTGTATTTCTTTATAAGGAGGGTACTAAAAATAAATAGTGGTAATCAGTCTCTATTATGATTTTAACTCAAAGTTTATCTTTCAAGGAACCCCAAATTTAGGTGCCTGAGCAAATTTTGACTGGATAGCATCAAACCCGATCAGATTTTTGCTGTACGTGTTGTGAGCTTCTGCATTCCTGAGCTAATTGGATGTAAAGTGTCACGTAGAATTGTAGTATCTGTTGGTGAACCTGGGCAGACAATAATAATTACTAGGTTGAAGCTTGTTTTCTGTAGAAGCCCAACAGTATACCCTAGTTTTTGTTTAGGATAGTCTGGTTTAATGCTAGTTTACAATTATTACTCATGGGGCATTATCATTTCAGATCTGTGCATCTACTTTTAAGGTACGCCAATTGCTGTAATTAATTAAAGTGCTGCAGATGCTGCTGGTTAAGCCAATTTAAAGAACAGAGCGTGAATTTCCAGTTATGTGAGCTAGATAATGATAATGCCTTAACGTGGCAGTCGCTCCTGTGAGCCAATTACTGCTCAGATAGCTGAAGCAGGGCTGTGGTTCACTCTCTGCCTCCGTCCATTCTGAGAAGACATGTCTCCTTTTTTATGCCTTTTGCTGCTGAGTAATCTCAGTTTTCCTCCCTGGTTGTGGGGTGGTCCGACTGACAGCTTTTACTCTTAATAAGCTTAGAGGTAATAATCCCAGTCCTGTAGGTCACATGTACAATATGCCTTTTAGTTTCATTTTTTTTCTGCTCTAGTTTTGCCAAAACATCAGGCTCTCTGTAATATTATATGAGTGCTGTTGCTGACTACCTGAGACTGAAGCATTACTTTCTGATAATTGATTAATACATGTGTCTGATAAGTGCTTCTATGTAACACTAATTATGAGATTAGGTTTGCTTATGTTTGTCGTGATTTTTAGGGGGTTTTTTTGTTCTGTTTGTTTGGGTTTTTTTTAAATTTGCTTTTATTGTGGAATATTTTAAAATATGGATAGATCAAATATTAAGTTAATTAGCATTGAGATTTTTTTCAAATCCATAAGTTAACTTCCCAGCCAAGAAGCAGGAAGAAAATGCCTCCATTTGAGATATTCTGTATTTATAAATTTATTCTTGTATTTGTTTTGGATGGCAAGAAGATATATTAATAAGCAAGCCATTGGGAATATCTTCACCTTTGTACCCATGTGAACTTATTTCTAGGGGAGCTTTAGAATTGTTGACAGTGCTTGTGCCTGTAACACTCCAGGGATGTTCATGGGGTAGCTGGAATGTGGGGAAAAATATCCTTTTAAAAGAATGTGTAAAAACTGGTTATTTGAAACTGCTATTTACTTTGTAGCACTTATTTTTATGAGTTATAAATTGTGCAAGTCTAGTAATAATAAATTTAGATAGTTTTAAAAAGTGGGAAGTGGTGTAATATGTGACATGCCTGCTGTTTGACTTACCAAAGCCCAGGTTAAAGTTTCAGGCTTAGACTGGGTAGAACCTGTGCTGTGACACATTTCTGTATTTCTCAAGGCAGCTCTCTGACTGTGTCAGGTACTTTTGAGCAGGGCTGCTGAGGTGCCAATGCCCTCAGGAGTGGCAGCCCCTCAGCACCGTGCAGGGGCTGAACCTGAAGGAAATGAGTGCAGCCGAGTTCATATGCAAAGTGGGGAGAGAGTGGAATTTTCCCAGAATCGAAGCAGAAAGAACAGGTTTTCATCCTGGATCTGTAAAAGTAAAGCCTTAAAGGTCTGGGAGGCCTCAGGGAGCCTGGGGCAGATGCATGGAGAATGGGCCCTAGAGAGAAACAGGGGAACATTGTTTTGTAGTGGTGGAAGCTTGGGCCCAGACAGAGAAGGAGGAGGAAATTGGCTGCAAAGGAGAGTCCGTAATTTCTGCGAGGGAGTGGAAGAGAACAGAGTGCACTACTTAGATGTCTCTGGCCTCATTCCAGAGAATGGAAATAAAGACAAGAAAGTGCATGTGAGCATTTATTGCTTTGTCCTTTTGTGTGTTCTTATGTGACCTGAAGCAAAGAAAAACAAATGTTTTTGGAGCGCCTTAAAGAAAAAAAAAAAATCTTTGTCTCAGTTCAACCATCCTCTACCTGCAAGGACAGGGAGCTGAGTTCACATAGGCTGGAACAGGAAGAGTAAATCTCCATGAAACTGCATAAAAATGCAACCCCATGTGATGTCTGAACCATTCTCAGTATGCTGCTGTCAAAACATGTGGTTTCTTGCTCCATCCTCCCTGCTCCCCACTTTGTGTACCCCTCTGTGTGCCCATGGTGGTGCTCACCTGGCCTTTGGAGAGTTTAGTCTGAAACATTGTGGGGTTTCTTTTCTGTGTGAGTTTCCTGCTGGTTTAGTGAGAGGAACTGGGTCATGAAAGAAGAGGCAATAAAGTGCCATGGCTGGTGCAAGGCAGGAGTCTGTGGCTGGAAAAGTGGGGTGGGGTTTTGGCTTGGAGACAGATGCTGTCTGATGGGTGCAGGTAGGGTTTGTTCCATTGTGCCTCTGCTCTGGATGAGGAGGGATGAGTGTTCCTGGGACCCCTCATGCTTCTCCTGCCCTGCAGGAGCTCCCACCCTGTGCTGCAGCGTGGCCACTCCCCATGGGCCTGGCTGCCTTTGCTGGCCCTTTCTTGTCCACTGCCTGCACCATATTAGTGCTGGAGGGACCTTCCTCCAGATGAGTTATTGGGCTCTTCCAGTACCTGCCAGCTAGCAAGCATCTCCCTTCATGGGGAGCAGAGACTTTTTGCTCAGAGACCATGCAGTAACCTGCTTTGGTCACATTTCTATCTGTTCTCTCCTGCTGTCCTCTCATCCAGTGCTGTGATATTTCAGGGGCACCCTCTGACATCACCTTCTTCCTTGTGGAGCACTAGCTGTCCTTTCTAAGTCCAACTTGCATCAAAATTCCCTTGCTTTGGCTGTTTCTAGCCTCATGTTGTGGTAGGACTATCTCTCCTTGGTGGTGAAATTGCAAACTCTAAGTTCATGCTTTCGTTTCGGTGATGTGTAAGAAAGACACTGAACAGACTTATTTTTGTGGCATAGGTTTTATAAAACCATCAGCTGTTGAAAGTTTAGAAAAGAATGAATGTGTGGCCAGACATCCCCCTAACCAGAGTAAGAGCTGCCCTTACTCTGTATAGTACACTAAAAATAAATCCCCTCTTGCAAAAGTATCATAACGCTCTGCCTGTGTGCGTGTTTCTGTGGGCTTGTGTTTGCTTTCATATGCTGTAAACCCCAAGATAGAATCTCCTGGTTTATAAGGGCTAATAATTTGTTCCCAAATTTAACAAGGTGCTTAATCACACGGCGTTCTTTAACTTGATTTATTTACAAGTAAATTGTGTACTTAAAGCTAGGCTTGCACTTAAATACCTTGCTTAACCGAGTTGCATCCTTTTTGCTGTCACTCTGTCACTGTGTTTAATGGACATGGAGAATTTATGAGCCTTACTTAACATTTATGCACATGTTATCTTGTGATAGCTGGGGTCAGTAACAGCAGATCAGAGATAACTTCTTAGTTACGACGGGCTGTAAGTCTCTATAAGACTTCTCCAATACTTCTTTATTTTTGTTGAATTTTTGATCTAATAAAAGACAAATTGTATAATTATGATTTTTTTGTCTGTCCTTTGTTTTGCAGTCTTTTTAAAAAAAAGTTTTGTAATGCAAGTTATGTTTAAAGAAAGCAAATGGTGGGGCAGAACTTGAAAATTCCTTTTTATTATATTGAATTTGAAATAACTATTGTTGTTTGTTAAGACTGCACCAGACTGCTTTGGGACACAATGCTCTCACTGCCCAGTACTTGCTGAGAAGGGGAAAAAAAAAAAAGCTGTATCAAGTTTTTTGCAATTAAAAATCTGGAAAAACTTGTTTAAGAAACTATTAGCCCAAGAACATGCATCTTTTGTCAGTATAATATGCAGCTCTGAATACAACTCTTTTTATCAAGAGTGCAGTGTTTCATATTTAATCAACGTAAAATTGAGTGCTTCCCTCACATGAATGTAACACAGATCAAGTCTCAGCCAAAGCAAATAAAAGAATGAATGCTTTGTTAATCATCCATAACTAATTTGTGCATACACAGAAAAAATGAAATCTGTTTTTGACAAGACCTTTTTCATAGGAACAGCAAGGGAGAATTGAACATGTAATATGCATTAGTAATAGAGAATAGCAATGGGAAGATCTGAGATGTTCGCCTCAGACGACTTCAATTTCTTGATAGTAACAGTATTTAACAGAAACCTAAGATTAGAGAAGGGTGGGGTTTTAAGTTGTCTGCCAAAATGTAATAAGACAAACCTATGCTGAAGCAGACATAGATGGATTCTTGTATGCCTTGCTATATATTCGTAAGTATTGCAGGGAACTGCCACATATCTCTGTGACAAACTCAGCTAATAGATAATACACAGTGAAGAAAATGTTAAATGCATTGCTTCTGTGCACAGGCAATATGATTGTGTTGCTCTACTGACAGTGTGGTTATGGTTGATGGGGCAGCTTCATTACAAGCCCCTGTTTTCAGGCTATTGCAGCTTTAACAAAAAAAAAAAAAAATCACCCATTTGACTGAAATTTTCTATGCTTGTCAGCCTTGAGGTGAATTTTACTTTAAGTACAAAGTTAGAAGAAATCCATTTAGCTATTTCCCTGATTGAAACAAATTTGGAGGGAGGGAGGGATGGATGGATGTGCTTTCAAAAACTTGAGGTTTATGTTTATTGCTGAGATACATTCTGGAATGCTATATGCTTATCTTTGCTGGTAAAATGTATACTGTGTTGTTTATAAACATAGATATAAATAAATAACTGCGCCATACACTATTCCCACTGCTGCGTGTGCACAGGGTGTGACAGCTGAGGTGTCTGACATGTGTGAGCATGTCCCCATTCCAGCTTCTCAGAGATGTGGATTTTCTGCTGCCTCCCTTTTGCTGGGGTTGTATTCTCACCCTTTGCCCCTTGCTTCTTCCTGCCAACATCAGACTCAGCCCACCCGTCAGCAGGATGACACTGGTGAGATCCACAGATCCCGCTTTTTTTTCTTCTTCCTGAACTCTGCAGGGCAGTGTGCTGCACACAGGAACCATCCCCTGCCAGCCACACTGCTCTGACATAACAGCTGGGAGGAGACTTGCATTATTAAATCTGTATCGCCGAGGTTTTGCCCCTGGTAGTGAGCTGCAGGTTTGGATAACAGAAATAGTAATAAAGTGGCATGGATGAGAGAACTGTCTGTTGGAATGGAGACACTTCCTTGAAAAGCCAACTCTTCCAGAGTGGAATTTGTGATGACGATCACAGCCACAGAGCTGAGGGCAGTGCTGGCATTGCAATGTGTCCCCTTGGTGGCAGTGGGAGATACAGGGAGAGGGAAGGGCAACTGCAGGTCCAGCAATTTCTCTGTATTTTGAGGCACTTTTCCAGCTGTGTTGTATCCTGTTGTTACGTATTCTGGTGATTTTGACACATGCTGTGAAGCTCTGAGCAAGATGCAAGAGAATAAAAAAAGCACAGTCATGAGTTTAATAATGGAGATACATTCGTGCTGCAATAATATTACTGACATGTTCATTTTGAAGAGCATTGTGCCGCCTTTTATGAAGGGGCTTTTTAGCCTAACTCGGAGAAATTCACAAAGTGATCAGTAATTTGACCTGGAGTCTGGTTCTGTCAGGAGGAGTGTTCATGGTGTGAGTGTCACTGCTCAGCACACAGCCATCAGGCATTATGGACCATTCAGCCATTTGCTCTGGGCTTTTGCAGTTAAGGTTCAACTTCCAGTACAGAAAAAATATAAAGTAAGAGTCAGTAATATCTTCCATTGACACTCTTGCAGGCTTTTCTCTGTTGTAAGCCTTGCAAACTTTGTCATTTAATATTGTGCATTTGCTCTATGGAAGTTATCCTCAGATGATAACAGCTGGTTGATGGCACTGGTATTTTGCAAATCCCATTTTAACAGGTTATATCTATGCTAATTAATTAAGTCTTTCTCTGGAAAGATGAATGAAAGTATGTAAGGTTATTGGAGCAGTTAGTCTTTTCACCTAGTTTCTTCTTTGAGGAGTTTTACCTCAAACTTGCTTCCTTGATGGAGTTTACAAAGAAGCTGAATAATGTGCTTAAATTTTCATTTTTGTTTAAATAATCAGGAATTAATTCTGGGGCCTGTATCACATATGCCTTCCTGCATGATATTTCCTCAGGACAAGGTTTGCAGGTAGGCATGGCCTGAGGTGCAGAAACTGTTCTTAATGTTATATTGAATTCACATTAAATATTCACTCCTGAGCTTGAGGTGTTATTTCAAACTCACCTTTTAATGTTAAGGATTCTGGGTATTTGTCTTGAAGTGATACCAAGAACAGAGTAAGGAGATTTAGAGACTGGAATGGAAAGAGAAAAGAAGCTGTAATCAACCATAGGGCTTTTAACATCTGAAATTAACAATAAATCAGTAAATAGATTACCCTCTAAAAAAAAAAAAAAATTCAATTATTTTTCCTTGAAGACTGACTTCTGTTAGGGGACACTAGCTGGGCATCTCTCTTCCCTAGCTATTTGAAGGTGCAACAGCACCATTCATAGGAGACCTCTTCACACAGCAAAGGAGTGAGTTATAATGATGGAGGCTTCCTGTCAGGCAAAGTAGAGCTGAACTGCTTGGCACTGATAGGTGAGTTTAAATGTAAATTTTGTAACAGGTATTGCCTATTATTTTAAAACTTAAAAACCCCAGAGAATAACCTGTGAGTCCCTTTAGTTGATATATGAAAAAATGTGGAGTTATGAGCTGCTAAGCAGTAAATAAAGTCATGGTTATAAAGTCAGCTACCCTGTCCTCCCCCTGGAGGTAGGAGGTCACACAAATTGTGTTTCTTCCTCCAGTTTCTGCTAAAAGTTTAGGAGCTAACTTTATTATCTGCTGTTTGAGGTAAATTATCTGTATTTCTACGTTGTGTTGAAGCTAACTCTGCAGAAATACTATACAGTTATACAGAAAATGCTTCAAAAGCAGGTAGGAACATGAACCCAACCTAGGGGAATGCTGTCTGGAAATGCCTTAGCTGAAGGAGAGCATGGGAGCTGCTCCTGGAGGCAGAGGGCACAATGTGAAGGATCCAGAGGTACACAGCTCCCAGGAAATGAGGGACTGTTGTGTGTTGCTGAACTGCCAGCCCTGCATGCACTGCTTCTCCCAGCAAACACACCTGCCATGTGTCAGCAGCTCAAGCCTAGACTTCCTTAAATCTACTCCTTGGAGAGGAGAAGTTTGAGGATTTAAAGAGACTGTTATAATAATAAGTTTCTCCGCCAGCTTCAGCTGAACTTCCACAAGCTTGTGGCCCACATCCCTGGCCAAGTAAAACTGGACAGGAGTTTGCAGTAGGAGTTACTCTTATAACTTTTGTTATATAAAAATGATTTCGTCTTGATGGCTTTTGCTTGCTAATGATTACTGTGTAGTAGTTGACATAGGCTTGCACACAGCTGTACCCTGTACTTTAGCAGACCTGGGGGTCACATCCCTGGCTGCTGTAGCATTTGGGGAAAGCAAAGGAACAGACAGTCCCTAATGTGGAGTGATCCCAACAGCAGAGAGTGATTGGCTGTGAAAGGGAAGCAGAACCATTGGGGCATTAGTGAGCTCAGCATGTTTGGACCTAGATTTTGCAGGAAAGGATGTCCTTTTGTTGCTGCTGAGGGAAACAGGGTAGTCATGTATTCCAGGGCTCTTGAGTGGTATAGCACAAGCTGTAGCTCTGCAAACACAAGCAAAAATTCATGTACTTTGCAAAGATACAATAATGTTTGCCTCGAGTGCAAGGACAGTCTGAGTTTAGCTGATCAAAGGCATCTAACAGTAAATTTAAACCTGTCAGTATAGAAGAAGAGAAACTTGCACAGCATCTCTAGAGGAAGTGATATGAAAGAGCAAAAAGCTACGAACACTAAAGGGAATGTTTCTCAAATCAGTTATCAATCTCCTCTATACTTCTGTGGGAGAGTGTTCAGGAATTGTTCCTGCATTACTGAAGAGTCCAAGGGAGAAAACAGTTGAAAATGTTATAAACGGATATATAAAGCAGTTATCCACATCCTATGCAAGGTTTAGTATTTCAGGGTTCAATAGTTATCTGCTACTTAATAAAATTACCCAGTGCACCTGTAATATATTCTCTGTTGTCCTTTGCAAGCAGCAATCCTGCTTTAGAAGGGGATACCTGTCTCATACACATGGTGTATTAATAAATTGCTCAACTAAAATTTTAGTCATGCACATATTTTGCCGTCTGTCCAGTAGCTGTCTAAGAAGCTTAATCTTTTTTTTTTTTTTTTTTTTTTTTTTTTTTTTTTTTTTTTTGCTAGAAAAACAGGACCTCTGAATTTTCTTGGTGTTATTCTGCATAGTGTAGATGAGTTATGTCAATTTATTAGGTATCGTTTCATTTTCTAAACTTCCTGTCTGATGTTAATCATTGGAGATTTCCAGAGTCTGTGAATGCAGAGGATTAGCCTGCGAAGATGAATGGTTTGTTGTTACCTACAGCAGGTCAGTTGAGCACACCCACAGGTATGATTTTGGTCAGAAAGAACCTTTCACTACATACCTCAGTCTCTCGGGGTGCCACTGAAATCTCATGGGGGGGTGGGGTGGGATGTGAGAAGACAGAAACTGAAGTAGCATATAGTGTTTTCTCTTTGCTTACTGAAATCATTGTCTCTGCTTGTGCTACATAAGAAACAATGTGTGGTGCTTCCAATATAGTGATTCTTCAATGTAGGTGTGCTGTTAAAACCAATATGGTGGTTTTGGAAGGAGTCTTCAAGCTTAAACCTAAGATATGACCAGTATGATAAATAGTTCAGTACAAGGGCTTTGCTTCTGACAAGGACAAAGGTCACTTTGTAAGGATAACATAAAAAATATTTATGTCATTAAGGGTAGCTGTTTCAATATTTCAAAATGTTTTGTTTCATTCCATGCCCTCATGTCTAGGGCCCCCCAAGTATTTGCAGAATTTTTTAAACATTGAATTCTCCATTCAAATGCATCATAATTCTTAATAATGTTCTGGATACCTTGAACCATTATTTGCTTTTAAACAAGTTTTCAGCAGAGATCGTGCTGCCTTCATTCGGTCCTCCAAATCTCCCATCCGCCCGTCTAAATTATTTTAACTGACATAGTTTCTAATTTACTCTCTCCAGTTGAGAGAGCTCCCTGTAGCTTGTCTATTTTAGCATTTAATTGCTGTATACTCTCCCAAATTAAATTCTGTAGTGATCCATTTTGCTCTGCTGGTGAAGCAGTGATCTTTTCATCTGGGCAAGATGGTGTGTGCAGCTCAGGCGCAGGGCTGCCATCCCACACTGGGAGAGGGAGAACCTCCCAGCTCCTCTCCAGTGCTGGGGGGGTGGGCTGCAGGGGCAGGGGGCTTTGTGTCAGGGGAAAGCTTTCCTCCAAAACAGTCTCCATTTAATTCTGAAGCCAAAGGAGAGGGAAACCCGTTTTTTCTCTCAATGAGTTTTTAGAGCTGGACAAATTGCTTTGTCAATTATTTTCTGCCAAAGTTTGCTCCTCCTTAAAATCTGCATATCTTTGTGAGATTTTTAGCGTTTGCTTTTGTAAAAGACAAAAGGGCAGCCCCTAAAAATATTATGCTGTTCATTTTCCTCGTTTCTGAGAAAAACAATACTAAGAATTATTGTTTCTTTTGACAAAATAATACCCAGTAAGGAAACTTGTTGTCTTCCCTAGTTAGATCTGTTTTGGATAATGTTTGTATAGTGATTACTAATTAATTAATATATTCCTATTAAAGAGGGACCATTTACTATCTAAATAATGAAGAACTTCAGTAGTTTTTGATCTGATTTCTGCTGAATGGAAATGTTTTCCTGTTACTTCTCAATATGTGTGTGTGGAAAGGAGGGCACTGGAGCCTCAGGGGTTACAGGCAGCACGGTGGGGTCACAGCTTTGTGTAGGGAAGCTGAGTTCAGGTGTGCAGAGGAAAAATACATCCTGCTGAGTTCTCTGGGGGGACTTCTTCCCCAGCCCAAATAACCCAGAGGAATATACCCCATGAACAAAACCCAGCTGATACTTTGATTCTGTGTAACTCTAGAAGCTTGGAGGCAGTTTAACAAAAAATACAAAGATGTTTCTTACTTATTTGCACCTCTTATATTAACCTTGAAGAAGACTTTTCAGCCAGTTGGTAAGTACAGGACACAAGGTCATTAAAAATGCATTTTTAAAGAAAGAAGGCTGCATGAAATTCACATTACAGCATTGTTTATTTCTCCTATAAATTAAGAATCTGAGTTCAGACCTTTCATGTGAAGGTGTTAATCTTCTGGCTTGCTTCCTTTGAAACAGAGTTGGGCACTGTTTAATAGTGTGGCGTGTCTGTCATCTGTGATCATCATCTTCCCAGTAAAAATGAGCTGTTTGTTTTACAGCTATGGTCCAGACTCTCTGAACTTAGTTCCTTAGAATATTTTAGTCCTGTTTGCTGTGAAAGACCTCTTCAGTAGAGAGAGAATGATGGGAATGATTACTAGACAAAGCTTGTGGTACATAGCACAGCTCCACATTGTTCTCATTGCAAAAGATCAGGCTATGGGAATCCTTTATGCCAGGCAGATATTTATAGAAGGGTAGCACTTCCTGTGTAGTAGTTTTTGGGAAGCCTGACTGCTCAGAGTTAGAAATGTTGTGGCAGGAAAAATCATGGTTGCATTACTGAAAAGGAATTTGTGTGATAAATGGGTCTAGCCCTGTATCTGTGTCAGTAAATGCAGCTTCATTTGAATTGACTGCTGTTTGGCCAGTGCTAATTTTCCCTTCTCTAGCCCCAAAATTTTGTAATATGATGGTCATTTGAGGGTTTGTGGAAGTAACTTAAAATGCTGGGGCAGGATAGTGTTGGGGACTTCTCCTTGAAAAACCATGCACAGCTTTTTGAAACCCTGTTTGCAGGGTCCGTGTCTGTGTGTGTGCTGTTGGTCCCCAGGCTTTGGCAGAGCCAAATGCAAGGTGAGAGCTCATCTGAGCCTGGCCATGCACTCACAGCTTGTGATTCCTGTGGCTTCAGACTGGCTGGAATTTGTCTTTCTGATGGCACTGCTGAATTGCACTCACGTTCGTGTCTGAGGTGACAATGTTTTTGAAGTCTGTTCAAGCACAAACAGCATGCTTAGAAGTTGGGAACTACCTGAGTTCATTATTACTAATATTCTTCTGTGCAAAAAAGGAATGCAACTTCTCTTGATTTACCAAGTATTGCTTGTTCTACATATTTCTTTGTCTGAATTCAGAAATCAAAGTACTCCAGGGTATTGGGAAGTCTTTCTGTTTTCTATATTAATTTTTGTTTTGCTAGCTTTGAGTTCATCTTCTTAATCCAGATTTTTAATAATTTGCTCAAATTTTTCTTGAAGTACCAGGATGCACAAGTATCAACCACCCAGTGGGCCTAGTGCAGGGCCAGCCACGTGCTTCATTCTGCTGCTTTGCCAGCTGGAAACAGCAGATACAGCGTTATGTACTGGCCAGATAGGGTTATTTCACCCAAAATATGGTGTATATTTGAGGCGTTTTGGGGACTGTGGGGAGTAGGAGGATGAGACTGTCATGGGTAGTGAAACTGCTTGTGAGAGAAAAGTGTAGAATACAAAAGCAGAAATTCTCCAACACATGAGAAAAAGATGGAGAAGTATTGCTGTGGTTTATGTGCAGGTTTTACTCTTCTTGAGTGAATTACAGTGGTCGCTTTTGCAAACAATGTACTTTTAAAATAACACACAGATTTCTTAGAGCATTTAGTTGACAACTATTATTCTGTTATGCAAGAAGATAGCAGAAAATACAGCAGGCCTAACATGCCAAGTAGTTATATTTTTAATCATTTATTAACGATTTGTAGGAGAATGGCACTTTTTTTTTCGCAGTGTGCTGTTTCACTTGCTAGAACTATACAGTAATAAACATGAAACAACAAAAAATGGTTGTTAACTAGTGCTCCCTGTATTCTCTTATGAGTCCAGCAGTGCCCATTTTCATTCTCAGGATGTTTGAACTGGAAGATAACATAGAAGTACTTGTATTTTGCTAGCATTATATATTATCTTCTGCCTTTCTGTGATATTCAGATATCATAGCTAATTTTATTTGCATAAAGCATTGCCTTTCTTAGAAGTCAAGGGTTTCCAAATTGCTGTTTTTTTACAGAACGCACTCCATCTTTGCTGTTAAGTGTTGTATTTTGTCATCTCTCTTTATTATTGCATTGGACTGTTTCTCTCTTGTGACTTCAGAATTGACTGTTTATGCCACCCTTTCACAAAACAGGATGTGGCAACCCTGGCAGTCACATGAATGTTAAACACCTGGAGGCATAACAGAGCCTTACACAGTTTAAACTTTGATTATATAGGCAAAAGCAGGAAAGTTGAGCAATTAAAACATTTGCACTGGGATTCCTGCTTGGCTTTCCACATGCTTATGTGAGACACCAGATCAGACTTTTACCATTAAATGGATATTTTTTATTCAGTATCCTACCAAAGTGGGCTTCTCTTTGGAGTAACTCATTCAAGCCTACTGCTCAGCTGTTTCTGTCTACTCCATTCTTGGGTTATTTTTTCCCTGCTAATTTAAGATTTATTTATCATTCTGCAAGAAGATGTTTCTGTGTTTCTGGGTTAACTCAGATTCTACTAGAGGAAGCATGTAAGTTTTTTGGAAGAAAATGCTACAATCCTTGTCAGAAGTGATTATTAGCATGCTCTGACATTTACAGACAATTCTTAAGAAGTTGGTTGTGTGTCACAGTAGAAAACACAATCCATTGTGAAATCGGTCATGGACCTAAGCAACTTGAGAATATTCTTTTAAGGTGCAAAAAAGCTTTTCCCTGTCTACTTATGTAGCTAAAACCATGTAAGGCCAAACCTGTAAAGCTTAAAAGGAGAAAACATTGCAAAACTTCAAACAGACTTCACTTTCTGGAAAAGTAGGAGGATATACTTAAACTTGCATGTGAAGCAAAATAACACTTGAATGATCAGACACTGTCTATTTTTGTTTTGGTTGGGGTTTTCTTGTATGACAAACTTACAAATTTGGATTTTTGTAGGCAATTGAAACTTGGAAAGTCAACTTCTGTCTTTGGCCCACAAAAATGTTATGAAATTAATTAATTTCTTAGGAAGACTGAACTCTATTGCCAAGTGTATCTTGTTCTTCACAGCCCGTCAGGATATGTAGTGATGGCAAAATCTTCTTGCTCATGGCTGGCTTCTTCCCTTTGTCCTTGCACACTGCTGCCTACATTTGTCTCCCCTTTCCTCTACATCAGCTGACACCAGACAATTCCATTAGGAATTGTTGATGATCATCTTCACTAGGAGAGAACTTTGCCTCTTCCTTATTCCTGTCTCTTATTCACTCTCTGATCCAGATAATCTAAAGGTGCAAATGACAAGATAATCATTTATACAATAAGTAGATACTAAGTGAAAATGTAATTTCACATCATTTCAAAATTATTCTGCCTTGCTATCTGTTTCTAGCTTTTGCTGCTTGGAAGTTTAATGTTGTGTTCTTTCTCTTCAGAACCACCATTGAATTGGAGATTGGGTTGGCTTATCTTGTTTGCTTTGACTTTTTTAATAAAATCACTTTGATAAAGACAGCATGTACCTGACTTACCAGATGAGATGGTGTGTTTGTAACCAGAGAAAGTGGCTCTGCCCTCAAATACCCCTGTTTTTTGGAGTCACAGAACCATACTGGTATTCCCTATGATGCTTTCCCCAAGGGATGCAGTGGGAGGTCTATGTTTTGCTCTCATGGCATATGACAGATTGGGTACATATAACAGGTGAGCCAGCACTGAGAATACATTTGGAGCTACACAAGAAAATAAACCCAGATTTTTGTTGAATTGGGGATATTCACAGCTGCTGAGAAGTGATTTTTGTAGTCAGACTGAGAAGAGCACATCAGAATACAGGAATGGTGTTGCTGATCAATGATTCATCTGGAAGGCTACAAGCAAGTACCCACATTCATGATTTGTTCTAAGATCTCTTGATCTTGCTAAGATCAACATCGTACTGTCAACATCAACTGTTCAAAATTTTCAAGATGAGTTGTCCAAGATCCTTTTAGGTATAGATGCCTGAACAGGCACTGTAGTAAATCTTGCATTCAGTATAACAAGTTGTGATGTTAGTTATTCTAAAGGTATGATGTAATAACAGATTATTGTTGTTCATATCTATGTAATAATGGAAACTCCCTGATCATAGTTTCCATTTTACACATTGTCAGAACCTTGGACCTTAATCTTGCTCTCTGATTGACAACTGCAGCAGGGGAAAGAGCACTCGTATTGTTTGTGAGAGTCGCATTTGTTCAACTTGATTCAGCTGAGAGTATTTGCATATTCTTAAGTATTTCTTCTGAGAGGGCCTAAATCCTTCTCAAGTGTTTGATGCATTTTTGAAATTCATTCATAAGGTATCTACATGCACTAATAGTTCTGTATAATATTGCTGTGCATAATCTGTCAGATAAGGCTAGTTTTTTAAACAAGGTATTCTTTGGGGATGACATATTACATTCTGACTTATTCTACTGGGCAGAAATGTCAAGTACTTTGAAAAAGGATGCTTGAATGTTTTGATTGAATTAGTATTCTTTATTCAACACAAATTGTCAACTGCAGTAAAATGTAGTCTTATTGTGAGAACATTTTTCAAAAGAATTAATAGCAGGGGGGTTTTGTTCTATTTTTTGTTACTGGAGCTTTTACATGTACTCATGCCTTTCCTGCTGATGCTGATATTAGATAGAATAAGATAGTAGATTCTTAGATGCATTTTAGATTAATTATTCTGAATTGTTGAACCATGAGCAACACTTTTATATTGAAATACAACTTAGGCTTTCAAATAAAGTTTTAGTTTTTATCTTTATCTATTTTGCTCTTTATTTTTTCCTTGAAAAATAATTTTTATCAGTATTTTTGGAAGTATTGTCAACTTTAGTTTCAGAAACCTTTCACTCTTGATAGTGCATGTACAATGCTAATGAGAAGAACCACTGCTCTGAAAAATATTTAGGTATTATATTTGAGCATGGAACACAAACTAGATGAAACCATTATGCAAAGAAATACATGCATGGTCGAAACCTGTCTTCCATAGGCTGGAAGTTCCAGTCCAGAACTATCTAAGTCTGGACAGAGCGAATGCAATTTGCTGTGAAAAGAAATGAAAATACATTCCCAGCAATTTACCTGGATGTGCACTGTGGATCTGTTTCAAGCTTAAGCCATTAAAGACATCCTAGATCTTGTAATGGGACAGCTCTAATCACAATGGATAACCTTTTGTTTTTTTTTTCAGTTGCACTATGAAAGTGTTCAGGGTTCCTCCACTATTAGTGACTGATATAGTTCAAGAAAGGGTGTTCTGTCACTTGACAGGGCCACAGTGATTTTTTGAAAAAAAACAAAAACCAAAATAAATCCCCAACAGATTTAATAAGTGCTTTTTTTTGTTTTGTGCACATGCAGGTTTTAGTGTAACAGCACCTCTTGCATTAGCTTTGTTTTTCTTTTGCTTTCAGGAATCTCCTTCTGGACGTAGAAAAGCGCTAGCCACCAGCAGCATCAACATGAAGCAATATGCCAGCCCCATGCCTACACAGACAGATGTCAGGTTAAAATTCAAGCCTTTGTCTAAGAAAGTGGTAGCTGCCACTCTACAGTTCTCCTTATCTTGTATTTTCCTGAGGGAAGGGAAAGCCACGTAAGTTGTTGTTTGTTGGGGTTTTTTTTTTAAAACGAGATAGCCTGCTTTGTGTTGCTTTTCAAAGAATCCTTTGGATAAAGAGCTCTTTCTGTATAGAACGGTGGAATTTGAGAGTATCCTTCAGCATACCTATCATTCCTGCCATACTTGTTTCTTAACTGAGTAAAAGTTGTTTCTTACTCTGATTTCAGCCTTGTGTTCTTCAGAGGCAAATGACTTGTGCTCTACTCTTACAGACATTTTAAATAACAACAGCTTAAAAGTATCTACAGGTCTGAAATGAGTGGGAGTGTGTGTTTATGTGCATGTGTGTGTTCGTCCAACAATACCCTTGGCAGATTTCAAGGGAACCCACTGATAATTCACAAAGAATGCAATAAGGACAAAGCCAGTTGGAAGGTGAGGGAGGGGGAGTCAGTGAGGTGGAGTCAGAGTTAAGATTCTGGATTGAGCACAAGAACGTCCTGTGGAAAGGGTTCTCCTGGGCACTGATTACCACTCCCTCGCTTGGTTCACTCACTTGGTTCTGTCCCTTATTTCAATGGCCTTTGGAGAGCAAAGGATACAGATTATATTTGCAGATGCTGTAACCTCTCCTGCAATTTCTGTCAGATTCTAGATTTTGTATATTCATGTAGCTGGAGAATGGATTGTTTGTAACAGTCCTGCTTTCAGCCAGGGTAGTTTTGTTTTGCCTTTCTGCCTCTAGAATATGGCAGTGAGAATGGCAGAACAAAAAGAGGTAGATGGGGAAGCTTAGAGCTACTGCTCAAATGGTTCTTCTGCTCTTCCTAAATTTCTTTTTCTTTCCAAAAGACTAACACTTTGCTTCTCAATTTCATATCCTGAATGCACTTGCAGACATTGCCCAATGCAATACAAGTGCCAAAAAAATGTTGCATGAACAACTTTCTAGGCTGCCATGTTAAAACATTTTGACACAGAAATTTTTTATCTGCATGTTTTGAAAGCCACAGATGCATTCCTTTCCATTAATTGCTGTTACTGTTTTCCGTCTCTGATTAACCTGTTGTGAACCACATCTTGGCATACCATATAAGAATGATATTTTGAAGTATTTAACTGTGATTTAACATGGTTAAAATGCAGCTGAAAATGACAATGGAAAAAGTCAACAGCTGATATGCTCTTAAACATTTTTGTAACAACCAGCATCCATGAACTATGCAGTAAATAGCTGCATTGTGCTGCTACTGGGTTTTGAGGCCATAATTGGTAAAAACTGATCCATTTAGGTTTGCATGTACCTTTTTCCCATTGACATTGATGGGTGTCAGACTGAAAACTCTTAAGTCAGGTAGATTGTAAGTTATTGACAGGGCTTTCATAGTACCCTGAAAAAGGGATATGAAAAAAGCTGCTCTTTGTGAAAGCATTGGTTTCCAGTATGTATAAATAGATACTGCCTTTTTTAATCTTGTTAATGATTTCAGATATTTAGAAAAGGAATTTTAATTTCTGTAACAGCATCAGGAGTTATGAATGAATGTAAGTATTGCATGCAGCACGTGGGCAGTAGGTCTGGCCAAGCATTTTCATTCTAACCAAAGCAGACCAGGCAAGCATTTACTAGCCTTTCTGGACTGGCTTAAAGTTTTAGGAAGCAGTTGTTAACTCTTGATGCAAAGCAGTATTTTTTTACTCTTTAAAATTTTGTTAATTGAGAACTTTCCCTTCAGAAATTGATATATATTTCTGAGTGTATTCATTTTATTTTTTCACTATATTCAAGATCAGATCTGATATCATAGACCTCCCTGAAGAGAACATCAAGATATTTAAAGAATTTTTAAGAATGCAGTATTATCAGATGTGGTATTAACAAGCTGCATTTTAATGCCTGGTGTGATGTTTGTTATTTAGGGATGAAGACATGCAAAGCCTGGCTAGTTTGATGAGTATGAAGCAAGCTGATATTGGTAACCTAGATGATTTTGAGGAAGACAATGAAGAAGATGAAGAAAACAGAGTGAATCAAGAGGAAAAGGCTGCAAAAATTACAGGTTAGTTTTGCCACAGGCATTGTAAAATATAGTTCCCATTGCTAATTGTCCCATGTTTTTTATCCTTACGCTGTGTTTTTATTTCACTTTAAAAACAATCCTAACAACCAAAACAATATTTAGGATAGCTTGATTGAAGAGGAACCCATCCATAACTCAATGAAGTTTAATCATAGTGAATCCAAGAGCGTTGATTTGTGTCTGTGTGTCCTGGTTTTGGGAGAGAATGCACTAAGTAGGTAGCATTTTAGGGAAGCAAAGGACCAGTGTGAAAGGAGGAGCACAAGCAGAGGGAAAAGGTCAGTGAGCAGTGAGCGAGAAGACAAGGGGAGAGGCTCAAGTGAAGTAATGAAGGCAGTTTTTGAGAATAACTGCGAAATGAGCTGTGCTGTCCAGGCTGCCTATTGCTGCCTTTTGGGTGGGGGTATCTCATGGAAAGAAATCAAGAGGCTGTTAAAGAACTTTAATGAATTTGATAGCAAAGTTGTTTGAAGTGAGGTAGCGTAACCACATTTGAATTGCTGATGAAAATGCTTAGTGTGTCCAGGATAGCTGAACTAATCGAGGCAAGTCAGATCAGGATGAGATGATGTTAAATTGTTGGTAGAGATCAGTGTGAAGTACTGCTCCAGATGGGTTCTGTAGGAACTCTTTGTGTAAAGAATCAGGAAAGAAAATTAACTTCTGATGCCAGACTTCATAACTTCCAATGGACATTCTAAAATGCCTGAAATAAAGGGATCCTTCTCCAAAGTGGGGAAGAGCACCCCAAGTGGAAAAGAGAATTGTCAAATCTGTTCTTGAAAATTCAGAGGAACATTGGTTCAGTGTTATGAAACATCACTTTCATCACTTCTTTTTGAGCTTTCGTTGCAATCAAAAGGTTCAGCCTGAAGCAGTTATTACTTAGTTACATTTAGTGTTGTGAAAGGATGCAAATACATTTTCTGTATGCTTTACATATTCAATTAAACATTTTTTACCCTGGCCAAATCTCTAGTTATGCTATATGTGTCTGGCACAGAGCATATTGGAAAGTCTGGAATGTAGTATCTGAGAAACCAAGATAATATATTCTTGGTCAGGGAGCAGAGATATACCAGACTGGTCACACTGAAATCATTCTGCAAGGTCGACTTCTTTCCCAGTGTAACCAGAATAAATCAGATCACAACATCAAACAAAACCCGATGTGTTCACCAGGTCATTGGATAATCACAGAGAAGACCAAATTAAGGAGAGGTAGTGTTCAGTCTATGGAAACCCCTGTGCACAAGGGTTTTATTAGGATCTGCCTGGGCACTGTACTGAAGACTCCAGAAAACCTGTATGCAGTAGGTGAAAAGCATAAGATCTTGCTTCTCAACACTTGATTTTGCAGCATTCGACAAGGCTACAAATGATTCCTAAACAAGCCAAAATCTGATCTAGGTTAGACTAGGCTTTGGGTATGGAGTGAACATCCCTGGACATGTGCAATATAAACTATTTTAGAGTCATTTCGGTTTTTCCATCTGCTGTTGTAAAGGCCAGAATTATCTGTGCAAAAGTAACAATACTTCCTTGGGAGGCAGAAGTAATAAATGTTACTGGAATACACAGTTTCTGTGCCTTGCTCAGCCTGCTCTGATACTGTTTTCTAACCATACAAGATGGGAACATAGGGTTGGGTTTTTTGTAAATGAATCATGACATGGGGAAGCCTTGGACTTTTTCTTCTTATGTTGGTTACAACAGCTGAGTTGCTATATGAGCCTGGCCAGCTTTTCCCACCTTTGAGGAGAAGGATGTTGAAGGGGAATGAGTGCATGCAATTTCCCAAGCAAATGGGAGAACATAAAACATAGGGCAGTAAATAAACATTAATAAATAAGATGTAAAGTATCTGTTTCAACATGTGTTCAAGATTGATTTCATTGGCAGTTGCAGTGACTCCTGAAATAAATATAACGAATGGGGAAAGCTAGGAGAAGAGCTGAGGAAGGAAGGGAGAAAGAGGTAGGAATCAATTGTAGAAAAGCAGGAAAAAATTTAGAAAGAAGGAAATGTAACAAAACTGAGTTACCGAAGAACTCTTTCAAAAACAGTGTTCACAGAATACCATAAAGTTAATTGAGGAAGTTACATAACCCTCTTGAAAGCTTGCTGCTACCAACATTTTCTCCTCTTGTGTTGGGTGTTGGCAGCTGAGGAGCTGGAATGCTTCACTGACTCAGAGTGCCCTGCGGCAAATCCCTCACCTCCGTGTGCCTGTTTTCCCAACCGTAAAATGGGGATGCTGCTGCCTGTAACACCTCACAGGAACGATGGGAGCAGTACACAGTTAATGTTTGTAATCAGGCTTGGAATAAGTAAAGTGCAAGTAGCAAAGAGGGAGGGATTGTTCTCCTTACCTTCGACTACAGGTTTTCTTGCAGAAGTGAGGGATGACTTGATGGCTGAAAAGTTATCATTCCCAAGGCACAGCTGCAAGAGGTGCTGCAAGTCTTTTATCAGACACTGTTCCTTTCTGCAGTGTGCAACCATTTTTGTTGGTTTTGTTTGCGGGTTTTTTTTTCATTGTGCCAAAGTTGCAGTTTCATAGATGAACATATATATATATATCCATTGCTGGGAGAACAAGGGAGGTCTAATGTGTGGGGCTCTAGATGGTGCAGGTGAGTTAGGAAATGCTGCTTCTCTCCCTTGATGGGTTGCCTAACTTTGAGTAGGTATCTGTGCCTCTGTTTCTTCAGCTATGAAGTAGATGATGCAATGCTGACTGACCTCAAAAGTACTGTGGAATTTGGGGTGGTCAGCATGGAACTGTTGCCATACAACTGACCAGACTGAAAGATGTTTTCCATTCCAAGCACTACTTTCACTTGGAGAAATCTCCCTCCATCTCAGGGTTTACCCCTCTTCCTTCCCAGTATTTCATGTTGAAATTTTTCATGTGTAAAAGCTATATCTCCCCCAGCTGTCCTGTGTGAAACTGAATTAAGTTTCAAATATTTAGTTTCTACACTGTCAATATACATGGATTTAAACCTTCCAGAATTATCCTGTCCTTAGTCTTCAGTGGAAAACAAGACATCTTGTACTTGAAGAAAATGCGCCTCATAACTCACAAACAGGGCAGTAATAAATATGTTGCTTCTCTTAATGTTTTAATTCCTACTTGGAGCCTCATGCTGGGGTTAATAGCTGCCTCCTGCTCCATCTGCCCGGGTGCACAGTGGCTGTCCTGGGGCACCACATGGAACCAGGAACATGCCCACGTGCTACCTATTGCAGGAGTCTAAATCACAGCATGTTTCAAGAGCAAGCTTCTGGATAGAAATATGTGTAACCCTTTTTTGCAATTTTCAAAACCATGCTTCTCCTGACAACTTCGGGTACATTTACTTTTTTTCTTTGTCAGTATCACCAAGATGCTTGGGGGGAAAAAAAAAAAGCGAGAAGAATGAAAAAAAAACCCAAAAACCAAACCAGTGATTTATGTGACATACTTGTAGAACAAGCTAATGTGTGTTTGTAGATAATGAGATTTATAAAAGATAATATAGGATATAAATCTCCAACCTACCATTTCCATACTCCAAAATATGACATAAACCATTTAATATTGTAATGAGGAACATTGTAGTGCATATGGGTGTTTAGGTTGGCAGATAAGACCAGGTGATTCAGACCACATCAAAGAACTCCCTCTTTTTAAAGCTCTGAGCTTAATTTGTTATTTTCTGACAATAAAAACTGAATTATAATTGTTTTGGGTTGTTTTTTTTCACATGCTGACAATGAATTATAAATCATGTCAGCATCTGAGCCTGCTTTTAACTACTAATTCATTAGTACTGCTGTTTTATGAGGTCAGTTCTGTTTTATTTGAGTACAGAAAGGTATGTTCCATTATCTATCTGGAGTCTTAAAAATTCCCAGAAGATAGTATTATATTATGCTAATTTCTCAGGTATATGTATGGCTTTATACTGAGAAAGCTAAGTTTTGGGGAGGTTTTGGTGTTATTTTTTAGGATAATAATCTTGTCTGTTGGAGCTAAAAATAAGGAACTGAGGATGATTAAGTTAACTCTACGTAGACAGATATAAGTGTAATCCCATGTAAGCAGATTTATGCTTTAAGGTCAGGATCACCTGGGAGGTGCATTACAGAGGAATTCTGCTTGGGGTTTGTCCCCATCAGCATTTAGGATGTCAAATAGATACTGGCAGAGTAGGTAATTTTCGCTGGTAATTTGCAGATTGGCATGTCTTTGCAAAGCAGTTCAAATTTGCCAAAGAAGTTTTTATCCATGTGACAGAAATATTATCAAGTTCTGGTCTGCTTTGGGCCTCAGGTTCTTCGTGCTGTCTGTGAAGGCATGAAATCAGGAGGGGGGGTCAGTGTGTCAGCTATGAAAAAGCATGTAAAAGCCCCCCTGTCTAGGAAGTTCTGGGTGGCCATGAGCACCAGCATGAGTTGGGATAGTCAGGATACTACTCAATTTTTACCTCAGTTTCATGTCTTGCTCCCTAAAACTAGTTCATTGAATAAAGACAAATTTTGCTTTCCCAAACAAAAGCCACATGAGGAAAAAGCCAACTAGAAAACTGGAAGTGTTACTGAGAGAGGTAACTTACTGTATACGCAAGAAATTAAAGGAAATACAAGAATCACTGGCATGAAGCTTTAACTTCCTTGGTGGCACCAGAAGGCAACATCCATTTATTTCATTGGGAAAAGACAGGAGATGAAAAAGCCTGTCGGTGGAGCAGTGATATTTAACAAGCAGGATCATCACTCCTGCACAGGTTTCTCTTGCCTGTTTGTTATTTGGAAGGATGAGAAAAGCTGTCCCCTCTCCACAGAAACTTATGCTCAGGTCTCTCAGAGATGCGCCAGGCTCAATCCCCATTACTACAGAAGCTCCATTTGTCAGATGCTGTGGATGGGACTGGGTTAGGGGGGAGAACAGAGGAATTTTTCCCCTTGGGCCAGAAGCCACTCAGACCTAGTTGTTTTCTGTGTCTTTCCTACCAGAGTTATGGAGGCATCCCCATCTTGACTAGAATTAAGCATTTAACACCTTTTAAAAATTACTAGTTCATGGCAGTTTAGAGCTTTCCACTATGGACAGAAGGTGAAGTAGGATTTTAACAAACAGCAAGGTGTTACTTACATAGCATGACAATGAAAATTCAAGTGATACATACACTCAGTTTGCGTTCTCCTGGCACCATACTGATCATGAACTATTTAGGTAAATTCAGCTTGTCATAGATAATGCTGACTAACTGTAAATCTTAAATAATCAGAGTGTGTATATAAATAAAAAAACATGAAAAATACATGTTGTATAGGTTAGTTTCTGTAGCCTTATGGATTTGGGGGGGAGATAATTTGTTCTGGGCTGTTTTGTGTTGATTGACAATGTTTTAATATTCAGGTTTTCTTCATGAGCAGGAAAAATCTTTAAATTATATCTAGTACATCTAAATTTTCAACTTTCTAAATTTTCAATGATATGCATACTTGTCCTCATAAAACTAACTACTGTTGCTGACACCATTAACCTGGCTAGGTTTTGTTTATATCTTCTTAACTGTGTTTCATGTTAAATTATCCCTGAAGCACCTACACAGGTACTTTGCTGTAGTTATATAATTGTAAGGACTCGTGCTAAATCTATTCTTTTACCCTCTCTCCCTGCTCTTTCTCTCTCTTTCTGGTAACAGTGTTCGTTCCACTTCTGTTTCATTAAATGCCCTTGCCTTACGTTTGTCTTGACTGGCTTCTATTTACAGAAATTGTAAACCAGTTGAATGCTCTGAGCAGCTTAGATGAAGATCAAGATGACTGCATAAAGCGAGCAAATATGCCTTCAGCTAAATCAGCCAGTTCCTCTGAAGGTCTATGAGCTTTCATCCTTTCTTTCTGTTTCTGATTGTATTTACTGTGACCCATTACCTTTTGACTCCTGCCTGTATTCAGCTGTCAGTTTTATCTCTGTGCTTCCACCCAGCATGACTCTCAGTAATTTGTAGTGCATCCAACAGGTAACAACATGATAGAGAAAGAGCCTGTCTCCGCTACAGCTCCGTTGTCATCTGATAATGAACAAGAAAGAAAAAAAATGACAAAAAAAAAAAGAAAGAGAAACCGCCAGACCCTGAGCTTAAAACATTAGTTGTGTAGTCAGTAATACTTGACCTTTCTAAAGTGAGAAAATGTCCTCTCTCTGTTTTTATGTGCACGTTACATCCAAAAATTAAGATTTCCTGCCGATAGTTAGCATGTATATGAACAATCAAAGTCACCATATTTAGCTTGTTAGATGTTCTGCAACATTTATTTAACGAAGAAAATAGAAGGCTTTTTTAGAAGTCATTTCTGTTACATAATGTTCTGATCAACAAATAGAAGTTTCATTCATTTCACTTTTATTTTTCCCTTTGTTGATGTACTTACTGGACTGTGTTAACTTAGTCGTGCAGTTCGTGCCATACCCTGGTGCAGTGTTTCAAGGGACTGTTGACACGGGGCTTTTTGAGCTCCAGATATGTTGGATAAACAGTTTGTATCTATTTTAAAATAATATTCCAATTTGTTTGTAGAGCTTATCAATAAGCTTAATTTTCTGGATGAAGGGGAGCAAGACCTGGCCAACTCTAGCACGAACCCTTTTGGTGATCCTGACACAGCAGAATTAAATCCATTTGGAGACCCTGATGTAGAAGGTAATGAATTTGTTTTACATAATTCATTGCTACTTGCAAATGCTTTGTGAAACATGATATGTGTTTCTGTAGGGCTACAAATGAATGATTTTTTTTATTATTAAATACAATTATATTGTGTAGCACTGAGATAGCAATAGCAGTGATCCAGTTGCCACTAGAAAATTGATTTATCCTTTGAGTCACGTCCTTTGTGTTGAAGCACATTCTGTGTATTTGCCACTGGGGGCTACCAGTTGAAGCAGAGACTTTTAGACCAGGTATGTTACTAGTACTCACCTTATGTGGTATGAATGAGCAACACACACTGTCAGACAACCCTGCTCCACGTGGATGATGGTTTATAACGTAATTTCCTTCACTGCAATCTTCACTGCATCACAGTTATTCTTGGTTAGCACTAATCTTCATTATTACAATTTAATTTTCTCTCTTTTAGTCTTCCTCTTTTTTTGCTTTTATAGCTTCCTCAGTTAAGCCTTCTGGCATTGTGCCTTGCACCACATGGTAGGTGTTAATCCCCTTTCCAGACTGACATGCCCATTCTTGTTCCATTTGGGTGAGATGTACAACCCCTGTAAATTTTTAATCTGATAAGATTTCGGCCGTAAGGCCAGAAGGGAGCACCAGGACAGCAAACATTGCTGCTGTTGTCCTCAACTCCATGCCCAGATATGCAGGCTCCCATCTGCTGGATGTATCACTTTTAGCTTGCAACTGTTCAGAAGGCCAATTTATAGTTAATTCCCAAGTTTGAAGCTGTACTCAACCTCTCCTGTTCAAAGCTCCAAGACTTTTTTTCCTACAGAAAATACCAAGTCACTCTGTAATGGCAATGGAGAAGAACCACACTGAGCAAGAGCAGCCCAGGGTGCAGCCAGGGGTTTTCTAAGGTCAGGTCAAAGAGAATGGATTTCCAAGCTGCAGTTTCTACCTGTGGTCACTCACTTTCTTTGGACAAGCTGAATGTTTACTCACAACACAGTTTTTCTGCCTTCAGAGTTCACAGAGAATTATGTGGGTGGGTATCAAGGCCTGTCATACTTTGCCTGTGGTGTGACTCACAGCTTGTATTTCTGAAACAGGGACATTGCACTGTCTGCTTTATTTGGCAACTGAAGCCGTAAAGCCACTGTTCTGGACACCTTCTCCCTCCTATAAAGTTGTTAGGTTTTTCTAGAGCTGCAGAAGTGAGTTGTTTCAGCTTTGTAGATAACAATATATGTGGATTAAGTTCTGGTGTCCAAATCTTTGGCTTTGTTTCCTGTCTGTTACTTCACAATGAATTCCCTCAGGATCATGGAAGGAAGCAGAATAAGTGGAAATGTAAATCCCTCTGGTAGTCCATAAATAACTTGTTCTAAGTGACTCAGCCTATATTCCTTTCCTTCTTCTCTGCTTTAGAAAGAAGAGCTCCCTTCTAAATGGAGAAAACTGTACAAGTCCCATCCTACCTTGGAAAACTGCTTTTTCCAAACCCAGCTTTCCTTTCCAGAGAGAACCCATTCTGGAAGAAAGCAGTGGGTGTTCTGGCTAAAAAATAGAGTTACTCTTTCTTATCTTGGAGGGGCAGGGAGGAACAGCTGGTGTTGTTTCTTAGTACTGGAGTGGCTTGATAACTCGTGGCAAGCTCACTATGAGCAGCCTGCATCCAAGACATCAGCCTGCTTGTGTTCCTAAAACACTCACAGCATATCAGGGGCATGTTTGTTGTGGTTGATTGTAGTTCTTTTGGTGATGTCTGCCTTTACAGTCATCTTCAGTCAGAGGTGTGGACACTTTTCCGTTTCTCTGGATCTGTTCGGTGTACTTGGGACAGTCTCTGTGATCAGACTCTTGGGTCCCCTCTACAGCTGTGGGCAGCAGTGCTGAGTTGTTGGGTGTGTGAATAGCAAGTATTACTCCCACACACAGTCACTCTCATGCAGCAGTCAACATACCATAATAGGACAGTGACTGGGATAAACAGGGTGTCACTAGATTCTTCCTACTGTGTCATGAGGTGTTGTTTCTTTGGGAGGAGTGGACCTTCTGTAAGGTTCACGTGACAGTGTCTTCCTGGAGCACTAAACCAGGCTGAGAGATCTGAAAGACCGGGTGAAAGAATGATTTCCAGGCTATCAGATAAAGAGTTGGACATATGGTGTCACATTTTTAAAGCTTTTATGTTATGATGAGTGGCTCCTGAGGGGTTCTTCTTTTTACCTCAGACGTCTGAGAATCCCTGATTCTTCCACTCCAGACCTGTCTTGTCCCTGTAATGGTGACTGCTTGTGTTCCCATTACCTTCTTGGCATGTGCCTTTCCTCAAGTTCTCTTCCTTCACAGAAAGTTGAGGGGGAGAAAAAATGGTGCTGAGACAAATTAGAGAAGATGGTTTTGGTCTTCAGCAATAGCAGGAATTTGCTGTGTTTTTCTGTGGCTAATTGGATCAGTGTCTCTACATGGGGAGCACCTAGACATTACCATTTTGGGGAGATTTCCCTTTGTTTTGAAATGCATTTTGAAGCTGTGCAATATCGTAGGCGTTCTCATCCCGTTGCCCAGCTGCTGAAGGCTGCCCTGTTTGTGTCCCTTTATTCACTCATGGTTCTTCTGTTCTGAGACCTCAGTGGAACTTTTATTACTGCCATCTCTTTCTAGGAAGCTCTTTGAAACTATGCCTGCTTGTTTGCTTTCACATCCTGAAGTGAATGTAACCTTTTTGGTGGCCACCCCAGAAGCTCCAGAGCATGACAGAGGTGCAGGAGTTTAAGGCAGGCTTTCTCCTGTAGGCTTAAAGAGTCATATTACCTGTTTCACTTGTCTTGTGATCTGCTTAAATCAAGAGATTAACTTTTTATGAGTGCAAGGATGAAGTATTTTTCTGTTCACTTACATGTTAGTCCCTTTATCTTTTTATCTGGACAAGGCATAATCTGGAATTTGGATTTTGCGAAAGTTCAGTGTCTTCTGTAGAATTTGTTACTTAATTTCCCTAAGAGGTGTGGAGCAGCCAGCTGGAGCCTCAGTTCCTGAGTGCTTTGCCATCAGATGTGAGGAGGCACAACTTGCTATTTGGCAGAGATATTCCAAGGATATTCCTATCAAGCCTGTAACGTGTGTGCTCAGAGTCACCCAGAGTATGAATATGTATGTATTGACAATCTCTCTAAGAGAAAGGAGGATTACTTGCCAGTAGATACTTGTTTCCTAGACAGATATTTCTTGTGCCTGTTCACAAACCAGCTACTTTCCTTCTGTCTTCCTAATCCCATAATCACTTAACCCTGGGAATGTGGGGTGGAGAGAAACTGAAGGCACGAGTGCATCCAGCACTTGTGTGTACACTGTAGGTGTGCTGCATGGCAGAGGGTCATCTGCAAGCTGGCTCTGGATGCTGCTGGGATTTAAAAGGTCCTCAGCGTCAATGATTTTACACACACAGCAGAGTGAATGTGCATCTGAGCAACTCACCTCAAAAAAATCTTCAGATGTGTTTCTTGGTTAACATGTCAAATTGAGGCTTATTCCCTCTGTATCTACTAGGTCAGCTAGACATTAGAAATCTGGGAAAATAAAAAATAATCTCTTTGAACTGTATATCTCTGCAGCTTTATACTGGACTACCTTTACATGATAATAAGAGGACTGTCTTTAGGATTTTTAGTTACAGTGCAACAGAATTATAAAGCCAGTTAATTTCTATGCAAAATATTTGCTTGAGGAAGTCAACACGTACAACAAATGAAAGTAGAAAACCACAACGCACTTTCATCACTCCAGATATATTTTTTTAATTTGGTGGGGAATATAAAGATTTAAGTTGAGTTTGACCTATAGAGCACCCACGAGACACGAGGGTAACTCTTTGCTGGCACCCTCTGTCATTTAGACCACCATTTACTTCAGCAGTGTATTTCATCATCTCGTGTGTGTGAGCTCCCTGCAGCATGTTTTACGCTGCAAATGAAAGCAGTGTTACAATGCAGCAGCAAACCCCAAATCCTTCCAGGGTATTCCTACACACAGAGCAGCACAGGAACCAATTGAGAGGAAAATGGTGACACTATCCCCTCTATTTCTTCATGAAAAGCAGTGTGTTGTGAGCGTATGAATAAAAGGATCAGAAAATCAGCAGTGGTGTATGGGCATGTCAATCATTACTCTTTCTAGAGGCACTGGGCAGTTCCATCTGCTCTGTGCTGTTTGTTGGGTGCTCACATCCATCCCGTGGTGCCTGTGTGCCTGCCTGCCAGTCAGGCAGCCAGTGGCGTAACCAAGCACCTTTCACATGTGGCTTCTCCTTTCATCCTCTGCCAAGGGGAAAGTGGTATGTGCGATGTTTTGGTGGAGGTTCTGTTTAGTTTTAAGGGATGTGTCACAATATGTTTGTGTTACAAAAGGCACAAGTGGGTTGAAGGGCAGGGTGATTTCTGGAGGTGCTCTGGCTGATTGTGCAGATAGGTAGTGCCAGAATGATTATTATCACAGTCTTTCTCAGTGGAGTTAGAGCAAGTTATGTTTCCAGAATCTGGCACAAGAGCAGCTGGTGCTTCTGCTGTAGTAATACTTCTACCTGTCTTGTTGTCACTCCTACCCCTGTGGCTTTATTACTCAATCATCCAAAATTATTTTGTGTTTGACCCTTAATGTGCCAAACTGCAAGCTTTTTTTTTTTTTTTATTTTTTTATTTTAATTTACATCAGTGTGGAGGCTGGAGTCTTGTGTGGAGCTGTGATGAATGGTATGGGGAAAGCAGGGGACTCTGTGCTGCCTTCTGGATGTAAAAGCAGCTTCAAGAGGGAAACAGATCCCGTCTAAGCTGTTGTATGTTTAGCCTGCCAATGTGCACTTGTCAGCATCATTAGCTCTTTGAGAAAATGAGTCTGTTACAGAAAAGTGACAGGTGACAGTGGGTGTGGCTTTAAGAGCGGTGCTGTTGAGTCATCATCACAACAACTTAATTTGTTATAGAGAGGCTTGTGATGACCAACATTTGATACAAAACTAATTCTAAAGGGTTTCAGAAACCCCATGGGAGAGAACCTGTTTGGATTCAGGTGAGGACCCTTGTGGGAACCCTCCCTCCCTGTGAGGACATTAAAGGAAGCAGAAGGGACAGGAAAATAGTATCCTGGATGGCAAGAATAGAGAGAATGAGAACCCACCAAATTAAGTGACTTCTAGCTGAACCTCTACAAAATTCTGCCTATAAAAGTGTCTTGAGAGTGATATTTTTAGAAGCTTTTTTAATTTCAGACTGCATGTAGGATTTTGTGAAATGTTTTAATAGTTAATAAAAAGCCAGAGGTGTCTGAGCACTTATATGTAGCACTGTGTGTGTAAGGACAAACATGTAGTCCCTGTTGGGCCAATGAAAAAAGAAATAATTTTGTCATAGTTAGGGTTACAGCACTTGATTCAGTGTCGAAATAGAAAGAATTGCAAAAATAATTTGCATTGCCCCTTAAAATTTATCAGATTTAAACATGCATTTAACTCATTGTTTCCAGGAGACACTTAAAAGCAAATTAAAAATAAAAGCTTACACCATAGTTTTAAGAGGTTGTTTCCCTGAATGTTTTTAACTTCAAGCTATGTTACTGACTTTCCTTCTTGTGTGTTATCAGGAGGTTTCTCTCAGATATTATAATGTGTATTTATCAACAGATTCGTGTGCAACTGCAATGATCCATCATATGGAATTGCAGAAGCAACTATTTGTAGCTGTCTGCTCTCTTGATAAAATATTCTAATATCTGAGCAAAGTTTAAAGTAGAAAAAAGTTCAGTTAAAGCTTTGTCAATAAGCTGCACTGTTTGAACAAGGTATCGGTCCTTTTTTTTGCTGCATTTCATTAGTTATTTTTGCTTTTTGTATGGAACTGTCTTCTGAGGACACATCTCCAAATCACTTCTGCTTGCTCTGGTTCAACAAGTCACTAAATGTGTGGGTAATATTTGAGTAGTATTCTAACTACCATGAGCTTCAAGGCATGGTATGTACAGTATATACTGTATATACAGTATACTGTAAGGGTGGGATTTCACTCCCCTGACTTTAAAAACAGTTTGGACATATGCCTGTAAGGTTTGAGTGTCAAGGAGTCAGTTCAGCTGTAAATACCCACACTGAGGACATCTCAGGGCAAGCAGAGTGAAGCTGTTGCTTGCCTTGTCTACCTGCACTGGACTCTAGAATGACTTAAGTCTATATAGAACCACTTTTCCAATTTAGCTTAAAATAAATGAACAAATACATTTTAGATATTGGGCTCTGCTATATTTAATATATAGTTCTCTGAAGGATTCTTGCTTGATTTGATCATATTTGTGTTTTTAAGAATTTCTGCCTTAAATGCTTTCTTTTCCCTGTTAGTGAAGCTATAGACCTTTAATATTATTTCACTGTGGCTTTCTCTGAAACAGCTTTCTTAGAAGGATTTGGGCTTATGATCACATCACCACATAAACTAGGGTTAATACACATCACCTGCTGTGCAGTAACCACACTTTCTCCCAGGATAAGTTTCCAGTAGTTTATTCCCTTCTCTTAAGGGATAAGCATTTACTCTGGGGTAGGAGTGAATGCATGCACTACTGTAAACACACCCCCTGACTTTTCCCTGCAGTTGTTTGTCTGTATGTTCATGCTCCAGCATGGGTCTCCACAGCGCTGCAGGTGGATCTCTGTAGTCCTGAGAAGAGCTAAAGCCTCTCCTGCTCCAAGCCTTTGCCCTGATCTAGTGACTAGTCCAGAAGTGAAGTTGCTACCTGCAGCTAGGGATCATATTCCTATCCAGCTAGGAATGCTCTGGTTCACAGCTGGTCACACTGCATGGGGTGGGGCTTTCCATCACACTGGGCTATGCTAATGGCTGGTTCAGGGGGAGCTGGATGTTTGCTCTCAGGGTAGAGAACTCTCACATTTTCTAGCAATTCACCAGGATTAGCAGCTTTGGTATGTCATCCAAACTTACATAAGCGTAGTGCTTCCCTTTTTTCATTGTGTGACTAGAGATTTTGTCTTCCCAGATATTTCTTCAGTGAAAAATCCACTTGGAAGTCCATATTTTTTGTTTTTTAGACTCCTGTTACAAATAACTTTTAGAGTTGCTCTGTTAAACTTCAAAATTATGTTTAGTTCAGTTTAGTTCATACCTCTGAAAAACACGCACTTTCCGTTAAGAGTAAGTGGATATGGTTATTGAAAGTTAGTTTTTAATGACACTGCATTGAAGTTCCTATATGTGTAGATTTTGAAAATACATCCATATTGAACAGAGCTGCTGATTATTTGATGCTGCAAGAAGAGTAAAATTAACATTACTAAGTGTCTTTGTAACAAATGTTGTATTGCTGTATGGGGATTTGCATTATTCGGTATCAAGAAACCATTCACTGTAGAATAGCAGACACCACGGAAAGGATGTTACACAGAGAACAAGATGCAGCTCCAGCTTGCCAAAAACTTGTTGTTGTACAGTCCAAATAAAAGATGAGTGATTTGATTGTCTGTCTCTTTAGGGTTAATATAAATTCATTTTTACAGTGAGATTATATATTGTTTCCAGGGGTACACTTGTTTTGAAATGTAGTTACTGGTCACACTTAATAGTTTATTTTTAGTTCAGTAATTTTAAGAAATGTAAAGGCCACCTACTTACTATCACAATGTTTAAATCCAGTAATATTATAAAATCCAGTAATATTATAAAATACAGAATGTCCTTTTTCTTTATTAAAAGATCAAATAAATTATTAGGAACATTTTGTTAGGACACAAATTAGCTAATAGTTTATGAAAATATTTTAATATCTGTTGTGATGCCATTTATATGACAAATAAAACTAATACTGAAAGAGCTGTAGTGAGTGAGAAAATGAAGCTTCTTCAATGTAGTCTAAATTGAAAGATCAATTTTTGAATAAACAAGCAAGAAAATTCACCTAAGGCTATAACTTTATGTATTGAGGGTTAAGAAGACGACCTTTTTGTATGCCTTTAAAATATAAAGATCTGATAAAATGGTGTCAAATTTTTAATTTGTTAAATCTGATTAATATTTTTTTTTGTTATTTGGTAGAACTTCACCCTGAAAGAGCTTCGTCTTCAAAGCCAGAAGAAAGTTTCTATGTTGACAGATACAATCCCTTCAAGGATGAAGATGCCCCAGAGTACTTAAACCCATTTGATGAGCCAGATCACCCGCCTGAGGCACCTGGAGGTGTGAGAGATTCTCCTCCACAACCTGCAAAAAGGAAAAACATCAGGCCAGTGGATATGAGCAAATACCTCTATGCAGATACCTCTAAAACTGAGGAGGAAGAGCTGGATGAGTAAGTGTGATTCTCCATCTTTCAGCAGCTTTGTAGGCATTAGTAGTGGGATCCCTGGCTTAACCTTGAGGTATATTTGGTTGAACCATGGTGATCCTTAATCATCTTCTTAGGACAGACTCATCCTCAGGCAGCTCAGAAGCAGGAAAAACCATATCCCCAGGTCATGCTATTAAGCTGAACATGATCAGTGAGGAAATTTTCCTTTGGGTTATTGATAGCAAATGACCTGATAGGGAACAGGTCTGTGAACCTTTCTGACACTTCATGCCCTGACAATTGCAAATGAGCCAGAAATTAAAGGAGAAACAATACCTGGGCTTCTCCTTTTTGCCATTATTTTTACTACTTAAAATAATACTTTTTGCCAGTGATGACAGGGAGTTTGTTTTATCTTGATGCAGTATGTAAAAAGGAAGAGCATTTTGTCATCTGCATAGCACATTTTGATCTCATAAACTGAATATATATGGGAAAGATAAGACCATATGCACTTCAGTTGTTTCTTTCAGCATGACCACACATAAAACTTTTATAAACTTACACTGACTGCATTGTATCATAGTGCAGAAATTACCAGGAAGGGAGAGTGTTTTGCAATTCCTGCACAGCTTGGGAGGTTGGAAGGTATATCCTTAATCCTTATTTGTGGTCATTAGTCACCAACCACACCACTCATGAGACAGTTTGTGGTGATTACATCTGAGCAATTGTACAGACAACAATTCTAATTAACATTTAATTTTACATTATTTAATGAGATTTATCATGGCATGACATTTGCATTACTTCAATATTAACAGAGGTATGGTATCATCATCTTTCTGTTTCTCTGTTGATAGCTGTGGTCTAGGAAATGGAAGGATTCCCAGGCACTCTAATAGAAACATACGAAGGGCTCTGCAGAGTTCTTTCCTTTTAAAGCTATGTAGCCATAGATTTAATGTTGATGTTGGTATGTGAAAAGTAAAAGAAAGAAATAAAGGGCATTGGGAATGATGCCTCTACCAGCTCTATTTGTCAGGACAGTGCATGAACAAACAGCTGTGTCTTCAGAGCACAGTGTGATCACACTGACAGCCACACCAGGCATTCCTGGTCATTTCGTGGTCACCAGAATCTGTAGGGAATAAAAGTGTGTGTATTTTACAAGGTGTAGGTATAGACGACAGCAAAGACTGGCAGGAGCAGAAAGGAAAAGCACATGGATGAGTAAGTGAAGAATTTTCTGTTTATACTTCCTTTTCCACCCTAAGCACATCTATGCCAAAGGGGCTTGTGGCAGGGTTGTAACCCTTCCTTTTGCTGTGCACTAGACTTTAGCCCTTGGTTAACAACAGCCTCCTTCTTGTTTTAGTGACTCCATTTGTTTCATTTTTTTTCCCCAAAGATAAAAATAAATTCCTCATAGTTGGATTCTCCTTCAACATAAAACTGGCCTGTATTTTCAAGATAAAGCAGTGTCCCATGGAAAGATGGAAGGATAAGGAGTCACTAAACACTGTAAAATCAATTTTTTACATCTTTTACATAGGTTTCCTATGTCCTAACCCTAAAAGTAACCTTCCTTGCCACATTTTCCTCTGAAGTTACAGGAGCAATACATCACACAAAAACACCTGGAGACCATTTGTTGAGTGCATTGGGTAGAAGTGTGGCAAGGAGAACCCTTGAATCTTTATAATGAAATACTCTGGAGGAATGAGTGTAATGATAAAAGTCCAGTCTAGAAGCACAGGACATGTAATATTAGATCACGTCTGCAAACACTATTTTGCCTTGTCTTATGTCCTTAATTTTCAAATTTTTAAGTAGAAAACTTCTTCTAAGGCATGGTCTAGTGGGCCCAAAGGCAAGATTTTCACTGGCAGTGCCAGCTGCCCTAAGTCATGAGGGTTTATGTCCAGATGTGTATGGTTTTTACCTACTGTGAATATTGATGCTTTTATTATCTACGTAAGTGGGTAATGTTCTTCCATGCCTGTTGAAGCCTAGGTTTCCGTGTCAATTTGTGGCAGAGTTCCACAAGAAAACAAGATCTCTAATGGAATGCGTTTCTTTTGTTGATTGTAAATAAATTCCCTTTCCAATCCCATACTGTGTCTTCTGCTGGCTTACCAAAGCAACAATTAGTAGTATTGGATTTACCTGCCATTAACATTTGTTGTCTTGTCTATCTCTAACATGTTCACCTTTCCTTGTCACTTGTCTGAGTGCTAACTTTTTCGATCTCTCTTCATACAGAAGTCTCTTCATCTCTCTAATCATTCCCACCGCCCGTCTCTGGACCCTGTTATTTCTTCTGCTATGTGTCTATTTTAAGATGTGTTGACTTGGCCTGAGCAGTGTATTCAAGACAAAGCTGAACAACTGGGTCATATCATGAGAATAGAAAACTTTACATGTTATTTTCAACCTCTCTCATAACATCTTGTCCTTTGATTTTTTAAAAAATTCTGTTTCATTTTTGACTACCACTGGTCAAGGGCTGTCTCCAGGTGTCCTTTTGAACCTATAGGTGGAAGGTGTGAAATGGAAGAAATGGAAGGCTCCTGATTTATTGGTTATCAGGAAATGCAATGTGTTTTTACCCCCATGTCTTAAACGTTAAATTGGAGTTCACTTAATGTACTGCATTGCGTTTTCCTGTTATATTTTGTGTGACGTGCAGTGTTGTGTCCTGAGAACACGGACACACCAGTTAGCATCAGAACCCTTGTCCCACTGCTCTGGCAGATCTCTGATTCTGGACTTCGAGCTTATATGAAGTGCCCTAAGAGCTGAACTCTGACTCCAGTTTTGTAACAGACTCTCAGTGTAATACTGTAAAAGAGACTTGGCCTCAGTGCACCTCTGTGAAGGATTTACCTTGGGTAATTTGCTTCTTTGAAATGTATTTGACTAATGTTTGTGAAGAGAACTAGTACTTCATAACACACACAAAGCAGAGTCACGAGCATGAGCATCGTGAGGCATTGCGTGGCACAGAGGGACTTAGGTGAGCCAGTACATTTATTCTGTTGCAAAACTGCTCTCAAAACATACTTCCTCTGGCTAAATTCTCATATCTAGCTCTAAAGATAAGGAACACATTTTCCTTTTGTTAGTTTGTACATTTCACTGTTAGTGGAAAATTCTGCTTTTGCATTTTTTTAAATTTATACATTAAAATCCACCTCTCAGTGAAGGATGGTGGTGAATAACTAACTTGTGAATTTAATTTTTTGAAAATAGTACAGCTCACAATTGCTTAATGTATAATGCTTTCAGCCTTAGTAGTTCTGATGGGCAATATTGCCTGAACTTTTAGCCCTGCTACACTAACAGCTTTGGGTTTACTCCTCAGTAAAATGTTTATTTAAAAATTTTTTTCGGCTAACTGGTAAGACTGATCAAAATGATTTTTAAATTGGCTAGAATAAAACTTGCTTTCCAATATCGTTTGGCTCTGTGGCTTCTTATCTCATTAATCATTGTATGGCTTAGAATTATGCTGTGTAATTGGCAAGGCTATAGAGTGACCATCTGCTGAAGTTGCCTGACGCACAAGGAGCCACAAGCCACGACACTGTCAGTGACAATTTAATGCCAGGTATCTTGTCAGATCTGAAATACTTTTAATTTTGTGGAGAACAGACTAGTGTCTCTTGAGACGAATCATTTTGTGCGAATCCATTAAACAACTTCACAGAACCAGTAAATATGGGGCTGACCTTAGAGAAAAGTGCTTTAATACTTTCCAGCTAAGGCTCTTTTCAACCAGACTTTTCAAGTGCTTAATTTCTTGTGGAGTTATGTGGAAGCTGTTGGATCAAACTCTGCTGTGTATATCAGGTCCTCATGACTACAGACTTTATACTTTGTTCAGAAAAGAACCATTTTGGTTGGTTTTTTCTGTATTAACATTATTTTTCAAAAATCTTGCTCAGTATTTCTAAGACAAATTAAGGGTAGTGCAGAGAGGAAGGTAGAAGGTAGCACGTGTGCATGTCTGTTCTCTGCAAGTACCTGTGTCTGTGACCAAATTTGTGAGGGTTTAGTCTGGCTTTCAAGTAAGTTATTTTCCCGAGAAAAAGGCTTCTCTCCTTTTAGTACTTCCTTCTGGTGGGTACAGAGGGTGCAATTCTTCAGGATGACACCTGCAGTGCAGGCAGTTCTGGAGCTTAAAAATTCAAAAGATGGTTCTTCCAAACCTGTTTGCTCTCACTGATAAGGTGTTGGGTTTTTTTCTCACACCAAAATAATTTTCACACCTTGCAAAAACACCTTTCTAATTCAGAGGTAAATTCCTGCCAAACATCCTGTGCCTGTTGGCTGTTCCAAAGGCTGACTTGTTGGATTAAATAAAACCTTGTGCTGTCCCATAGAATGCATTGTTCTTCAGCCTTTATCACTTTCATCTTCATTTTCACCTCCCTTTGAACTCTCTGGTGTCTGAAGGCAGCTGAGCTGGGCTGTCAGCTAAATTAGAGCTACTGACAGCTGGATGCATTCTCCACTCCAGCCTGAATGCCTCCTTTTCCTGCTGCCTCCCATGGAAAACACCCTTCTCTTTCCATTTAGCTTGTTACTTTGGTTGCCTTTAGTTTTGATAGTGCTGGTGGCTTTGCACTTGATGGGCAGCAAAGTGGGAGCACCTGAAAGTTGCCTTCAGTCAACAGATGAGTTTATTTAGTGTTAGCCTTTCCTTTCGCTTCACGAGTTGGGTATTTTTTTCTGTAAGAAGCAGAAGCAGCAGATTCTCAGAAAGGTCTGGAGATTTTATGCCTGGTTTTCACTTACGTGCTTTGGTAAACGTTGCCTTTCAAAAGCAGATTTTGGTGGTGTGGGTTATTAATTGCTTGCTTTTTCTTAGTGAAAACGGGATGATTGTAAATTGCATTAAAACTCTCATATAAACTCTCAAGTTTGTCTATAAGACTGAAAGACATTTTCACACTACAAGTACAAATGAAGGAGAAAAATTTGATGCTGTGTTGAAGGCAACTGGATGAATAGTTGGGTTTTACTGCTGTTGTAGTTCTTAAAAAGAGTGTGTGCTAGCTCCTGACTTTTATCCTGAGAGAGAATTTGTGAATGGATCTAGCTAGGTAGAGTCTTTTCTAATGCATCAGTGTTTCCATCCAGAGTTGAATTCTAAGGGACTTCAGGGGACTGAGGTTATTTGTTGTGGTTGGTTACACTGCATATAATAACTTTGTGCAGATAGATTGTTGGGAATCATAGTTTGAGATATGTGATAAATATACCTTGCAGGGGAAAGAGGGGCTAGAAAAGATTAATGTATCCATTTTGTAACTAACTGTTCAGTTTTGGATTGCAAAATACGAAAAGCAAATAGTATTAATGAAATAATTCAGTGCAAGAAAGATTTTCTTTAAGTATCCTTAGTAGGATATAAAGCTGCTGGCTCTACTAAGTGTGTAGAAGAAGTTATTATTTGACATATTATAGATTGATTGATATTTGATGTATCAAGCTAACGTAGATATTTGATGTATCAAGCTAACATACAATTTGGCAAAATTTGGCTGTGGAGGTACTTACTGAGGGTGGTACAAATGCAGAGTTGGAACATGGACATCCAAGTTAAGGATATTCCTTGGACTGCATCTACTTGGTGGAAGATGTTTACTGTGTAACATTCTCAAATAAGGTTTACATATAAAAAGCCTTTTCAAAATAGACAGGTGATGCCTACCAGTGTCTGCAGAGAGCTATGCAAGTCAGATGTGGTTTTCTTACACTGTTCTTTCGCCTAAGGAGTGTTCTTAAAATGGTGTGGCACCTGGAAACTACAGAGTTTGAAATTCTCTTGAGGCTCAATGTGTAGCCGTGGAGGCCAAACTTCTCACAACTGGACAGCCAAGAGTGAGGCCTCTAAAGCCCTGTGGGAGCATGATTGTACCAGTGGCCTGATTCTTAATTGTTCTAATCAAGCTATCTTTATTCTGTTCATTATAGTGTTAAATACCCAGCAGCTTCACTCACATTTTTTGATATTGATCTTGTCATGAAATCAGATCACTCTTTGATAGTATAATTGAAGAGTTAGCTTTATGCAGTTCGTAAAACTTCTGCAATTTACAGGACTCTATAAAAATTATGGAAATTGTGACTGAATAATGCAGTTTTAGCTATTGTAACTCACTTTTGAATTGTATGAAAATGTAGTATTTGAAAGTGTATAAAGGTATAACATTCTTATGTGGGATAATAAACGCACTTTAATCATTGACTTTCCTAAGCAGGTCTTATTTTTGGTTTTATTTCCACGGAGATAGCAAAGAAATGTGTTTCCCTTCTTTTAATTAGATCAAATCCATTTTATGAACCAAAATCAAGCCCTGCTTTAATTAAAGTTGCTCTGCAAGAACCAGAAAAGAAGATGAAAAGAAAGGCTCCTGAACCCCCAAACTTCTTGCCAAAGACAGAGATGGTCATGGGTGAGAACATGTCAGCAATTCCTGCATCGAGGGAGCTTTCCTCCTCTCCTAAGGTAAGCTTTTCATACCAAAATTATCTTTGTTCATAAGATTGCCTTTCTGTGCATTGTAAACATCCTGTTTGTTTCTGCAGGCATCTTAAAAGCTTTGTCAGTGCTTAATAAGGCGTTGGCTGGTCTTGTCTCTATTCACTTGGTTCTATTGGGAGGGTGCAACAGTAGTAGATTTTATTTTTTCTTTAAGGATTTAATGACAACAGTAGCAGCAATTGCAGTTTCAAAGAAAAGAGTTAACCAATGTTACAGGAGAGCTGCATATGCCATGGAGAAGGAGGAAAATCATGTTGAACAGTGCTTTGTCCTGGTCTATTTTACTGCTCCTAATCCTTGCCCCTGTTGAAGAGTCTGTCTCCACATTTCTGTCATAGATCTGGGTTTTAAAGGCTTAATGCTATCCACTGTTTATTTGTATTGGGATTTATATATGTCCAATTTCAGAGCTTTGTTGAAGTAATACAGAAATAAATTAAAAAAAAAGAAAGAAGACAGTCTACTTTAAAACAGGTTAAATGTTTACTAGGAATATCCAGACTAAGGAAACTTACATATGTACATTAATTTATGTTTTTCACAGAAAATCAGAGGTAATTTCAGTGGAAGAAGTAGTGTGAGGTGTGAGTGTTTTATTACTACAACAGCCAACTTCTGTCAGTGTGGATTTCAGCTCCAATGTTTCAGCAGTTAGCACCACTTGTGCTTTCTCTTTAAACAAAATAAGCATTTAATAGAATAAGTTAATGGACCTTTCTTAGAAATGAATGTCATACGTTGTTTTAAAGGTAGGAAGATGAGGGCAGAATGCCTCCCTTCCAGTGTGTCCTGCCCAATGTATGCACATTATCATCTGGTTTGCCTTGAATCAGAGCTGCTGTACTTCAGTATCAGAATTGAGGGAAACTCAATTGTCATACCTCTTATTTCATTGCATGGTTACTCAGCCAGAATGCTCACGTGTCCTTGTCCACTCAGCTCTGATCTTCTTGTCATTTTACCTCTCACTCAGGGCTAAAGAGTATGAGACCAGAAATCTAATCTCTGTCTGCTCACTGCAAAACAAAACAGTGGAGTAAGACCACAAGTACACTTCACAATTTATTCTTCATATGCAAAACCACAGCCTATGTGAAATCAAAGCACAGCAGTTTTATATTGCTCTGAAATGGGATTCAGTCCTGTTAGGGGGAGTTTCTGTATGAGCTTTTGCATGAAAAGTGACATATTATTTGATTTCTAGTGGAGTCTGGCTCTTGGGTCAAAGCAAAATGGCCAAAGCAAAGCTTTCTGGAACTAACAAGGCTGTGAAAAGACATCTGTGGGGATTTTTGTCAGATTGCTTGGTAGAAATTGTGTCACCCTTGCTCATTGGTTGAGGTGTTTTTTTAATAGATATGCTTCCAAGGAAATTTATTTCTCTGCTTCACACATGTCTTTGCTATGCTGAAATAACAGGTTACTACCGAGTTTGGTTGTTGTAGTTTTTGTCTGCCCTAGGTGAAGCTTTAGAGTGTCTAAAAGGTGGAATTAATTAAGAAAGATCCAGGATTGAATTCACTGAGAAGACTGTGCTGTTATGGACAGTCAGGTAGTTCCTGCTTTTCTGTGTGGATGTTACTTCGTGAATATTTTGGTACCTGCCTGCTTGCAGCCCACCTTTCTGCCCCTGACCCTGAGGCACAGCTGACATCAACACAGATCCATATACTGAAATGCTGATTCTCATTAGGGCTGGGAGGGAAGGTGGAGGGAGCTCTGTGTTCGCATGCCCTTTTATAGGAAAGCTTTAAATATTTTTTAAAACATGATTTTGGAGGATAGGAGACATTAGAGAAGGCTGCAAAGCAGATGCAGTATCCTGGTTCCTTATATTACAGTGGAAAGTTTTGCTGAGTGGGTGTGTTAAAATATTGTACGGTCACTTGCAATGCAGAAAGCTTTCTGTAAGCATAGTCTTTTTTCTGTGCTTGAATTGTTTTGCACTCAGATCAAAAGCACTTTACTTGGAATGCTTTTTTAAATTTGGAAAAGTACTGGCATGTAAAAGAAAAGAAGCCGTTTTCTCACAGAACAGTACAAAATAGTGCCCAGGTGGAACTTGGAGTGTTGGCACAAATGACTTGTTTCTTGCTCAATAATAGAGACAAATGTTTAGCAACTCCGGAAGAACTCCCATCCAAAGGTATAGGCACTATACAAACATGAACTTAGTACATGCCCTTATGTAGGGGAATAGTCCTATAGAGGTACACTTAGATAAAGGGAGGTTAAATCGTGTGTCTTAGTCAGTGTTTTGTCCAAGTTTGCTGTGCACAGAGAGTTTTGGGAGAAAATATACATATCACCAGAGGCTAAGTGGTTTCTGCAGGTTCAATTCCCTGTCTTGGTTGTTGTCATTGGAAATGGCTGTGGAGCAGAAGTGCTGATCTTTAAACTACACAAACACAGCATAAATATTAGAACTTCAGAGTTTAAGGAAGAAAAGTATTCCAAAAGCTCCTCTGCAAATCTTTGACAGAGTATTTGGTGCTCATTCTTCCTTCACATGGTAGCTGTGTTCATCATGTTGGCTGAATCCAAAAAACACAAATGCTGTCATTGCCATCTACACACCAGCAAGTTTACTGAGTGATGAGCAGGCAGTTACCTGTAGTAGCAAAGCCTTCCCAAGCCTCTTCAATGTCTTCCCCTTGAGCAGGTCCTTTTGATCACTTGGAGGTCTCCTGTCAACTGTTTTGGTGAGGAAGGGTCAGTTATCTATCTTAGATAAGGCAGAGTTTAACACTCCATAAAGGTGCAGCTCTTCAGCCCACAGAATAAGCTCAGTATTTGCCCTATCTACTAGTTTGGAGGAAGTTTTGCCTTCAAATTTAATCTATTCACACTTCCTAAAGGAGTATCTTAATTCTCTCCTGTCTTGTGTATCTCCTCCAAACTAATCTGAGTCATCAGAGAGTGCTAAAAATGCAGAGTCTGAGATCTGGAATTACCCCACAGTTAATCATCTCAAATGACTTGAAAACTATGGTATGCTGACTCTATTTAGGTGAGTTTGACAAAGTGCAAAGCTGTAATTAAGCTCTTCAGTCATCAAACTGCTACAGTGCTGTCAAGCCCAACAGTGCTGAAGCCTTGTTGGGCTTGTTACTGTCTTACATCTGTTACTGCTCTTTACATGGTTTGGATAACCACGTTCTGCCTTTCACAGAGGTGATAGAGACTTTAAATTTCCCCACTTGCTGACTTTGTGGAAAAAACCCCATGGTCTCAGGCTCAAAATGTGGTATCAGACCAATACATAGCATGCATATCAGTGTTCCTCTTTGCTTTAGCTGATTACAAAATATACATATGAACCTCAGCGGGGTGAAGTCTCAGCCAGTTTCAGATCTCTTCTCTGCATTATGTTGAATTTATTTGAAAGAAGATCAGTCCCAGAACTGGCAACTATGTCGTGTGTTAGAGAACTAAAGCAATCTGTCTTTGCACAATCAAGGATTTTATTGTCTTTGTGAGAATGAGGGAGCAGGAATACTACTGAATTTATATAGGAGGTAAAGAATTACTAGGAAACAGCATCCTCAACCATTGAGTTATTTTTAAATGTTAGAAGAAAATACTTCTTGCACTGGATTGACATTTACTCATTGACTCCTTTAAAGGATAGCACATGCCCTTCACTTTCAGGAAACAATTCTGAGACAGGCTTTTCTAGGGTTTTGGTGCATTTCATGTTGATGCCTCATGAATTCATCAGGTTTCTGCCATTACCATTAACCTACTGAAAGTAAACATGTATTTTTATTTGGTGAATCCAGCTTGGTCTCACATCCTTTCTCCCATCTTCAGGGTCTGGAAGCCTGTGTTGATTAAATACATGCCTTACAGAGTTACTGCTGCAAGCTGACAAGCTGCCAGCCTGAGATTTGGGAGGTCTCAGAGCTCCATCTCACAACTGCCTGCCCAGAATCTCTCAGTAAATGAAACTCCTGCACTCCATCCTGGGGATAGATGTTTCTCTGGCAATACATGATTATATGAACAGACATAAAATTGATATCAGACCACAAGATACTTTTTGAACTTTACCTTGAATGGATTTTTATGTTATGCCTTGCAGCTGATGAAAGTGTATGGCACTAGGACAGGATGATAAATCAGCTTAACACTATCATTATTGTAGACACCATTCTTGCTTTTGTGAAGGTCATGGTGTTGCTGGTACTCAGAAAAACAGAGGAATTGGTTTTGGTGCTTTTAGACAAGAACTTGTGATGGCCTTTTGAGTTGGTGGAAGAGAATACACATTCATGTAGCAGTCCAAAGCCAACAGTAACATCTCTCTTTGTCACCATCATTGTTAAAGCTCTCTCTGTCTCATTTGAAAACTAAAATTAATTGCTTTGCATGCCAAGTAATAATCTGCTCTCTCATGCCAGACAAGCTAGCTGATTTTAAGCTCTAATGAAACACTTACAGGAAATACAGAATCATTTTCTGCATGACATGTAATAACCCATCTCCATCCAGTATCCTTGGTAATCTGCTGTGTATCTACAGTGCTTTAGGATGTTCAGGCTGTCCAGAAAGATTTCTGTCTGATAGGCAGTTTTTCCTTCAAGCAGCAAAGGAGGTACAAATTACTTCCTTATGAAAGAAGAGAAATTCTCAGATACTTCTCAAGGGAACAAGAAGGAACCTGTAATTTTTTTTTCTCCTTCTTATTCATTCTAAACCAGAATAATTGCTTAGCGCGCAAAACAGGTAGGTTTAGTGGAAGGGGCAGAAGTGACAGCTTCCCCCACAGTTCACAAGATATCAGAGATCCTAAAGTCTCCAGTTGCTTGTTTTCTCCACTTTTATTTACCTCAAGATTGTCAACCTTATGTGACCAAAGGCTTTGTCCTAAAACGCAGGTGCATTAATGCAACTATGTGGAGGAATGACAGTAAAAACCACATGGGAGATGAAGATCATTCACTGTCTCTTGGTATCAAATGTATCTCCAGTTGTCCATTCACATTAGGACTTCCCAGCTCTCTGGAACTTCTTCAATGATTTTGCTCCTTTTCAACTTCACATTTGCTGCAAAGTACAGCTTCTTTTTGTGAGATCTTTGTCACTCCCTAAGTAGACAGATAGTTCAAGCCCAAGAAGGACCTGGATGGTACTGGATAGAATTGGAAGATGTCTACTGTTATGAACTTAAGCAAAAAAAAAAAGGCCCTCTGAGAAAGTCTGCCTTTGCATGCAGCCCAAAGACGTTTTTTCTTTTAATAGGAAGAAAGACAAGCTGCACACATAATATGAACAGAGATAGTGAGATAATCATATGGAAGCAGACAAGTCACTCAACTTGCTGTTTTTCAAGTGTTAAAAAATAAAAGAGACTCCATTGTTTAATCCAAAACTTAAGCAATTCCTTATTACTGTTTTCATGAGTTTTAAATGGTGTTTGTGATCTTGACTATGTTGCCTCCTAATTATTCCCACAATGGTGCCAACAGGAACCCACTGTTGGACATCAAGACTGTAGAGGAAACCAAGCCCTTTAATGTTCTGTGTGGGGCTTTCTGCCCTTCTGACTGAAATATCTTGTGCCCATGCTGTCAAAAAGATTTAGGTGCTGCTCTGTAGTCACATTATCTCTAAGAGAGATGCTTCCTTCAGAATTTGAGGGTTAAAACCCTGAACAATTTGCCCAAATGTTTCTGTAGCATGAGTTTTGCCCAGGACTGGAGGCAGAGCTGAGATGCTTCCATCTTCAGCCCCTTACTTGTCTCCTTGTCCCAGAAGCTAGAGTATTACCTAGATGGAAACATCCTCACATGGTGCCTCATGCCACACTGTATGTTCTGCTCTGCAGGGTGCCACTCCAGGCTGTGTGCTGAGCCAAGGGCCAGCAAAAGGCACTGCTTTCTGTGACAATTGAGTGCTGTCCAGGAGCAGTGAATGGGATCCTTTCCTCTGTCATGAATTCCTTATGTATGGTACTAAGCTAATCTCTTTAACAGATATTGGGCTGTAGTTGTTTGTTCAGGGTTTGTTTGTTTGTTTGTTTGTTGTCTTCTCAAGTTCACAGCTGCATACAATCCGGATAAATTAGCAGAGCTGTTGGCTTGACTGTAGTGCCATGCAGCTGAGAGAGTGCTGTTTTGTGTCACATGAACTATCCTAAAACAAACAGCTCTCTCTAAAGTCAGGTCTTACGTGACTGACACTGAGGACTACAAAGCATTAGCTTACAGTAATCTGGAGGTGGATTTTTTGTGAACCTCAGTTTTATTCAGATATATAAATATATATGCTATTATACAAAGGGTAATAATAAAAATATATTTGTAACTATAATCTTCGAACACTTGATTTGGCAACTTTGTGCTGCTACTTAAGTGTTTGACTATTTCTTCTTTATGCCCTTATTAGTAGTGGGGATGCAGATAACTGGTCCCCAGAGCTATCCTGGACAAATATTTTTCATTGCAAATTAAGATACATAATGTTCAGGTTGATAATGCTTAAGTGCTTCTGTCATTTTCATAATTGCCCTTTAAGGTATTTGTGCATTATTGGTGCAATGTAGCTCCTACTGAAATGGGTGGAAACTTTGTGAGTGCGTGCAGCAGTTCTGGGTTGCACCAGTTACAACTTCTGCAAAATATCTCTGCAAGTAAGGTTTGATAACTGCACCAGCATTGTGACACTCCAGGCCTCACTTTTCATATTTTAAATTTAACGTATGTTTATAAATTGTAGATCTCAGATTTGTTGTCATAAAATACGACTTCACTAGTTGTGGAAAAGGTGCACTGAGATTTCTGGAGTGCTGCAGTTCCTAAGTATCAAGGCTTCCATGGCAGTGTTTGGTTTCCCTCCCAGAGGACACGGGGATGAGGCACAGCCCCCAGCTGGACAGCTGGAGCAGTCCTGGCCTGCCCAGACATCTGAATGACAGTTGCATTGGGCCAGCTCTAGTGACATCTAGGCCAGCTGCTGGGAGATGGCATCTGAAAATCCTTATCCCCAATGAGGGCCTTTTATTCTCTTCTATTTCCTGTAAGTTATTTGCCTTCACTTCTCTGGTGGAAGGGACCTGTGTGGAGAGGTGAGCAATTGGCTCAAGGCCATGGACTCCTGATGTAGGTGCTGGAGGGCCACCTTCCTCTGGCTTGTGACCTGGAGGGCTTTTATTCTCATGCTGGGCTCCACAGACTCATGTTTATTTCAAGCTTTGCTCTTTAAAAGGTAGAAGAAAGAAGGAACACTTCTCTCCGAAGATCTTTTTAAACCATCAGCAAAACAAAAATCCTAAAAATCCTTGCAACAAAAAACCTCAGAAAATCTACCCTCTTTCTGTAACATTTTGATACCTTATTATCAGGTCCTTAGTAAAAGCCACACACGCAGAGTACAGGACAGCTTTTAAAATGAAAACTTGATTTCCAATGTTCCCTTGCACCTAACAAGGACCTCAACAGAATTTGTAGAAGTCAATAACCGTAGCATTTAACTTTTAGCTGTTACCTTGAGTTGGGGCTGGTTTAGATAAAGTCCTGGGTGCTCTCTACACCATCCATGGCCCATGCATGGCCCCTGGTGCAGCACTCAGTGAAAGGAGTGCATTAAAACAATGTGGCTGGTTCTCTGCTTGCCTGAGGGATGGGTTTGGTTCATTGTGGTTGGCAAGCACCTCAAGTTGGAAATAAGTGTGCGTGAATAAATATTCCTTTGCTTCTGTCATGATGAATTATGGACATATTACAAAAATAATTATCTTCTCTTCATAAATCAGTCTGATAGTTAACTTTGGTTTGCTTACTAATTCACTGTTCCTGCTAAATGTTCTTGGGTTTGGGTCAGATACTTAAGCATAGGAATAAATCACAGGTCTAAGCCAGAATGCTTTTTGTTGCTGGGAAAGAAAAATAAGTCTAAAACCAAAATAGATGGCATTTGTAAGCAAATCTACAGTGCAATGATAGCCCTAAAATGAGATGTTTTTATTAGCTGTTCTACCCTGCTTTGTGGAAGTATTTTTAAATAGATTTTTGCCTAATTTATTTAAAATTGTGACCACCATTAGTTTTAGATGCGCAGGTTAGTGAAATAGATTTGTGAAGCTAGATATACTCAGAGGTAAAATCCAGGAGAAAAAGGGAATCTATATGTGCCAGAAGCCAAGCCTTAGGGCACGTGAAACGCTCAGGTATTCTATGTGTAGGTTGCAGTCATACCCACCAGCAAATGCAAGTTAAGCACAAACGTTTTTAAAGGAAGAGAAAGTCAAGTCAGTTAGAAGGAAAATGTTTTGCAAGGAGAAATGTGTTGCCAATTCATACTGCAACAGAGCTCTGGTGACAAGAGGCTGCATAATAAAGCGAGTACTTGTGCGATAGTGCCGGCACACTAGCTGCATGTTCTACAAGAGCATTTTTTAGCCATGTTCAACAGTGTGCCTGCTATCGCTCCTCCATTTGTTGAATTCAGGATGACCTTTGCATGAATAAAGTCAAATAGGATTAAGGCAGGAATTTTCAACAATGGGAAAGAGCAACAGATGTAGCCGACTTTGAACGTGGGAGGATTGTTGATGCACGGTTGCCTAAAGGGAGTGTCTGTGGTGACAAAAAAAAGGGGAGGGGGAACCCAACAATTTCCTAAAATATTAACCGCATAAAAGAAAAGAAAATAAATAGAAAACAATCCAAAGGAACTGAGTGATTCTGGTTTTTATTGGCATCAAGATGAATGCAGGGTTTTTTGATTCACTGCCTCCTTTTAAATCTATTTCTCTCTATTCTTTTAGCAGAACTCTGTTCTCTGCAACTGTCACTATATGAGCTGTCTGAGGGGTTTGTGGCATGTACCGTATTTTTAGATTCACATTTTTACTGAGTTGTTTTAAGGAAAACAAAAATGGAGTATACAGGAAAAAAGAGATGTTGTTTTGCTGGAGAATCAGCCATTTGAATAGGAAATCCATATTCTGCTAATATTTTGTAGTTTGATTTGTCCTGTGCAGAAGCGTGTAGATGGATCTCAAATGAATACAGTGTAGTCAGTCTCTATAGAGACTGTTAATCAAGGGGAAAAAAAGGTTAAAAATATATTTAAAGCAAGTTCTATCTTTCTGATACCGCTTAAGTAGTTTTATGTGTCATTAGATGTACCAAATTTGTTTTTATCTCAATAAAAAGAGGACATGCAAGTGCATTTTACTTTACTTAGTTTCATTATTGACAAGAGCTGTTTTGCAGTTTAGAAGATAATTATGTTAACCCCTGAATGATACTTTATAGTTTGTAGTAATGAGTAATGCACAGAATTTAAATACTGTTCATCTGTCTAATTCAGACAAATCAGCTTTGAAAGGCATGCGTAGGAAAAGCTTTTAAAGTGTGAATGAAATCCTGTGCTCTAGCTGAATGAAAGGGCTTTAAAGGAGCTAGCTAGAAACTAAAGCCGTTAAAGAAATCACCTTGTAAATGTTACGAAAAATATTGGTGATCTTAATATATTAGCTCAACTTTAATATGTAAAAGCTTGATTAAACACTCACTGATTAAATGCTTACACCACTTTAAAGAGAGCTATGGTGTTGAGAGGGCAGTCTGTCACATTCATTTGGATTCAGAGGATGTAGCATGGTGAAACATCTTCTAATGCAACTTACCCTGCCTCTCCCCATATTCCTTTAGAGCAAAGCTTGCTGGGGTGAGCTGTGGGCTCCCACTTGCAGATGCCGTGCCACAGGATACTCAGTTGTAACATGTTTATCATCCCCAAAATAAGGAGTATTTCAAGAGACACAAACAAACACACACACAAACACAAATAAAACCAAAACAAAAAATTACCCCAAAACTCCCTGTTGTTACCTGGGATGGAATATCTTGAAGAACACAGCTCTCTAGGTACTGGTGGCTTCATGACTTTTTTTTTTTTTTTTTTTTTTTACCTTGGTAAAGGTCCTGTGATGTTTAATTTTGAGACTAGGAGCAACTTCGTATGCATGCCTGGCATCTTTAGCACCAAGAGCACATCCCTGTTGCTTGCATGGTGTGGATTAATGCCCACTGTGGCTGTAGAAAGTCGCCTTTATTTCCCTGTGGGCTCAGTGTGGGGACCGACATTAAGCTCACAGATGTGTACACAACTGCTCAAATTGTGCCTGCACAACTGGGGGAGAGGCTGTCACAGGCACACAGCAGAAGCAGAGAAATACATTTGGAAAGAACATTTGGATGCTGACTATTACACTAAAGCCTGGATTTTTGTAAGCATTCTTGAGACTTAAGGCAGAGTCCACTGAAGGCAAGGAGAAGTTGAGGTCCTTTTGTTGCCCCTCAGTTATGTTCCAGAGCAGGGAAATCTTTCCACCCAAGGTTCCATGAATGTGAACTGGGGCAGGTTGGAGTTGTTTCTAACGCCTTAATTGTCTTATGTATGTTGGAAGGGTGAGCCACAAGGAAGAATACTGTCTCTTTTTCTTGGTAGGGTAGCTAAAATTGCTGTTCTCTCTCACTTCATTAACACCTTTGAGACAAGGAACTGTAATCTTAAAGCCTTGCAAGGGTCATGTTTCTTGGCTTGCTTTGATGCAAATACATTCTTAGAATCCGACTCAGCCAACCAACCTCTAAAATATCCTGTTGTACCCCCATAAATAATTATAAATAAAAAGAGTGTTCTACTTTTGTATTCTTTCTTTTTTTTCCCAATTAGCTGCCTTGTATTTTATACTTCTGGAGCATAATGAAAGTAATTTTTATTTAAAAAACACACAGAATGTGTTTCTGTTACTTCAAGTAAGCTTGGAGTGGTTTTTATATATTGAGAGAGTGTACATTTTTTTTCTTTGTGTGTATATATAGATACTTACAAAGGCATATATTTTATGTATTCCCTTATAACAATATATAAATATTGTATACATATACAACTTCATATATAACAAATATATGTTTATAATCTACATTCAAGCTATCTGGAAAGTGAATTCAGACACCAGTTCAATACAAGTGGCTTAACTGATCATAATTCAAGTGTTTTGTTCTAGAATCTGCATCATACCTAAAACATATTCCATAACACTGTGAACCCTTTTCTTAACATTGCCACAGTGCTCTTAGGAGCTCTGTGAAAAGCTTTGTTTTTATCACTGTGAAGCAATGTTTCAGAATTGATGCTTTTCTAAAGTGCTCTCCTGGCCCTCTGTGCTATTGGTATGTCATCTGTCATGGTTGTCATTGACAGCAGTGACTCAGTAACATAGTGAGATTGAATCTTCTATTGAGGCGTGGGTGTGTAGATCAGAAACCAAATCAATAGGCTTACATATAAAAAAACATGGCAAACCAAATATTTTTGCAATGCTCAGTGTAGTTATAACTGTAACCACAACTTTTCCACTCTACCTAAAATGCTAATTGAATATTACTGCTAAGATTTAAAAAAGGAAAAAAAGTAAGAAGAAAAATTGCTTTTGAGGGGTTTTCAGAGAAGGAGTTTTCTCTGCAAATGCATGTAACTGTTTTTACATTTCTTTATAGCAAAAAGATTAAGTTTTTATAGAAAACATGTTTGAGGTTTTGCCTGCTAGAATTAGGTTTTCTTTTAGGACAGTATCTTTTTTTTTACATATTTCCCATTGTTTTCAAATGTAAAGCCAGAATGTGGCATAGGTGTGGGTCATAGGGAATAGTAGAAGATAATTCCAATGAGAGCCTCCACATTTTTGAAATGTACTTCCATTTCTGGTCTCCTTGGATATATACGTGGTTGATTTAAAATCACAACCTATCTCTTTTCACAAGCATTTAAAGAGTCATAGAACCCACACAACACATGGGACTTTGCAGGGTTTGCTTCAGAGCACTTCCATCTTTTCTGGAAAAGTGTTTCCTTCCTTTTTTTGGACGAAGGCATTACTGTGACTAGTCCCCAGACAAAAGAAATTCATTGCTCTGGATTTTGGGTCTTGTGTGGGTTTCTGTGTTTTGGGGGTTTTTTGAGCACAGATGAAACATAATTCATCCTTCATCACCTCAGTCTCACTTTCTCTGACAGTAGCTCTGGCAGCATTTCATGCCCAGTACAGAAGAAGAAGAAGAAAGAAAGAAAGATCATGCAGTGGACCTATTTTCTGACCAGATTTTAGCAATTTCACATCCTTAAACTCCTTAACATTGTCCTTGCTGCTATCCCTGCATGACTAATGGACTCTGTGTGGATCCTCAGACAGGTGATCTAAATGACACTGGAGAATGCACATCTGCTTGGAACTGTTTGAGAAATAGATTCACATTTAAAAATAAAATGTTTAAAATGGGTAATTTTCATATTTATTGAGCAAAAAGAGAGTAAGATAGATCAAACCCTACGATAGTCTCATTTTGTTTTGTCCTTCTCAACTTAAAGGATTCTTTTGAAAACTGGTAATGACTTTGGCTGTGAGTTGTAGGTTTAGATTCCATAAGAACTGTTCTCTTTTTGTAGTGCAGTTAGTTACAAATATTGCTTCTGTCTGATTTAGGACGTAAAATGCCTCTGTAATGTTCCATAACCTAGGGACAGAGATAGCATTCCTTAATCTGCTTGGAGCATCTTGGTTAGACTTCTGCTCCGAAGAATCTTCTAAATAGCCAGGCTCTACCAGCTGCAGAGGAGGTTTTGGGAGACCAGTGAGACCAGTCTTGCCTACCTAAACTCCCCTTTGGAGACTCCAGTGCCCTCCTCTCCCTGCTTTCTTCTACCCATTCCCAAACTTGCAGAAGGGATTGTTAAGTACCAGCACTTAGCGCTGCCAAGGTTTTATGAGCAGAAGATAATAAAAATCATTGCTAAATGACTTTTACGTATTTATATGTGGTAAAGAAGAAAACTTATGTGAATATAACTCATTGAGGACCTAAACTATAACTAAAGCAGCATGCACATTATTTATTTATCAACTTGTCATTCTCCCGCTAGAACTTCATCACTTCTGTTTGAGTACTCTGTAAGCTTTACTGTAACTGTAGGAAAAACTGCTCTTTGAACTCCCCTTCTGTACAGCTTTAAAGGTAAGGTAGGTGTTAATCAGATGATGTTGCAGTGCTTGTTTCCCAGTCATGTCTTGGCTGATGCTTCTGCTGCTGAGTGTTGCCTAGAAGTGTGAAAAGCTTGTGTTTTGAAGATGATGGGTCCTACACCTTTAAATAATTTTTGGAAGCTAATGTAACTTGGAATGAATGCTCAGTATTAGAACAAACTTTGTAGGTGACACTGGAAGCTTATTTAGAGATGTTGGCTTTTATAAATTTACCAAAATTCTGAAATTGCAGCTAGTTTGCTGTGTTACCAGAGCTCTCCCTCTACATTAACTTTCTCTTCCCTTTATTCTCCCCATTTCAAAGATTGTCATAATCATTTAATCTCTCATTATGCAATTAGATATGTTGCTACACATTTATTAGCAAACTTACTGTCAGACTAGTAGTAATGCTCTAATTTACACTTCCCAAAGCATGGAAGTTCCTGTGTAGGAATGAAGGCTCCCTTCTTTTCCCTCCTCCACCTATCCCGAGGTGCTTGTGCAGTGAAAACTATTGCAGGAGACTGAGATGTGTGAGTGATAAGTGCTGTACATGTTGTAACAGCTCGACATGATCAGACACGTTAAAGATGATGTATGAGGCTCGAGTCTGAGTTTTCTGCATTTGTACTGGCTGAAGATTTACCCAGTGTGGCTCCTGTGAGCTTCTCAGATAAATCTCATCTCATCCCCTCACCCCGTGCAAGAAAGAGCAGTTGATTCCTTCCCCCCACGCTCCTTATAGTAACTGACTGAAAGCTCTAGTGCAGTCCTTCTGTCCAGGTGTTTCCTAGTTCTGCCTGCAGATGAGTGTTTGGATTCACAAGCAGCTTACACCAAACACATTAATCATTGCATCATCTGTGGACCAGTCGAGAACCTGGCAGGAATGCTTAATTTTTTTTAGTACACCATGTAAACTAAGTCCAAAAGGCACTTGAAATGTAGCACTTTCTTCCATTTGAGAAAGCTCAAAGGTATAACTATTCTTAAGTATTTTAATCCAATGAAAATTAATCTGTTGGGAATCAAGTGATGTCATCTGGCTGTCACTGGGAGTTAGTGACATTTAGTGCATGGATTAATGATTGATGGTGTTGAAAGACCAGGGAGACATGAATCTGTATCTCTGGCACTGCCTTAGAAATACAGTCTCCAATCAGAAATGCCTGTAGAGTTGTCTGTTCAGGAAAACCCATCAGGCCATTATCTGGATCCTATGCTCACAAGTACTGTGCACACTACAGGTGTACTAGTGCATGCTAAAAACCCTGTCTGGTTCTTCACATTATCCTACTGTAGCAGTACCCTTCTTTTCTCTTTCAGCTTGGAATACTCCGTGTACGTATGAGCTGCAAAATTTGTTCCCTGAAGTCGAAATCAGCATTTTGTCTCAAATCTTTTAATATTACCATATTTGCCGCATAATGTTTTGCTCAAAGTATTTATATTTTTTATTTATCTCACAAAATATTTTTTCTTTAGGGAATTTAAACCAAGGAAAAAGAAAAAGCTGCTCAACAAATTATGTAGTTCCAAATATCAAGCTAATTTTAAAAGTGTTAACATAAGTACTATATCGGATTAATGAAAAAAGCTATCTCTGTGGACAGTGTACTAATACTTAATTCAAAATTTTCTGGAGTAGATCCTAGGGATCATTTAGGGGTTTTACATGTGTTAAAAAAGATGAAGCCCAGATCTGACTGCTGTGCATTGCTGTAACACCCCTGGAACGTGGCTAACGCCCAATTACTGCATGCTTAGACTTGGATGGGAATTACAATTGAGCTGTAAAATATTTTGACAGTTTCCAACTGTTGTGTGGTTATTAGCCAGGCATCATAAGAGAATGAAATACAGTGATTTGATTAGGTTTGTATCACAATCTGCTTAAACAAGGACTTTCAACATAAACATGTAGTGTAAAGTGTTAATCAGAGGGAGTATTTAATTATTAGCAGCTTTTCTTGAGTTCTACAGGAGAGAATTCCTCTCTCCCAAAGATTTTGATTTCTTAAATGAGACTTGCCATACCTTTATGCTTCAGCTTTTCATTTACAAGCTTTTACTTGTTGAGTGCTAAAAGCATAACCACACCAAATTTAATTTGTCGCATGAAAATTGTGTGTATTTTTCAAGAGGATAGATTTGACAGTGTTGAAGCTAGAAAAGCTTGTGTTAATTACATACTATAAAACAGAAAGGATATTTTCATTTAGCATGTATTTCTCCTTTTAGCTGAACAAGTCTTAGCAATTAGCAAATTTGAATAATGTAAGAATTCCTGGAAAAATATATGTTAAGCCAAGAGGCACTCGAATTGCTGTTACTTTTACACGTATTTTTATTTTGAAATGAAACTAATAAAGCAAAAATATTCAAACTGCATGCAAATTAACCTCCAGATTGTGCCAGTCTTGTTATGTTCATTAAGCCATTGAATCCTCGAGTAGTGGCTGTTATTCCATGGGGATTATTCACAGAATAAGGTACTATTCAGAGAGGTAAAGATAACAATCTGCCTTCACACTGCTTAAATAATGCTCATTCTGTTGGGCAACTAAAGCAAGAATATTCAAGCCTGTCATTCCTTAATTTTTCACTTGCTTTATTTAGTAACGCTATTTTGTTTTCTGTGTTGTTTATGAATGGTGCTTGAGAGTGAAGCATTCTGTTTCTGGTAAAGAAGGCTTTTTCAGGTGTTGTTTTTTCCAGTTTTTTCTTTAAAAATCCCTCCAAGGTAATCTTTGTCTCTCAGTCAGACTGTGACATCTCTGCTGCTGTGGCTGAGAGCTGATTTGGTTACCAGTGTTGCTTACGTGTTGCTGTTTTCCTAAGTAGCTCATTTCACCCAGCTGTAATTGATGGGGTTTTTCTGACTGTTGTTCTGGATTTGATCTGAACTCTCACCTCGCAGATGACAAAACATTTCTAATGCATCCTAGATTTTAAAGTGGCTGTGGAAATATGTTGACTGGGAGAGAGCATTCCTCTCTGGCAGTCCTTACAAGGTGCAGTTGGAGTGATAGAGTTATGGTCAATAGCCAGTCTCCTAAACAACTGAGAGTGTTGTAAACTGTACAACTCTACACTATTTTGTTTGGAGGGTTGTTAGTGATTATTGAACTAATTGTATATTCAAATAGCTGTCTGCCAGGAAAAAAAGTGAAATATGCTCTGCTTTGCAAGGAGATCAGTTTAACATAGGGGAACTGGTGCATGAGTTACTTATGGAACGAGTAGTATCAGAACCTCCACACTAGGATTAATTTTTAAAATAAGAAGTGGGGGGTTTTGGTGGGTGATTGAACCGAGAGGCCAGTGTGAAGTGTTGCTTGGTGGGAATGAGGGGTTTTCCAGCTTGCTTCCCATGCTGCCAGAGCACGGAAGGAAGCTCTGCCAGGCTCCTGCTCCCTGGTGGCACAGCCCCTGCGAGCTGTAGGCTCTGGAGGTAAGAGGCACAGAGAATGCTGGTCTGAAGCACATCCAAAAGATCACTTGGTCTTTCTACTTGCACAAAGGCTAAGTTCTCCTTTACAAAATGAAAGATTTCTGCAACCTGTTGTTAAACAGTAATGAAACATCCATGGCCTTCCCAGGCAGTCTTGAGTGTTTCGTTATGCTGCATTATAGATTGCTCTTCCTGATATCTGACCTCTAGCAACTAAAGCCTGTAACTTTGTTTTGGTAAACGCTGGTCTGCGGGTCAAAGAGTTTGCTTTCTTCTTTGGAATTTTACATGCTTGATGACTTACCATGTTACTTTCCTCTATCACTTGTTCATACCATAAATGACGTAAGGGTGCTTCAGCTTTCTTCATGCTTTTTTACATTTTTTCCCCGATGTTTCTTTGGGCTCATCTTCCTTACACTCTGCATCAGGGAAAACTGAACATAAAATTTTTTTTCTGGTTTTGTTGATGCTGTGAAGTGAGAGAGGCAGTCTATGTCTTGCAAGCTTTATTCCTGTCTGTGCATCTCAGTACAGTGTTTGTCTTTTTCACAACAACCTGATGTTGTTGACTTTATATTCAGCTTGAATAGACTGTTTTCCTTTTGTGTAGAGCTGTTACCTAACCAGTTCTTCCTCATCCTGCATTTATGTAAATGATTACTCCTTCCTATGTTTCACTTGTACCTATTAAATTTCATACTGCTTTTTTCAGAACTTTACTCCTTTGTGTATGATTGGAGTTCCTCTAGTGCATTTGGTATCCATCTCAGCTTCTTGTCCAGTGCATCATTCCCCTTCCTAATTCAGACTTTCACTGAACCTAAGAAATACTCTTGCAGAACCCCTTTTAATGCATAATTCCAAGAATCACTTGAAACTAGTGTTGGATATAGTTTTTCAGCCTGTTTTGCACCTATATGAGTCTCATTAAGGCTCTGTTTTCCATGCTTCCTTATGAGAGCATCTTGAAAGACAATTGAAAGAGCTTGACTACATCTGTAGTCTGTTATTTGATGCTTCTCAACTCCCTGCTTCCCTCTTGTAGAAGGAACTTGGACTGCTAGTTATGATTTGTTGACAACAAATTAATGTTTGTTGCTTGTCTTCTTTTAACTTTGATATGGTGAGAAGGACCTTAATTATTTGTTCCATCTCTTTTTCATTTGGTTGTCTGCATTCTTGCTATTTGTCCTTTTTCTTATGCATTTAAAGACTAGAAGGAAATGTAGTCTTTTCCTACTCTTCTAATATTCTCCCCTGTGTTCAAGTTTCCAAACCGACCATTCATTTCGGGTGTTGTTTCATATTGGTTCTTCCAGGACTTTAGGATTACATTAAATGTGTTCAGCTGATCTGAAAGCTTCTGGCTTATCTAAGCTGTTTCCACACAGGGCTGAAATCTGACCTTTCTGAGTCTGTATGAGTAATGCAAGCCTCCAACTTCCGTCTGATTTGTAGAATAAAGACAGATGTAGAACAAAGGTACTGAGCATTTAAGATGTCTCCCCATCATCTAGGGACAGCTTCTCCTTACTACTGAGGAGGGAAGCAATACATTTGTTATTCTTCATCTTGTGATTGTTTACATAGAGTCAGCTGCCAATACAATGCTTTATCAAGGCAAAAACTTGTTTCCATTAAATTCTCACTTATCTCTTGTTGTCCTCAGGAGCTTTAAGAATATCCATCTTTATGGCTGGTGCCAGCTCATGGGTACCAGCACCTCATGCTCAGGTTGTAGAATATACTGATTTTATTTCCACAGTCAGCCAAGAGATGTACTATGGCCTTCAGAGGTACTGTGGCATCAGTACCAGGTTTAAAAATACTGAGTGCTCTAAGCACATCCAAACAGAGATTGTTTTCCTTTGTTACTGCAATACCTGCACAGATCTGGCATCTGTGTTGTGTTCTCAAGTATTTAAAACAAAGATTTCTCATAGGTAAGGGCTAATGCTTCCATAAATCTGCCTATGATTGGGCATTAATATGAACAATGCAGTAGATTTACAAAGTAGGTAACTGTTCTGAGCAATGTCACCTTTAATGAGCCAACATCAGAAGGTTGCCTGAAAAAAACATGTCTGTTGAAATTTTCAGATGAGTGGGATAATGACTTATGTTTATTTAATGGTTCTGTCAAAAAAAATTCCTGCAAAAGCAACAAGAGTTCACTGTTTTTAGGAAGAATTGGCAGTGACTCTCATTTTTAGTTTGCCTTGTGCTTTCTTTTAGAAGAGATTCTTGTGACCTTTTCTGACAAGCTCTAACACTTCCATTGTTTGCTGCAGGCCTTTGAAATGTGGCAGAGATAGCCTTGGGCCCAGGGAGGTGCGTTTTGCTAGTTCAGTTCACATTTAACAAAGTTAAAAGCTTTGAAGATTGCTATTCCTCATCTGTGGTTTAAGTTGCTTAATTCTGGCAACTTGCCCAAAACCCTGAACGTTCCCATCGTGGCAGAGAGCCAGGGATTGTGAACCAGCAGCATCCTGGTAGCTCATCTGGGCTTCCAGCACAGATTACATGAGAGCAGAGCGTTCAGCCCACATGCCACTGGGACAACTGGAGGAAGGAAGGTGGACACAAGGAAACAGCCTGTCTTCTGAGAGCAGAAAAATGAGGCCCCATCCCTGCATGTCATCTGTTCATACTGTTACATTATAAATACGTGTAATCATCAGAGACTGAGCTCCGTGTTCGGTTCTGCTTAATGGTATGAGTTACATACCTTTTCTTGAGAGTTTTAATTGAAAACACGGTGTTCAAGACAAAGATTATGCGACCTCAGGGAAGAGAAGCTAGGTGAGCCACAGCCAATCCCTTTTTAATAGTTCAGTCTGAGGAGGAGATCACTGTAGCTTTTTTCCTGGCTGTACTGACCATCAGGTGAAATTACTTCCGCATAAGTAACCAATTCATTATGTTGTCTCAGATTGGTTTCTCTTTTACCAGTTCATTAACATAATCTTCTCCTTGCAATTAGCTAATAAATTTAGGGCTTCTCAGCCTGGTGAGGTATCTGCCCACACTCCTGTGAGGTCCTGTTCTTCTCTGCTAAGAACATCCACGGGGGAGGTTGTCATCTGGAAATAAATTGTCTGTCTTGCTCTTAATTGATTGCCACGAGCAGACAGCCTTGTGTCCTGTTGCGCAAGTGAGGCAATTGTCCAGCAGTTGATGTGTTGTGAATTTTGGTTCTGAAGGTTTAGAGTTTAGTTCTGAATTCTTGGCTTCTTTCATCCTTTTAATCCCTGACAATGAAAACCAAACCAAAACCCTAAAAGACTCAGCTAAGAAAATGTTACTTCATTACTAGACAAAGTAAAAGGCAAAAGGAGGCTACTAGATAATTACAAAAGTTACAAAATAAAGTACTTAGCTGTAGCCTTTGTTAATGCAGTCTCTCCCATCTTTGTGCGCTGGATGCCTGTAGGTTATATACATGTGCACATTTCAATTGTGGGATCACATTTTGTAGTTTTCTACCAGACCACTTCTTCGGTGCTCAGAGTGAAAGTAACCAGAGGCAACCATCTGCAGGCTTGCTTTCCTTTCTTTGCCCAGGCATGGTTTGGAAAAGCTCTTTCCAGACTCCTGGCCATCAAAATATGTAACAGGCAACTGAAAACCCTTTCACATTAAATAATCAGACCTGCCTGACCAACCATTAACTTGAGGTGTCCCCCAAGGATTTCACCTTCCTCTTCAACTCGCCACGTTCAAACATGAGAGCATCATGTCAGCTCAGGTAGATGTCTAAATGTTGGGTTGTGATTGAACATGGACTAGTTTGGTTGTGCCACAATTAAACCTGTAAAATGATAAGCAATTAAAAGCTTATGCCTAAGGCTTTTGAGATAAACTTTTATTTCATATCCACATTAGCTATAGGCATAATCAGAAGAGTGAGGAAGGCAAAGTTTTAAGATGTCTGCTGCTGATGAAATCTGGAGGTTACCTAAATGCTGGTTGTTAATCATACATAGGAAATAAATTCTGTAACTTGTGTCCAGCAGCTGGGTTTTCATATCTCCTTCATTTTTAGGGACAGTTGGAACCAGAGACATTTTGCACCATGCAAACAGAGTGCAGAGAATGTACTCCTAAACTGATTAATTTGTTTATCAGATAACAGATTATCAGAACTAACATTTATTTCTAGGAAATGTGTATTTTCTAATACATGCATGATCTTCCCTTACTGGAAGCAAAGAATAATACCACTTATATTTTGGCGTGTCATTAAATTATAATCTTATGGTGACCTGCTGTGTAAAAAATACCTAACTACCCTAAATAAAGAACATCTCAGCACAACTGGGGCATGAGGATGTTATCTCCATTTTTGGAATAAAACAGAAAGCTGTTCTATCTTTGCAGTCTCTTTGCATATTGTATTTGATATTCCTGATAGTAGTAAACCTCACTTTTTCACTTAGGCCCAGACTGTTCCACAGCCCAGAATAAACAAAATTGAATGCATGTTGGACACATGCAGACCTTGCCAAAGGCATAAATTCTATTAAATGAGTCATATTCAACTTTTAATACTCCCAGGATAATGGGACATTCCTATGGATGGAGTCCTGTGTTGTTTAAGAAACAAAATTTTAGCAGATCATTTTGAGGATATAAAATTATCTATTTGACTGAAACGTATTTCGTGTCTTGTTTCTATTGCATCTTTATACAGCTTTTCAGACTGTTCAGTTCAGCTGAGCTTCCTGAACTACTTCTACATCCAGCCACATGCTGCACATTTTCACTCACCTACTTGTGCCTTACTGTCGTTTACCTTATCTTGCATTTTATGGTTGCACAATTTTCAGTGAGCCCAGACAACGTTGTGGTTTTGATAGGGGTATGGGAAAATCCCTTTTATTTTGCTCAGTCAAATAAGTTAGAGGCCAGTGTCTGTACTTGCCTCTTGAGGGAAAAAAAACTTGCTTGTTCATTGTTTCTAGGTCTTCCCTCTTCTGACTTTCAGCCCTATCTCAATCTGAGCTTCCTCTCCTACAGTTAATTACCAGTCCTGGGATGTTGGCTCAGCTCCTTTCCTCTTCTACGAGTTGTGTTTGTTAATATAAAACTCAAACCACATGAGTCTTCCACCTAGATTACAAATTTTATTTTTCCTGCTTTCTCCTCTCAGCATCTTTCTCTTCTGGGCTTCAACATTCTTGCTTTCTTTTAACACCTTTACCCCCATGCAGCCTGTCTACAAGCCCTCTGACTGAGCCCCTCAGTCTTCATCCTGGCTGTCTCAGAGTCCCATACCCCCATGTTCTCATCACAGTTCCAGTCTTGATTTTCTTCTCTTGGGTGCTGGGCTGTGTGTCAGAGATGCAGCTCAACCCTCACTCTGTGAGCCACTGTGCCTGATGTTGGGTTCCTCAGAGCAGCAAAAGCAACTATTTGAATATTTTCAAGTGTGGGGATGCAGCCTAATACTTGAAGCTATTGTCCTCTTGTTAGCATAGAGTAATGGTCTGATGGGATAATCTCCCAAGAGAAAAAATGCATACACTATAAAACATATTAACTGAGCTTCCAGAATGTGTGAAAAGAAGAATAGAGACTTCAGTGCTTTTGTTGAGTGTGAAACGAAGATATCCTGAAGCCAGTGCTGACTCCAGCTGATAAATCCATCCACATGATATTGTGTTTAGATCTGAGCTGCCCTGTGAGGGACCAGCTCTGGAACCTCTGTGCTCACCGTGCGGTTGCTCCATGGCTGGACAGAAGCCAGTTGTGTTAGATTCCATAACCTGTTGATCAGTGAGCAGCTCTGGCAATCTGATGTGGATATCTTGGAGTTTTTTAGTGGCATTTCCAGATGAGTTAGCAGGGACTTCTGCTTTTGTGCTGAAAAAGGCAAGTCATGACTGCTGTGTCATTTAAAAGAATTGTGTAGTCAGTGCTGAAAAGAATGATGTAAGAAAAAGGTTATTAAATTTTCATTTCATCTGATTAGTTCCTACCAATCATGTAGAGTAAATACATGCTAGAAATAGGCACTTGGTAGTAATTGTGTTTGCCCTGAGTCAGTAATTAATATGTCCAACATAACAAATAATACTGAAAGAAAATTTGCACACACACATGAAAAAGAAACTTAAACTAACATCTGTTAACTCCTCTGAAGGCATGTCAAGTACTCACACACAGTTCTGCCTTTACTTCTGTATTTCCATTGTGTCTGGAGTTGAATGCTTTTATCATAGATTAAAAAACAAAAGCTTTGACACAGGTGGTGATTAAGAGCATAACATGTCGTAGTATTAACTTCACCTTTATCAAAAAAACATGAACTAATAATTGTGTAAAGAAAACCTTATACAATTTTGGCTTTATCAGGTAAGAGAAGAGAAAATGGTTAATGTTATGTACATTATGCACATCCTAAATCTTCCGTATACTGGATAAAGTGCTTTTAGAAAATCTAACGTAAGTGAAAAGACAAACATGAAACATGAAAAAAAGCTCCAGCCTAAATATAGATCTTCAGGGAATTGCAGTCTATCTTTGTAAATATTGATAATTTTAAAATAATTTTCTTAATAAAGTGTGAAATTCTGGTGAACTTATTGTTTCAATACCTTTGTATTTCCTTCTAAAGCCTGGTTTTAAATTCAGTTAAATCTTCAGTACTTTAATAAGTAATTAAAGCATTTAAATGGCAATATTGCCTAAGGCAATTTGAGCGTTAACCAGAAAGCATTTAGGAGGTGGTGACTGGAAAATCTACCATTTTTATTGAGAGTTTCAGCTACAAATATTAAGTCTTTATAATTAACATTTAATATATCTGGTAAGTAGTGCTCATTTAGTATGTCTGGTAAGTATGACTTGAAGAAGTAGCTTTTGCATTAATAATTTGTTAAAATATCACCTTTCCACAATTTGATAATGCTATCTTAGTTATTTTCTCTCAGTTGTGCTATTTCCATATACATATAACTTATAATAGCAAATATATTTTAAGTAATGTAGCATTTTAAATTTGAGGCAATGATTAGTTACTGGGTTTTGCTTCAAGTTGTAAAGAAAACAAGAGAAAAACATTATCTTAATTACTACACTGAATCTGGAGTAACAGGCTGGCAGCTTCTCTGCGATATTTGTTTCTCTGATTAAAATCTCGTGCATGGTAAAGTTTATAATTTATTGCTGCGTTTGCTTCCCTATTTTGGATATCCCTGTTAAAGCTGTTAATTCAGTGTATTTGGAGATATTTGTCTCATCCTTAATGGATTTGTTCATGCCGATTTGAATTGTTGACAGGATTACAAAACATAAGCGTTTTCTTACAAGTTATTTTGTACGTACGATGTGCTATTAAAAAAAATCTCAGCAAGGTATACCTTTTGCAGTCTGTAAACGAGTTAGCAGTGCTTCTATCTGGTAAGGAGGTAGTGTGTTTATGCAACAACTTTTTGGGATGATTGTGACAGTAAATGAAAAATTACTTCCCTGTCTCTATGCACTTTTTTTTTTCCCCAGAAGCAGTGAAAACAAATGAGTTGATAGCAGCTAATTGCTGAGCACTGGCAGGCTTCAGTCAAGGGGGGGCATCGTTGGTCTTTCATAAATAGACAATAACAAGTAAATCCATTTGCCCATAAACTTAAGTGGCTGTGATATAGTAAATTACTTGCTCTTAATTTGTCTTAATTTGGGAACTCTCTAGCTCTAAAGTGCATCAAGAGCTTGTTTATAGCGTATATATGCTTTTAATTATATTAGATTGAAAGAATAGGAGATCTCACTTCTTTCACTGTAATTCAGCTGCAGGATTTGCATCAGTCACATTCTGCCTGTTTGATTAGATCTAAGAAGTTTTTAAAGTATTTTAAAGTGAGAGTGTTTTTCTAGGGAAATAAGTGTGTATGTCTTGAAAACATCTGCTGCAATCAGTATGCTGAGTTTGACGAGCAGCAGATAGTCTGACAAATGCCAAATGCCTGAAATGTTCTATTTTATTTCTTGGTTTATGCCCACAAAAATGTTACTAAAAGGGTCAAAATAACTTTTTTGGAAGCGGTCGTTATTAGCTAATGATGATCTAAGGTTTGTTAGCTAATAACACTGGCTTGAAGCCACCCTCTGATAACAGTTTTCATCTGAAATTCCTTTTCCATGTCGAAAAGCTAAAGCTGGAAGAGGCAGCTCTTCGGGTACAGTTTGAAGAGGCTGTTCAGAAACATGGTGCCATAATTACCTTTATGCACTCACCCAGTGCAACAGAGAGCACCAAAAACTGTCCTCTGGAGCCTGTACCAGAGGAATCCAATAGAATCCCATCAATCCTATGTCGTGACTTTGATTGTGAAAGGTCTTGTGAGGATGCTTTTCCATGGCTGCATTTTGGGAAGTGTTTTCAAGGCTGTGTGTCACAGGCTGTGCCACGTTTCAGAATGGGTATTTCCACTGGTACAATTCTTGGCCTCTTCTCCTGTGTGGATCTGGAATCCTGAATATCTGCATCCTTGGGAGACAAGTGCCTAGGGCAACAACTGTAGATAATAACTCACGATTTGTGTCTTTTGCAAGTTACACTCATTGTAAACTGACAGCTGTGAAGGACCTAAACTCACATCAAAGGATACAGATCATCTAGTTAGGTCAATTAATGTTAATTCTCATCTTCCATTAAATTCTTTTATCTTTTTTCTTTTTCTTTTTTTTTTTTTTTTTTTTTTCCCAGCCAAGCCCAATACCGAGTCCTGTTTTGGGGAGAAAGCCAAACGCTAGTCAGTCATTGCTCGTGTGGTGCAAAGAAGTTACAAAAAACTATAGAGGAGTGAAAATCACCAATTTTACCACGTCGTGGAGAAACGGTTTATCCTTTTGTGCAATATTACATCACTTTAGACCAGACCTAATGTAAGTTTTGTATACTCTTTACCTGCATAAGCTAACTCTCATAGAAACACTAAACAATTTTTTAACTTAAAAATCAAATACCAGTGTGTTTTAGGTGCTGAACTGTTTTCACCCTTTGCTTTCAAGCAGGAAACCGTCCTTTCTAAGAAACCAGGTTTATGAATGCTCAAACTTTGTGACCTCTTTGCTCTCCCTTGTTGCATAAACAATTATTTCTCCCTCTCTGTGATTTGTTTTTCTTCTTCTTAATCTTATACAAAGAACTGACTTCAAGATGATTATGAGAATTGCGCCAGTGTTGAAATGAGATGAGAGGAATAAGCTCTTTGTATGCTGACAAGGACGGATTACCTCCTGGTAAATTTGGTTGTCAAGGCTGGCCTCTAGTCTCTGCCTTAACTTCTTTTTTAGATGGAGAGCTTCAGGCAATGAAACATGTAATCGGTGCTTATTTATTTATTTATTTATTCCTTTAATTTTCCACACTATTAGTTTTGTTGATTGAATTGCTGTGAAATTGCTAGTTACTGTATGATATTATTGTATGTCAAATTTTTAGATTTAGTTTGTTTTAAAACTGCTGCTTATATCAAATACTGTATATACCCACTGTGCCATTTTCCCCCTCAGTGACTACAAGTCCCTGAATCCTCAAGATATTAAAGAGAACAACAAAAAGGTAAGAACTGCCAGGCAAAAAAAAAAAAAAAACAAACAAAAAAACCCAAAAAAACCCCAAACAACACAAAACAAAAAAAACCCATAGCCTCAATTTTGACTTCACTGCAGGTTTTTATTAATTTTGGGGAAGTGCAATTGTTTTGTAAGGTTATAACTGTGGCTCACAGAGGGTATTCAGCCTCCTGCGGTTCAAATCGGATGCATTATTGACTTGAGTTTGTCATGGTTTTAACATTCACAACAAGTGCGAGGCTGGCATTAGAGTTTAATATCTGTATGGCCTATGTTAACTGTGAGAGCAGAGGAGGGGCCCGGCCAGTCTTCTGTGAGCACTGCTCTGATTTTTTCCAATAAGCCACGTAATTAAAAAAATTTAAAAGGTATCTGCTCTTGGACTGTGGCACACAAGGCTTCTCTTGCTCTTGTTTTAACAAGGCTCTGGGAACTGGGTGCTGTTGATGTTGCTTTGATGGTGATTGTTATATTTTTAAAGATGAAATTTTACACCTACTCTTACACTGCATCAGCTGAATGAAGTGGTGTGCACAACATGGCAGGTTTAGGATAAAAAAGGTTTTGAGATATTATTTTACAAATAAATTAAATGCTAGCAAAATAGTTAATAGCCTTGTGCTGTTTAGCCACTCTTTGTAGGTGCAAGATGTAAAAAGTTTCTCTGGAAGAAGCAGGAATTCAGTTTGGGAATCACCACAGGACTGTTTATTTCTGCTCACTATTTTAGACATGTTACAAGCTTCAGTTGGGCCCTAGGGACATATTTAGAAATTACAATTTTCATGTGAGTCACTGATAATAAAATTGTTCCTGAAGATCATCTGAAAATTGTTTTAAGTATCTGCCTTCGTAATGCTGTGATTTTATTTTTATGCTGCTTTAAAAGTCACTAAATTTAACTGGGATGCAGGTATAAAAATATACATTGAATAAATTAACCAAGTTCAATATTATATAGCATATCTACAATCTAGTATTATTTGCTTACATGGATTTTCTGAAAGTGCTTTATTGAAATTAATTTTGTTTATATTTTAATGTGCCTGCACACTTATGTGTTAGGCAGGGAGTTACTTGTCTTTAATTTAGTACTTAAGTATTATAAATAATGAAATATCTCTGAGCTGCTCCTATCTAATGAGTATTTGGCTGATGTTATTTTTTATTTCATAATAATAGGAGGACTTATAATGACCTAAGTGGATTATCTGTGACATCACAGTATTTTCTGTGACCATATGTTTTTGTACTTCAAGTTTTGTTGAGTGTCTGGCCTAATTAAGCCGGATTATACAAAAGAAAGAATAGATTATTAATTAAAAATGTTAACAGTATGATCAGTCATCTTTGCTTTGTGAAACTGTGATGGCAAACAGTGAACTTTTTAGCCTGTCTTTCTAACAGAATATAGTTCCCAGAATTGAAGAAATAGTGATTGTTGTTATTCTGCAGTATTTTCCTTTCATCACTTTGCCAGCCTTTGCCTGACAGTTACACTGAGTATCTCAGTTGCTTCCTGCAGATTTAGTTCCTGGTCTCACACAGTTCTGCCAGATAACCCCGTGTGCCCTTGGTTGGAGTGAATGCAGCACTGCCAACAATGGCTGCCTAGAAATTCCATGCAGATAATGTAACACATTTGACAATGATTCCTCCTAACCAATTAAAATAACATCTTTGGGTGAATAGGATGATTTTCTTTGTCTGAAGCAGCTATTTTTTTTCTTTAATTTTTTTTGATATTTTTATGCCTCTCCCCAAAAGGAAAACCATAGATTAAAGGTTAACTCATAAGAGTATATCTTTTAGAAGTGCATGACCTTGTTTGTATTTTAATTAAAAAAAAGAAGAAATCTTAAGAGACAACTGTTTCAGTGTAAATACTGAGTATAATTAAGGATGGAAATGCACTCTTACAAAAGGCCCATCATCGGAGGTTCTATATAACACACACTAACCACTTGCCAATTGGGTGCTGCCACTGATGCTGAATAAAAAAGGGTATTTACCTGTGACATCTGATCTTGGCCAATATGTCAGTGTGTTACAGAGTTGGGAAATGATTGGAATACTGCCTGTGGTGCTTGTGCTGATGGATCCCAATTGATGTCTGTCAATCAGCTTGTCAGTAAATTAAAAAAAAAAAAAAGAAAAAAATTAATTAGGGTGTAGGTTAGTGTCCTATAGGATAGGCTGTGTCCTGAATATACATGCATTAAAAGAATCCCAAACAACTACTACACTGGCATCAGTCTGAACTGAAAGGTATTTTTGGTGCACATTATAAATTCAAATTTCTAACAGGAACAAAAGAGAAACCAGGATTCTCTTTGGGGAAATTACAAACATTACAGAAATACTTTCCCAGCTAGTCCAAAGAGTAGAACTTCTACTTAAATCTCACATATAGTTAACTATATCTTAGTTAGCTATATCTAAGATTATAGAATAGATAATATATCTATCCATATTACCTTCCTAGTAGCTTTAAACAGCTAACTTGATTTAATATGTCCATTTGATTATTATTAAATAATAATTAAATTTAAGTTAAAGAAAGATATATTAAAATTACAGCATACTGGCACTATAGTTCCTCATCACCAATAGAAGTACTTTGTGTTGCTAATAACATGTACTGCACTTAAAAAATATAAGCTTAAAAAATAAATATATAAATAATAAAATAATAAATATATAATAAATATAAGCTTAAAAATATAAGCAAGGCTTGGGCTGGATCTTTGACAAGATGAAGGAATGAGAAGTAGAAGGGCACAACAGTATGGTTCTGATAATGAATTTCTGGTTTTAATTATTGTTTAGAGAAGCTTATTTTGTTTATTATGTGGGTATATCTTTCGGATGTTCAATTGGCACTTTGAATTTTTATGATGCTCCCCAGTTCTTGGCCATTTCTAACAAATTCCTCAATGCATTTTAACATTTGAGTGATCATCTTAATAAAATATTCAGTTTTTTAAAGGAATCCTTTTAAATTATACATTTAAATAGGAGAATTCAGGCTTACAGGGGTAGTATTGAATTGAAATGGAAAATATTCCTTACCTTGAAGCTGGAGTTGTGTTTTTATAATGGGTGTTCATGCTCTGTTCATGCTCACCTCTGCAATATGATTCCACAAAGTCATAAGGACATACCTAATTGCATGTGTAGGAGATGCTTATTGGCATCAGTAGGATCATGTAGAAGCAGAGTAAAGCATGCAGAGAAATAAATATTTGCCAAAATCGAGGCTGAGTTATGCCTCTGTTTAACAAAAATAGTTTGACTTGGAAAATTTACTCTGTTAATACCATTTTACAAACTAGTTAGAAATATGATGCATTCATAAATATGCTGGGATATCAGGAAGCTCTCAGCTTTTCTAGTAGTGAAGGAAAACCCATCACATACTGCATGCACACATCCAGAACACACAATTGCTATTTCTAGAGTTACTGCCTGTAAAATATTGGCATGTCAATCTACATATCTAGTGTACTTTGAAAGGACAGAAGAAGAAATGTGGATGAGAATGAGAGGGGATGGGAAATAGGTGTCAGGCATCAGTGGGAAATAACTGTGTTTAATCCCAGGCATCACCAGAAGAACTGAGCAGCCAACATAAAGTGATTGCAGCTGTACTGAGAATATCCATCATTCCAAATTCAATCCTGTTGTAGTGTTACTTCTAAGCAAGTACCTTTCCTGACAATCCTGAAACACTGTCCCTGCCTTCATTTTATAGACCCTGGGAGATACTCATAGAATTTAGTTTTATTAGCATATAAATAAGAAATTGAGAGTATAAAAGGAGTTTAGGTCAAGTCATGTCTGTAGGCTTTGGCTGCCCTGGACTGCGGTGCCTGTCCTTAAGTTCTGTCATTCTTCAGATGGTAACTCCCACTACCTGCAGTGTGAGGTAAAAAGTTATTTATGTCACTGAATCAGCACTGACCCACTTAGCAAACAACACATCCTGGCATTACCTTTAGTCCACAGACAGCATGGGTGGCTTGCTACATGTTCATGCCCAGCATGGTTTCTGCTGGCGTATGAGCATTCATCATTCCTGGGATCTGCCATGCCTTAGGCTGCCCACCCAAATCCCTACACTGCTCCCCCTTCACTCTCTGCTCTCTGTGCTCCTCATGTCTATGCAGTTCCACCCATCTTGTCTCACTCTCCTCCATAGCCAGCCTGATCTTTCTCCTCCAGCTGTTTCCCAGGATGCTGTAAATGACAACTGTCCCTTTTCTACCATCCAGGTTGCCACCATTCCCTCCCATCTATCATTTTGCTGCTGTTCTGCTCCATCTGGAGTTTTGTATCAGCAAATACATCAGTCAGGTTTGCTGCTGCTGCTCCTATATCTAAGCACAGTTCTGTATTTATAAATGGCATAGCAATGTCTCATAATAATAAACCTTCCCAAGAAATACCACAGCAAATACCAGCAATGATTTTAGGCCAAATCATTTTACATGGAAAGAGCCAGAAGAGCTTAAAAATAAATTATTCAGACCATCTCTATGGTAGATAAACTCTGTGAATCATTTGTTATAATGATATAAAAATTAATTCACCTAAAGTGCTTTGGGAAGTTTTACCTGAGCATGAGGGGAGGCATGCAGAAGTTCAGGAAGATAAATTCCAGCTTTTGGAAGCAGAGTTTGAAAAGCAGCGGAAACGAAAACTATTTGACCATTGAGTAGGGAATGACATTGCAAGGAGGAGGAGAGAGCCTCCTTTTCTCAGAGCAAACAAAATATCCATGTCTGCCAGGAGCAGGCCAGCCCAGCCCCACATTCTGTCTCTGTTGAATACTTAGTAATATGAAAAGCAAGAGGATTAAAAAAATAAACAAAGCCAACCCATAATTGTTGTATTTTTTTTCTCTATTCTTTTAAAACTTAAGAAATAAAGGAAAAAATGTGAAGTTGAAGATTTGAAGCCAGTGATGTGTGTTACTGTTGCCTTGTGAAAGGATAGTTTTCTCATCCGTGTCTTAAATTTAGCATCTGCTTTTGTTCTAACTAGTGTAGGATCAACTGTGAACATTGTAAGCCCCTTCAGGAGATGGTGGAAAGGAGCTGCAGGATTCCTGGGGGAGGAGAAGCCCACATGCTTTAACTGAGTGCATCTATGCTAACAGGAGGCCTTTTAAAGGCTTCCTTGAAACACAATATTGTCTTCCAAGGTTAATCCAGGATAGTAATAATTAATTGTAAATTGAGAAACGGCTTTAATTCTTCAAAACTAGAAAAACCTGATGCACCAAGCCCACTAACTTAAAGGGCCAGCAGTGAAAGAAGACAATGTGGCCTCACAAAGCAGGAGGCTTGAATCTGTTTAGCTTTTAGAAAGTAAAGTGGAATGGGAATGATTTTCACTCTCTCTTTCTTATAAATTTAGCATCAACAAATGTTTCTAAAAAGCATTTTCTTGATGGATTAATGTGTTTTATGTCTAGTGTCAAGTAATCTGTGGTGGTGTTCCTTTTCACTATCTGGACATAGTTTTTCATCAGCAGGAATCACTGCAATTACATGACCAATAGAAGGCAGAAGGTTGATCATCAGTGATAAAGCTCAAGATGGATTAGTGTCGTGTTTCTTATATCTTTGTTCCTTATCTTAAAAAGCCATCCTGAGTTCCTTTTTTTTTCTGGTCCAACTCTTAGACTTTTTTTGTTTGCTTGTTTCCTGCTACTTGAGTAAGAACCATTTAAGGTATTGGAAGGTTTTCCTAGTGCAAAAAGAAGGGCTTTTAAGCTGTTGTTTCATGAATAGCAGTTTACTCGTAGAAGTGGCATAATTTTGAGTAACAGAAGATTTTAATATAGCATGGCATTAAAGTGTGTTAAAAATATTTTAAACAACACCATTTGAGTGTTTTTGCTGGTCACATTCTCTCAGTTTGCTTGGCTGTGTAGATATCCTGGGACATACGTAGAAGCCATCAGGAAAAATCAGTGAGCTGGATGTTGGATGGTGCACCATTACAAATAGTAATGACTACAATGAAGCCAAAAGAATAATAAGTAATAGGGTCAGAGCCACGTTCTCCCTGTAATATTGGGTGTGTTTTAGGCTTGTTTATTTTGACTGAAGCTTCCACCTGCATTCTTGAGATATTATGACAGGTAAGAAGCTGCCACACTGAGATCTTTATTTTTTTCTGTCTTTAAAGGCTTATGACGGGTTTGCCAGCTTGGGAATATCGCGATTGCTGGAGCCTTCGGACATGGTTTTGTTAGCCATCCCCGACAAACTGACTGTTATGACCTATCTCTATCAGATCAGGGCACATTTCTGCGGCCAGGAGCTGAACGTGGTTCAGATAGAGGAGAACAGCAGTAAGAGCACATACAAAGTGGGTAACTACGAAACGGACACAAACAGTTCCGTGGACCAGGAAAAGTTCTATGCGGAGCTGAATGACCTGAACCGGGAGCCAGAGCTGCACCCGCCGGACAGTGGCTTGGCAGACTTTGCCTCGCAGGACGACTCCGTGTTTGTAAACGACAGCGGCGTTGGCGAGTCTGAGAGCGAGCATCAGACTCCTGATGACCACTTAAGCCCAAGCACAGCTTCCCCTTCTTCACGCAGGACTCGAAGTGACACGGATCCACAGAAATCCCAGCAGAGCTCTGGAAGGACTTCTGCATCTGAAGAAATTGGGAAGTGTAGCAGTACAGACACAACACAAGTGCAGCCTGTGTTGGGAAGGAAGAAATTGCTGATAACTGACACTTTAGACTTAAGTGACTTAGCACATGTCAGTGATCAAAAAGAGGATATGTCTCCCACAGTTACTTGTGAAGATAACAACAAGAAGAGACACCAGAGCTTAGACAGCACCCCTGGTTTCTCAGAGCAAGAAAAGCTGGGATGTATAGGATCCACAGAGAGCACAAGAGCAGATCCCAGCTCACCTGTCACAAAACCGAGTTTATCTCCTACTTCTAAGCCTGGATACTCCTATAATATGGATATGGATCTTACAAAGAAACCACATGCTTCTCCGAGGCAAACAGAATCTGATTCTGACAGTGATGCCAGAACAGCTTTAAATCATGCAGATCAAGCTGCAAAAACAGCCCAGGTAAGGCATTTGTGTCCGTGAATTAGGATGGAGATGCTGTTCAAGTTCTTTCTCTGTGTTTGTAATTTACACCAAATCTTCTGCATAAATGGTGAGGTGAGCAGTTTTTATTTTTGGGCAATAAATATTTTGCCTGAGAAGTAGGTGGTGCTTAAAAACAATCATTTAATGAAAAACTAATTTATAGAAATTGTCCCACTGTTTATCTTTCCAGTCTCTCCCCAATTAAAGAAATTTCTCTTCTGAACTATCTCAAAGATGGCTCCAAAGCTTTTGCCACTGTCTGTTGCAACTCATTTCCTCTGAGTGTTGCATACTGCAGCAAAAACTGGTAAAAGATATCAATTCATTAGGAAATGTAAAGCTTTGAATACCTTAGAAGTTACTAAAGATGTTTCAAAATCTTGTCTGAGTCTCATGAACATAGCTAGGATGGTGAGGTAGAAACTCCAGACTGTTAAATTATGCTGCTTTCCATTGAGTGGCCTAAGGCATGTTACTTCACCACAGTGTCATTTTCCTTTCTATAAAGATAACACTGTATGCCCACCTACCTTGCAGATTTATTGTGAAAATGGAAGTTGACTATTATATATATATATATATGCTGAATATTATCAATACATCATATCATCATAAAAATATGTAAAGTATGTTATCGCCTCCACTTACAAAAATGCCAAAGCAGGCTTATAATTTTACCTTTGTGAAGAGTTTTCCTGAGTTTGGGCTTTGTGCCATTAGCTCTGGTAAAATACATCCAGTCTTTTGGTAGTGTGAATTGCTTCAAATATTTTTAGGGGTTTTTTTTCTGAGTAAGCACCATAAAGATCATTTTGTTGCAAGAGGAGCAGTCTATAGATCAGTGATAATGGCCAAATATTGGTTCCAGAGCCAGCTAATTTCTTTCCTTTAATCAGTGAACTCTTATGAGGTTTCTTTTCATTATCATCATCATCACCATCATCTTCTTCCTTGTGTGCTGGATGAGAAAGGAACAGCTTGGCACATACAGAATAAAAGAGCAGGAGGAAACAGGATTTGTTCTCTATGAAGATTTTCATGGGCAAGGGTGTAACAGGCCAAGAAAAAGAAAGAGTTGGCTTTAAAGGCAGTTCTTTGTTGTTAATTGTCAAAGCATTTGCACATGGTAATAAAATCTCAGATGTGAGGCTCCCTCTGAACCTACACTCAGTTGCTGGTTAGAATCAACAACCTCCATTTGCAGATGGTTGTTGCAGAAGCACAGCAGGCAACACCTGTCCCAGCCCTGGCCTGAGTAAAGGCCTAGAGATGCATTTTCCCACTCTTCATAGTTGACCTTGACTAAGAAACCAGCCCTTAGGAGGGTATTTGCCTGGGAGCTGCTCATGTTCTTGTGTAGCCTGTGCAGAACCCCCTTTTTGCTATTTCTGCTCTGCAAATAAGCTCAGTCCTTTGTATGAAGAAGGGACTTTCTTGTGCATATTCATAAATCCAGTAGAAGCAGATACTTTTGCAGGGTTTTTTGCCTTGTACCCAGCCTCTTTGTGTTCAATTTAAGTTATAAGTGAGTGGTACCCATATAAGTAGCCAACAAAGCATTTTTGTTGTAGCCATATTTGCATACATATTAAAGTAAATAAGTAAACACATAGCATGTTTGACATGGCTTCTATGAAGCCAGTTGGGTTTTTTCCACAGTTGCAGTTTAAAGGCATTAAATGTTGATAGAAATTAAATTTTAAGGGGAAGGAAGAGAGCTCCTATTTACATTATAAAGGCCCATGACTTTTTCTTTTTACATTTTGATCATCTTTTCATTTCTACAGAATGCTTTGTCACCTCATGAAGACATAATTCATGTGGCTCCTGACCTTTATTGTATAGGAAGGCTGCTGGCTATTAACTACTGTATAAACATTCAGTACCCTGAGGCTGCCTTGCTGTTAATTATATTTCTTTATTTTTAAGCAACGTATGTTGTCAAGACAGGAAGAACTTAAAGAACGAGCAAGAGTTCTGCTTGAGCAAGCAAGAAGAGATGCAGCATTAAAGGCAGGGAATAAACAACTAACCAGTACCCTCATCCCAGCCCGCAATAAGCAGCTGAACGATGTAAGAAACATTGGCCGGTCTTGCAGTTTACAGAGTTAAAATGCATTTTGTGTGCTGTCATGGGGGAGATGATGTCCTTGCAGAACATTTCTTCTCCATGTTTGATGTGTCGTGTGCCCTTCATTCACTTTTAAAACCTGTTTGTCCTGGTGTTATGGCAAATAGAAGGTTGCCTCCCACTTCCCTAGAAGTAGAAGTCTGGAAGCACCTTCTTTGGTTGATTGGCACTGCAGTTTCTGGTGGGGTGAAACTCAAACGTTACTTGTTAAATGATAGTGAAGTAATTTGTACTATTTCTGATTACTTCTCTTTCAGTTAATGTAAATCATCTCCTTGAGCCTCTGATGTGAGCTCCTTGCTGCTTTAGAAGTGTTGTTGCAGTGAATAGAGCTGCTTGTGTCAGTCTTGTGAAGGAATTGATGAAACGATTGCTTTTTATCACCAAAGTTGATTATGCTGGTGAGGGTGAAAGTGGAGCTGGGGAATGAGCGCCAGTGTTGGAGCGGCTGTGGTTGCATCTCCAGTGGCTTCCATGGTGACCTGGAAGGATCTCTACTCTCTGGAGATGAAAGCTAATTAATTTTTATGCAAACCTTTGCAATGCAGGTTTTGTTATTCTAACTATTGCACATTAGAGACTGTACTGGCAACTGAGAAATAATGACACAGAGAGAGGCTGGAATCTTTACAGATTCCCACCTTTCAGAGCTGAGTCCCGAGGGGCAGATTCTGCTCTTTACAGGAATGGGATCCTACAGTCAAAAAATGAAGACAGTGATTTACACATTTCGTTTTATTTTCTTAACTCTCTTGGTTCCTTGCTGTTCTTACTTTTCTGTAAAAATTCCTCTCCATAGACTGACACTTCATTTTGCTTTGAAATATATTTGTATACGCAGATAAGTCTTATTGATATAGTTATTTGTATATAAGCTAATTTCTTCTTATTTTGTTTTTTAAGTTTTTCCTAGATATGCATATTTTAGTATAAATTTCCCTTTGGATTTTTTTTTTTTGTTTGTTTTTAAATATCTTTTCATAAAGAAAATGGCATTAAAGAAGAGTTACTATAGGTAACTACTCAGGCAGAAACAACTGTAATTAAAATTGCCTAATATTTTTTATTACCAGCTCCTATTTTCAAACGTTTTACAACTTTGCTAGTATTTCATTGTTTGAGCTGAAATTTTCCCTGTCAGCTCTTCTCCCTCAGGGTAATATTTAATTTATTTTTTTAACGGCAAAAAACCCTGTTCATCTCTTTCCCTGTATTAGATTGGACAAAGCATTGTTTTACACATACCTAAAAATACATAAAATTTGGAAAGATGGTTAGATTCCCTTGAAAAATCTACTCAATACTGTCTTAATATCACAGTCTTGTCAGAGAGCCTTGAAGTTCAGAAAAGTTCCTAAGTGTCAGTAAAAATTGTTTGCATGGACACTGCCCAGCAAGAGCATCTTTTACCATTGCTCTCCTTAGGATCAAGGCCCCTTCTGATGCAGGCCATAGTATTGGGAAAGCAAAACTTCCTCTTTTAGACTCAAAAATCCTGCTCATGAAATCCAGCCAGGAGTAAAAGGAGCTGTCCCAGAAGCATGCAGAGAAGAGGTGCCCTGGGTAGCTGGCAATGTGAAGTTAAACAGTAATGAAGATGGTGTCCAGGCCATGAAAACCAGCTGAAGGGTAGGAGATAGATGATGAAGAGTTTTCAGGATGAGAGTTAGGACTGTGTAGCTCAGGCAGGCAGATTACCCACGGGACCTTATTTCATTTGTTACAGAAGCTGAAAAATTAATTAGAAGCCTGCAGGAAAGGGAAGGGCAGTGTTTTAGGGCAGCTTGGCAGAGCCAAAGTTTCTTGCTGCCTCCATCAGAAGCTCAAGGAGAACTTTCCTGGAGCAGGTGGTCCTGGCCCATGTGAAATCTGGGCACTCTGAGCAAACTGTAATGGGCATGACTTGAGTTGATTGTCATACAAGAATGAAAAAAGCTCCTCAGCTATGAAGTGTGTTGTGGAGGTGTGATTTGGAGACTCTGAAAGTTGGTATATAATAATATATATTATATAAAGCTGCATATAACATATATCTATATGTTATATACATATCCCTACATGTGCGTATTCTGAAAGAGATTGCATGTGTGGATCAACATATATAGGTGTAAGATAAAACACATTGATTTCTGTTTTCCTTTAACATACTCGATATTAGTAGAGATGAAGCATTTCCATTTGATGTCGTTCTGCCAGTTTTCTACAGGTCATTGCTCATTTGATTGCTAGCATATAGCGCAGACTTATTTCTATTCATGGTTTTTTGGTCATTAAGGTTAATAATAAGAACTTTGACTCAAAGCAGTGTTGTATGTGTCAGTGTGCAGTAATGTGTAGTAGTGTGTTATCCAAGTGAGAGTTGTGATAATGAGAATCAGCATTTAGTAGTGGAAATTGGACGAGGCTCATTTTCAGGATGGATTGAGATTCAAAAGAAAACGGTTTAAAACAGGAAGATCTAATTTTAAATAAGAAAACTTTGAAGAGATAGTTCAGGAGCAATACTTTTGAAAGTAACTCTTGAAGTTTGCAATTGCACCTTTTTTGATACCTTCTCAGAAAGAGCTCTAAGCATCCTGGTCTTTGAGACTGTGCTCTGTCAGTCACCCCAGCTAAGGGAAGCCTGTGGAGTCATTGGTGACTTTAGAAAAGTCACATCTCCTAGGCCTTGCTGTTACCACTTTCCATGTGTCATGTGAGAACCAGGAATTTCTGCTTTCCCAGTGACCAGGTGAGAGTTGTGTTCAGTGCATGGGGTTGGACAGTGTACATAGTGAGGATGGGTAGTGGCGCTGCTCAGGGTCAGCAACAGGGAGGAAATTTCCAGGTCTGTACCATGGCCATAAATACAGGTTTATTTGGTGTGTGCCCACCTAATTTGTTTTGGTAAACATCCATTTTTAAAAGACAGTGAAAAAAACTGGAAAAAACAGTGCTCTTGTTTCTCCTCTAAGCACAGAGCACAGCCTCATTTCTCCCATTTCTTCCCTCCTTGCAGCATGCTAGAAGTTTTTTCTGTGTGAGGTCTGCTTATTTGGTGCTTCTCAGAAGCCTTCAATCTCAGACTGTATGCATGCCAGAGAGCATGTGGAGGTATGTGTGCAGATATTTGAAGTCTGAGAAGAGACTGCATTGATCAGAACCTCCTTGAAATCATGCTCATGGTTTGGGAGGATCATAGCTGTGTCATTAAAATTGATGCAGCCCTTTGGAGACTGGAAGAATTAGCTTAAGAGCTCTGTGAACAGAGTTACTGATCCCCTTGTGGATCCCTTTCTCTATGGTAGATTTATAAACAGCTCAGCCTTTCTGCTTGCTTTCTTGATGTATATGTGCATGTGGTGACTCTTTTACGAGATGCTTCTGTCATTTGCAATCTGATATAGCAGCTGTAATCACTTAGCTTTTAACCAGGAGAGCCTTTTTATTAGCTTACTCATTTTTATTTAACTTGCCTTTTCTCATGGTGAATATCACAGTGCTAGAAGGGACATATCTGCTCCCACCAGATGCTGTAAAATATCAGCCTGTAGTGATGGTTGTTAGCAGCGGCAGCTTGGCTGGAATGGGATGTTGGAAAGGTGAGGAGACTGGAGCTGGGCTATTCGACCTATCCAGCAAGGTGACAGGCTAGAGGGGACCACAATGAGTGGGAAATATTCAGAAGTCATGGGCTAAAAGGCCTTTTCAGGAGGGAAGTCCTCATCTGCAGAACATGGGGTGGAATCTGTAATTCCTGAATCTCAGCATAACTCTGCTGTCAGCAAATATCTGTACAGGCCGTTGGCAAAACCTTATTTTCTTTTAGTGACTGGGCCACATAAAGAATGGAAATTTACTGCAGCTGTCATTTACTCTCCAAACTCAAATGGCTATGGTTATGGAGTCAGCATGATTAGAGAGAATGGAATTAGGAGTTAAGAAATGCACAGGCAACTTTAATTAACCTCCTTTGTGTATATGCATTATGATGTAGTCTTTAATTATGTGATCACATACTGTTTTCCCCAGAGCAATTGTGTCTCATTTTCCTCAGAGGATAGAGGTGATGTAGAAGGCTGTTTGTCCAGAGGACCTCTGTGCTTTGGATTGCAGAAATTGGAAGGTGTACGACAAATGAAGCAGGGACTGCAAGGGGTGAAAAGATGATGTCATGGTTAAGGTGCTTGAAAGAATTAAATGTACTTCTGCCTTTACCTGAGTTTCTGATCAGTGCCACTAAGTCTTTTGAGCCAAATGTCCTCCAGGTGGTCACTGTTTGTATGTCCTTCCTTTCTGGATCACTTTGAGGCAAAAGTTTGATTTGCAGATATATTGAGCATCCAGGTCTGTCAGGGAAATCAATTGGAGCTGTGCTTGAGACATATAAAGGGCTGTATAAAGCTTAGTATGCTGAAAAAAAATCCAAGTAATAAGCTTCCCAGAGCAAGCACCCAGCTATAGATCCTTTTAGCTGGATCTCTCCGTTTCAGTTCTCATCAGAAGAGCAGGTTAATAACTCTTCCACGGCTTGTTGTGTGAAGGGAATGTGATTAATGGTCTTGAGGCTCTTAAATACCATAAATGTGGGCACTGTAGAAAGCAATTAACAAATCTGTCTTCAGAGCAAGATTTGAATGTTGTGGTGTAAAGAGTAGTGCTATATATTGATGGGCCTGCATATTGAACAGTGAAAATAAACTGAAGTACTGAACACCACTGGGTAGAGCTCAGGTCTGGGCTGAAGACCAGGAGATACTGAAAGTAAAAGGTGGTGCCACAATAAGGCTCTGTTTTAGAGGATCTCGAACAGGATGAAAATTAAGATTATGCTCACTAGTTTTATTTCTGGCATCTCCTAAATCCTGTGTCAAGTTCTTTTAATTTGTTTTTGTAAGGTAGACAGCTTTAGCAGGGAATGCCGTATCTAATGGAATTAATGAATAAGTGCTTATCTGGCAAAGGATGTGTTTTTCTCCCTACCAGGGGCTTCAGGTAGCTTCTGAAGTTATTTGAGTTTCACATGAGCTAAGGGTTCCTCCTTGGTGAATTTAGGTGCAGGAATTTAGGGGCTACCCAAATATGAACGTGGCAAGAAATTTTGCATATTTAGGATCTGGCATAGATTCTGGGATGCAGGAGTTCAATAGCATGATGTCTGGAGGGAATCACTCTGTCTTCTGTCTTTTGTGAAACAGGAAAATAGTAATTCTTTTGTCAGAGCAGCATTCGAGTATAACTACACTAAAAATTGTGAGGGACTCCATTTGAGCAATAAGAATTTAAAACCAGAATAATGCAAACTGACATGGCGGGGCTTGCAGAGTAATCCTGAGGCTGCTGCTGTGCTTAAATGCAACTGTTGCTACCCTTCTTTCTGTACGGAAAAAGATTTGGGTTTAATTATCTCTGGTACCATTATTTTATATTAATTCTAGCTGAATGACAGCAGTAGCCACCTCAATGTGTCTATATTGAAAAAAAAAAGATTCTGAAAGAGCAGTGGCGATTAGGTTCAACTCTTTTAGTAGATTTTGCAGATAAAGTGCTTCACCAAAAAGCTGTCTCCTCCAAACACACGGACGCTTTGTGCAGAGGGCAGAGGAATGGACTGTGCCATGAGATTGTTTCTCCTTGCTCAGAATATTGCTTTTTATTACTCCCTTGCTCAAAGGACTTGTTGCAGCTGTATCTAATTCATTTTTAATAAACTCTTTCTACTTCAGGTGTCAATCTGTTGTGCCCATTTTCATAAATATTTGAGTGCAAAATGGTAACTTTTTTTTTTTTTTTTTTTTTTTTTTTTTTTTTTTTTTTTTTTTTT